>CM022299.1:26597158-27797158 GCA_011799875.1 Thinopyrum elongatum | reverse complement strand
TCCTTAAAATCGGTTATTTGTTTGGGAAACTCTTTGTATCCATAGTCTGATTAGTCCACAACGTCAGACCATTCCTGCGTCGTTGATGTAACTGAAATCCGACGCTTGAGAGTTGTCCACCTTTTGTAATTAAGGAAATACTAATTAATGGCAGGGAGCTGACCCCGCAACGTCCGCGTGTGATCCTCTCCTAATTCCCAGCTTCCAAACGGCCGCACCGTCTGGAGCTCCTCCTCCACCCCGAGCGCACCACAGCTCGCTCGCCTTGCCAGATCCCCTTTCCCCCCGGCTCCGCCCCCTGCTCCTCCTTCTCCCTCTTCGACTAGCAACCAGTCCCCCGCTCCTCCGTCTCTCCTCGTCGTCGAGCCACCCGGCCATTCCGTCGTCCAATCCGCCGATGCGTCCACCGGGCGAGATGGGACGTGCGCCATCCCAGCAGTAGGGGGTCGAGCCCCAATGCTCAACGATGATTCGTGGATTGGCTGGATCGGCTGTCGGGGTATCACCGGACGTCCGGAAAAACGCCAGTGGATTGCAACCCCACCACCACCCCTTTCGAAGCTCACATCTCAAAATCGAAGGTATTGTTTTTTGCTCCCATCGCCCTTGATTTTTATGATTCCAATCAATAGGTCAGATGCAGAGAAAATTTCTATTACGTAGCTATGTACGCATCAATCATTCCTATGACGTAGTTTAAATTTTCAGTATTCCAGTGAATAGAACAAATGCAGAGAAAATTTTCTGTCATTGATTCCTGTATACAGATACCAATAATATGTATCATCAGTTGACGGCAAATCCTTTTTTGGTTTATGTATCATCAGATTTCATAATTTAATGCTTCTACCTTACACTAGAAATGCATCATTTTGCTTTATTACCTATCTTCTTACTTTTGTGCATCTACTTTGCAATCTGTTTGCTATGGTCGCCTAGATGTATGCTTCCATGTCGTGTCTCATGTTCTATGTATCCACACAAATCTTTTATCGTTTCTGTTTCAAATTTATTACCTAGCTTCTTACTTTTGTACTTCTACAATGCAATCAGTTTGCTACGGTCGCCTAGATGTTTGCTTCCATGCCTTGTCTCATAATATTCTATCTATCCACACAAATATATTTCTTTGTTTATGTTTCAAAATTTCATGCTTCCACCTCACACGAGTAATGCACACTATTGAATTTTTGTCTTACCTCCTACATGTGTGCCTCTACATTGTACTCATTTTGCTACGGCGTCACAGTGCGTGTGTGTGTGTGTGTGCATCCCATCCCCCGCACCGGCGTCTCACTTCGTATGTAAGTCTGTGCTTCCATTATTTCATTCTATATATGCTTTCAAGATGCTTCCATTATATACTTTCATGCCGCCTATCCTAACAATATTAAATATTTTCAAGCCATTTTCTTGTTCATTTAGTTATGATTTTCCATACTATTTACTATTGCTTCTAAATGCCAATTTTTATGCTTCAGCCACACATGTTTTCCTTAGTTATTCATCAAACATACCTTTGCTTCTATGCTTCTAACCAAACCTAATATTGCTTCAAACAGAGTCATCTTTTTTGCTTCAAGCCATTTGCTGTGATTTTGGTTGATGTGTTTGTGTTTTGTCTTGTTCGTCCAGATAGTGGTCTGCTTCTTCTGCTCCCGATGGAGGCTATATTTGGTGGTATACAGCAGCTGAAGGGCATGTCACATCGCACCTTTCGGGCATCAATGGAGGGACGAAGCCTGCAGTGTTGGGGGGGTGATGAAAGACAAATAGAAGTTGAGCGAGGTGTTGTTGCTTGAATGGGTTCAGGCACACATTGTAATTTCCAGTTCTCTGGAGACGTGAAATCAAATAGAAAAGTAGCATTTTTATTTTTGCCCGAAACAAATTTATGTTATATTGCACATACCATCAAAAGGAAGCACCGCCACCATAGCAAGGACACATGCCACCATTGAATCATTTGTCTGCATATGCTAGATGGAAACAAAATTCCAATTTGTTTCAAACTAGCATTATACCAACAATATTTTGGTACTACATTTTCATGCTTCAACCACCATAAAATTGTGTTTCAAAGTACTGCCAAGCATGCTTCATATCTGTATCCTCCCTATGCATATGAATGAAGTTTTTATTAGTGCATCCTGCTTAACCATTCAAAATTTATTTCATGCTACCTACGTTGATCCCAATGTTCTACCGAATGTATATACATACATAAATTTCTTTGTATACATCCAAGCAAATTTCATTCACCATGGAATCAAATTCTTCACTCGATGGAAACATAGTTTGACACGTTGAAACATAACTATTTGGAAATAATTTCCTTCTAGATTGAAGCAAATCTCAGTTGTGATGGAAGCAAATTTGAATAGTATCAGAAATAAAATTTACTTTCCTTGGAAGCAGAACTCCATGCAAGAAATTCTACTATAGTTATTAGTTTCCTTCAAACAACATTTAATTTCCTAGAAATCTGGAAGCTAAAATCGCGGGCACTTAATTATCTATCCCACGTAATTAGCAGCTTCTGGTTTGGAAATTCCGTGAGGAGAGGTGGGAATCGAAGCAGCCTCATGCTACTCCAACGACTCATAGGCTCTAATCCAACGGTTACTTGCTGGTCTGATAGAGTGCTAGCATCAGTAGTCTGATGCCTAGCGCTGCCCTGTTTGTTTCCTAAAATAAATTGCATTAGGAGTAACTTTCATGATGAGGTACATAAATGCTTTCACGATGAGGTTTGTTTCCTAAAATAAATCCGTTAGGTTGATTTCGATAAGTTAGGAAAGTTTAGTCCGTGATTTTTTGTACGTTACGAAAGTGCTGCTTGCTAAAAAAAAGAGTGGAGAGAAAAATAAACCGGTGTGGGGAGTGAGGGTGGGGGACGAAAAAAAACCAGTTGAAAAAAAAACGGACGAAAATGATGGGACGAAAAAAAACCTGAACGCAATCCTACCAACTGCTCTATTAGGAGGAGAGATATGTGACCTACCCTTGTAACTTGTATACCGTGAGAAAAAGGCAATGAAGAGATTAACGAGAGCGACACGCTCCCGTGGCAATCAGTCGGCGTCCCCTGTTCTCGCGTGCGTGTCTCGAGTTGTGCCATCGATCTACTAACCGGCGACTTGTACTTCGCATCTAGTGCAAATCGATCCAGCTGCTTACGTACTACTTGTACGCGAGTCTCCCGATCGGCGGCCATCAGCCGCGCCTAGCTCGTACGTGCATCTCGCCGGAAAGTACTCGGCCGTATTACAAGCTACGACTCGTCGAAAAGTACATGCATGTCGCCGGAAAGTATATGGTACTGTACTTATTCGCAAAAAAAAAATACTGTACTGATCATAGATATGCTTGTACAAGTTCTACGGATGTTTTGTATGGCTTTTAATTGCACAGACCAGTTTACCTAAGGAACAAAATATTGAAGCATATATATACATGCGCAGCATCTGTTGAACATCCCTAAAACATGGGTGAACTAATTGCTTTTTTTACTACATCCAAGATAGTTACACAATGCACTAGGAGCAAAATGGTTTTTTCATCTCACACGTAACCATGTTAGTGCCTAAAATGGACGGAAGTGTCATATAAGGAATAAAATTTACTTTACGTGTCAAATAGGGAAGACAAATTTATTTTGGACCAAATAGGGAAGCAAATTTTAATAAAGAGTCAAATAAAGAATCCTCTCTTAATAAAATGGCTGTGTGGATCACTTGATGCAGATGCTAGGAGTAATCCTCCTTTTTGAAAAAAATATGAGTGATGAAGGGAATGCAACTACTGCCCCATGAAAATTATGCAGTTCCAGATGCGAATGAATCACCAAGGAAAAAACATGCCCCGAAATCCAAATAAATGATGATGGAAACATCTTTCTCCCTTTACCATAGGAATCTATGGCTGCCAAAATACTCATTACTAACTGACTACACCGGTGGCATGAGATGTTTCCTAACAGAACATCAAGCTTAAGCACAGTTGACTTCCTTTCAGATTCATGTACCTGCAATATCAGTATTGTAGAGGCTACGGTTCAATTTCCGAAAAAATAACCATGGAATCAGGTGATGACTTGTCGATACTCAGTAAACACAGAAAGAGGCTTAACCATTGTTTATGTGATGCACAAACAACTCCATAAGTACACATGCATAATTGTATCAGTGGTGAGGTAGTAGTACCTAAATTACAATCAAGTGTCAAGATGTAACTCATATGTCTGTATTTAGGTGTGATTATCCCTTATTAATATACTCCACTAAATATCTCATTCTCCAAATGGAATATTGAAAAAATGGCAAAGCATCCAACATTTTATCCTTTATAGAGCAATGTATTGTAGTGCAGTGCTTGGGCAAAAGCCATTGAACAATGTAGAAACAATCAATTAGTGACACCTATTTATCCAAGTGTTTCCCTCAGATATGTTGCCACAGTTTCTAGCCTAACATGTATAACTGAATTTGACTAACTGCAAAATTTTCTCAACGACAACGCATACATACAATGATAAACAAGTGCAAAACCAATGTCCATAAGGAAGAAATTGAGCCACCGCGATAAAGCAATCTCAAAGTTTTGTTCATTTCACATCCAATCGTACAATCCCTAGCGATTGGATTCAGGGAAAGGTAAATAAACAGAAAATTCGTTGAAATTACTTCATATGCATAAACGGCTCAATCTCAAGCTGATCTTCCAATGGCATCCACCTGCTCCGTCATCTTCATTCTAAGTCTCCTGGACAGCTGCAGCATTAACAATAAAGTCGACCTTAACAGCAGCATCCGTAAAGAAAACGCAGCAACGAACCTAGATAGCATGTTCAACCACCAAACACACACAGTACCGCACGTTTAGCAACCACATCACGATTGTAACCACAGTTGGAATTATAACAAACACATGGCGTGCGAAGCATATAAATCAAAGAAATCAGCAAAGAACAGTGGGAGTAAATCGGAAAGCACCACAAAATGAACTAAGGGCATTTCTAACCGATTCTTTATAACTGGTTAGAACCGGCACCTAGCCGATCCCTCATCCGTCGTAAGGGAGTAAAAATTTTACTCCGGCCCCAACTTTCTGCCTAAACTTACTCCATCGTTCGGCGCCCGAGTAAAAGCCGCGCCTCTCCTCCACTGCCTCCCCCCTCCCCTCCCGCGCCGCATCTGCGCCAGCGCCGCCCATCCCACCCCCCGTCGGTACCCGCCCGCCGCCGCGGACGCTCCGTATGCTCCGCCGCTGTTCTCTACCACTTCGATTTGTGCCTCCTCGTCCCATCGCCGGTGAAGAACTGGTGGATCTGCGGCTGCTGCCGCCGCCACCAGATTTGGCGTTTCCGGCCGCCACCGGCGGCGCCTTGCCATGGATTGGCCGGGAAGCGGACCGCACAGCCCCGGCAACGCCTCCGGGCCGCATGCAGGTACCGGCTCCTCCTCTAGCCACTCGAATCTCTCCCGTCGGCGGCTCGCCGGCAAAGGCACGCCTGGCCATCGCCCGGGCTCGGCAATGGCCCAGCGGCTCGTCGGCTCACCGTTGCTGGTCATACAGTGTGACGACTGCCGCCGGCAGGTGGTGCGCCGATTTTCTACCACGCCGCAACATACCGGATGGGTGTTCTTCAAGTACACAAATGATGGGGTATGTGCTTGTTTTGATTCGGTTGTTCACCGGATTCGGCGCAATTTCGGTAGCTCATTGTTTCCACAAATTTGTGTGTAGGACGGATGCAAGTTTTGGTATTGGGAAGAAGAATACATCGATCTATTGATAACACGAAAATTGATAGATGTTCGTGCACTCGTTGCTAGAATCGAAGTTAGAGATGAGATTAGAGATGACATTAGATGCGAAGCAACGCCTACTTCTTTAGAATTGAAGAAGAAAGAAGTGTTCAAGCTCGAGAAGCCGCAGATCAACAATGTAGGCATCGAGAAGATACTAGTCCAACTTGTGGGAGCAGTTATGAAAGTTGGATATCTTTTAAAATGTTTACTTGTGGTTCTTGTTTTCTTTGGTCCTCCTCTCATGGCGAAGAATTGGTAAATTATGTACTCCAACGTCGTGGAAAGAAATAAAGAAGTAAAGAAATGTGCTTCGGTGGCCGAAAATGAAATGCAAATGAATTTTTTTTATTCCGTTATATATAAGGGATCGGCAAGGTCCGGTGAAATTTTAGTGGAGTATATATACTCCACTAAGCTTTTACTCCGCCGGATACTCTGCTATTGTTAGGGGATCGATTAAAAATACCCTAAGGTGGCAAGGGGAGGAATGGGATACCTGAACAGGAATTAACGACCAGATCCAAATGCGACGGCGATCGGTGCGGCACACGAAAGAACGCGGAGACGAGAGTACAGCTGAAGGGGAAAACTGGGGCCCACCGTGAGCTAACAGGAAAAATACGTGGCATAAGAACAAAAAAGAATCATACCTCATGGATCAGCAACGACAGCACCACAAATCGATGAACCCAGGCGCGGCGATGGAAAGGAGGCTGACTAAGAGGTAGGTAAGTCATGAACAGACGGGTGAAGCAACAAGGAGAAAGAACCGACCAACCATAGCCCAGAATACCAGTGCTACTACCCTCACAGCACCAGAGCCGGTGAAGGGAACCACCCCCCACCCCACCCCGCATCGCCCCGCTTGGGCGACTCGGGTGGTTCCCCAAACCCTAGCCGCCGCCGCTGTAGTGCCCTTCCTTCCTTCCCTTCATCGTCGCCGGTGAACGCCGTCGGGCTAAGCCCGGGGGCCGACGGTGGTGGCGGAGGTCCTCCTTCCTTTCTCGCGTCGGATGCGGCGGTGTGGGACCCCCTGGCATGTGGATGCACGGCCGTGATCTGGGCCATGGCGGCGCGGCGACTGGCTCTGGGCGATAGCCTTGGGCGGCGGCTTGGGCCGTCTGGCGGCGGGATGGTGGCGACAGTGTGAAGAGCGCGTCGTGGAGGGCCCGGTGGAGCAGATCAGGGCTGGCTGCATGCGTGTTTGGCCTCCGGTCATGGCGTGGCCGGTGTGGCCTGCTTGCTGCATGGCAGCGGATTCTGGGGCGGCAGCCCCGGGCGGCGGATATGGAGGTGGCCTGCTCGTTAGCGCGATGGTAGGTCGGACGCGGCTGACGTTGGGGAGGCGCGCGAGGGATGTGGGACCTAGTTCCCGGATCTAACGGTCGCGGCGGCGGTAGCCGTTGTATGGGCGACGTTAACGGCTAGCGCGGCGGTGGGTGCTCCCTGTAGCGCCCAGAATTGGGCCGGCGGCCCCTCTTCTTCGACGGCGGCGGACTCCGTGGTCGTGTGGACGACTCGAACACTGGATCTCGAGGTGGTTTCCATCAACAGATCGGGTTCGATGCGGCTCGACAGGTGACACATGCGTCTCTTCTGGAGACGTCGTGCAATGCCTGTCCCCGGCAGGTGAAGCCACCGGTGGATGCGCCATCGGCGGATACTACGCATGACGTCTCAAGCGGAGGCGTCAAGTCATGCCTGTTACCGGTAGGTGCTGCACGGTGGCTCTGGCGGAGGTGTCATGTTTAACCTAGTGCTGCTGGATCGAAGGTGGTGCGACAGTGACGGGAAACAGGCGGTATGGGATGTCTTTGTCTTCCGAAGTCTTCTCAGGAGGTATCCGTGCACCGAGATGTCGGTAGCCGGATAAGGGATGATGGTATATACGGCTTCAACGCCAACGTTTTGTCTCTTTCCTGCCCCTGACTTCTCCTTCCTCCTCACGTAAGCTACCTACCCTAATCCCCAATCCGTGCGAGAAATCCATGGCAAGGATATGACATCTGGTATTCAAAGCTAGATAGGTCTGAATTGCGCTTCATATGCTCAAGATTCACCCTGTAACATCGACTGATTGGTTGTTGATTGCCTCGGCGATCGACTGTAAATCCGAAATTGGCGTTGGGGTGGACTAAGTGGAAGCTGCGACGCCTCCGTTCAAGCCGAGTCCGCAAACCAGTCACCTTATGGAAGCGATTGGATCGTAGGAGGAGAGGGTGATGAAGGAATTCGAGGCACTCCGGCTGCTGCAAGAGAAGGTTTTTTTTCTTTCGAAAAGGAGGTTGAAACCCCCGGCCTCTGCATCAATAGATGCATACAACCATCTATATTAAATTATTCAACAAAGATCTGACAAGAACATACGTCAAGCAACCCGAAGCCACCACACACACCTACAAACTCGACAATGGGGAATGCCATCACGCCCCACCATCTAGAGCCGGGGTCACCGCCGATCCGCCCGCACAACGTACCAAGAGCATACACCCGGTGCAGCATACGCCACATGCACACGCTTCAGAAGCCGCCACCACCATCGAACTGCTGACTCATCTCCAGGAAAGAGATCTGCATTATCCTTGACAGGCCGGCTAGCCATAGACGCCCCCACGGTGCCAAACAGCACCACCGCCCTACGCTCCTCCATCAAGACTCATCCGTTGCACCATGCCGCCAAGCCCCGTCATCGTCGACGCGGTAGATACGATGCAGCTCCACCTCTGGACCCCTCCAGCCTGCACTTGCACCAAGAACGATGCCCCCAAGGGGGGTGTGACGCCAGACGCCACCATCATCCGATCTGGGAGACCCAGATCCAGGGTTTCCCCTAGAGCAAATGACGAGTCTATGCGGTGATCCAAAGCCGCTACGCCTCCGAGATCTCTCTGGGAGATATGAGCTCCAAAACAGTGCCTCCAAGAAGGTAGACAACCCCACATGCTACCATTGTCCGGTCCCGCAAGCCAAACCTGAGGTTTCCCTCGGAGCTCGACGGGATCACCGATGTGATGATGCCCTCCAAGGAGGTTACCGGCGTCCGTAGATGTCGCTGAAGCATCTATGCCGGCAGATTCGTGCAAAGGATTTCTCCTTGGTGGTAGTCCCTCAAACCAGGAGAGCAGGAGGTAGAAGCGCTCGTCGGAGATGCCCACCAACGTAGCAGGAATGACCGTGTTAGGCGAAACAAATCTGGGCACATGGCCCGAACCTGTCCAACCCGATCCGACTAGAGGAGGCGCCACCGGCAGGGCGAGGATCAAGGCGCGCCAGCCCTAGATCCGCCACCACCGCCTGTGATCCGTCACCGCGCTGTCCGCCGCGTTGGAGAACCAACACGCCGTGACGCCTGGCCTGCACCATGCTCTAGCCGAAGATGCCGGCCTGCACCGGTCTCCCTATGCGAGAGGATGAGAGAGCCCTACCGCGTTAGAGGCAGTGCATTCCCGGTGGTTGGTCCTTGAGCGGCTTGAGAGGGCTGCCCATTCCTCCCTCCATTTGGCGGGGAGAAATCCCGGCAGTCACTGGTCCACTGACCTTCGACTTTGTGGTAGGCGCACCACTTGATGTAGGGATCTTATGGCCTCCCTGGGCTTGTCAAACGGCAGGGTGCCTAGCCTAGTAGTGTTCATGCCCATGATGAGGTGCTCCCTAGGGAGCATGAGGTTATGGTTGGGGTGCCTTCGTGGGTTTTCTTGGGCCCGGGTGCTGGATGACCCTACATGGCTTTGGACTTCTGACGAGCTTTTGAAGCGGTCACCATCCTCTCTCCGAGCGTACTCTTCCACCCTTTGATGCAACTCCTCGGTGGTTCAAGGCGGGTTGCGATTAATGTTGGAAATATGACCTAGAGGCAATAATAAAGTTGTTATTATCATATATCCTTGGTCTTGATAAATGTTTATTCTCCATGTTATAGTTGTATTAACCGGAAACTCAAATACATGTGTGGATACACAAACAAACACAGAGTCCCTAGTGAACCTCTACTAGACTAGGTCGTTGATTAAAGATGGTTAACTTTTCCTAACCATAGACATGAGTTGTCATTTCATAAGGGGATCACATCATTAGGAGAATGATGTGATGGACAGACCCAATCATAAGCTTAGCATCTCATCGTGTCACTTAGTTTAATTGCTACAACTTTCGTAATGTCAAGTATCTGTTCCTTGGACCATGAGATCGTGCCACTCCCTAATACCGGAAGAATGCTTTGTGGGTATCAAACGTCACTTCGTAACTGGGTGATCATAAAGGTTCTCTTCAGGTGTTTCGGAAGATACTAGTTGGGTTGCATGCATCGAGACTGGGATATGTCACTCCATGTGACGGAGAGATATCTCTGGGCCCTCTCGTAAAACGATGTCCTAAGTAGCTTGCAAGCATGTGACTAATGTGTTTAGTCATGGGGATATGGTGTGACGAAACGAGTAAAGAGAAATTGCCGGTAACGACATTGAACTAGGTATGGCGATACCGACGATCGAATCTCAAGCAAGTAAAATATCGCGAGACAAAGGGAATTGTATGTGGGATTATCTGAATCCTTGACTTCAGTGTTCAAACCGATAAAGATCTTCATTGAATATGTGGGAGTCATTATAAGCATCTAGGTCCCGCTATTGGCTATTGATCGGAGAGGTGTCTCTGTCATGTCTGCATGTTCTCGAACCCATAGGGTCACACACTTAACGTTCGGTAACGCTTGGGTTTTATTGGGATATTCATAATGCTGAGTCCGAAGATAGTTCGGAGTCTCGGATGGGATCCAGGATATCACGAGGAGCCTCGGAATAGTCCAGAGGTAAAGTTTCATATAAGGAAAGTGGTTTTCGGGGTTCCAAAAAAGGTTCGGTTTTTTTCGGTAGTTGTATCGGGGAGTTCCGAATGATCTGGGGGTCCACCAGTGGGTCCCACCTATCCCGGAGGCCTACATGGAATGAGGTGTGGCGCCCTAGCCTACATGGGCGAGGCGCACCAGCACCCCACAAGCCTTGGAGGGGAAGCCTCCCCCCATTGGCCGCCGCCCCCTAGGCTTGGAGGGGAAGGGGGCCAGGGCTGGCTGCACCCCCTCACCCCCTATATAAAGAGAGGGGAGGGGCTGGGCGCAGCGATCTCTCCTCCTGGCCACCACCCTCCCTCTCTCCCTCCACTTCCTCCTCCTCCGCTAGCGCTTGGCGAATCCCTGTCGGAGCTCCACGATAACCACCACCACCACCACACCTTCGGGCTGGCATAGATCCCATCTACCTCTCCCCCTTGCTTGCAGCATCAAGAAGGAGGAGATGTCACCGAGCCATACGTGTGCATAACTCGGAGGTACCGTTCGTGTGGCGCTCGATCGGATTGGATCGTGAAGAGTACGACTACATTAACCATGTTCGTTGAACGTTTCCACTTTCAGTCTACAAGGGTACGTAGACACTCTCCCTCTCATTGCTAGTATATCCAAGATTAAATCTTGGGTGAATTCGTAGGTTTTTTTTTCATGTAACGTTCCCCAACAGTGGCATCATGAGCTAGGTCTATGCGTAGATGTTTTGCACGAGTATAACACAATTTTTTTGTGTGCATTGATATTCAGATTGCTACCCTCCTTTGTGATTTTGGATTTGGCGGTATTGTGGGATAAAGCAGATCTGACCAACTTTACTTGTCCACACACAAGAGACCGGTTCCGCGCTTGACATGCAACTTGTATTGCATAAAGCGGCTGGCGGGTGTTTGTTTTTTCCACTTTCTCTACAGGAATCAGGAACTTTGCCGTCTGCCATGATAGACGGCAAAGGCATGCCTGGCGGACGGCAAAGGCCTTTGCCGTCAGCCAGCAGACGACAACACATCCGGCTGAACAAACTACGGCAAAGGGCTCTTTGCAGTCTGCTAGCAGACGGCAAAGATGCAAAGCTCTTTGCCGTCAGCCAGCATATGGCAAAGGGCATGGATGGCACACGTGGCAGCTTAGGTCCGTTAAGGGGTTAACAGCTTGCTTTGCCGTCTGCTGGCAGACGGCAAAGACCTTTGCATCTTTGCCGTCTGCCAGCAGATGGCAAAGTGCCCAAATAGGCCAGCCCAGGTAGCTGCCACGTGGCATGCTATGCCGTCTGCTGGCAGACAACAAATATGCAAAGTTCTTTGCCGTCTGCCAGCTGACGGCAAAGCTGCCAAATAGGCCAGCCCAGTGCACCCCAGGTTGCACAGGTAGCTGCCACGTGGCAGCTTTGCCGTCTGCTGGCTGATGGCAAAGACCTTTGCCGTCTGCCAGCAGACGGCAAAGAGCCTGTACAGCCCCTGTTTTTTCTTAAATTCATTCAATTTCACAGAATTTCACATATATATATATATATACACATTTGAAAATAATTTCAACAAGCATACCAACAATAAGTTTCCAACAACATATCCAACATACAAGTTTCCAACAACATATCCAACATACAATGGTTTCCAACAAGAAGTTTCCAACAACATATCCAACATATAATGGTTTCATCCATACATACATATCCAACAACAAGTTTCCAAAAACAAAAAGGAAGCACAAGGAGAAGAGTAGACTCCATCAATGCAAGCTTCCTCATCTAAAGCAAATCTGCAAATTGGGAAAGAAGAAAGTTAGAAGAAGAAGAAGAAGAAGAAGAAGACTAGCTAGAAGAAGAACAAGAAAAAGAAGAAAAAGAAGAAGAAGAAGAAGAAGAAGAATAATAATTTATCTTCTCTTTCTTTTTCTCCTCTCCTCTTCTTTATCTTCTTCTTCTTCTAACTAAGGTAGGTAAAAATGCCATTTTTTAGCTAAGCTAGGTAAAAATGCTAAGTGTAGGTCATTTTAGAGCTAAGCTAGGTAAATAGGTCATTTTGGAGCTTAGTAAGGTTATTATGTCATTTTCAAGGAAAATAAGCTAAGTCTATGTCATTTTGGAGGTAACCAAGATTATCATGCCATTTTTTACCTAAGTATGCTAAGTATGTCATAAATGAACTGAAGAAGCTAAGTATAGATCATTTTTTTAGCTAACCTAGGTAGTTATACCATTTTTTAGCTAACTTAGCATATTTATTCATTTTGGAGGACAAAATGGCAAGTGTAGGTCATTTTAGAGCTATCCTAGTGAAAATCGGTCATTTTGGAGGTAGGTAAGGTTATTTTGTCATTTTGGAGGAAAATAAGCTAAGCTTATGTCATTTTGGAGCTAAACCAAGGTTATCATGCCATTTTTTACCTAAGTATGCTAAGTATGTCATAAATGAACTAAAGAAGCTAAGTATAGGTCATTTTTTAGCTAACCTAGGTAGTTATGCCATTTTTGAGCTAACTAAGCATATTTATTCATTTTGGAGGACAAAATGGTAAGTGTAGGTCATTTTAGAGATATCCTAGGTAGTTATGCCATTTTTTAGCTAACTAAGCATATTAAGTCATTTAGGAGGAAGAAATGCTAAGTATAGGTCATTTTATAGCTATCCTAGGTAAAGTATGTCAGTTTGGAGCTAAGTAAGGTTATTATGTCATTTTCGAGGAAAATAAGCTAAGTATAGGTCATTTTGGAGCTAAACAAAGGTTATTATGCCATTTTCTACCTAAGTGAGCTAATTATGTCATAAATGAACTAGCTAAGCTAATTATAGATCATTATTGAGCTATCCTAGGTAGTTATACCATTTTTTAGCTAACTAAGCATATCAAGTCATTTTGGAGGAAAAAATGCTAAGTATAGGTGATTTTATAGCTATCCTAGGTAAAATATGTCATTTTGGAGCTAAGTAAGGTTATTATGTCATTTTCGAGGAAAATAAGCTAAGTATAGGTCATTTCTTAAGCTAGGTATGCATTTGTTAAGCAAAACACTTGGGAAAACTTACCATCATCACGGAGGTGAAGGAGCGGTCGGGTTTGCGCCAGGGCCAGACGGAGAAGGACCGGTCGGGGTTGCGCCAGTGCGAGACGGAGAAGGATCGGTCCATGCTTGTCGGGAGGCATGCTGCACCAAAGATCATTTGCAATGTCTCGTTAGCATGATGCAACTAAAATGTGAATACTAGTAACTAATGACCATTCAAATGAAACTCACCGTGTCCGCATACCAATCTGGGGCATCGACGGAGGGGTCTCACCGTTTTTCTCGCACACGGACTGCACATTTTGTTTTCACTAGTCAATCATATTAAGTAGTAATGAAACGAACATTACGTGCATGATTTGGCTAATATGCAGGCGAAACTTACCACGAGGAGCTCGTATTGGGCCCAGTGAGACGCGTCATTCCGGTTCCTCTCCGCCTCCAACAGACAAGCCGTCCTCTCCTCCAACTCCCTCTCCCTCTGCTTAGCCTGCCTATTTGCCTCCGCTAGAAGCTGCTGGGCCCTAGCCTCGATGGCGAGCTCCATTGGCCGTGGACGAGGCGGTATCTCAGGATCGGAGCTCGTCTGGCGCTTCTTGATCTCCGGGAAAGTTCTAGGACAACGTATGAGTCCATCCCCAATGGCTACCGAGCCATGGTACCTCCCGCCACCAGATAGCATCATGATCTCTGGATCAAAAGGACTCTGGCTCGGGTTGAAGTCCTCCCCTTTCCTCGTCTTCCCAACGTCTCTGTACCTCACGAGCTTGTTGTGGGAGGAGATGTTGGTGAAGCTCTCTGGATGATCGAGGTCATCCTCAGAGAATGCCTTGGCCTTCTTGTACGGGGTAGTATGGGCCATAGTATAGAGGTCGTACAGTGGTGGCACGTCCTTCTTGTTGTGTCGCGCCTAAAAGAGAGGAACAAAATATTAGTTAAGGGCTCAAGCTAGCATGAAGAATAAAATTGCATGAATCGTGAAGCAAACCACATACCCAGTGATCCCCGTACTCATACAGGTTGGAGCTCCCTTGATGGTGTGACACACCTTGCATTTGGGCACGCTTATCCCTGGCCTTGTTGTCGATGGCTAGCCATTGGGGAGAGCACCACTCATCCACCAACGCCTCCCAACAGTCCATCCTATCCAAACACCATCTCGGGGGCACCTAAGTTAGACAAAGAGAAATTTCACTAGGTAAGTTAGACAAAGAGAAATTTCACTAGAAGTACAAGGCCTTAAGAATAGGTAATTACCTTCATGTACTTCTCCTTACTCAGATACTTGGCATGGCACTTCTTCTTGGCCCTCTTAATGTTAGTCGAGGCATAGTAGTCTCGAACAGCCTGCGCCCGAGCCTCGTGTCGTAAGTTCTGAAGTAGGCGCTTGCACTCGGCTTCGAGAACCATAGCCGCGTCCGCCTCGTGTTCCTCAAGACACCTATAGAAGGTCTGTAATCAAACAAGACAACACTGATTAGTACAATCACTAGGTACTGTTGATTTATAATTCTGTATAGGAGAAATTACCGAAAACAGCCGGATCACAATGTCGGCCACCGTCTCGCACAAGACACTGTCCACTAGCCTCCGGAGTCACGTGGGACGAAGAATCTGGGATCCGAGTCTCCTGGGACGAAGACTCTGGGACCTGAGTCTCGTCGGATGAAGGCTCGGTGACCCGAGGCTCGCCGGCCCGGGGCTCGTGGACCGGAGTCCGAGACGGGTCCAAGTCAGACAGGTCCACCTGAGACGGAGCACTCCGGTGGTCCGGAGAATCAGCTGGGGGTGGTGGTGAGGAAGGCACAGCAGCCTTCCTACCTCTCCCGCCGCCACGTCCACCTCTAGCAACCCTCTTCGTCTTCCCCCGACCTCTCCCGGCAAAAGAAGAAGCGCCCGCCGGTGTCTGCATGCTGTCTACCAGCGCTCTCCAAAGGTGCTGTGGCGGAATAATAGCACCCCTCCCAGCACGTGCCGAGGAAGGAGGCTCGGAGGGCTCTCGACCCGCGCCCACCATCTATCAACATCTGCAATGACAAAGAGTAAACGAAATTAGTACAACATAAACATAATAAAATATTTAAGTGTGAACATAATAAAAAATTGAATACCTAATAACATGAACTAATTAATAATATATATATGTACATAATAATAGTTGAATACCTGACCTAACTCATAATTCACAAATATATGACCCCGCCGGCCTCTGGAAGGCCGAAGAGCACCTTTTTCGGGAGGTGTCGGGGGTGTCGTGTCGGGGTCGGGGTGCTGTGTCGGGGTCGGGGGTGCCGTGTCGGGGTCTCAGGGTGTCGTATCAGAGGTCGGGGTGTTGGTGGTGTCGCGTCGGGGTGCTGTGTCGGGGTCAGGGATGCCGTGTCGGGGTTGGGGTGCTGTGTCGGGGTGGCAGTGTCGGGGTCAGGGGGTCGGGGAGGCAACCCTCGAACCCTCGACCCCTTTTCCCCTCGACCCCTCGACACCTCGATCCTTGACCCCTAGACCCTCGACTCCTTATTCCCTCGATCCTCGACCCCTCGACCCCTCGACACCTCGATCCTCGACCCCTAGACCCTCGACTCCTTTCCCCCTCGATCCTCGACCCCTCGACCCCTCGACACCACGATCCTCGACTCCTTTTACCCTCGAGCCCTCGACCACTCGGCGACCCTCTTTTCCCTCGGCGACCCTCTTTTTCTACTTTTCCTACTTGTTTTTTTCATCTTCTACTTCTACTTCTTCTTTTTTCATCTCCACTTCTACTTCTTTTTCTTCTTCTTCCTTCTTTTCCTTCTTCCTCTTGTCTTCTTTTTCTTCTTCATTTTCCTTATTTTCCTTCTTCCTCTTGTCTTCTTTTTCTTCTTCATTTTCCTTATTTTCCTTCTTCCTCTTGTCTTCTTTTTCTTCTTCAACTAATCAACCTAAATCAACTAATTAACCGAAATCAACTAAAATCTACTAACCTAAAATCAACTAAAATCTATTAACCTAAAATCAACTAAAATCTACTGACCTAAAATCAACTAAAATCTATTAACCTAAAATCTACTAACCTAAAATATGAAACTTTGGGTTCTTGGCTCACTGGCTAGTGGCTAACTTCTGGACTTGTGTGTCCAAAGTCAAATCGCAGAATTTAAACAATATATTTAGGGTTTCTTTGGATTTCACGCGTCTCAAAATAAAAGTGATGCCTTTGGAGAGAGAGAAAGGATGGAAAGTGAAGAGGAAAAATAGAAGAATGAGATTTAACATATCTCAGATATAAGGAATTAAGAATCACGCCTTTGGATCTCAAAAGTCAAAGTATTAGAATTTTGGAAGTGATGCCTTTCGATGCTTTACAGGGAAGGAGGTAGGGGCCTGTGCTGCTATGTTCAACTCCAGCCAGGCTCCCAAAACCTTATATCGCAGCAGGATACATTTTGTTTACTCGGACTGGTCATGCATAGACAAATGAACTCAAAATTGAGTAGTTTTACTAGGTTTAGGCCAGTATAAATTAGGTATCATGTGAGAAGTATCTGATGTCTTGACCAGACTAGTTCCCTCTTTTTCGTTGACTGAACCATTTGGGCCAGGCCTTCTTTATCATTTATAGTTATATGATAAGTTAGAGGACTCTAGGAAATTTACCATTTTCAAGCCAGATAGAGTCATATTGGTGTAGGACTCTAGGCCTTTGTATATTGCTGTAGCTCAAATTTGACATTGCTCCAATTGGTGAGTTATGGATCATGAAGTCCTTAGGGAAGAGGTGGAGGAGTTGGAAATCTTTCTTGAAACTACAACACTACGATACTCATGAGACGAAAGAGGAACGCCTTGCTGATCGAAATCCTCGTGTTCTCAAAGAACAGTGGCACTTCCTAGTTGCATATTGGAGTACTAAATATAAAAAAACTAACCTACAATCTCAATCAACTAATTAACCTAAATCAACTAACTAATTAACCTAAATCTCCTTTTTTTAGTATGTACAGTAGGGTAAAACACCCCACTGCTAACCTAAATCAACTAATTAACCTAAATAAACTAATTAACCTAAATCACGCCACTGCTAACCTAAATCAATCTAAATCAAGTAATCAACCTAAATCAAAAAACAGCAAGAAAAAAAAGAAAGAAAAAAGGGGAAGAAACCTCATCAGGGGTCGGTGCGGCGACGGGCGGCGGGGGGCGGAGCGGCGGGCGGCCTGAGTGGCGGGGCGCCGGGGCTCCAGGCGGCCTGAGAGGCGGGTCGCCGGGGCGGCGGGGGCGGTGGTGGTCGGGGGCGCGGGGGCGGTGGGTTTCCTGTGTCGGCTGTTTGCTTTGGGGAAATCTTCTTCTTTGGTACGTCTTTCACTGGGGCGGCGCGGGTGAGGTGAGGGAGAGAGAGAGGGGTGGGGCGTGGGGCCGACTATTTTTTAGTTAGGTTGAATTTCTTTGTCGTCTGCTAGCAGAGAGCGTAGCTAGTGGGGTGGGGCCGGGGGGGAATGGCCGTTAGGTTGGCTACGTTCTTTGCCGTCTGCTAGCAGACGGCAAAGAAAGTGGCCGTTAGGTGGTTCTCATTAGTGGGCCACCCTCCCTCTTTGCCGTCTGCTGCTAGAGCTGGCTGACGGCAAACATGATCTTTGCCGTTAGCTCTTTCTTTGCCGTCAGTTTTCTGTAAGCTGATGGCAAAGACCTTATTTGCCGACAGCTGGCTGACGGCAAAGATCCTGATTCCAGTAGTGTTTAGTTAAATCTGATTTGACAATGATGGTCCTTGAAGAAGGCTAAAAGGCAACTTGAATATCACCGTTATGGAATTCCGTAGGTAACATGGTTCTTATATGATGCCCTTAGAAGCCACGTAAAATTTGCAAGAACAAAGTAGAGGACGTCTAACTTATTTTTGTAGGGCATGTTGTGATGTGGTATGGCTTGAATATGATGTGATATATGTGATGTATGAGATGATCTTGTTTTGTAATAGTTCACGACTTGCATGTCGATGAGTACGACAACCGGCAGGGGCCATAGGGTTGTCTTAATATTATTGTATGACCTGCGTGTCAATCATTAAACGCCATGTAATTGCTTTACTTTATCGCTATGAGTTAGCAATAGTTGTAGAAGCAATAGTTGGCGAAGACAACTACGTGATGGCACCAAGACCTAGGTGCTATGCCGGTGATGATGGAGATCATCCTGGTGCTTCGGATATGGAGATCAAAAGCACAAGAAGACAAAGGCCATATCATGTCACATATTACTTGCATGTGATATTTGTCTTTTACGCATCTTATTTTGCTTAGATCATGATGGTAGCATTATAAGATGATCCCACACACTTAATATCAAGATAAAATTGTTCTCCCTTAGTATGCACCATTGCCAAAGTTCATCGTTTCGAAGCACCTCATGATGATCGGGTGTGATAGGCTCTAGGTTCGTATACAACGGGTCTAAGCCAGTTTTACACATGCAAAAATACTTTGGTTAACTTGACGAGCCTAGCATATATAGACCTGGCCTCGGAGCATAGAGAACAGAAAGGTTAAACATGAGTCATATGGATGATATGATCAACATGTTGATGTTCACTATTGAAACCACCCCATCTCATGTGATGATCGGACTTCGGTTCGTGAATTTGATCATGTATCACTCAACAACTTGAGGGTTGTTAATTTAAATGGGAGTTCATTAGTAATTTGATTAGTTGAACTAATTATCATGAACATAGTCTAAATGTCTTTGCAAATATGTTGTAGATCAATGGCTCACGCTATAGCTCCACTCAATTTCAATGTATTCCGAGAGAAAGAAAAATTGAAAGATGATGGAAGCAACTTTGCAGACTAGCTCCGTAATCTGAGGATAATCCTCACTGCTGCACGGAAGGCTTATGTCCATGATGCACCACTTGGTGTGCCACCTCCTCCTTCAACTGTAGATGATGTGAACATCTGGCAGACAAGGGTTGATGACTACTCGATAGTTCAGTGTGCCATGATGTACGGCTTAGAACTAGGGCTCCAAAAATGTTTTGAGCACCACAGTGCATATGAGATGGTTGACAAACTAAAAATTGTGTTTCAGTCTCACGCCTGTGTTGAGAGGTATGATGCCTCAGACAAGTTCTTCAGCTATAAGATGGAAGAGAATAGCTCGATTAGCGAGCACGTACTCAAAATGTCTGGGTACACCAATCATCTGAATCAGTTGGGAGTTAACATTCCTGATGAAGTAGCAATTTACAGGGTTCTCCAGTCACTGCCACCAAGCTACAAGGGCTTTGTGATGAACTATAGCATACAAGGGATGGAGAAGACACTCCCTGAGCTTCTCGCGATACTTGAAACCGCGGAAGTTGAAATTAAGAAAGAGCATCAAGTGTTGATGGTCAAAAAGACCACCAGTTTCAAGAAGACTAAGGGAAAGAAAGGGAACTTCAAGAAGAATGGCAAGCTAGTTGCCACTCCCATGAAGAAGCCCAAGGCTGGACCTAACCCTGACACTGAGTGTTTCTACTACGAGGGGAATGTCCACTGGAAGCGTAAGTGCCCCAAGTATTTGGCAGATAAGAAGGATGGCAATGTCAACAAAGGTATATTTGATATACATGTTATTGATGTGTACCTTACTAGTGCTCGAAGTAGCGCCTGGGTATTTGATACTTGTTCAGCTGCTAATATTTGTAACTCGAAACAGGAGCCACAGAATAAATGGAGACTAGCTAAGGACGAGGTGACGATGCGTGTTGGAAATGGCTCCAAGGTTGATGTGATCGCCGTCGGCATACTCCCTCTACATCTACCTTCGGGATTGGTTTTAAACCTTAATAATTGTTGTTTGGTGCCTGAGTTAAGCATGCACATTATATCTGGATCATGTTTATTGCGAGATGGTTATTCATTTAAATCCGTGAATAATGGTTGTTCTATTTATATGAATAGTATCTTTTATAGTCATGCACCCAATGTGAATGGTTTATTCTTGTTGAATCTCGGTAATAGTGATACACATGTTCATAACATTGATGCCAAAAGATGCAAAGTGAATGATGATAGTACCACATACTTGTGGCACTGCCGCTTAGGTCATATTGGTGTAAAGCACATGAAGAAACTCCTTACTGATGGACTTCTGGAATCACTTGACTTTCAATCATTTGAAACATGCCTCATGGGCAAGACGACTAGAACCTCATTTTTTGGTACAACGGAGTTACCAAGTGATTTGTTGGAAATAATACATACCGATGTATGCGGTCCAATGAGTGTTGAAGCACGCGGTGGATATCGTTATTTCCTGACCTTCACAGATGATTTAAGTAGATATGGGTATATTTACTTAATGAAACACAAGTCTGAAACATTTGAAAAGTTCAAGCAGTTTCAGAGTGAAGCAGAAAATCATCTTAATAAGAAGATAAAATTTCTACGATCTAATCATGGAGGTGAATATCTGAGTTATGAGTTTGGTATGCATTTAAGACAATGTGAGATTGTTTCACAACTCACGCCAGCTGGAACACCACAACGTAATGGTGTGTCCGAACGTCGTAATTGTACTCTATTAGATATGGTGCATTCTATGATGTCTCTTACTGATTTGCCACTATCGTTTTGGGATTTATGCATTAGAGACAACAGCATTCACTTTAAATAGGGCACCGTCTAAATCAGTTGAAATGACACCGTATGAATTATGGTCTGGCTAGAAACCTAAGCTCTCATTTCTTAAAGTTTGGGGTTGCGACACTTATGTCAAGAGGCTTCAGCCTGGTAAGCTCGAACCCAAAGCGAAGAAGTGCATCTTCATAGGATAACCTAAAGAGACAATTGGGTATACTTTCTATCACAGATCCAACGACAAGATCTTAGTTGCAAGAATGGATCCTTTCTAGAGAAGGAGTTTCTCTAGAAAGAAGTGAGTGGGAGGTAGGTAGAACTTGATGAGGTTATTTGTGGCACCCCGGCTCAGAGGAAACCGGAACGCCCCGTATTCCAGTCCCAGGGACAAGTCCACTGGAATACGGCACTGTTGGCATAGAACAAATCAGCTCTTTATTGCTATAAATATGGTTACAAAGATTACATCAACACGGCGACACTACGCCTGCTCAAAATAGTTGTATGCTAACAGCGGATCGACCTGAGGAGGCGGAGTATCTCTCGGCAGCAGAACAGCGTCGGCGGTGATGGACTCCACTCCGCAGGGACTCTGGCTAGAACGCGTATCCTAGCTCGCGCAATCAACATCTTCGACAAACAAGCAGTCATGGCATGACCTGCAAACTGGCAAGACACGCCAGGTGAGTACTTTGAATGTACTTGCAAGCTCACAACAAACATCAGCATTAAGGCAGGACAACATCATAGTAATCAAGATTAAGTTAAGATTTATTGTTACCGAAGGAATGGTTGAAATGAGCAATAACAGGCTACTCTTCCTGCATTCTGGTGACCAACTCATGATCACTCCAAGAACATCCAACGATCATCCTCGAGATCGTTACCAATACTTGCCCATGGCATACTGTCCAACTGTTACCAAACTCAGATGAGTTCTCCCATCATTACTGTCATTATAACGGTTGATCTCCTATAGAGGTCTGGACGGGCTGTCCAATACCGTGGACACGGCTATTCGAATAGATTTTACACTCTGCAGAGGTTGTACACTTTACCCACACCACGGAACTCATGGCCTCGTGCTCCCATTCGGGTGCACCAACGACGTTCCGACGAAACCCGCCTGACCCGTGACTCTTCCATCGTACGACCGGCAATCATACTCCCTCTTGGAGTCAAGCCCTGGGTGGCCCCGTGTCCTCAAGACACCTGCCAGCGTCCTGGCCAAACAAACTGTCCCAAACGGGGACCTGGATCCAATAACTCAACTGGGCTCACAGGGTTATCGCCGCCTACCGGCCCAGGGTAGCGCGCGCGCATAACCCTCCCTCTTTGGAGGTACCGGTGGAAGAGCACGCGGTCAGACCAAGTCAAGGCCATCCCATACCGGCAAATGTGGCTGCACGAATAAGCCCGGACAGGTGACTCTCGATCAACCAACTAAGTTCACTTATTACCAGGTTGTTTCATCAAGTTAACTTAGTTGGTCAAATTAGGCATCTTATCCTCGAACAATCTTTCTGTCACAGCTGACACTCCGGTATCATAGTAATCCAATAACCGGCATGCTTAGGCTACTGCTACTAGTTCATATCCACAAATGCCGGATGAAAACGAAAATAATCATAGACGGTAATCTCAACATCATAACCTCAACGAGTGGGTAAACTACTAGTCATTAACAATCCGGTATTCAACATCTACTCATGCATGTCATAATCCAATCCATGCTACAGATAACATTCTTGCTATTAAAGTAATTAATTAAACTATGATATTGCATTACAATTATGCAGATGAGGGTTGTGGCTTGCCTGGAGATGAAGGAGTCATCGGAATGAAGTGCGGAAATGTCGCTGGGACGAATGCCAGAAACAGTACTCTCTCGGAGGGCTGTTTACGGACAAGGGCAAAAGGGTCATTTCTGCTGTGTCAACACAGCATGAGAATGACACCATCGGAACGGGCTCGATGAGACGAAGACGTGGGCGTTGGATTCACCTCGATCGGAGTTACGAGCAAAAAGTTATAAGGGTTTTTCTGCCAAGGACCTTTCTGTAAATATTTTATTTACTTCGGGGTCCCTGTCAGCTCGGCTGGTCGCGCACTTTACGGAAATACGTTTCCCAACGAAGGAAACAGAAACACAGCGGGTGCGTCCACTTATCCGAGCTGGCGGGTGCGGGGCCGGGCTCTGTGCAGCTGACCGGTGGGGTCGGGGCGATGCGGGGCCCGCCTGGCCAGCTGGATGGGCGTCGTCCTCTTCCTCTCGCTCGCCCGAGGAGCAGAGGGAGGAGGGCGGTGCCGGCGCTCATCCGGCCGGCTCCGGCCACCTCTGGTGGAGCTCGGACCACCGGAGTGTTCTCCGAGGCGCGGCGCATCCATCCATCCCACCCACGGACTCCAACGGCGACGGGAGAGATGGCGAGCTCGAGCACGGCGGACGATGGCATCGGTCAGATTTGGGTGTGGCGCCATGAGTCGCCGGAGTCGAAGATGAAGTGCGGGGAGGAGTTACTGGCGTCTGGGTGTTCTACTGGTGGTGGTGGAACAGAGGAAGAGGCTCGGCAGCGAGCTAATTTAGGAGGTGGAGGGCGGCGGCCATGGCGGTGAATCAGGGCAGGGAGGAGCTCTGTAGCTCGAATGAGGGATTGGGGAGGGGTAGTCGAGGATGGGGAGTGCGGTGGTGAGCTAGGGAGAGGCTCAGAAGGCCCTTATATAGGCGAGCGACGAGGAGGTCCGGGCACGGCCACGGTGCCACGTGCACCCGGCGTCCCGATGCTTCGGGAGCTCGCCTGGAGGGGAGGAGAAGCATCTGTGAGCTTCACGGAGGGCGGAGAGGGTTCAGGAGCGGCCGGGGAGGTTCGGGAGAGCTCGGGGCGACGGGACTCGTCGACGGCAGAAGCGGAGAGGGAGCGGCGCGGCTGTGCGCTGCGCAGGAAGAGATGGGAGAGGGGGGGAGACTGGTCCAGGGAGGAAGAGGACGACGAGGGGCTCTGTTGGACAAGATCATACGCGCGGATACGACGATCAGAGGAGGGGCCCGAGCAAGAAGTCACGCAGCTCGCGTCCACGGCGCGCCAGGGTGACGGTCACCGCGTGAACTTGGCCTTGCCACGCGTCCAAGTCAACTCCAACATGTCAACTCGATCAGTCACTCGTAGGAAGAGGTCAAGGAGGAAAGAGACAGGCACAGAGAGACTTGAGGTGACCGCAGCTAGCAGTTCTATCCAGAACAGCAAGGTGTTTGGAGTGGGCTGGGGGAGATCGAGCAGGATCTAGACTCTGATATTTGGCATGGGATGATCAAATGCTAAGGTGATCATGTCTGCAAATTTGCAGCTCATTTGGATGAAGATAAATAGCACTTGCTGTTCAAAGGGCCTCACTGACTAGATTTGCAAAGTATGAAGTAGCACTCACATACTTCATTGGATTGAGCTGAAATTTGGCAAGGCAGGTTTATTTGGACATATGAAGATGCTGTAAAAATTTAATACAAAATGGACATGCCAAAATGGTACTTGCTTCACAAGCATCTTCTCTGTCCAGAAACTTGCAAAACTTGCACAGGGCAATTGGATTACTGAATTGGGCCAAAACTTGGTGGAAGGAGTTGAAATGGATTTAAGAATGTCCTGGTAAATTTTCAGCTTAAATGAAGCAATATAAAATATAGTTGCTTCACAACTGAAAAATATGGCCAGAATCTAAGAATCGATGCTCTGCTCACTAAGATGATTGCATAGGGTTGAAACTTGTGTAGGAGTCATTATTTGGGCAATTGGAGGTGCTTGCAAAATTTCAACTCATTTGAATACTCCTAGCTAGCACTTGCTTCACAAAGATTCTAGTTGCCCAGAAACTTTGGAAATTAGCCAAGAGAGATTTAATATCCAAATAAAGTTGAATTTTGGCATGTGGCAATGATATGGATAGGAAAGAATGCCCAAAAAGTTTGAGAGCAAGTAGGCCAATATAAAGGGTACTTGCTTCACAAACTGACAACTAGGGCAGAATAAGAAAAGGAATTTTGGTGGATTATTTTTGAACATGGCAAGGAATATTTTGACATATCTGGATTAGATATGTCCCAAAGGATTTATGCGAATTATTAGGGAATTTTGGGAATGATAGAAATATGAGTTGCTTCACAACTCAGAGCTGACAGGGTTATTCCTTTAATAGAAAAAGGAATATTCCCAAGAAAAGAATATTGGGATTGGTCCAAGATGGAAATGACAAGGTCTTGGGATGATTTTGAGGTTGGCAAGCCACTTGGGAGAGGAATCAAGGGTGATCTCTCCAGGTTTCAGGACTACTAAGCCACAGAAAAGCAAATCCAGACCAAAATAAAAAGGAAAAAAAATGGGCAAAATCCAGGGTGTCACAAACCTACCCCCCTTAAAGAAATCTCGTCCTCGAGATTTGGTTGCTCAGGGGTTAAACCTGAATATTCCCCTTTGAGGAAACCGTTTCCCACTCGGGTTTCCTTTATACCTTTGTATTCTGCTCCCGCTGGTTACTCGGACTGACTGCCTGGCCCTGATGTGATTCGTTTCACTGGATCCTTATTCTGACAGGTCTTTCCTCATATATGAGGACATGTGCTGCGAGACTGTTGCTCATCCTTCTGAGTGCTCAGTCTGACAGGCTTGACTATTCTCTTCTGATGATTCTGGGAATATTTAGTTGGCTGAGCGGGTTGACTCGATATGGGGTCCTTGCAAATAGATTAGACCCCGTGGTGTGTATCCCCATGGTGACCGGTATCGAACCAGTCTATTCTGGCATTTGTACCAAGTTGATCATGTAACCATTATCATATCTGTATGGCCAATCTTGCTCCTTCATTATGGTTTTCTTTACCTGGATCCTTAGCTGAAAGAGCTTGGCCTTATGTATTCTCGATTCTTCGGGTGACCATGGGTACTGCCAGATGCAACATTCCGGCAGGCATATTACTTTACAAGTTGTAGCTGTAGGGTAACGACTGTCTGAACCCTTGGATGAAATCGGCAAATAAACCAGTAGCCACCAGAACGGTCTTTACAACTCAGATCTGGGACATTACTGGAGTAACTCAACCGCGACTCAAGACGGCTGAAAAGCAGCTCAGAGCATGAGACGGTGTCGATAAGAAGAAAGTAGCAGCTCCCTAAGACGGCCGAGAAACAGCTCAGAGCATAGGGTCACCGCTACGGAAAGAAATTCAACAACTGTCCGAGATGGCCGAAAAGCAGCTCAGAACACGGGCCAGTTGCTGACAAAAGAAAAAAAAATCAGCATCAACCCCGGACGGCCGTAAAACAGCTCGGAACACAGGCGTGTTGCCGTTACTAAAGAAAGGCAGGCAAGGGTTCAGTAGCGTCCCATACAGCTCGCTACTACGCAGACAAGCACAGGTATGATAATTGAAACCGGGCTGACATCATGGTCTGAGTAACTCATGTAACCTTGGCAGCATGTTCATCATTTCCATAAAAACATGTGTAGCTGGCACTTGATTTCTGAGGCAGGCTTGTGTCCTGACTGGTTCTTGCATTCCGACCAACGGTTGCGGACCTGACTCTTGGGATGCATTGTCATATGCAGCCAACTGTCTGGGGAGTATCTTGTACTCTGAGGCTTCCTTTTTGACACATACGGACTGAGTGCATATATCTATTCCTTAATGTTTCTGCTGTGAAGGTTGCAATGATGCATACTGGATGCTAATAATCAATCCAAAATACCATTGGTAGTCAGGCTAGGTATTTCCCGATATCAGGCAGTCAGCGGAAAATTCCATATTATTGAGCTGAGCCTCCAACTAACTGTCTCTTCACTGATTTCTTTGAGTCCGGTGTTGGGGAGCAACTTCCATAAGGGGAAATAAGGTAACACCAAGGACCTGACGAAAGAAGCAAAAGAAACGACTAAACAAAAGCACACAAAGCACTAAGATCACACACAAGCAATATATTACAGCTACTCACAGCAATAATATGCATGCCTACCTAAGCACACAAATCTCGCGGAGACTCCGGTATTACGGTCTAACATGCTGTGGCGATGTGCACGAAAGGAAGTCAAGGTGTGGAAGGAGTTGGTGTAAACAAAGGTACACCAAACACGGCTTAACACTGGTTGCAGCTGGAAGGATACTGAGGCGAGGACGGACTTGATGATCGTGGATCGGAACACGGAGGTCACGACCACATCATCATCAAGCGTACGGAAGAAACCGTACTTGTCCTGGGAACGGATAGCGATGAAAAGAAAGGCTTGCTGGCATTGCCCTTTTCTGATAACCAAGATCAGTAAGGGTTGCCAAGGCGGCTAGAGGGATGGCACGATCCGGGATAGAGACATGTCTATCACCGAACCATAGGGGTGGCTAAAGAGGATATATTGGTGTGGTACCTGTGCATCAATCCTGCAAAGGATCGATACACCAAGCACCTAGGCATCCCTCCGCTGGGACGAAGATGACACCAACCACCAAGAAAAGATATGCAACTGGAGGGTACAGGTAGTGGATTGCCGCCTACACTCACCAGATCAATCGTTAGTGATAACTAGTTTATATGCATGCTATGCAACAAACAAATGCAACAAACAAGTGCAGCAAACCAACTAGACTCTATACTACCGGTTCTAACGCTCGCACCTAGACTGCGCGTCCTATAGCCAGACCTGCTCTGATACCAACTCCTGTGGCACCCCGGCTCAGAGGAAACCGGAACGCCCCGTATTCCAGTCCCAGGGACAAGTCCACTGGAATACGGCACTGTTGGCATAGAACAAATCAGCTCTTTATTGCTATAAATATGGTTACAAAGATTACATCAACACGGCGACACTACGCCTGCTCAAAATAGCTCTATGCTAACAGCGGATCGACCTGAGGAGGCGGAGTATCTCTCGGCAGCGGAACAGCGTCGGCGGTGATGGACTCCACTCCGCAGGGACTCTGGCTAGAACGCGTATCCTAGCTCGCGCAATCAACATCTTCGACAAACAAGCAGTCATGGCATGACCTGCAAACTGGCATGACACGCCAAGTGAGTACTTTGAATGTACTCGCAAGCTCACAACAAACATCAGCATTAAGGCAAGACAACATCATAGTAATCAAGATTAAGTTAAGATTTATTGTTACCGAAGGAATGGTTAAAATGAGCAATAACAGGCTACTCTTCCTGCATTCTGGTGACCAACTCATGATCACCCCAAGAACATCCAACGATCATCCTCGAGATCGTTACCAATACTTGCCCATGGCATACTGTCCAACTGTTACCAAACTCAGATGAGTTCTCCCATCATTACTGTCATTATAACGGTTGATCTCCTATAGAGGTCTGGACGGGCTGTCCAATACCGTGGACACGGCTATTCGAATAGATTTTACACTCTGCAGAGGTTGTACACTTTACCCACACCACGGAACTCATGGCCTCGTGCTCCCATTCGGGTGGACCAACGACGTTCCGACGAAACCCGCCTGACCCGTGACTCTTCCATCGTGCGACCGGCAATCATACTCCCTCTTGGAGTCAAGCCCTGGGTGGCCCCGTGTCCTCAAGACACCTGCCAGCGTCCTGGCCAAACAAACTGTCCCAAACGGGGACCTGGATCCAATAACTCAACTGGGCTCACAGGGTTATCGCCGCCTACCGGGCCAGGGTAGCGCGCGCGCATAACCCTCCCTCTTTGGAGGTACCGGTGGAAGAGCACGCGGTCAGACCAAGTCAAGGCCGTCCCATACCGGCAAATGTGGCTGCACGAATAAGCCCGGACAGGTGACTCTCGATCAACCAACTAAGTTCACTTATTACCAGGTTGTTTCATCAAGTTAACTTAGTTGGTCAAATTAGGCATCTTATCCTCGAACAATCTTTCTGTCACAGCTGACACTCCGGTATCATAGTAATCCAATAACCGGCATGCTTAGGCTACTGCTACTAGTTCATATCCACAAATGCCGGATGAAAACGAAAATAATCATAGACAGTAATCTCAACATCATAACCTCAACGAGTGGGTAAACTACTAGTCATTAACAATCCGGTATTCAACATCTACTCATGCATGTCATAATCCAATCCATGCTACAGATAACATTCTTGCTATTAAAGTAATTAATTAAACTATGATATTGCATTGCAATTATGCAGATGAGGGTTGTGGCTTGCCTGGAGATGAAGGAGTCATCGGAATGAAGTGCGGAAATGTCGCGGGGACGAATGCCGGAAACAGTACTCTCTCGGAGGGCTGTTTACGGACAAGGGCAAAAGGGTCATTTCTGCTGTGTCAACATAGCATGAGAATGACACCATCGGAACGGGCTCGAAGAGACGAAGACGTGGGCGTTGGATTCACCTCGATCGGAGTTACGAGCAAAAAGTTATAAGGGTTTCTCTGCCAAGGACCTTTTTGTAAATATTTTATTTACTTCGGGGTCCCTGTCAGCTTGGCTGGTCGCGCACTTTACGGAAATACGTTTCCCAACGAAGGAAACGGAAACACAGCGGGCGCGTCCACTTATCCGAGCTGGCGGGTGCGGGGCCGGGCTCTGTGCAGCTGACAGGTGGGGTCGGGGCGATGCGGGGCCCGCCTGGCCAGCTGGACGGGCGTCGTCCTCTTCCTCTCGCTCGCCCGAGGAGCAGAGGGAGGAGGGCGGTGCCGGCGCTCGTCCGGCCGGCTCCGGCCACCTCTGGTGGAGCTCGGACCACCGGAGTGTTCTCCGAGGCGCGGCGCATCCATCCATCCCACCCACGGACTCCAACGGCGACGGGAGAGATGGCGAGCTCGAGCACGGCGGACGACGGCGTCGGTCAGATTTGGGTGTGGCGCTATGAGTCGCCGGAGTCGAAGATGAAGTGCGGGGAGGAGTTACTGGCGTCTGGGTGTTCTACTGGTGGTGGTGGAACAGAGGAAGAGGCTCGGCAGCGAGCTAATTTAGGAGGTGGAGGGCGGCGGCCATGGCGGTGAATCGGGGCAGGGAGGAGCTCTGCAGCTCGAATGAGGGATTGGGGAGGGGTAGTCAAGGATGGGGAGTGCGGTGGTGAGCTAGGGAGAGGCTCGGAAGGCCCTTATATAGGCGAGCGACGAGGAGGTCCGGGCACGGCCACGGTGCCACGTGCACCGGCGTCCCGATGCTTCGGGAGCTCGCCTGGAGGGGAGGAGAAGCATCCGTGAGCTTCACGGAGGGCGGAGAGGGTTCAGGAGCGGCCGGGGAGGTTCGGGAGAGCTCGGGGCGACGGGACTCGTCAACGGCAGAAGCGGACAAGGAGCGGCGCGGCTGTGCACTGCGCAGGAAGAGACGGGAGAGGGGGGAGACTGGTCCAGGGAGGAAGAGGACGACGAGGGGCTCCGTTGGACAAGGTCATACGCGCGGATACGACGATCAGAGGAGGGGCCCGAGCACGAAGTCACGCAGCTCGCGTCCACGGTGCGCCAGGGTGACGGTCACCGCGTGAACTTGGCCTTGCCACGCGTCCAAGTCAACTCCAACATGTCAACTCGATCAGTCACTCGTAGGAAGAGGTTAAGGAGGAAAGAGACAGGCACAGAGAGACTTGAGGTGACCGCAGCTAGCAGTTCTATCCAGAACAGCAAGGTGTTTGGAGTGGGCTGGGGGAGATCGAGCAGGATCTAGACTCTGATATTTGGCATGGGATGATCAAATGCTAAGGTGATCATGTCTGCAAATTTGCAGCTCATTTGGATGAAGATAAATAGCACTTGCTGTTCAAAGGGCCTCACTGACCAGATTTGCAAAGTATGAAGTAACACTCACATACTTCATTGGATTGAGCTGAAATTTGGCAAGGCAGGTTTATTTGGACATATGAAGATGCTGTAAAATTTTAATACCAAATGGACATGCCAAAATGGTACTTGCTTCACTAGCATCCTCTCTGTCCAGAAACTTGCAAAATTTGCACAGGGCAATTGGATTACTGAATTGGGCCAAAACTTGGTGGAAGGAGTTGAAATGGATTTAAGAATGTCCCGGTAAATTTTCAGCTTAAATGAAGCAATATAAAATATAGTTGCTTCACAACTGAAAAATATGGCCAGAATCTAAGAATCGATGCTCTGCTCACTAAGATGATTGGATAGGGTTGAAACTTGTGTAAGAGTCATTATTTGGGCAATTGGAGGTGCTTGCAAAATTTCAACTCATTTGGATACTCCTAGCTAGCACTTGCTTCACAAAGATTCTAGTTCCCCAGAAACTTTGGAAATTAGCCAAGAGAGATTTAATATCCAAATAAAGTTGAATTTTGGCATGTGGCAATGATATGGATAGGAAAGAATGCCCAAAAAGTTTGAGAGCAAGTAGGCCAATATAAAGGGTACTTGCTTCACAAACTGACAACTAGGGCAGAATCAGAAAAGGAATTTTGGTGGATTATTTTTGAACATGGCAAGGAATATTTTGACATATTTGGATAAGATATGTCCCAAAGGATTTATGAGAATTATTAGGGAATTTTGGGAATGATAGAAATATGAGTTGCTTCACAACTCAGAGCTGACAGGGTTATTCCTTTAATAGAAAAAGGAATATTCCCAAGAAAAGAATATTGGGATTGGTCCAAGATGGAAATGACAAGGTCTTGGGATGATTTTGAGTTTGGCAAGCCACTTGGGAGAGGAATCAAGGGTGATCTCTCCAGGTTTCAGGACTACTAAGCCACAGAAAAGCAAATCCAGACCAAAATAAAAAGGAAAAAGAAATGGGCAAAATCCAGGGTGTCACATTATTGAACCTTCTATCGAATTGGAGAGTAGTGCAGCACAGAAAGATGTTCCTATGATGCCTACACCAACTGGAGAGGAAGCTAATGATAATGATCATGAAACTTCAAATCAAGCTACTACTGAACTTCGTAGGTCGATGCTACTTCTTGAGCTTGCGTTGGTTTTTCCGTTGAAGAGGAAAGGGTGATGAAGCAAAGTAGAGTAAGTATTTCCCTCAGTTTTGAGAACCAAGGTATCAATCCAGTAGGAGACAACATGCAAGTCACCGAATACTTGCACAAACAAACACCAAACTCGCACCCAACGCGATAAGGGGTTGTCAATCCCTTCTCGTTTACTCGCAAAAGTGAGATCTGATAGAGATAAATAAACGTTAAAGTATATTTTTTTGGTATTTTTGTTTTATAGATTGGAAAGTAAAAGATTGCAAAATTGTAGATCGGAAACTCGTAGATTGGAAAGTAGAAGATTGTATGATGGAAAATAGACCCGGGGGCCATAGGTTTCACTAGAGGCTTCTCTCAAGATAGAAAATAATATGGTGGGTGAAAAAATTACTGCCGAGCAATTGATAGAAAAGTGCAAAGTTATGACGATATCTAAGGCAATGATCATGAATATAGGCATCACATCCGTATCAAGTAGACCGAAATGATTCTGCATCTACTACTATTACTCCACACATCGACCGACTCCTGCCTGCATTTAGAGTATTAAGTTCATGAAGAACGGAGTAACGCATTAAGAAAGATGACATGATGTAGAGGAATTAACTCAAGCAATATGATGAAAACCCCATCTCTTTATCCTCGATGGCAACAATACAATGCGTGCCTTGCTGCCCCTACTGTCACTGTGAAAGGACACCGCAAGATTGAACCCAAAGCTAAGCACTTCTCCCATTGCAAGAAAAACCAATCTAGTTAGCCAAACCAAATCGATAGTTCGAAGAGACTTGCAAAGATATCAAATCATGCACAAAAGAATTCAGAGAAGATTCAAATAATATTTATAGATAAGCTGATCATAAATCCACGATTCATCGGATCTCGGCAAACACTCCGCAAAAAAGTATTACATCAAATAGATCTCCAAGAACATCGAAGAGAACATGGTATTGAGAATCAAAGAGAGAGAAGAAGCCATCTAGCTACTAGCTATGGACCCGTAGGTCTGAGGTAAACTACTCACGCTTCAACGGAAGGGCAATGGTGTTGATGTAGAAGCCCTTCGTGATCGAATCCCCCTCCGGCAGGACGCCGAAAAAGGCCCCTAGATGGGATCTCACGGGTACAGAAGGTTGCGGTGGTGGAAAAGTCTTTTCATGGATGCCTCTGGTGGTTTGGGCATATAAGAGTATATATAGGCGAAAGAATTAGGTCAGGAAACGCACGAGGGGCCCACAAGGGTGGGGGGCGCGCCCTCCGTCCTTGTGGCCGCCTCGTGGCTTCTCTGACTTTCACTCCAAGTCCTCTGGTTTCCTTTTGGTCCAAGAAAGATCATCGCGAAAGTTTTATTCCGTTTGGTATTCCTTTTCTGCGAAACTCAAAAACAGGGGGAAAATAGGAACTGGCACTGGGCTCAAAATAGAATATTAATGCATATAAAACATCCAAAACAGATAATATAATAGCATGGAACAATCAAAAATTATAGATACGTTGGAGATGTATCAAGCATCCCCAAGCTTAATACCTGCTCGTCCTCGAGTAGGTAAATGATAAAAATAGAATTTTTGATGTGGAATGCTACCTAACATATTTATCCATGTAATTTCTTTATTGTGGCATGAATGTTCAGATCCATATGATTCAAAACAAAAATTTAATATTGACATAAAAACAATAATACTTCAAGCATACTAACAAGATAATTATTTCTTCTCAAAATAACATGGGAAAAGAAAGCTTATCCCTACAAAATCATATAGTCTGGCTATGCTCCATCTTCATCACACAAAATACTCAAATCATGCACAACCCCGGTTTTAGCCAAGCAATTGTTTCATACATTACTATTCTCAAACTTTTTCAACTTTCACGCAATACATGAGCGTGAGCCATGGACATAACACTATAGGTGGAATAGAAGGTGGTTGTGGAGAAGACAAAAAGAGGGAGATAGTCTCACATCAACTAGGCGTATCAACGGGCTATGGAGATGCCCATCAATAGATATCAATGTGAGTGAGTAGGGATTGCCATGCAACAGATGCACTAGAGCTATAAGTTTATGAAAGCTCAAAAAGAAAACTAAGTGGGTGTGCATCCAACTTGCTTGCTCATGAAGACCTAGGGCAATTTGAGGAAGCCCATCGTTGGAATATACAAGCCAAGTTCTATAATGAAAAATTCCCACTAGTATATGAAAGTGACAACATAGGAGACTCTCTATCATGAAGATCATGATGCTACTTTGAAGCACAAGTATGGAAAAAGGATAGTAACATTGCCCCTTCTCTCTTTTTCTCTCATTTGTTTTTCTTTTTTTTCTTTCTTTTTTTTCTTATCTCTTTTTTTCTCATTTTTTTTCTTTCTTCTCTTTTTTTTCTTTCTTTCTTTTCTCTCTTTTTTTTCTTCCTCACATGGGACAATGCTCTAATAATGAAAATCATCATACTTCTATTTACTTTCAACTCGATACTAGAACAAAATATGACTCTATATGAATGCCTCCGACGGTGTACCGGGATGTGCAATGAATCAAGAGTGACATGTATGAAAGAATTATGAACAGTGCCTTTGCCACAAATACGATGTCAACTACATGATCATGCAAAGCAATATGACAATGATGATGCGTGTCATAATAAACGGAACGGTGGAAGGTTGCATGGCAATATATCTTGGAATGGCTATGGAAATGCCATAATAGGTAGGCATGGTGGCTGTTTTGAGGAAGGTATATGGTCGGTTTATGGTACCGGCGAAAATTGTGCGGCACTAGAGAGGCTAGCAAAGGTGGAAGGGTGAGAGTGCATATAATCCATGAACTCAACATTATTCATAAAGAACTCACATACTTATTGCAAAAATCTATTAGTCATCGAAACAAAGTACTAGACGCATGCTCCTAAGGGAAGGGTTGGTAGGAGTTAACCATCGCGCGATCCCGACTTGCACACAAAGGATGACAATCAAAAAATATCTCATGCTCCAACTTCGTTACATAACGGTTCACCATACGTGCATGCTACGGGACTCACAAACCTTAACACAAGTATTTCTCAAATTCTCAACTACTCACTAGCATGACTCTAATATCACCATATTCATATCTCAAAACAATCATAAGGAATCAAACTTCTCATAGTATTCAATGCACTTTATATGAAAGTTTTTATTATATCCCTCTTGGATGCCTATCATATTAGGACTAAATTTATAACCAAAGCAAATTACCATGCTGTTTTAAAGACTCTCAAAAATAATATAAGTGAAGCATGAGAGTTCATCAATTTATATAAAATAAAGCCACCGCCGTGCTCTAAAAAGATATAAGTGAAGCACTAGAGCAAAATTGCCTAGCTCAAAAGATATAAGTGAAGCACAAAGAGTATTCTAATAAATCATGATTCATGTGTGTCTCTCTCAAAATGTGTGTACAGCAAGGATGATTGTGGCAAACTAAAAAGCAGAGACTCAAATCATACAAGACGCTCCAAGCAAAACACATATCATGTGGTGAATAAAAATATAGCCTCAAGTAAAGTTACCGATAGATGAAGACGAAAGAGGGGATGCCTTCCGGGGCATCCCCAAGCTTAGGCTCTTGGTTGTCCTTGAATATTACCTTGGGGTGCCTTGGGCATCCCCAAGCTTAGGCTCTTGCGACTCCTTATTCCATAGTCCATCAAATCCTTACCCAAAACTTGAAAACTTCACAACACAAAACTCAACAGAAAATATCATAAGCTCCGTTAGTATAAGAAAATAAATCACCACTTTTCATACTGTTGTGAACTCTTTCTTTATTTATATTGGTGTAATATATACTGTATTCCAATTTTTCCATGGTTCATACCCCCCGATACTACCCATAGATTCATCAAAATAAGCAAACAACACATAGAAAACAGAATCTGTCAAAAACAGAACAGTCTGTAGCAATCTGGAAATCTCGAATACTTCTATAACTCCAAGAATTCTGACAAATTAGGAAGACCTAAGAAATTTGTTTATTAATCTTCTACAAAAAGAATCAACTCAAAAGCACTCTTCTGTGAATTATAAAAATTATTTTCCTGGGCGCAAAAGTTTCTGTTTTTCAGCAAGATCAAATCAACTATCACCGTAAGCTATCCCAAAGGTCTTACTTGGCACAAAAACTAATTAAAACATAAAACCACATCTAACCAGAGGCTAGACGAATTATTTATTGCAAAACAGAACCTCAAAGGCAAAAACAAAAATAAAATTGGGTTGCCTCCCAACATGCGCTATTGTTTAACGCCCTTAGCTAGGCATAAAAAACACGAATAGATCTAAGTATTGTCATCTTTGGTATGCAATCCATCAGTAGCTCTCATAGTAGATTCATAAGGCAATTTAATTTTCTCTATTGGAAAGTGTTACATGCCCTTCCTTAACGGAAATTGAAATCTAATGTTTCCTTCTTTCATATCAATAATTGCACCAATCGTTCTAAGGAAAGGTCTACCAAGAATAATAGGACATGTAGGATTGCAATCTATATCAAGAACAATGAAATCTACGAGGACATAATTCCTATTTGCAACAATAAGAACATCAATCCTTCCCATAGGTTTCTTAATAGTGGAATCCGCAAGATGCAAATTTAAAGAACAATCATCAATTTCACGGAAACCTAATACATCACACAAAGTTCTTGGAATCGTGGAAACACTAGCACCCAAATCACACAAAGCATGGCATTCATAATCTTTAATATTAATCTTAATAGTAGGTTCCAACTCATCGTAAAGTTTTCTAGGGATAGAAACTTCCAATTCAAGCTTTTCTTGAAAAGATTGCATCATAGCATCAACGATATGTTTAGTAAAAGCTTTGTTTTGTTTATAAGCATGAGGAGAATTCAACACGGATTGCAACAAGGAAATACAATCTATTAAAGAACAATTATCATAATTAATTCCTTGAAATCCAAAAGAGTGGGTTCATAGCTACTTAAAGTTTTGACCTCTCCAATCCCACTTTTATCAATTTTTGCATCAAGATCTAAAAACTTCGAAACTTTGGGACGCCTTCTAACTAAAGTTGACTCATCTCCAGTCCCATGTTTATCAAGATTTATATTGGAAAACAAAGATTCAATAGGATTCACATCAATCACTTTAAGATCTTCATCATTATTTTCACGGAAACTACAAGAACACGTTTTTACAAACCAATCTTTTTTAGCACGCATCTTAGTGGTTTTTTCTTTGCACTCATCAATGGAAATTCTCATAGCCTTGAGAGACTCATTGATATCATGCTTGGGTGGGATAGATCTAAGTTTCATAGAATCAACATCAAGAGAAATTCTATCCATGTTCCTAGCCAAATCATCAATCTTAAGCAATTTTTCTTCAATCAAAGCATTCAAATTCTTTTGCGAACTCATAAATTCTTTAACACTATTCTCAAATTCAGAGGGCATCTTATTATAATTTCCATAAGAATTGTTGTAGGAATTTCCATAATTATTAGAGGAATTACTAGGAAACGGCCTAGGATTAAAATTGCCTCTATACGCGTTATTACCAAAATTGTTCCTACCAACAAAATTCACATCCATAGATTCATTATTATTTTCAATCAAAGTGGACAAAGGCATAGCATTGGGATCCAAAGAAACACTCTTGCTAGCACACAATTTCATAAGTTCATCCATCTTTCCACTCAAAACATTAATCTCTTCAATTGCATGCACCTTTTTACTAGCGGAAGATCTTTCGGTATGCCATTGAGAATAATTAACCATAATATTATCTAGAAGTTTAGTAGCTTCTCCTAGGGTAATTTCCATAAAAGTGCCTCCTGAGGCCGAATCTAAAAGATTTCTAGAAGCAAAATTCAATCCGGCATAAAATTTTTGTATAAGCATCCACAAATTCAAACCATGAGTAGGGCAATTTCGTATCATCAATTTCATTCTCTCCCAAGATTATGCAACATGCTCATGATCAAGTTGTTTAAAATTCATAATATCGTTCCTAAGGGAGAAGATCTTAGCGGGAGGAGAATACATGGAAATAAAAGCATCTTTACACTTATTCCATGAATCAATAATATTTTTAGGCAAAGATGAAAACCAAGTTTTAGCACGGTCTCCTAGTGAGAACGGAAATAGCTTCAATTTAACAATATCATTATCCACATCTTTCTTCTTTTGCATATCACACAAATCAACGAAATTGTTTAGATGGGATGCGGCATCTTCACTAGGAAGGTTGGAAAATTGATCTTTCATAACAAGATTCAGCAAAGCGGCATTAATTTCACAGGATTCCGCATTAGTAGCGGGAGCAATCGGAGTACTAATAAAATCATTATTATTGGTGTTGGAAAAATCAAATAGTTTGGTATTCTCTTGAGTCATCGTGACAAAGCAAGCAATCCAACACGCAAGCACACAAAAAGCAAACGAAGAAGATGAACGGAAGAGGGGCGAAGAAAAGGCAAAGAGAGAGGCGAAGAAAAGGCAAACTTTTCGAAAATCATTATAGAAGTGGGGGAGAGGATAATGAGAGGCAAATGGCGAATAATGTAATGCCAGAGATGAGAGTTTATGATGGGTACTTGGTATCTCTTGACTTGGTGTAGATCTCCCCGGCAACGGCGCCCGAAATTCTTCTTGCTACTTCTTGAACTTGCGTTGGTTTTTCCCTTGAAGAGGAAAGGGTGATGCAGCAAAGTAGAGTAAGTATTTCCCTCAGTTTTGAGAACCAAGGTATCAATCCAGTAGGAGACAACACGCAAGTCACCGAGTACCTGCACAAACAAACACCAAACTTGCACCCAACGCGATAAGGGGTTGTCAATCCCTTCTCAGTTACTCGCAAAAGTGAGATATGATAGAGATAGATAAATGGTAAAGTAAATATTTTTTTAATATTTTTGTTTTATAGATTGGAAAGTAAAAGATTGCAAAATTGTAGATCAGAAACTCGTAGATTGGAAAGTAGAAGATTGTATGATGGAAAATAGACCCGGGGGCCATAGGTTTCACTAGAGGCTTCTCTCAAGATAGAAAATAATACGGTGGGTGAACAAATTACTGCCGAGCAATTTATAGAAAAGCGCAAAGTTATGATGATATCTAAGGCAATGATCATGAATATAGGCATCACGTCCTTGTCAAGTAGACCGAAACGATTCTGCATCTACTACTATTACTCCACACATCGACCGACTACTGCCTGCATCTAGAGTATTAAGTTCATGAAGAACAGAGTAACGCATTAAGAAAGATGGCATGATGTAGAGGAATTAACTCAAGCAATATGATGAAAACCCCATCTTTTTATCCTCGATGGCAACAATACAATACGTGCCTTGCTGCCCCTACTATCACTGGGAAAGGACACCGCAAGATGGAACCCAAAGCTAAGCACTACTCCCATTGCAAGAAAAACCAATCCAGTTGGCCAAACCAAATGGATAGTTCGAAGAGACTTGCAAAGATATCAAATCATGCATAAAAGAATTCAGAGAAGATTCAAATAATATTCGTAGATAAGCTGATCATAAATCCACAATTCATCGGATCTCGGCATACACACCGAAAAAAGTATTACATCGAATAGATCTCCAAGAACATCGAAGAGAACATGGTATTGAGAATCAAAGAGAGAGAAGAAGCCATCTAGCTACTAGCTATGGACCCGTAGGTCTGAGGTAAACTACTCACGCTTCATCGGAAGGACAATGGTGTTGATGTAGAAGCCCTCCGTTATCGAATCCCCTCCGGCAGGATGACGGAAAAGGCCCCTAGATGGGATCTAACGGGTACAGAAGGTTGCGGCGGTGGAAAAGTCTTTTCGTGGATGCCTCTGGTGGTTTGGCCATATAAGAGTATATATAGGCGAAAGAATTAGGTCAGGAAATGCACGAGGGGCCCACAAGGATGGGGGGCGTGCCCTACCCCCCTGGGCGCGCCCTCCATCCTTGTGGCCGCCTCGTGGCTTCTCTGACTTGCACTACAAGTCCTCTGGTTTCCTTTTGGTCCAAGAGATATCATCGCGAAAGTTTTATTCTGTTTGTACTCCGTTTGGTATTCCTTTTCTGCGAAACTCAAAAACAGGGAAAAAACAGGAACTGGCACTGGGCTCTAGGTTAATAGGTTAGTCCAAAAAATAATATAAAATAGCATATTAATGCATATAAACATCCAAAACAAATAATATAATAGAATGGAACAATAAAAAATTATAGATACGTTGGAGACGTATCAATCGACCAGGACACGTGCTACCCCTGAATGGTACGTTAATCCTGTCTTGGACGTCATGTTGTTAAACACTGATGAACTTACGAACTATGAGGAAGCGATGATGAGCCCGGTGTGATGTGACGCCCCCGGCTCAATCGTGCACTAATCATACACGCAAATGCACACGGTCAAGCCTAAGGACTCACGGGAAGATATCACAACACAACTCTAAAACATAAATAAAGTCATACAAGCTTTATATTACAAGCCAGGGGCCTCGAGGGCTCGAATACATAAGCTCACGTACAAGCGTAAGCGGAAGCATCAGATATCTGAGTACAGATATGAAACAGAAGTAGATAAGCCTCTAGAAAGGCGCGGCAAATAAAGCTACGATCGAAAGGCGCAGGCCTCCTGCTTGGGACCCTCCTATCCTACTCCTGGTCGTCGGCCAACTCGTAGAATTATCCACCCTCGGGGTAGTAGTAGCGATCGTCGGCAGGGGCAGCTGTCTCAGGGGCTCCGTCATCTGGATGTACCAAAAGGATATGGGGGAAAAAGAAAGCAAAGCAACTGTGAGTACTCATCCGAAGTACTCAGCAAGCAAGGATCTACACTACATATGCAATATTATCAAAGAGAGGCTGTATATGTGGACTGGGCTTCAGAAATGCCAGAATAGAGAGGAAAGCCTAGTCCTATCGAAGACTAGCATCTTCAGTGATCTTGTAGCAATAGAAGAGAGTAGGTTAGCACAGTATAATAATGGTTATATCAATAAGTCACAACCTCACCCAGAGATCCTTTCTCGACTCCCTGCGAGAAAGCAATCCCAAAGCCACATATCCAGGTCTCATCTCAAGTTCTAGTTGTATAGATCTGGATACAACTCCGAGTGTCCTTTACCGTAGGACCGGTTATTGATAGATGTGTTCTTCCCTGCAGTGCTGCACCAACTTACCCACCACGCTCGCTTCACTCCGGCCAGACACACTTTTCTGGGTCATGCCCGGCCTCGGCCAAATGATACACCGCAACCCTACCTACAGCTCAGCAGGGAGGTCCCCGTCGGTCTATATCCTAAGCGCTCAGGGGTCTTGTGCCATCGCCCTGTGCACTCCGGGTTAGTGTGTGAAGGGTCGGGACAAGCACCACCTCAGTCCTGGATGGCACAAGCCCGGCCCGGCCACGAGGCTGAACTGGACATCTGACAAAGCTTTCGGCTGATGCATATGATGCAGACTGTCCATAACTCTTCCTACGTGATGGTTACGCCTCCAGGTCAACTCTTCTCGAGGACTTGCGGCAAGGGCTAAGAATGCCCGGCCACGCCTCGAATTCATATCTCGGGTAACCTCCCGGTCAACCCGTCTCCACAACACTCGCCACTTAGGCTCACGCGGGTACCCCTCAGGGTCGACCCGCCTTTCCATGTAACAGTGTAAAGTCCAAGTATCCGTGTGTCCATAACATCAGGGGAATCCGAGGTATCACCCTCGTTGGATTCCTACTTGATGTATCCGTCAAGATGAACATCAGAGGAATCACCCTCGATGGGTTCACACTTTATGTGTTGCACGACAGGGTCGTATCGGATGTGGAGAAGGAGGAATCACCCTCGATGACCACGACCAAATAGCTACTCTACAGAGTTAACATGAGGAGTGCTATACGAGGTATCACCCTCGGCAATCGATAGTAACACTGCAGTGTCGTACAACCAAGGGGGGGTGTAGTGCAGTGCCGGGGTCTGGCTGTCGATCTCGTTGGTCGAGTCATCTGATAATCCAGCGGGGCAACTGGGGACAAGTGGGGTCTCTGGTAGGTCTCTACCCAGCCTATACTACGCAGTTTAGGATAAGCAGGTAAGGTATCAATAGCAGGTTATAATAAATAGGCTATGCATTAAAATAGATAAAGCAGAAGCAGCAGCATTTGTAATGCAAGCATGAGAGAGAAAGAATAGGCGATATCGGTATGCTCAGGGGGGGGCGCTTGCCTGGTTGCTCGGCGGCAAAGGCAAGGTCGTTAACGGCGTCGTCGGGCTCCTGAGCTGCTTCGGTCTCGGGAAATGCATCTGTAGCGGGGTCTACCGAGAGAGAAGAGGGGGAGGAAACAGATAAATACTCGGCAAACATATGTAACACAGAGCAGGCTATGTTAACGTGTAGTGCAGGGTTGCCTAAAGACAGGTCTAAACCATATTAGTTACTTTAGGAATTTGTTTGGATTTATTTATAAAACCCATGCCTTATTCATCCACCAGAAACGGGCTAAAACTTGCAGGTTCACCATCGTAGAGGGTCCCGACATAGAAACGGATATCACGGTTGGATTCGTCTCGTCGTTCTGAGCAACTTTCATGTACAAAGTTTTTCGATCTGAGCTACAGATTATTTTATATGAATTTCTAAAGATTTTAGCATTTTCTGGAATTATTTTTATTATTTAAATCTGAATTATCCAGAATAGTGTTAGGTGACATCAGCATGACGCAGAAGTGATGTCAGCAGTCAACAGGGGCTGACCGGAGTCAAACCTGACAGGTGAGTCCACTGGGACCCACATGTCAGCCTCTGTAACTAATTAACAGGGTTAACTTAAACTAATTAACTTAATTAGATGGTGGGCCCATCTAGTCAGTGTCTAATTAGTGTTTTAATTAACTAATTAATTAACTAGTATTTATTTATTTGTTTTTAAAACGTTTTGGCGGTGGGTCCCGCGTGTCAGTGACACGGGATGCCCAGTCAGCAGCGCTGGCTGGTCAATGGACCCCACTGGGGCCCAGTGGCAGTGGCGCTGGGGGCGGGCCCCAGCTGGCCACGTCGGCGACGGCCGCCGGAGACGCGCCGGTGAGCGCCGGATGCGGCAGAGAACTCCGGCGAGCTCGGAAATGCGCTACGGTGCACGGTTTTGGGCGCGGTTGGTTGCACTGGGACGGCCACTCCACGCCGTGTCCAGTGGTGACGGTGGCCGAAGCTGGGGGTACCGGAGCTGACGGCGGCGAGCACTTCGGTGGAGGCCGCTTCGGGTGGCGATCGGGTTCGGAGCTACGCGGTGGTTTCGGGCGCGCAAACCAGCTAGACGGCATCTATGCGGCACGGTGAGCGAAATGGACGGCAGCACAGGACCAAAAGGTCGCCGTGGCTACGCTGGCGATGAGCTCGTGCGGCGGCGGGTTCGGTCGTCTCTAACGCGGCGGCTACGGCGATGGATTCGCGCGGGGGAGTGAGGGGAGAGACGCAGGGGCTCACTAGGATCCGTAGGGAGGTGGCAGCGTGCTCGTGGAGGCGCAGAGTAGTCGAAATCGACGACGGCGTGCGGCGCTGATCCGGGGAGGAAGAAGGCTCGGGGAGGCGCTGCGGTGGCTCCTGGCTTCGGTTCGTTGGCGCGGTCGAAGAAGGTGACGACGGCGAGCACGATGGGAACGTCGGGGAGACGAACAGGGCACGGTGGCCGCGCAGCTCAGCCGCAGCCGTCCATGGTGGCGCTCGGGTGTGTTGGGGAAGGGGGAGAGAGGGAGAGGGAGTGGAGAGGGAGACGCCAGGGGGGTCGCGGGGCTGCCGTTATCCACGGCGCGGGCGCGGGCGTCGCGATGTCGAGCGAGGAGAAGGGGGGGCCAGGCGCTGCGACTGCGGTGGAGTCGACAGCGCGCGCGCGTGTGAGCAGTAGGAGGGAGACGAGGTGGGGAGTGAGCTGGGCCGGCTGTTTGACTAGAGCCCAGCCACTGCGGGCCTTTTCTCATTTTCTTTTTTTTTCTTTATTGTTTTCTTTTTAGTTCCTGTTTTGCAAATTGTTTAGCCCCAAATAGACTTTTGTAAAATAGGTGAACTAGCCACATATTTATAGTGCAGTTTTATTCACTGTTAGAAATTGGTTTGGAGGCAAATGAATTTTATTTCGATTTTAATTAAATGAAAATGAATTAAATATCTCTGTTTTGTTGCTGTTAGAGGCACATAATTAATTTAGTATATGTTGATTATAAATTTAGAATTGTCTCTAGATTATTTACAATATTATGAACATTTTACTTTTCAAATTTGAACAACTTTTATTTTCACTTTCAGTTTGAACTTCCATTTGAATTTGAATTGGAAAAGAGATATGATCCAAGTGATGTTTAAGCACTGTTGATCATGATGACATGGCATTATCAAAGGGGGATTTCTGTAGCTAACCACTGGGGGTGTTACAAATCTCCTCCACTAATAAGAATTCTCGTCCCGAGAATTAAGAGGAAGACTGAAAGAAAGCGGGGTATTCTTGGAAGTTCTTCCGAAGAAACGTCCGGAAAATCTCGAACGACTGAAATGTTTTCGATCCCCTCAAGCGGAGAAGCGTTCAATGCATTCAAGGTGTATATTTTAGACTCAGCATTTTGAGTTATCTGGGCACGGTAATTCGCTAGCCGAGCGGTTGGGTGCATGAGAAGTACAACTTTAGTGGCACAATTGATTGAGGCCTAGTGAGCCTTCAGCCAATCCATTTCGAGGATGATGGCTGTGGTGGGAGATTCGAAGGTGATGGGTGTAGCAAGGAATTCCAATCCTTTAATTTCGACGGTAACGTTAGGTGGTATCATGTCAGCGTGACAATGATTTCCGGGAGTTTTAACGACTAACGGAGTATGCACCTTCTCACTATGAATGGTAGGCATGAATGCAAATTTTTCCAGAGATGAAATGAATGTGATGCTCCTGAATCAAATAAAACAGAAGCATGTATTGAGTTAACAAGAAGGGTACCCATCACAGTGGCAGGTTGATTCTGGACTTGTTCAATATCAATGTGGTAAGCATGTCCATGACCATGAGCAGCAGACCCAGTATTATAGTTGCGGGCCTGATCGTTGCCACTACCATTGCCATGGCCAGAACGAGGAATAGCCAACTGATTCTTAGGCTGGCGGCAGTCCTTAGCATGGTGCGATGGTTTGCGACACTTGAAGCACAGTCCATCTTCAGGACGAAGAGGAGCATTGGGTGGAACACGTGGTGCAGTGTAGTTGTTACTTGTGGCAGGGGCAGCTTGACAGAACACGTTGTTGGGAATCCAGACTCGACACTTCTGTGTTGAGCCCGAAGATGAGCCAACATCACGATGGCGCTTCTGCAACTCCTTATGCTTCATTTGAGCAGTCTCAAGCAGAATAGACTTGTTCACAAGAGTAGTAAAGTCGGTGAAATCTTGAGCAGCAAGTGCAAGCTCGATGTCTGGGTGGAGTCCATTACGGAACTTCTCTTGTCTACGGGCATCCGTGGCGATGTCTTCTTCAGCATAGCGGGACAGATCAAGGAATATATCGGGCACGAAAGGCAGCCTGGAACTCAGGCCAAGTAACGGCTGTTCAAGCAGGCAGTGTACGTTTGTGGGTGTCCCACCATTGAGCAGCGGGACCCTTTAAAAAAAAGGACGCGAAGGCGACAAATTTGGCAGGGGAGACATTTGCAGACTCCATCTCGTGAGTGATATCGCAAATCCAGTCATCAGCATCCAGTGGTTTCTCAGAGTTGCGGAACTGAGTGGGGTTAAGACGCATAAATTCCGGCAGAGTTATTGAAGGAGGGTTCTGGTTCTGATTGTTCAGGTGTGGGAACTGAGTCATAATCCCAGTCATGAACTGGCGGTTGAGATCGAATTGTTGCATCATAGCTGCCATATAATCTGGCGGTGGTGGGCGTTCAGGGGCACGACCACGACCACAGGGGTAGTTCAGTAAAAGCAGTTGCGGGTGTTTAGCGACAAGCATGATGTAACACGACAATAATTAAGCAGTGTAAGAGATACTTAACAGTAGTCAATTAAGACATACAGTTCCATACACAGAGTCGGGTACATGCGAATAGCATAATGGCGCATATTCAAAAGCTAGACATGGTAGGCGGCGCGCAAGCACGCGGTAAGGAAGTACACCACGAGACATAGCAAAGGCTACATCAACGTTGGGAAGATCCACTGAAATGGGGTAGCTGCACGTGCGGACGATGAAGGTTCGTCGCGGAAGGATCCTGCGCTCCATGTGCACTCTGATGCAGAATCCGGTCTCGAGCTGAAAGAAGAGGTCCACGCGCAGGTGTGTGACCTCCAACAGCAGGCCAATCAATACCACCATACATCTGAGTCCTGCTCGGGTAAAGGATGTACTCTAAATGTATCCCTGCATGAATAGCTGGTAGCAACTGCGTCATAGCATCATAGAGGCATGCTCGAGTGGCAACCATCTCGACGGCAAGAGCCCGAACAATGCGATCCAGGGCCTAAGTGCACTGAATCAAAACGTGCGGGTCATATCAACGACGCTCGTACGGGGCACAGATAGCTGTGTAGTATCCAGTAGTATCTCCAGTAGGGACATACGGAATGTATCGGAACTCAGAGGCATCCAAGCTATCGCTGAACTCTCCTCGGAGACGTGCGACAGCAGAGTAGGCGGCATCAAGGACTGCCATCTCAATCGTCACGCCGATACTGTGGAAAAGGTGCAGCTCAGTGTCTGAGTCATCGCGCTGATCATAGATACGAACATCAGCATGGTACTGCTCCTGGTTGAACTCGCGGTAGTCCTCGTAGACCATGTACTCGGGGTACCAGCGGTAGCCCAGCCTAGTCAGGAGGGCGATCAGGACAGCTGGAAAACCAGGGGCACCACAAGCCCAAGTGCGAAGCACAAGCTGCGTCGTAGGGCCTGGTGGAAACAAATGATCCATCTGAAACAGAGGAAATTCAGGATTGTCAAATGACAATGAGAAGTATAATACAACTCAGAGAGAAAGGTTAAACAAAACAATGGAAAGGAAAATGATTATCAGACTAATCAGATCAATGGTAAGGAATTAAGCACAGATATCCAGCTCTCCGAGTAGACGAGATTTACGAGATCCTAAGTGTTGGCGTTAGTAAAATTCATTTAACCCGAATAGAAGAGAGGTTAGAGTCCCAGAGAAAAGACGAGGAATAAAAGATCCTAATACCACCAAATTGGCGACGTGGGCCCGTAAGCCACACAGCCAAGTTAGTGAAATAGTTTTTCGATGTCTAGACTCAACTTCGACCAAGGAATTGGAAGAGGGCTTCCTACAGGCAGTCGGCTCTGATACCAACTTGATGACGCCCCCGGCTCAATCATGCACTAATCATACACGCAAATGCACACGATCAAGCCTAAGGACTCACGGGAACATATCACAACACAACTCTAAAACATAAATAAAGTCATACAAGCTTTATATTACAAGCCAGGGGCCTCGAGGGCTCGAATACATAAGCTCGTGTACAAGCGTCAGCGGAAGCATCAGATATCTGAGTACATATATGAAACAGAAGCAGATAAGCCTCTAGAAAGGCGGGGCAAAACAAAAGCTACAATCGAAAGGCGCAGGCCTCCTCCTGGGACCCTCCAATCCTACTCCTGGTCGTCGGCCAACTCGTAGAAGTATCCACCCTCGGGATAGTAGTAGCGATCGTCGGCGGGGGCAGCTGTCTCAGGCGCTCCGTCATCTGGATGTACCAAAAGGATATGAGGGAAAAAGAAAGCAAAGCAATCTTGAGTACTCATCCGAAGTACTCCGCAAGCAAGGATCTACACTACATATGCAATATTATCAAAGAGAGGCTTTATATATGGACTGGGCTGCAGAAATGTCAGAATAGACAGGAAAGCCTAGTCCTATCGAAGACTAGCATCTTCAGCGATCTTGCAGCAATAGAAGAGAGTAGGTCAGCACAGTATAATAATGGTTATATCAATAAGTCACAACCTCACCCAGAGATCCTTTCTCGACTCTCTGCGAGAAAGCAATCCCAGAGCCACATATCCAGGTCTCATCTCAAGTTCTAGTTGTATCGATCGGGATACAACTCCAAGTGTCCTTTACCGTAGGACCGGCTATCGATAGATGTGTTCTTCCCTGCAGGGGTGCACCAACTTACCCACCACGCTCGCTTCACTCCATTCGGACACACTTTTCTGGGTCATGCCCGGCCTCGGCCAAACGATACACCGCAACCCTACCTACAGCTCAGCAGAGAGGTCCCCGTCGGTCTATATCCTAAGCGCTCAGGGGTCTTGGGCCATCGCCCTGTGCACTCTTGGTCGGTGTGTGCAGGGTCGGGACGAGCACCACCTCAATCCTGGATGGCACTGGCCCGGCCCGGCCACAAGGCTGAACTGGACGTCTAACAAAGCCTTCGGCTAATGCATACGATGCAGAGTGCCCATAACTCTTCCCACGTGATGGTTAGTGCTATCAGGCCCGAGTCCTGCTCGGATCAAATATCCAAATCGTTAGCGGACTAGGGGCTTGCGGTAACGAGCAGAGACTCACGATCAATGTGACCCCATCGCCCCGTCTCTAGGACTTGCGGCAAGGGCTAAGAATGCCTGGCCACGCCTCGTATTCATATCTCGGGCAACCTCCAGGTCAACCCATCTCCACAACACTCACCACTTAGGCTCACGCGGGAACCCCTCAGGGTCGACCCGCCTTTCCAAGTAATATTGTAAAGTCCAAGTATCCGTGTGTCCATAACATCAGGGGAATCCGAGGTATCACCCTCGTTGGATTCCTACTTGATGTATCCATCAAGGTGAACATCGGAGGAATCACCCTCGATGGGTTCACACTTGATGTGTTGCACGACAGGGTCGTATCGGAAGTGGAGAAGGAGGAATCACCCTCGATGACCACGACCAAATAGCTACTCTACAGAGTTAACATCAGGAGTGCTATACGAGGTATCAACCTCGGCACTCAATAGTAACGCTGCAGTGTCGTACAACCAAGGGGGGGGTGTAGTGCAGTGCTGGGGTCTGGCTGTCGATCCCATTGATCGAGTCATCTGATAATCCAGCGGGGCAACTGGGGACAAGTGGGGTCTCTGGTAGGTCTCTACCCAGTCTATACTAAGCAGTTTAGGATAAGCAGGTAAGGTATCAATAGCAGGTTACAATAAACAGGCTATGCATCAGAATAGGTAAAGGAGTAGCAGCAGCATTTGTAATGCAAGCATGAGAGAGAAAGAATAGGCGATATCGGTATGCTCAAGGGAGGGTGCTAGCCTGGTTCCTCGGCGGCAAAGGCAATGTCATCAACTGCGTCGTCGGGCTCCTGAGCTACGTCGGTCTCGGGAAATGCGTCTGTAGCGGGGTCTACCGAGAGAGAAGAGGGGGAGAAAACAGATAAATACTCAGCAAACATATGTAACACGGAGCAGGCTATGCTAACGTGCATTGCAGGGTTGCCTAAAGACAGGTCTAAACCATATTAGTTACTTTAGGAATTTGTTTGGATTTATTTATAAAAGCCATGCACTATTCATCTACCGGAAACGGGTTAAAAGTTGTGGGTTCACCTCCATAGATTGTCCTGACACGGAAACGGATATCACGGTTGGATTCGTCTCATCGTTCTGAGCAACTTTCATGTACAAAGTTTTTCGATCTGAGCTACGGATTATTTTATATGAATTTATAAAGATTTTAGCATTTTCTGGAATTATTTTTATTGTTTAAATCTGGATTATCCAGAATAGTGTTATGTGACGTCAGCATGACGCAGAAGTGATGTCAGCAGTCAACAGGGGCTGACCGGAGTCAAACCTGACAGGTGGGTCCACTGGGACCCACATGTCAGCCTCTGTAACTAATTAACAGCGTTAACTTACACTAATTAACTTAAGAAAAAAGTATGTTTTTGGTCCCTCAAGTTCCCAGAAAGTATAGAATTGGTCCCTCAAAATTTTTTGGTATATATTTGGTCCCTCAAGTTTCAAAAACCGGATAAGTTTGGTTCTAAACCAGATTTTGAGGGCGTTGACCTGGTCAAAACCGCCTGATGAACAGTAAATACGAAATTTTTTTCCAAAAAATCTGAAATTTTTTGGGGTTCAATATGCTTACATGCGCAAGGAGCGCCCAAATTTTTGTGCTCCTTCGACACTCGAGGAGCTCAGGGTAAAAAAACAAAAATATCTGCCTGATGAATAGTAAAATAAAAAAATCAAAACAAAATCAAAAAATTCTGAAAAAATTTGTGGTCTAATATACTTGTATCCAGAAGGTGCAACCAAAATTTCGTGGTCTTTCAACACTCGAGGAGCTCGTGGCACAAAAAACAAATTTTGGCCTTTTTTTGTTAGCGAAAATTTGTTTTTTTTTTGCCACGAGCTCCTCGAGTGTCGAAAGACTATGAAATTTTGATCGTGCCTTCCGCATGTAAGCATATTGGACCCCAAAAAATTTCAGAATTTTTTGAATTTTTTTTGAATTTACTATTCATCAGGCAGGTATTTTTGTTTTTTTTGTCACGAGCTCCTCGAGTGTCGAAAGAGCACGAAAATTTGGGCGCACCTTGCGCATGTAAGCATATTGAACCCCAAAAAAATTTAGATTTTTTTAAAAAAAAAATCGCATTTACTGTTTATCAGGCAGTTTTGACCCGGTCAACGCCCTCAAAATCTGGTTTAGTACCAAACTTATCCGATTTTGAAACTTGAGGGACCAAATGTATACCAAAAAATCTTGAGGGACCAATTCTATACTTTCTAGGAACTTGAGGGACCAAAAACATACTTTTCTCTTAACTTAATTAGATGGTGGGCCCATCTAGTCTGTGTCTAATTAGTGTTTTAATTAACTAACATTTATTTATTTGTTTTTTAAATGTTTTAGCGGTGGGGCCTGCGTGTCAGTGACACGGGTTGCCCAGTCAGCAGCGCTGACTGGTTAATGGACCCCACTTGGGCCCAGTGGCGCTGGGGGCGGGCCCCAGCTGGCCACGTCGGCGACGGCCGCCGGAGATGCGCCGGCGAGCGCCGGACGCGGCAGAGAACTTCGGCGAGCTCGGAAATGCGCTACGGTGCCCGGTTTTGGGCGCGGTTGGTTGCACTGGGACGGCCAGTCCACCCCGCGTCCAGTGGTGACGGTGGCCGGAGCTGGGAGGGCCAGAGCTGACGGCGGCGAGCACTTCGGCGGAGGCCGCTTCAGGTGGCGATCTGGTTCAGAGCTGCGGGGTGGTTTCGGGCGCGCAAACTAGCTAGACGGCATCTATGTGGCATGGTGAGCGAAATGGACGGTAGCACGGGACCAAAAGGTCGTCGTGGCTACGCCGTTGATGAGCTCGCGCAGTGGCGGGTTTGGTCGTCTCTAACGCGGCGGCTGCGGCAATGGATTCGCCCGGGGGAGTGAGGGAAGAGACGCGGGGGCTCACTGGGATCCGTAGGGAGGTGGCAGCGTGCTCGGGGAGGCGCGGAGTAGTCAGAATCGACGACGGTGTGCGGCGGCGATCCGGTGAGGAAGAAGGCTCGGGGAGGCGCTGCGGTGGCTCCTGGCTTCGGTTCGTTGGCGCGGTCGAAGAAGTTGACGACGGCGAGCACGGTGGGCACATCAGGGAGACGAACAGGGCACGGTGGCCGCGCAGCTCAGCAGCAGCCGTCCATGGCGGCGCTCGGGTGCGTTGGGGAAGGGGGAGAGAGGGAGAGGGAGTGGAGAGGGAGCCGCCAGGCGGGTCACGGGGCTGCCCTTATCCACGGCGCGGGCGTGGGCGTCGCGCTGTCGAGCGACGAGAAGGGGGGCCAGGCGCGGCGACTGCGGTGGAGTCGACAGCGCGCGCGCGCGTGAGCAGTTGGAGGGAGACGAGGTGGGGAGTGAGCTGGGCCGGCTGTTTGACTAGAGCCCAGCCACTTCGGACCTTTTCTCCTTTTCTTTTCTTTTCTTTTCTGTTTTCTTTTTAGTTCCTGTTTTGCAAATTGTTTAGCCCCAAATAGACTTTTGTAAAATAGGTGAACTAGCCACATATTTATAGTGCAGTTTTATTCATCGTTAGAAATTGGTTTGGAGGCAAATAAATTTTATTTGGATTTTAATTAAATGAAAATGGATTAAATATCTCTGTTTTGTTGCTGTTAGAGGCACATAATTAATTTAGTATATGTTGGTTATAAATTTAGAATTGTCTCTGGATTATTTACAATATTATGAACAATTTAGTTGTCAAATTTGAACAACTTTTATTTTCACTTTCAGTTTGAACTTCCACTTGAATTTGAATTGGAAAAGAGATATGATCCAAGTGATGTTTAAGCAGTGTTGATCAAGATGACATGGAATTATAAAATGGGGATTACTGTAGCTAACCACTGGGGGTGTTACATGTGACGCCCCCGGCCTAATCGTTTACTAATCATACACGCAGTGCGCACGATCAAGCCTAGAGACTCACGGGAAGATATCACAGCACAACTCTAAACACAACAAAAAATAAGACAAGCTTTATATTACAAGCCAGGGGCCTCGAGGGCTCGAATACATAAGCTCGCTTACACACAAGAGTCAGCGGAAGCATCAGTATCTGAGTACATACATAATTAGACAGAGGTGCCTTAAGAAGGCTAGCACAAAACAACGACTCTAGATCGAAAGGCAGAGGCCTTCTGCTTGGGAACCTCCGAATCTACTCCTGGTCATCGGTCTACATGTAGTAGTATGCTCCGTCAGAGGGGTAGTAGTAGCCGTCGTCGGCAGCAGCTGGCTCCGGGGCTCCGTCGTCTGGTCCCAGCAATCGGGTATGGGAAACAAAGAGGAAGCAAAGCAACCGTGAGTACTCATCCAAAGTACTCAGCAAGACTTACGTCAGATCTATTCTATGTATGCAACATTATCAAAGGAAGGCTGTATAAGTCGACTGGACTGCAGAATGCCAGAATAGAGAGAAGGCCTAGCCTATCGAAGACTAGCAACTCCAGCGTCTTGCAGCATTAGAAGAGTGTAGATTAGCAGCAATACATAAAGTAATAAGTATAGCCCAGAGATCCTTCCTCGACTACGCCACGAGGAAGCAATCCAGGAGCTAACATATTATTAATATAACAACAGTATCCAGTTATCTCGCGGGTATCCTCATGATCACCTGACTTTCGTAATAGCTCTCACAGGTACCCTCATGGTCAACCCGACTTTCCAAGTGACTGAGGTATCCAGTTCTAGTTGTCATAGACCAGGATAATCTTTGAGCGTCCGTAACCGTGGACACGACTATTCGAATAGATCAAGTTCTTCCCTATAGGGGTGCACTATGACGCCCCCGGCCTAATCATGCACTATTCATACATGCAAATGCGCACGATCAATCCTAGAGACTCACGGGAAGATATCACAGCACAACTCTAAACACAACATAAAATAATACAAGCTTTATATTACAAGCCATGGGCTTCGAGGGCTCAAATACATAAGCTCATTTACACACAAGAGTCAGCGGAAGCATCAGTATCTGAGTACAGACATAATTAGACAGAGGTGCCTGAAGAAGGCTAGCAAAAACAATGACTCTAGATCAAAAGGCGCAGGCCTCCTGCCTGGGAACCTCCGAATCTACTCCTGGTCGTCGGTCTCCACGTAGTAGTACGCTCCGTCGGAGGGGTAGTAGTAGCCATCGATGGAAGCAGCTAGCTCCGGGGCTTCGTCGTCTGGTCACAGCAAGCGGGTATGGGGAGAAAGAGGCAGCAAAGCAACCGTGAGTACTCATCCAAAGAACTCAGCAAGACTTACATCAGATCTATTCTATGTATGCAACATTATCAAAGGAAGGCAAAATATGTGGACTTGACTGCGGGAAGCTAGAATAGAGAGAAGGCCTAGCCTATCAAAGACTAGCATCTCCAGCGTCTTGCAGCAATAGAAGAGTGTAGATTAGCACATAAAGTAATAGTATAGCCCAAAGATCCTTCCTCGACTGACCCCGCGAGGAAGCAATCCCGGAGCTAACATATTATAATAATATAATAACAGTAGCCAGTTATCTCGCGGGTATCCTCATGATCACCCGACTTTCGCAATTGCTCTCGCGGGTACCCTCACGATCTAGTTGTCGTAGATCGGGATAATCTCTGAGCGTCCGTAATCGTGGACATGGCTATTCGAATAGATCAAGTTCTTCCTTGCAGGGGTGCACCAATGTACCCAACACGATCGATTAACTCTGGACGGACACACTTTTATCAGGTCATGCCCGGCCTCGGCCAATCGACACAACGCAGCCCAACCCGGGCCAACCAGAGAGGCCAGCACGCCGTTCTAAATCTTAAGTGCTCAGCGGTTCGGGCCCATCGCCCTTCGCACTCCTGCGTGTTGCGTACGCGGCCGGTGAGTAGACCCAGTCCCCGTAATCATACAGCCAGACGTTCTAGTCCAACCCGGCGCGCGTCGCACATCTGCTGACGTCTGAGGAGCTTCGGAAGCAACATACGCTGCAGAGTGCCCATACTGATTCCCGCATGGTGGTCAACACGTAAAAGGCCAGAGGCCTACTCAGATGACATACCTAGATCCCATTAGTGCATTGGGATCGCGCGGTAACGAGCAAAGAGTCACGATCATGTGACCCCGTCATCCCGTCTCGAGGATTTGCAACAAGGGCTAAGACTACCCGGCCGCGCCTCGTCATTATCTCGCGGGTACCCTGGTAACCCACGAGTATAGGGGATCAGTTGTAGCCTTTCTCGATAAATAACAGTGTCGAACCCAACGAGGAGCTAAAGGTAGGATTTGTATTCCCTTCAAGTTCTATCGACCACAGATACAACTCTACGCACGCTTAACGTTCGCTTTACCTAGAACAAGTATGAAACTAGAAGTACTTTGTAGGTGTAAACAGATAAGTTTGCAAGATAATAAAGAGCATGTAAATAAAAACTAGGGGCTATTTAGATAAAGAAACAACTAAGTTAGTTTAAGTAGAGAGCTTTTTGTCACAAGAAAGTTATTTGTCCCAAGGCAATCGATAACTAAACCGGTAATCATTATTGCAATTTTATATGAGGGAGAGGCATAAGCTAACATACTTTATCTTCTTGGATCATATGCACTTATGATTGGAACTCCAGCAAGCATCCGCAACTACTAAAGATCATTAAGGTAAAACCCAACCATAGCGTTATAAGGTATCAAGTCCTCTTTACTCCCATACGCAAACAACCTACTTACTCGGGTCTGTGCTTCTGTCACTCACGCCACCCACCATAAGCGAATCATGAACATATTGCAAACCCTACAGCGGGGATCCCTCACGCTTGCGTAACACGGAGAGCACCATAGGACAGCACCAATAATAAAACATGCAACTCAAACCAATCACGATCATCAATCAACCAATAGGACAAAACAGATCTACTCAAACAACATAGGATAGCCATACATCATTGGGAAATAATATATAGCGTTGAACACCATATTTAAGTAGAGATTACAGCAGGGAGAAGGGGTGTTACACCGCTGCATAGAGGGGGAGAGAGTTGGTGATGACGGCGGCAAAGTTGTTGGTGTAGATCGCCGTCACGATGATGGCCCCGGCGGCGTTCCGGTGCCACCGAGAGAGAGGGGGGGAGAGCCCCCCTCCTTCTTCTTCTTCCTTGGCCTCCCCCATAGATGGGAGAAGGGTTTCCCATCTGGTCCATGGCCTCCATGGCGGCGTAGGGGCGGGAGCCCCTCCGAGATTCTGGCCTTTCACCGTTTCTTAAATTCCCAGAGATCTGTAACTCCGATTGGGCTGAAATTTTAACATGATTTTTATCCGGATAATAGATTTCTTGCGGCCGAAGAAGGGTACCAACTGCCTTACGGGGTGGCCACAAGGGCCCAGGGCGCGCCCTGATACGTCTCCAACGTATCTATACTTTTTAATTGTTCCATGCTATTATATTATCTGTTTTGGATGTTTTATATGCATTAATATGCTATTTTATATTAGTTTTGGGACCTATTAACTTAGAGCCCAGTGCCAGTTCCTGTTTTTTCCCTGCTTTTGAGTTTCGCAGAAAAGGAATACCAAACAGAGTCCAAACAGAATAAAACTTTCGCGATGATCTTTCTTGGACCCAAAGGAAACCAGGAGACTTGGAGATGAAGTCATAGGATCCACGAGGCGGCTACAAGGATGGAAGGCGTGCCCAGGGGGGTAGGGCGTGCCCCCCATCCTTGTGGGCTGCTCATGCGTCTCCTGGCCTAATTCTTTCGCCTATATATACTCTTATATGCCCAAACCACCAGAGGCATCCACGAAAAGACTTTTCCACCGCCGCAACCTTCTGTAGCCGTGAGATCCCATCTAGGGGCCTTTTCCGGCGTCCTACCGGAGGGGGATTCGATCACGGAGGGCTTCTACATCAACACCATTGCCCTTCCGATGAAGTGTGAGTAGTTTACCTCAGACCTACGGGTCCATAGCTAGTAGCTAGATGGCTTTTTCTGTCTCTTTGATTCTCAATACCACGTTCTCCTCGATGTTCTTGGAGATCTATTCGATGTAATACTTTTTTGCGGTGTGTTTGCCGAGATCCGATGAATTGTGGATTTATGATCAGCTTATCTATGAATATTATTTGAATCTTCTCTGAATTCTTTTATGCATAATTTGATATCTTTGCAAGTCTCTTCGAACTATCGATTTGGTTTGGCCATCTAGATTGGTTTTTCTTGCAATGGGAGAAGTGCTTAGCTTTGGGTTCAATCTTGCGGTGTCCTTTCCCAGTGACAGTAGGGGCAGCAAGGCACGTATTGTATTGTTGCCATCGAGGATAAAAAGATGGGGTTTTCATCATATTGCTTGAGTTAATTCCTCTACATCATGTCATCTTTCTTAATGTGTTACTCTGTTCTTCATGAACTTAATACTCTAGATGCAGGCAGGAGTCGGTCGATGTGTGGAGTAATAGTAGTAGATGCAGAATCATTTCGGCCTACTTGACACGGACGTGATGCCTATATTCATGATCATTGCCTTAGATATCGTCATAACTTTGCGCTTTTCTATCAATTGCTCGGCAGTAATTTGTTCACCCACCGTAATATTTTCTATATTGAGAGAAGCCTCTAGTGAAACCTATGGCCCCCGGGTCTATTTTCCATCATACAATCTTCTACTTTCCAATCTACGAGTTTTCGATGTACTATTTTGCAATCTTTTACTTTCCAATCTATAAGACAAAGAAACCAAAAATATTTACTTGATTGTTTATCTATCTCTATCTGATCTCACTTTTGCGAGTAACCGTGATGGGATTGACAACCCCTTATCGCGTTGGGTGCAATTTTGGTGTTTGTTTGTGAAGGTATTCGGTGACTTGCGTGTTGTCTCCTACTGGATTGATACCTTGGTTCTCAAAACTGAGGGAAATACTTACTCTACTTTGCTGCATCACCCTTTCCTCTTCAAGGGAAAAACCAACACAAGCTCAAGAAGTAGCAGGAAGAATTTCTGGCGCCGTTGCCGGGGAGATCTATGCCAAGTCAAGACATACCAAGTACCCATCATAAAACTCTCATCTCTTGCATTACATTATTCGCCATTTGCCTCTCATTTTCCTCTACCCCACTTCTAAAATGATTTTTGAAAAGTTTGCCTTTTCTTCGCCTCTCTCTTTGCCTTTTATTCGCCCCTCTTTCATTCGTCTTCTTCGTTTTCTTTTTGTGTGATTGTGTGTTGGATTGCTTGCTTTGTCACGATGACTCAAGAGAATACCAAATTGTGTTACTTTTCCAACACCAATAATAATGATTTTATTAGTACTCCGATTGCTCCCGCTACTAATGCGGAATCTTGTGAAATTAATGCCGCTTTACTGAATCTTGTTATCAAAGATCAACTTTCTGGCCTTTCTAGTGAAGATGCCCCATCCAATCTAAACAATTTTGTTGATTTGTGTGATATGCAAAAGAAGAAAGATGTGGATAATGATATTGTTAAATGGAAGCTATTTCCGTTCTCACTACGAGACCGAGCTAAAACTTGGTTTTTAGCTTTGCCTAAAAATAGTATTGATTCATGGAATAAGTGTAAAGATGCTTTTATTTCCAAGTATTTTCCTCCCGCTAAGATCATCTCCCTTAGGAATGATATTATGAATTTTAAAAAACTTGATCATGAGCATGTTTCACAATCTTGGGAGAGAATGAAATTGATGATACGAAATTGCCCTACTCATGGTTTGAATTTGTGGATGATTATACAAAATTTTTATGCCAGATTGAATTTTGCTTCTAGAAATCTTTTAGATTCGGCCGCGGGAGGTACTTTTATGGAAATTACCCTAGGAGAAGCTACTAAACTTCTAGATAATATTATGGTTAATTATTCTCAATGGCATACCGAAAGATCTTCCACTAGTAAAAAGGTGCATGCAATTGAAGAAATTAATGTTTTGAGTGGAAAGATGGATGAACTTATGAAATTGTTTGCTAGCAAGAGTGTTTCTTTGGATCCCAATGATATGCCTTTATCCACTTTGATTGAAAATAATAATCAATCTATGGATGTGAATTTTGTTGGTAGGAACAATTTTGGTAATAACGCGTATAGAGGCAATTTTAATCCTAGGCCGTTTCCTAGTAATTCCTCTAATATTAATGGAAATTCCTACAACAATTCTTATGGAAATTATAATAAGATGCCCTCTGAATTTGAGAATAGTGTTAAAGAATTTATGAGTTCGCAAAAGAATTTCAATGCTTTGATTGAAGAAAAATTGCTTAAGATTGATGATTTGGCTAGGAACGTGGATAGAATTTCTCTTGATGTTGATTCTTTGAAACTTAGATCTATTCCACCCAAGCATGATATCAATGAGTCTCTCAAGGCTATGAGAATTACCATTGATGAGTGCAAAGAAAGAACCGCTAAGATGCGTGCTAAAAAAGATTGGTTTGTAAAAACGTGTTCTTCTAGTTTCCGTGAAAATAATGATGAAGATCTAAAAGTGATTAATGTGACTCCTATTGAATCTTTGTTTTCCAATGTAAATCTTGATAAATATGGGACAGGAGATGAGTCAACTTTAGTTAGAAGGCGTCCCAATGATTCGGAGTTTTTAGATCTTGATGCAAAAATTGATAAAAGTGGGATTAGAGAGGTCAAAACTTTAAGTAGCAATGAACTCACTGTTTTGGATTTCAAGGAATTTAATTATGATAATTGTTCTTTAATAGATTGTATTTCCTTGTTGCAATCCATGTTGAATTCTTCTCATGCTTATAAACAAAACAAAGCTTTTACTAGACATATCGTTGATGCTATGATGCAATCTTTTGTAAAAAAGCTTGAATTGGAAGTTTCTATCCCTAGAAAACTTTATGATGAGTGGGAACCTACTATTAAGATTAATATTAAATATTATGAATCCCATGCTTTGTGTGATTTGGGTGCTAGTGTTTCCACGATTCCAAAAACTTTATGTGATGTGTTAGCTTTTCGTGAATTTGATGATTGCTCTTTAAATTTGCATCTTGCGGATTCCACTATTAAGAAACCTATGGGAAGGATTAATGATGTTATTATTGTTGCAAATAGGAATTATGTGCCCGTAGGTTTCATTGTTCTTGATATAGATTGCAATCCTACATGTCCTATTATTCTTGGTAGACCTTTCCTTAGAACGATTGGTGCAATTATTGATATGAAAGAAAGAAACATTAGATTTCAATTTTAGTTAAGGAAGGGCATGGAACACTTTCCAAGAAATAAAATTAAATTGCCTTATGAATCTATTATGAGAGCAACTCATGGATTGCATGCCAAAGATGACAATACCTAGATCTATTCGTGTTTTTATGCCTAGCTAAGGGCGTTAAACAATAGCACTTGTTGGGAGGCAACCCAATTTTATTTTTTTTGTGCTTTTTAGGTTCTGTTTTGCAATAAATAATTCATATAGCCTCTGGTTATATGTGGTTTTATGTTTTAATTAGTGTTTGTGCCAAGTAAGACCTTTGGGATAGCTTACGGTGATAGTTGATTTGATCTTGCTGAAAAACAGAAACTTTTTCGCAAAGGAAAATAATTTTCATAATTCACAGAAGAGTGATTTTGATTTGATTATTTTTGAAGAAGATTAATAAACAAATTTCTTAGGTCTTCCTAATTTTTCAATATTTTTGGAGTTACAGAATTATTCGAGATTTCCAGATTGCTACAGACTGTTCTGTTTTTGACAGATTCTGTTTTCTATGTGTTGTTTGCTTATTTTGATGAATCTGTGGGTAATATCGGGGGGTATGAACCATGGAAAAGCTGGAATACAGTATATATTACAAAAATATAAATAAATAATGAGTTCACAACAGTACCAAAAGTGGTGATTTATTTTCTTATACTAACGGAGCTTATGAGATTTTCTGTTGAGTTTTGTGTTGTGAAGTTTTCAAGTTTTGGGTAAGGATTTGATGGACTATGGAATAAGGAGTGGCAAGAGCCTAAGCTTGGGTATGCCCAAGGCACCCCAAGGTAATATTCAAGTACAACCAAGAGCCTAATCTTGGGGATGCCCCAGAAGGCATCCTCTCTTTCGTCTTCGTCTATCGGTAACTTTACTTGAGGCTATATTTTTATTCACCACATGATATGTGTTTTGCTTGGAGCGTCTTGTATGATTTGAGTCTTTGCTTTTTAGTTTGCCACAATCATCCTTTCTGTACACACCTTTTGAGAGAGACACGCATGAATCGTGATTTATTAGTATACTCTTTTTGCTTCACTTATATCTTTTGAGCAAGGCAATTTTGCTCTAGTGCTTCACTTACATCTTTTTAGAACACGGCGGTGGCTTTATTTTATAGAAATTGATGAACTCCCATGCTTCACTTATATTATTTTGAGATTCTTCAAAACATCATGGTAATTTTCTTTGGTTATAAATTTAGTCCTAATATGATAGGCATCCAAGAGGGATATAATAAAAACTTTCATATAAAGTGCATTGAATACTATGAGAAGTTTGATTCCTTATAATTGTTTTGAGATATGAAGATGGTTATATTAGAGTCATGCTAGTGAGTAGTTGTGAATTTGAGAAATACTTGTGTTAAGGTTTGTGAGTCCCGTAGCATGCACGTATGGTGAACTGTTATGTAACGAAGTTGGAGCATGAGATATTTTTTGAATGTCTTCCTTATGAGTGGCGGTCGGGGACGAGTGCTGGTCTTTTCCTCCCAATCTATCCCCCTAGGAGCATGCGTGTAGTACTTTGTTTTGATGACTAATAGATTTTTGCAATAAGTATGTGAGTTCTTTATGACTAATGTTGAGTCCATGGATTATACGCACTCTCACCCTTCCACCTTTGCTAGCCTCTCTAGTGCCACACAATTTTCGCCGGTGCCATAAACCCACCATATACCTTCCTCAAAACAGCCACCATACCTACCTATTATGGCATTTCCATAGCCATTCTGAGATATATTGCCATGCAACTTTCCACTGTTCCGTTTATTATGACATGCATCATCATTGTCATATTGCTTTGCATGATCATGTAGTTGGCGTCGTATTTGTGGCAAAGCCACCTTTCATCATTTTTTATACATGTCACTCTTGAATCATTGCACACCCCGGTACACCGCCGGAGGCATTCATATAGAGTCATATTGTGTTCTAGTATCGAGTTGTAATTTTTGAGTTGTAAGTAAATAGAAGTATGATGATTTTCAATATTAGAGCATTGTCCCATGTGAGGAAATAAAGAAAAAAAAGAAAGAAAGAAAAAAAAGGAGAAAGAAAGAAAAAAAAGGGAAAGAAAGAAAGAAAGAAAAAAGAGAAAAAGAAAAAAAGGGAAGAATGAGAGAAAAAGAGAGAAGGGGTAATGTTACTATCTTTTTTTCCATACTTGTGCTTCAAAGTAGCACCATGATCTTCATGATAGAGAGTCTCCTACGTTGTCACCTTCATATACTAGTGGGAATTTTTCATTATAGAACTTGGCTTGTATATTCCAACGATGGGCTTCCTCAAATTGCCCTAGGTCTTCATGAGCAAGCAAGTTGGATGCACACCCACTTAGTTTTCTTTTTGAGCTTTCATAAACTTATAGCTCTAGTGCATCCGTTGCATGGCAATCCCTACTCACTCACATCGATATCTATTGATGGGCATCTCCATAGCCCGTTGATACGCCTAGTTGATGTGAGACTATCTCCCTCTTTTTGTCTTCTCCACAACCACCTTCTATTCCACCTATAGTGCTATGTCCATGGCTCACGCACATGTATTGCGTGAAAGTTGAAAAAGTTTGAGAACGTCAAAAGTATAAAACAATTGCTTGGCTTGTCATCGAGGTTGTGCATGATTTAAATATTTTGTGTGATGAAGATGGAGCATAGCCAGACTATATGATATTGTAGGGATAAGCTTTCTTTGGCCATGTTATTTTGAGAAGACATAACTATCTTATTAGTATGCTTGAAGTATTATTGTTTTTATGTCAATATTAAACTTTTGTTTTGAATCATACGGATCTGAACATTCATGCCACAATAAAGAAATTACATGGATAAATATGTTAGGTAGCATTCCACATCAAAAATTCTGTTTTTATCATTTACCTACTCGAGGACGAGCAGGAATTAAGCTTGGGGATGCTTGATACGTCTCCAACGTATCTATAATTTTTTATTGTTCCATGCTAATATATTATCTGTTTTGGATGTTTTATATGCATTAATATGCTATTTTATATTAGTTTTGGGACTAACCTATTAACTTAGAGCCCAGTGCTAGTTCCTGTTTTTTCCCTGTTTTTGAGTTTCGCAGAAAAGGAATACCAAACGGAGTCCAAACGGAATAAAACTTTCGCGATGATCTTTCTTGGACCCAATGGAAACCAGGAGACTTGGAGATGAAGTTGGAGGAGCCACGAGGCGGCCACAAGGATGGAGGCGCGCCCAGGGGGGTAGGGCGCGCCCCCCACCCTTGTGGGCCCCTCGTGCGTCTCCTAACCTAATTCTTTCACCTATATATACTCTTATATGCCCAAACCACCAGAGGCATCCACGAAAAGACTTTTCCACCGCCGCAACCTTCTGTAGCCGGGAGATCCCATCTAGGGGCCTTTTCCGGCGTCCTGCCGGAGGGGGATTCGATCACGGAGGGCTTCTACATCAACACCATTGCCCTTCCGATGAAGCATGAGTAGTTTACCTCAGACCTACGGGTCCATAGCTAGTAGCTAGATGGCTTTTTCTGTCTCTTTGATTCTCAATACCACGTTCTCCTCGATGTTCTTGGAGATCTATTCGATGTAATACTTTTTTGCGGTGTGTTTGCCGAGATCTGATGAATTGTGGATTTATGATCAGCTTATCTATGAATATTATTTGAATCTTCTCTTAATTCTTTTATGCATGATTTGATATCTCTGCAAGTCTCTTCGAACTATCGATTTGGTTTGGCCAACTAGATTGGTTTTTCTTGCAATGGGAGAAGTGCTTAGCTTTGGGTTCAATCTTGCGGCGTCCTTTCCCAGTGACAGTAGGGGCAGCAAGGCACGTGTTGTATTTTTGCCATCGAGGATAAAAAGATGGGGTTTTCATCATATTGCTTGAGTTAATTCCTCTACATCATGTCATCTTTCTGAATGCGTTACTCTGTTCTTCATGAACTTAATACTCTAGATGCAGGCAGGAGTCGGTCGATGTGTGGAGTAATAGTAGTAGATGCAGAATCATTTCGGTCTACTTGACATGGACGTGATGCCTATATTCATGATCATTGCCTTAGATATCGTCATAACTTTGCGCTTTTCTATCAATTGCTCGGCAGTAATTTGTTCACACACCGTAATATTTTCTATCTTGAGAGAAGCCTCTAGTGAAACCTATGGCCCCCGGGTCTATTTTCCATCATACAATCTTCTACTTTCCAATCTACGAGTTTCTGATCTACTATTTTGCAATATTTTACTTTCCAATCTATAAAACAAAAATACCAAAAATATTTACTTTACCATTTATCTATCTCTATCAGATCTCACTTTTGCGAGTAACCGTGAAGGGATTGACAACCCCTTATCGCGTTGGGTGCAAGTTTGGTGTTTGTTTGTGCAGGTATTCGGTGACTTGCGTGTTGTCTCCTACTGGATTGATACCTTGGTTCTCAAAACTGAGGGAAATACTTACTCTACTTTGCTGCATAACCCTTTCCTCTTCAAGGGAAAAACCAACGCAAGCTCAAGAAGTAGCACGCCCTACCCCCCGGGGCACGCCCGCTGCCTTGTGGACTCCTCGGGCATCGTCTCGCGTTGGTTCTTTTTCGCAATAATCACATATATTCCAAAAAAAATATTCGTAAGTTTTTATCGCGTTTGGACTTCGTTTGATATGGATTTTCTGCGAAACAAAAAACATGCAACAAACAGGAACTGGCACTGGGCACTGGATCCATATGTTAGTACCAAAAATAATATAAAAAGTTGCCAAAAGTGTATAAAAGTTGTAGCATATTGGCATGAAACAATAAAAAATTATAGATACGACGGAGACATATCAGCATCCCCAAGCTTAATTCCTGCTCCTCCTCGAGTAGGTAAATGATAAAAAAGATAATTTTTGATGTGGAATGCTACCTAGCATAATCTTGATCACATAATCTAATCATGGCATGAATATTAAGACACGAGTGATTCAAAGCAATAGTCTATCATTTGACATAAAAACAATAATACTTCAAGCATACTAATAAAGCCATCATGTCTTCTCAAAATAACATGGCCAAAGAAAGTTATCCCTATAAAATCATATAGTATGGCTATGCTCCATCTTCACCACACAAAGTAGTTGATCATGCACAACACCGATGACAAGCCAAGCAATTGTTTCATACTTTTAATGTTCTCAAGCCTTTTCAATTTTCACGCAATACATGAGTGTGGGCCATGGATATAGCACTATCGGTGGAATAGAATATGATGGTGGAGGTTGTGTGGAGAAGACAAAAAGGAGAAAGTCTCACATCGACGCAGCTAATCAACGGGCTATGGAGATGCCCATCAATTGATGTCAATGCGAGGAGTAGGGATTTCCATGCAACGGATGCACTAGAGCTATAAGTGTATGAAAGCTCAAACTGAAACTAAGTGGGTGTGCATCCAACTTGCTTGCTCATGAAGACCTCGGGCATTTGAGGAAGCACATCATTGGAATATACAAGCCAAGTTCTATAATGAAAATTCCCACTAGTATATGAAAGTGATAACTCAAGAGACTCTCTATATGAAGAACATGGTGCTACTCTGAAGCACAAGTGTGGTAAAAGGATAGTAGCATTGCCCCTTCTCTCTTTTTCTCTCATTTTTTTGTTGTTTTTCTCTTTTTTTTTGGGCTCTCCTTTTTTTCTCTTTTTTTTAATCCGGAGTCTCATCCCGACTTGTGGGGGAATCGTAGTCTCCATCATCCTTTCCTCACTGGGACAATGCTCTAATAATGATGATCATCACACTTTTATTTACTAACAACTCAATATTACAACTCGATACTAGAATAAAATATGACTCTATATGAATGCCTCTGGCAGTGTACCAGGATGTGCAGTGATCTAGCATAGAAAAGATATCAAAAAAAGGACAAGCCATGAAAATATCATGCTAGCTATCTTATGATCATGCAAAGCAATATGACAATGAATGCTCAAGTCATGTATATGATGATGATGGAAGTTGCATAGCAATATATCTCGGAATGGCTATGGAAATGCCATAATAGGTAGGTATGGTGGCTGTTTTGAGGAAGATATAAGGAGGCTTATGTGTGATAGAGCGTATCATATCACGGCGTTTGGATGCACCGGCGAAGTTTGCACCAACTCTCGAGGTGAGAAAGGGCAATGCACGGTACCGAAGAGGCTAGCAATGATGGAAGGGTGAGAGTGCGTATAATCCATGGACTCAACATTAGTCATAAAGAACTCACATACTTATTGCAAAAAATTATTAGCTATCGAAACAAAGTACTACACGCATGCTCCTAGGGGGATAGATTGGTAGGAAAAGACCACCGCTCGTCCCCGACCACCACTAATAAGGAAGACAATCAAAAACAAATCATGCTCCGACTTCGTTACATAACGGTTCACCATACGTGCATGCTACGGGAATCACAAACTTTAACACAAGTAATCTTACCAATCCACAATTACTCACTAGCATGACTCTAATATCACCATCTTTATATCGCAAAACTATTGCAAGGAATCAAACATATCATATTCAGTGATCTACAAGTTTTATGTAGGATTTTATGACTAACCATGTGAATGACCAATTCCTGTCAACTCTCTAAATAGATATAAGTGAAGCAAGAGAGTTTAATTCTTTCTACAAAAGATATTCCCACGCTCTAACAAATATAAGTGAAGCAAAAGATCATTCTACAAGTGGCGGTTTTCTATGTGTAGGGAAACAGGCAATCCAAACTTCAAATGATATAAGTGAAGCACATGAAGCATTCTATAAACCATACTCAAAAGATATAAGTGAAGTGCAAAGAGCATTCTATAAATCAACCAAGGACTATCTCATACCACCATGGTGCATTTATTAAAAGAAAAATAAAAGGCACATGACACTCCAAGATTTACGCATATCATGTGACGAATAAAAATATAGCTCCAAGTAAAATTACCGATGATCGTTAGAAGAAAGAGGGGATGCCTTCCGGGGCATCCCCAAGCTTAGTTGCTTGGGAGTCCTTGAATATTACCTTGGGGTGCCTCGGGCGTCCCCAAGCTTAGGCTCTTGCCACTCCTTATTCCTTCATCCATCGTGATCTCACCCAAAACTTGAAAACTTCAATCACACAAAACTTAACAAAACCCTCGTGAGATCCATTAGTATAATAAAATAAATCACCACTTTAAGTACTGTTGAAAACTCATTCATATTTTATTTTTGCATTTTATCTACTGTATTATAACTTCTCCATGGCTTATACCACCGATACAATCGATAGTTTCATCAAAACGAGCAAAACAATGCATCAATAACAGAATCTGTCAAAAACAGGACAGTCTGTAGTAATCTGAACATTCACAATACTTCTGTAACTCTAAAAATTCTTAAAAATTAGGAAAAAATAAAAAATTTGTGTAGAAGTACTGTGCAAAAAGTTTCAGAAGCTTTTGACATTCCAGTAAAAAATGTAAATTCACGCGCTACAGCCAAAGTTTCTGTTTTTCCACTGCACATACCAAACAAACAATCTAATCATCCTAAAGGCAAATCTTGGCACATTATTTTTATAATACAATGGATTTGTAAAAGGGGATAATTATTTTTTTTGAAAAGTTTCTGTAATCGAGATTCACAAAGTTTCCATGGGCATTAACAAAGTTCAAGGACGTCCCCCACTTCAACGATGTTCGTCTTTCTCACTTTCACTTTTCTTTTTGAAAAGTTTTAGGTTCCCCTCTATATTTTTTTGTTTTTAAACTTTATAAAAGCACACAACAGAAATAAATGACTCTCTAAAACTTCCAGGTTGTCTCCCTGGCAGCGCTTTTTTTAAAGCCATTAAGCTAGGCATATAGTGCTCAATTAGTGGATCCACCCGGATCCCAAGGTATATCAAAGCCAATTTTAATTAATAATGATTTGTAATTTAGTAGTGAACACAAAGTAATATATTTCATGCAACAACGAAGTCTAACTATCTTCCTATGCATTGGCATGTCATAAAAAACAATTCACGCACATCAAGGAAAGGCCAATACATAGCATAAATAGTTTCTTGCAATTTTATCGTATTGGAAACATAGAGAGGTGGAGATGTAGTTCCTCTCCCATAATAATTGCAAGTAGGAGCAGCAAGCACATGCATATTATATTTATCATCATGTGCAATAGTAGAACGCAACCCATCAATATAGTCCTTAATAAGCGCAAACTTCTCCGATATATTGTAGTTGGGAGAATTCAAAAAGATAATAGGACTATCATGCGTGGGTGCAATAGCAACAATTTCATTCTTAACATAAGGAACTATAGCAAGTTCATCTCCATAAGCATAATTCATATTGGCATCATGGCCACAAGCATAGCAAGCATCAATTTCAACAAAAAGGGATATTTCAAACAAATCCAAGGGATCATAGCAATTATCATAGCATTCATCCTTCGGTAAGCACGAAGGGAAATTAAACAATGTATGAGTTGAAGAGTTACTCTCATTAGAAGGTGGGCACGGGTAGCTAATCCACTCTTCCTCCTTTTGTTCTTCGCTCTCCTCGTCATCTTTTTCATCTAATGAGCTCACAGTGTCATCAATTTCTTCTTCCATAGTTTCCTGCAAAATATTAATCTCTTGTTGGACAGCGGAGACTTTCTCAATAAATGCATCAATATCGGCATTGTATTCATAATTCTCATAGCAATATTTAAGTATAGCAAAAAATTTAGGTCTGTAAACCGCATCATCAAGATTTTCACACTTTTCAAACAAAGATTCAATTTCATAAGCACCCTTAAAAGCAATGAATTCTTCTATTCGTTCCACATCATAGTAATCATATATACCATTAGCATAAGAAGCCAAGGTTTTATTATCATTAAATTTACATGAAAAGGGAAGGTGTGGAGCCTTCATCCTAGAGCAACAAGTATAATCATATCTCAAGCATAGTTCCCGAGCATACCAATGAAACATATGAATTTTATCCCATAACAGTTTCCCTTTTTGAGTAAAGCGATAATCCCTAAAGTATTCACGTTGATTCAACGTGTCTCCCATTATATAATTGAATGGGGTTTTCTCAGGATTATTAAAGTAGTGCAAAATATCTTTCACATACTGAGCATCGACAGTTTTAGGAGGTTCCCCATCTCCATGAGTAGCAAGTACACCTAATTTTCTTGGTATTTCGTGTTCCATATCCATAACTAAAGATAGAGAACAACTTAGAACAACAAATAAAAATTACTTAGTGATAAAGCAAACAAGCAGACACGAGAATATTCACCCCACGCTATTGCTCCACGGCAACGGCGCCAGAAAAATGTCTTGATAACCCACAAGTATAGGGGATCAGTTGTAGCCTTTCTCGATAAATAAGAGTGTCGAACCCAACGAGGAGCTAAAGGTAGGATTTGTATTCCCTACAAGTTCTATCGACCACCGATACAACTCTACGCATGCTTAACGTTCGCTTTACCTAGAACAAGTATGAAACTAGAAGTACTTTGTAGGTGTAAATGGATAAGTTTGCAAGATAATAAAGAGCACATAAATAAAAACTAGGGGCTGTTTAGATAAAGAAACAAATAAGTTAGTTTAAGTAGAGAGCTTTTTGTCACAAGAAAGTTATTTGTCCCTAGGCAATCGATAACTAAACTGGTAATCATTATTGCAATTTTATATGAGGGAGAGGCATAAGCTAACATACTTTCTCTTCTCGGATCATACGCACTTATGATTGGAACTCTAGCAAGCATCCGCAAATACTAAAGATCATTAAGGTAAAAGTCAACCATAGCATTATAAGGTAGCAAGTCCTCTTTACTCCCATACGCAAACAACCTACTTACTCGGGTTTGTGCTTCTGTCACTCACGCCACCCACCATAAGCGAATCATGAACATATTGCAAACCCTACATCGGGGATCCCTCATGCTTGCGTGACACAGAGAGCACAATAGGACAGCACCAATAATAAAGCATGCAACTCAAACCAATCACGATCATCAATCAACCAATAGGACAAAATGGATCTACTCGAACATCATAGGATAGCCATACATCATTGGGAAATAATATATAGCGTTGAACACCATGTTTAAGTAGAGATTACAGTGGGGAGAAGGGGTGTTACACTGCTGCATAGAGGGGGAGAGAGTTGGTGATGACGGCGGCAAAGTTGTTGGTGTAGATCGCCGTCATGATGATGTCCCCAGCGGCGTTCCGGTGCCACCGGGAGAGAGGGGGGAGAGCCCCCCTCCTTATTCTTCTTCCTTGGCCTCCCCCCTAGATGGGAGAAGGATTTCCCCTCTGGTCCATGGCCTCCATGGTGGCGGAAGGGCGGGGGCCCCTCCGAGATTGGATCTCTCTCTCTCTGCTCCTTCTGTTTCTGCGCTCCCAGATTCTGGCCTTCCACCGTTTCTTAAATTCCCGGAGATCCGTAACTCCGATTGGGCTGAAATTTTAACACAATTTTTATCTAGATATTAGCTTTCTTGCGGCCGAAGAAGGGCACCAACCGCCTTACGGGGTGGCCACAAGGGCCCAGGGCGCGCCCCCTACCTTGTGGACTCCTCGGGCATCGTCTCACATTGATCCTTTTTCCCAATAATCACATATATTCCAAAAAAAATGTCCGTAAGTTTTTATCGCATTTGGACTTTGTTTGATATGATTTTCTACGAAACAAAAAACATGCAACAAACAGGAACTGGCACTGGGCACTGTATCAATATGTTAGTCCCAAAAATAATATAAAAAGTTGCCAAAAGTGTATAAAAGTTGTAGCATATTGGCATGAAACAATCAAAAATTATAGATACGACGGAGACGTATCATACCCTCCAGGTCAACCCGGCTTCACAAGAGACTGCCGGGAACTCAGGTCCACCTCTACCGGGGTGGTACCGCCTGTCCCTATAGTCCTGCAGTAATAGTAAAGTAAAGGGGGGCAACAAGTAACAGTGTGTCCGTGTCATCAAGGGGGAAATCCGAGGAATCACCCTCGATGGATTCCCACTCGATGTATCCGTCAAGGCGGACTCGGAGGAATCACCCTCGTTGGTCCACACTTGAGGGGTTGCACGACAGAGTCATCATCGAAGGTGGTGAGAGAGGAATCACCCTCGATGTCCACGAGCGACTAGCTCCACAACAGAGATAACCTGAGAAGTGCGGTAAGAGGTATCACCCTCGGCACCCGATAGTAACTCTGCCGAGTCGTACAACTAAGGGGGTGTGTGGTGATGTGACGATCTTAGCACCTTGATCATACTGATCGACACAACCGGAGGCTAAGCATAGCAACACGGACATGAATGTGGGGCCAAAGATGGTACACTAACCAACCTATACTAAGTATTTAGGACAGCAGGTATGGTATCAACAGTAGCTACAAAAACAGGCCATGCATAGGAATAGGATACAACAATAACAATAGCAAGTCTAATGCAAGCACGAGGGGGGAAAGAAATAGGCGATATTGAAATGCTCAAGGGGAGGGGGTTGCTTGCCTGGAAGCTATGCGGCAAGAGATGGGTCATCGGTGGAGTAGCAGTCCTCACGGGCTACGTCGGTACCGGGATCTACCGAGAGAGGAGGGGGAAGAAATAGATAAATACACGGCAATCATATGCAACACAGAGCATGACAGCTAGAATGCAGTGCAGGATTGCCTAAAAGCATGTCTAAACCATTTTAGTTATTTTAGGATTTAAGTTGGAATTATTAACTGGTATATATGCAATATTCATCTGCCGGAAACAGACTAAAAGTTGCGGGTTCTCCTACATAGAGGGTCCCGACATGAAAACAAACGGTACGATCGTGTTCGTGGGATTTTTCTGAGCAACATTCATGTATAAAGTTTTCTCATCCGAGCTACGATTTATTTTCTACGAATTAAACAAGTTTTAGCAATATTCTGAGATTATTTAAATTAACAGAAGTAGCCAGAAATGGAATATGACGCCAGCATGACATAAGCATGGCGTCAGCGTCGGCTGACCATTTGACTGGTCAACCGGGGCTGCCCAGTCAGCGACTGGGGCTGCCCAGTCAGCCAGTTGACCTGGTCAACTAGTCAACTGGGCCCATGGGTCCCAGTTGCCAGTGACCCAACGGGGCCCACCAGTCAGGCCAGGTCAGCGGGCGGCATCGGAATCGCTCCGGCAAGCTCCACAGCGGCGGCCGAACGCCGGCGGGGCTCGGATTTCCGCTACAGAGGGCCGTTTCGCGTGATTTAAACTGCGCTCGAACGAGCTCACTACGCCGCATTGATCTAAGCTAAAACAAGGCCTTGGGGGCGACCAAAGGTGGCCGGAACAGCGAGGTGCCGCGGCGGCCGGAGCATGGCGCTCGCGAAGAAGCGTCTACGGGGCGGCAGCACGCTAGCGGAGGAGGAAGGAGAGAGGGAGGCGCTCACGTAGGGGCACATGAAGGTCGGCGATCTATTTAGTAGCAGCAGTAGTCGACGGAGGTCGCCGGAGATGGGGGCGGAGGCGAGTGGCCACTGCGGAGGGCCCCGGCTCCAGCGGAGAGCACCGGACGTCGAGGCAGACCACGGCGGGCCTTCTGGACTCGTCGGAGGGGCAAATGGGCAGCGACGGTCGCGAGGTCGACAGGGGAGCAGCGGCGGTGCGCTCGGGAAGAGAGGGGAGAGCGGCGAGCGAGTGCTGGGAGAGAGGGGGGAGGGAGGCTGGCGTCCAGGGGGACGAGGGAGTCCTTATCCCCTCGGGCTTCCTGCCCCGGCGCCGTGGTAGCCACTGGCCGGAGCTCAAGCTCCTGGCCATGGCGACGCCGACAGCGAGGCAGGAGCAAGTAAGGGAAGGGGAGGTGGGCTAGGCCGTCGCGGCCTAGAGCCAGGTAAGTGGTTCGCACACTTTTCTTTTTTGTATTTTTCCTTTTATTTATTAACTGAAGAAGAAACAGAATTATTTGGGCATCCAAATGATTTAGGAAATTTATGGAACTTGGCCATTAAATCCAATACATTTTTAAGCAGCACGACAAATATTTTGGGAGCAAGTTGAACCCATTTGCATTTTCCACAAATAAAATAGCATTTAAAAATGCTGAAATTGCACGGTTAAAATAGCCATAGTCCATCTTAGCTTAGTGGTAATGTTGTTTTCCTCAACATTCCATTGTTTTGGAATTTTAGCTAACTGATGAACTATTTTGCAGCAATTTTGGTGCAACTTTATTTTCATTTGCAAAAATGACTTGAATTCAAAAGAGTTTGAAATGAGATATGAAGTCACTCTGATCATTACTCACTAAACAAAGCAGCTTAGCGTTTAAACAGAGTGATAACTGTAGCATCATTACAGAGGGGTGTTGCGTGCACCAATGTACCAGATACGCTCGATTAACTCCAGCCGGACACACTTTTATCGGGTCCTACCCGGCCTCAGCTAATCGACAGAATGCAGCCCAACCTGGGCCCAATAGAGGGGCCAGCACGCCGGTCTAAATCCTAAGCGCTCAGCGGTCCGGGCTAGTCGCCCTTCGCACTCCTGCGCGCTGCGTACGCGGCCGGTGAGTAGACCTACCCCCGTAATCATACAGCAAGGCGTTCCAGTCCAACCCAGTGTGCACCGTACAACTGCTGACGTCTGAGGAGCTTCGGAAGCAACATACGCTGCAGAGTGCCCATACTAATTCCCGCGTGGTGGTCAGCGCGTAAAAGGCGAGATGCCTACTCAGATCACATATCCAAAACCCATTAGTGCGTTGGGATCGCGCGGCGATGATCAGAGACTCACGATCATGTGAACCCGTCGCCCCATCTCGAGGACTTGCAAAAAGGGCTAAGACTGCTTGGCCGCGCCTCGTATTTATCTCGCGGGTACCATCGAGGTCAACCCGGCTTCACACCTCTCGCGGGTACCCCTCGGGGTCGACCTAACTTTATAGGGGGCAACAGGTAACAGTAAAGTAACTGTGTGTCCAAAACAACAAGGAGGAATCCGAGGAATCACCCTCGAAGGATTCCTACCCGATGTAAATCGTCAAGGTGAACCTGGAGGAATCACCCTCGGTGGTCCACACTTGCGGGGTTGCACGACAGAGTCGTAATTCGGAGGTGGTGGAAGAGGAATCACCCTCGGCAACCCACAACCGGCTAGCTATACTACAGAGGGATCATCAGGAGTGCGGTAAGAGGTATCACCCTCGGCACTCGATAGTAACTCTGCAGCGTCGTACAACTAAGGGAGAAGAGGTGCGGTGATGTGACGGTCTCAGAACGTCGATCACTTTGATAGAGGCAACGGCAACAAAGCGAGGCAAAAGGGACAAGGGTTAGGGGGCCACTGATGGAACGCTAACCAACTATACTAAGCATTTGGGATAGCAGGTAGGGTAACAAATACAGCAGTTACAAAAATGGGCTATGCATCAGAATAGGAGACAATAGTAGCAGTAGCAATTCTAATGCAAGCACGAGGGGGAAAGAAAATAGGCGATATTGAAGTGATCAAGGGGGGTTTGCTTGCCTGGTGGCCTTTCAGACGAAAAGGGTCCTCGGAAGTGGTCGTAGTGGTACCCCGGTCCTACTGCGGTATCGGGGTCTACAGGAAATAAGATGGGGAAGAAACAGATAAATACACAACAAACACATGCGAGATAGAGCATGACAAGCCAAAATGCAGTGCAGGGGTGACCTAATGCATCTCTAAACCATTTTAGTTATTTTAGGATTAAAGTTGGAATTATTAGCCGGTATGTATGCACTATTTATCTGCCGGAAACAGACGAAAAGTTGCGGGTTCTCCTACGTAGATGGTCCCGGCATGAAAAGAGACGACATGATCGGATTAGTGGGATATTTTTGAGCAACTTTCATGTAGAAAGTTTTTCCATCCGAGCTACGGATTATTTTCTACGAATTTCTGAAGTTTTAAACTATTTCTGAAAATTACTGAAATTATTTAAATAGCATTATCCAGAACAGTGCAGGAACTTTTTATACACAGCCCCAGCCAGCCACAATCACTGACTGGTTGGGAAAAGGGGGCCAGTTGACTTTAGTCAACAGCCCAGTCAACAGTCAACAGAATGGACTCTTGACTGGTCAAAACTGCTAGGTGGGGCTCACTGTCAGTGTAACAGAAAAATAAATCAAAGTTAAATACTGCTACAGTGCACTGAGACTCACATGTCGGTGTCTCACTTAACTGAAACATTATCTAACAGAGGGCCCAGCTGTCCGTGTCTATTAGTATTAAATAAACAAGATTAGCACCTAATCTAATTCACTGGAGCGCGGGGCCCACTAGGCAGTGGCTCGCCGGCGCTCAAACAGAGTGCTCGCTCACCGGCGCACTCCGGCGACCGAGACGCATGGCGGCGCCCGTCGGATCCACGCTCCCGGCCACCATTTGGCCCGGGAGAGAGCTCTTTCGAGCGCGGGCGGCGAGCCACATCCAGATATGGCACGGGCACGAGCTGCGACGGTCCGGTTTGACGGCAACAACGATGACCAGCGGTGACTGGAGCTCGCTACTTGCGCGACGGCGGTCAGAGGACGGAAACACGCCAAGAAGAAAAGGGGATCGAGTCGGAGCTCACTGCGAGGCTAGGAGGGGCTCGGGGACGCCGGAGGTTGCCGGAGGACGCGGATCCATGGCGAGCCAGAAGCGGCACTCGGCAGGGAGAAACGGCGATGGCGTCGGGTTGGGGGCGCTCCGGCTTGGTCCGGTGGTCGAGGAAGACCAGGTGGTCGCCTGCGGGGCTCCCAGACACCCTGGAGGGGCTCGAGGGGTCCGGTGGCCGCAAGCACGATGAGGGCGCGGCGGCGGCTGTGTTTGGTCACCGCTCGGACCGAGAGAGAGGAGGGGGAGCGAGTGGTAGTGGGGCCAGGAGTTTCGAGGAGGGAGAGAGAGGGTCGGGGGTGGCCTTATCCACCCCAGCCAACTGCCCCGTGGCCGTGGCGAACAGTGGCTGGCAAGACGACACGGAGGGGGGAGGAGGTGGAAGAAAGGCCGATGGGCTGGGCTCTGCCACTGTTCCCCATGGGCCCGAAGGACAGTAGGGGTTTCCCCTTTTCTTTTCTGAAAACAAAGGAAGGGCTCCTGTTTGAAATTAATTGAGCTATCAAATGAGTTTTGCTATGAGGGAAACTTGGCACATAATTTTTTGACAATAAACTGAGATGGCACAAAAAGTTTGTGGGCAATTTGAATGGTGCAAGCATTTTTGGAAAATGAAAAGAGCCAAAATAATGTTGTTGGACCACTGGAATAATTTCCACGGGCAAATTGGGAATTCCAAAAATGTTGGTTTCAACATGAAAAATATTTACAGATTATTTTCCATAGGATGAACTATTTTGTTTGCATGACAGAAAAAGTAAATATTTGACATGCAATTTGAATTTGAATTTGAAGCAGATTTTGGACAAGTGGCAGAATGGCATAGTGATCATGATGACATTGTCACTTTTAGGGGGAGATCACTGTAGTATGATACTGGGGGTGTTACAATACTCCTCCTCTACAAGAAATCTCATCCCGAGATTTAAGCGGTGGAGTAAAAGGGGGATCTTCGGGAGAACAGGCCTTTGCAAGGTTGAATATCTTATGAGTTCTCAGGGAATGTGATAGAAGGCATCTCTCGAGTTGAAACTTAGGAAAGTCATTGAGAGCAACTTAAGAAGGCACAATAAAAAGTTTCAAGAGGATGGACATCCGATCGATTCCTGAACAGAGTGTGGAAGGGGTTCAGAGCATCGGAAATAGATCATCTCTCGAAGGGTGGCTCGTGATAACATACGAAGCCAAGTGCAAAGAATACTTCGGAATCAAGGATGCACAGGAGAGTCGGGTTTCGATCCTCGGAAACTGTGGTGAGTGTCAATCGAGAGTAGGGAGGACGGTGACATCTTACATGATTACAATAGCAAGGCATGTCAGAGGAAAGTCTGTCAGCTATGTCGGCAACAATTTCGGTACCAAGGGCGGGGAACGAAGAGAACCATTTTCCTGCTCGCAAGGTGAGGTGGACCACTAGGCAAAGTTCTCGTCCACCGGCGGTTACCGGAATGTCAGCAACAATAGTGACAGGGTCTTACTGACAGAGTTGTACACCGAGGTGTTTACATAAGCAGGGAGTTATTACTGCTTAGATCAGATAAAGCAGAAGAAAGGTTAAACAGACGAATGGAAAGGAAAATGTGATCACTAGATTAAACAGACGAATGGAAAGGAAAATGTGTTTGTACACCAGTATTAGGTGTATATCCTTCCCAAGGAAAAGCAGAGTATGATAAACTTAACACGACAATAGGTACCAAAAATCATTTAGATAACAGGGCGAGGAAATTCATGATATTATCCGTACAATGGTGTTTGGATAATAGATCAAGAAACATTTGGCAATGTGCTTCCAATGTTCTCATTGATATTCGGAATACGACAGTCATGCTTCGAGGTAGCAATAATATGGCGTTTCAAATAAGGCTGGGTCTGAAGATCACAAAAGATACAAAGGAACAATTTCAAGAATATCAAGGAACGTAAAGTATAACCAAAACATGACCAAGTCTGTGTTGGCAGGAAGTCAAAGGATGTTGTCGATGATAACACAGATCATCGAGGGGTAAGGATGGTATTTCTCACCATGAATTCAATTGACATCTTAGAAGACGTCAAAATGCTGACGATGATCTCAACACAGTTTGTCGAGGGTTTCAAGAGGATGCAATCAAACAGCGATGGCATCCAGCAAGAGAATGACGAGGTGGAAAGTTATGGAACAACAGATAAGATGCAAGCTTGGAAGCGGAGTTGCTTTTCAAGTAAACAGAATGATATTGAAAAATCGTCGTAAGCCTTGCTCACGGTTGGAAGAATTCATGCACCAAGGAAAAACGAGGTAGCACGGTCAAAGGTAGCATGATAAGAATGTAGCCGGCAGGCTAGGAACGACATGACCGAGTTCATATTTCCCAGCAACAAAGATTACTAGGGGAACTAAACCACACTGTGGATTCGAGTCACTTGGTGGAGTTCTTAGGTGTTGAAATCTATTAGGCGAAACAACAGAAGAATAGGACTCGTGAAAACTTCCGGGTCAGACGGATTGTGTCATTTTCCAGTCTGATGCGATGTAAACAGTGCCCTTAGACAGTGTTCCGTCTTGCAGAGGTCTCCATCCATGGTTACATGACATGTCCTGGTAAGTAGTCAGTCCCAGGTCATTATGGAGAAAACATGCACTACCTCTCCGTGCCATGCAAGCAGGGCGGATATGCAGACGGCATGAAGTAGAGGATGCCACAATGCCAAAGGCATTTGTAACAGCGGAGGAACTGATAAGGTTCTTAGAATAGGAATGAATCGGTCGAATGATTGTCCACAAAAGGAATCAAGTGATCCATGAGAACTAACGGGGTAAGGTTTAAACAACTGGTTCCACATGAGAGTCCATCTAGAAAGGACGGAAGGCAAGGACATCAGATTAAGGAAATACTTGAATAACCCAAGTATAAAATTCAGAGGGATTGCGATTTCCAAAGCAAGGGGTGGCAAGTAGATCACCTTGGCAAAAGGACGAGTAAACTGAACAGGCTTAGTTGGACAACCGATCAATGCTTGATTGGCCGAGAACCAGCTCATGTCCAAAAAGACGTCTGAGCCTTCAGGACAAATTTCAGGATTCGACTGATGATTGCGAGTATTCGTATACATATTGAAGCAAAAGGCTCAGAATGAAAATGACAAAGGATGCTAATGAATATTGTCAGACATATGGAATTAACCATAATGCAGACCGACAAGACTTTTCAAAGCAATGGGTTGCAGAGGATTCTCGGGAGATCAGATGGTATTGCAAAGTATTTTGGGAATCACATGAGCAACTGCGGACGAACAGATCCTTGGTAAGCGGGAGAATTTTATCCGCAGTGCAAAAAGAAGATGCAAGGCAAAAGGCACCAAGGATTCTCGGGACAACGGAGAGTATTTCGGGGTATCTTGTAAACACAAGAGCAACTGGGGATGAAGGTACCAACGGCAAAGATGTGTAGTTATCCACGGGGATTTATCTGTGGTAAGGAACTGCAAAAGCAGTGGGCACAAGTGTCTCGGGAAACATCGAAGAATATCTCCGAAATCTTCTAGTGAACCAAGCCATCATCTGGAATGAAGGGGGCTCTCTGGGAGAAAATGGTCACGGGAACCTAGTGTTAGAGTTAGCAAAAAAAATTAACCCAAAAATAAGAGAGATCAGAATCCCAGAGTAAAGGAGAGGAATAAAAGATCCTAATACCACCCATTGGCGACGTGGGCCCGTAAGCCTCACAGCCATGTTAGTAAAACAGTTTTCAAGTCTTAACTCAACTTCGGCCAAGGAGTTTGATAGGGGTTACCTACAGGCAGCTGGCTCTCATACCAACTTGTGACGCCCCCGGCCTAATCATGCACTAATCATACAGCAGTGCGCACGATCAAGCCTAGAGACTCACGGGAAGATATCACAGCACAACTCTAAACACAAGAATAAAATAAATACAAGCTTTATATTACAAGCCAGGGGCCTTGAGTGCTCGAATATATAAGCTCGATTACACACAAGAGTTAGCGGAAGCATCAGTATCTCAGTACAGACATAATTAGACAGAGGTGCCTTAAGAAGGCTAGCACAAAACAACGACTAGATCAAAAGGCGCAGGCCTCCTGCCTAGGAACCTCCGAATCTACTCCTGGTCATCGGTCTCCACATAGTAGTGAGCTCCGTCAGAGGGGTAGTAGTAGCCGTCATCGGCAGCAGATGGCTCCGAGGCTCCGTCGTCTGGTCGCAACAATTGGGTATGGGAAACAAAGAGGCAGCAAAGCAACCGTGAGTACTCATCCAAAGTACTCAGCAAGTCTTACATCAGATCTATTCTATGTATGCAACATTATCAAAGGAAGGCTGTATAAGTGGACTGGACTGCAGAATGCCAGAATAGAGAGAAGGCCAAGCCTATCGAAGACTAGCAACTGCAGCGTCTTGCAGCATTAGAAGAGTGTAGATTCGCAGCAATACATAAAGTAATAAGTATAGCCCAGAGATCCTTCCTCGACTACCCCGTGAGGAAGCAATCCCGGAGCTAACATATTATTAATATAACAACAGTATCCAGTTATCTCGCGGGTATCCTCATGATCACCCGACTTTCGCAATAGCTCTCGTGGGTACCCTCATGGTCAACCCAACTTTCCAAGTGACTGAGGTATCCAGTTCTAGTTGTCGTAGATCGGGATAATCTCTGAGCATCCGTAACAGGGGAGACGGCTATTCGAATATATTAAGTTCTTCCCTGCAGGGGGTGCACCAATGTACGCAACACGCTCGATTAACTCCGGCCGGACACACTTTTATCGGGTCCTGCCCGGCCTCGGCTAATCGACACAGCGCAGCCCAACCTGGCCCAACAGAGGGGATAGCACGCCTGTCTAAATCCTAAGCGCTCAAGGGTCCGGGCCCATCGCCCTACGCACTCCTGCGCGTTGTGTACGCGGCCGGTGAGCAAATCTAGCCCCTGTAATCTGATAGCCAGGCGTTCCAGTCCAACCCAACGCGCGCCGCACAACTGTTGATGTCTGAGGAGCTTCTGAAGCAACATACGCTGCAGAGTGCCCATATTGATTCCCGCATGGTGGTCAGCGCGTAAAAGGCCAGAGGCGTACTCAGATCACATATCCAAATCCCATTAGTGCATTGGGATCGTGCAGCGACAAGCAGAGACTCACGATCATGTGACCTCGTCGCCCCGTCTCGAGGAATTGCAGCAAGGGCTAAGACTGCCCGGCCGCGCCTCGTACTTATCTCGCGGGTAACATCCAGGTCAACCCGGCTTCACACCTCTCGCGGGTACCCCTCGGGGTCGACCCGACTTTACAGAGGGCAACAGGTAATAGTAAAGTAACTGTGTGTCAAAAACATCAAGGAGGAATTCGAGGAATCTCCCTCGAAGGATTCCTACCCGATGTAAATCATCAAGGTGAACCGGGAGGAATCACCCTCTGTGGTCCACACTTGCGTGGTTGCACGACAGAGTCGTAATTCGGAGGTGGTGGAAGAGGAATCACCCTCGGTAGCCCACAACCGACTAGCTATACTACAGAGGGATCATCAGGAGTGCGGTTAGATGTATCACCCTCGGCACTCGATAGTAACTCTGCAGCGTCATACAACTAAGGGGGAAGAGGTGTGGTGATATGACGGTCTCAGAACAGGGACAAGGGTGAGGGGGCACTGATGGAACGCTAACCAACTATACTAAGCATTTGGTATAGCAGGTAGGGTATCAAATACAGCAGTTACAAAAACAGGCTATGCATCAGAATAGGAGACAATAGTAGCAGTAGCAATTCTAATGCAAGCACGAGATGGAAAGAAAATAGGCGATATTGAAATGATCAAGGGGGGTTTGCTTGCCTGGTGGCTTTTCAGATTTAAAGGATCCTCGGAAGTGGTCATAGTGGTACTCCGGTCCTACTGTGGTATCGGGGTCTACCGGAAAGAAGACGAGGAAGAAACAGATAAATGCACAGCAAACACATGTGACACAGAGCATGACAAGGCAAAATGTAGTGCAGGGGTGACCTAATGTATCTCTAAACCATATTAGTTATTTTAGGATTAAAGTTGGAATTATTAGCCGGTATTTATGCACTATTCATCTACCGAAAACAGATGAAAAGTTGCGGGTTCTCCTACATGGAGGGTCCCGACATGAAAACAGACGACACGATCGGAATCGTGGGATTTTTCTGAGCAACTTTCATGTAGAAAGTTTTTCCATCCGAGCTACGGATTATTTTCTACGAATTTCCGAAGTTTTAAACTATTTCTGAAAATTACTGGAATTATTTAAAATAGCATTATCCAGAACAGTGCAGGAACTTTTTATACACAGCCCCAGCCAGCCATAGTCACTGACTGGTGGGGCCAGGGGGCCCAGTTGACCTTACTCAACAATCCAGTCAGCAGTCAACAGACTTGACTGTTGACTGGTCAAAGCTGCCAAGTGGGGCCCACTGTCAGTGTAAGAGAACAATAAATCAAAGTTAAATACTGCTACAGTGCACTAGGACCCACATGTCGGTGTCTCACTTAATTGAAACATTATCTAACAGAGGGCCCAGCTGTCAGCGCCTATTAGTCCTAAATAAACAAGATTAGCACCTAATCTAATTAACTGGAGCGCGGGGCCCACTAGGCAGTGGCCCTGCCGACGCTCAAACAGAGTGCTCGCTCGCCGGCGCACTCCGGTGACCGAGCCGCATGGCGGCGCCCGTCGGATCGATGCTCCCGGTCGACATTTGGCCCGGGAGAGAGCTCTTTCGAGCGCGGGCGGCGAGCCGCATCCAGATATGGCACGGGCATGAGCTGCGACGGGCCGGTTTGATGGCAACGACGATGACCAGTGGTGACCGGAGCTCGCTGCTCGCGCGACGGCGGTCAGAGGATGGAAACACGCCAAGAAGAAAAGGGGATCGAGTCGGAGCTCACTGCGAGGCTAGGAGGGGCTCGGGGACGCCGGAGGTTGCCGGAGCACGCGGATCCCCGGCAAGCGAGAAGCGGCATCCGGAGGGGAGAAACGGCGATGGCGTCGGGTTGGGGGCGCTCCTGCTTGGTCCGGTGGTCGAGGAAGACCAGGTGGTCGCCTACGGCCCTCCCAGACACCCTGGAGGGGCTCGACGGGTCCTGTGGCCGCAAGCACGATGAGGAAGCGGCGGCGGCTCCTTTCGGTCGCCGCTCGGACCGACAGAGAGGAGGGGGAGCGAGGGGTAGGGTGGCTAGGTGTTTCGAGGAGGGAGAGGAAGGGCCGGGGTGGCCTTATCCACCCCAGCCAACTGCCCCGTCGCCGTGGCGAACGGTGGCCGGCGTGAGCGCTCTCGGCCGCGGGTGACACGACACGGAGGGGGGAGCAGGTGGAAGAAAGGCAGATGGGCTGGGCTCTTCCACTGTTCCACTTGGGCCCGAAGCACAGTAGGGGTTTCCCCTTTTCTTTCCTGAAAACAAAGGAAGGGCTCCTGTTTGAAATTAATTGAGCTATCAAATGAGTTTTGCTAGGAGGGAAACTTGGCACATAATTTGTTCACAATAAATTGAGATGGCACAAAAAGTTTGGGGATAATTTGAAAGGTGCAATCATTTTTGGAAAATGAAAAGAGCCAAAATAATGTTGTTGGACCGCTGGAATAATTTCCAGGGGCAAATTGGAATTCCAAAAATGTTGGTTTCAACATGACAAATATTTATGGATTATTTTCCATAGGATGCACTATTTTGTTTGCATGACAGAAAAAGTAAATATTTGACATGCAATTTGAATTTGAATTTGAAGCAGATTTTGGACAAGTGGCAGAATGGCATAGTGATCATGATGACATGGTCACTTTTAGGGGGAGATCACTGTTCGTCGCTGTAATCTCTACTTAAACATGGTGCTTAATGCTACATATTATTATCCAATGATGTGTGGCCATCTTATGATGTTTGAGTAGATTCGTTTTGTCCTATGGGTTGATTGATGATCGTGATTGGTTTGAGTTGTATGTTTTATTTTGGTGCTATCCTATGGTGCGTCCGTTTCGTGCAAGCATGAGGGATTCCCGCTATAGGGTGTTGCAATACGTTCATGATTCGCTTATAGTGGGTGGCTAGAGTGACAGAAGCTTACACCCGAGTAAGGGGGTTGTTGCGTATGGGAGTAAAGGGGACTTGTTACTTAATGCTATGGTTCGGTTTTACCTTCATGATCTCTAGTAGTTGCAGATGCTTGCTAGAGTTCCAGTCATAAGTGCATATGATCCAAGTACGGAAAGTATGTTAGCTCATGCCTCTCCTTCATATAAAATTGCAATAATGGTTACCGATCTAGTTATCGATTTCCTATGGACAAATCCTTCTCTTGTGTTACAAAAAGCTTTCTACTAAACAACTAACATTTATTATCTTGCAAATTACTCCTAGTTTTATTATCTAGCTAAGTACTCCTAGTTTTATTCTTGCAAAGTAGTTCTAGCATTACACCTACAAAGTACTTCTAGTTTCATACTTGTTCTAGGTAAAGCAAATGTTAAGTGTGCGTAGAGTTGTATCAGTGGTTGATAGAACTTGAAGAGAATATAAATTCTACCTTTAGCTCCACGTTGGGTTCGACACTCTTATTTATAAAAAAGGTACAATTGATCCCCTATACTTGTGGGTTAGCAAAGAGCACTAGGTGTTGTCTTGAAGTTCTAGCAAGATAGTCCTGAGCTTGGAGCACATGCATTGAAAGATGAACAAGCATGGAGATGTGATCGACAAGTTGGCCTACCTGTTGAAGTTCACGTCATCAGTGATGCACACATCAATGGCTGTGAATAAGATCAGGATCTTGAATCACTCGCTATCAATTATGAGAGATGTTGATTTGAGTGGGAGTGCACTTTATATTAAAATTGTTTAAACACTAGTGCAATTAATTATAAACAATGTCTAAATGAATCTTGTGTTTATCGTTGTAAATCAATGGCTCCCAGAACCACTTTCAAGTTAGCCCCTATATTAGAGAGAGAGAGAGAGAGAGAAGTTAGATGCAAATGGTGGAAACTATGTGGATTGGATCCGAAATCTGAGATTTGTTCTGAGGAGTGCTAAGGAGTATGTGCTAGATCAGCCCCTAGCTGATCCTCCTGCGCCAAGAGTGACGTAGGATGTTGCAAATGTCTTTACTGCTCGTAGTGATGACTATGAGTCAGTCCAGTGCCTCATGCTGGCTTGCATGGATTCTGAGTTACAGAAACATTTTGAATGATCAAGTACACAAGAGATTATCGGGTCACTGGATGCTCAGTACAAGAAGCAGGCAAGGACCGAACATTTTGAAATAACTATGGCCTTGATTGAATGCAAGATGGTAGAAGGTTCCTCAATGAGTGAGCATATAGTGAAGTTATCAGGCTATGTTGATAGACTTGCTACTTTGGATTTTGCAATTTCTCCAACACTTGGTACAGATGTTGTACTTGCTTCACTCCCCCGTCTTATGACGGTTTTTATCAAGAATTACAACATGAATGTGATGGAGAAAAGTGCAAACCAGTTGTTTGCTATGCTCAAAACTGCAGAAGCTGGATTGCAGAAGAATAAGCAAGTGTTGCTAGTCAATAGGACTGCCAGTTTCAAGAGGAAAGGCAAGTCCAACAAGAAGTCTACTGGCACTGGTGTGACCGTCTCCTAGAAGGGAAACAAGGGCGGAGCCACTAAGGAGACTGAGTGTTTCTACTACAAGGGAAAGGGACAGTGGAAACACAATTGCAAGAAGTACTTGCGGATAAGAAGGAGAACGGTTCTTCCGATAAAGTTATAACAGTTATACAAGTTAATGTTATTGATATTCTACTTGCTCATAATTCTTGTAAGTCATGGGTATTTGATACCGGATCAGTTGCTCACATTTGCAACACAATGCAGGGACTGCAGAAAGTTCACAAGCGGGAAAGGAATGAAGTCATGATGCGTGTCGGGAATGGTGATGGGATTGCTGTTGAAGCCATCATAGTCATGTCTTTAAGTCTCCCATCAAGATTTATCTTAGAATTCAATAATTGTTATTTCGTTCCGAAGTTGGGTAAAAACATTATCTCTGTATCATGTTTAATAGGCAATGGTTATTCTTATAAGTCTGAGAATGATGGTTGTTCAATTTTTTGTAAGGATATGTTTTATAGATTTCCACTTATTGTCGGTGGTTTATTCATTTTGAATCTCGAATGTGAGAATGATGTCTATAATGTAGAAGCTAAATGTCTTAAGAAGATTGATAATACCACTTTCATGTGGCACTGCTGACTTGGTCACATCGGGAAGAAGCGTGTGCAAAAGCTTCATAAAGATGGAGTATTAACGTCTTTTGATTTCAAATCATTCGACACATGCAAAGCTTGCCTGATGGGGAAAATGACTAAGACGCGTTCATGGGTCATCCTAAATGGGCAGGTGAATTATTGGAGATAATACATAGTGATGTATGCCGGTCCGATGAGCACACCTGCGCGCGGTGGATATTTATACTTCGTAACTTTCACTGGTGATTTGAATAGATATGGTTATATATACTTAATGAACTAGAAGTCCGAGACTTTTGAAAAGTTCAAAGAGTTTTAGAATGAGGTTGAGAATCATCGTGACAAAAAGATTAAGTTTTTTACGATCAGGTCGTGGAGGCGAATATCTGAGTCATGAGTTTAGCTAACATCTAAGTGATCATGGAATTGTTTCACAACGTACTCCTCCCGAAACTCCACAGAGAAATGAAGTGTCTGAGAGGTGTAACCGAACCTTGTTAGACGTGGTAAGGTCAATGATTTCTCTTACCGAGCTGCCTTTATCTTTTTGGGGATACGCAGTCGAAACAGCAACATGCACACTAAACAGGGCACCGTCTAAGTCTGTTGAGATGACACCATATGTGTTATGGAATGGAAAGAAAGCCAATTTGTCGCATCTCAAGATTTGGGGTTGTGAAACTTACGTAAAACTTTTACAATCAAATAAACATGATCCCAAATCAGACGAATGTTACTTTGTTGGTTATCCTAAAGAAACTATTGGGTATTCCTGTTATCACCCGTCCGATAACAAAGTGTTTGTTGCCAGGAATGGACATTTTCTTAAGAAAGAGTTTCTCGCTAAAGAAGTGAGTGGGAGGACATTACAGCTTGATGAGATTAGTGAATCTTCGGTGAAAGTTAGTTGGGCTTATGAACCAGAAGTAGTTCCAGAAGTTATCCCTACAAGTGAGCCGGAAGTTGCTATACCGGTTGTAGAAACTCCAGTTAAGCCTATAACTGAACCACGCAGGTCAGGAAGAGTTAGTGAACCTCCTGAGTGGTCTCAAAATGAAATATGCATCTTAGAAGAAGATGAACCTGCGCACTACGGAGAAACGATGGCGGCCCCCAGCTAAAAAGAATGGCTCAAAGCCATGAAATCCGAAATGGAGTCCATGTACGAGAACCAAGTTTGGAACTTGGTAGTGCCTCCAGAGGGAGTGGAACCTATTGAACGTAATTGGATCCCCAAGGAAAAAATGGACGCGGATGTTAATGCTACTATCTACTAGTAATTTGTGCGTGCTAAACCATTTCTTAAAAGTAAATATCTTATGTTATACTAATTAAATTATCATGTTGGGAACTCAAGGATTGTTTTTTACAATTCGTATCAAATCGTGGTAGCACAATGAATTTCTATACGAAGAATGCATAGAAATAATATATACTTTTATTCCAAAAGAAATGTTATTGACGTGTTTGTGAAATATTTTAGTTTTTTCATATTCGAACTTGAAATATAGATAAAATTAGTTTGATGTTATTTCAACTTTCCAAACCATCAGCGTTTTCTTATAAAATATATTTCTTTTGTGTGTTGTCGACCGCACAAAGCTTTAAATAACTTAACGTCCCGTTAAGAAAAATAAATTAAAATCTAAATCTAAATTTTCTACTGGTTGTTTAAATATTTCTCTCAACGAACGGCAATAGTGCCATGCGTACAAGTTTTCTGCAGTGTACTAATTCTTTTGGGGAAATAAAAAATACTTCCATGCGTGGCAAATTGCTACTGCAGTAATATAGGCTGCCAGCCTCTACGCACATACTTGTTTAGAGCTTCTAGCCTACACTGTAGTAGTACGTCTAACAGGGCCAGTTCACAACATAAAGCTAGCTCCTCACGTGCAACTTCTTGAGCATGAACTTTGTACGCTAGAAGCTCCTCACGTGAACTGGCCATGCGTTTAATTCTAGAAAGTTCTGAGCATGAACTTTGAGGCTAGGAGCTCCTCACATGAAAGTTACTTTGTGTCAAGTTGGTCAGATGCCAGGTGCGTTTAACTCTAGAAAGATCCCCGATCTCATTTTCGCTCGCGGCCGTGGGGAGTGAATCCCACAAACCATGGCCGTTGGATAAGTTGGGTTCAAGATTAATAAATGGCGGTGATTCATCTCGTGGAAGAAATCAATGGCTAACAAATGCTTCTGCATCACTCTGGATGGCCAATCCAAATTTGAAAATTGATGTACTATAGTAGTAGAGATAAAGCAAAGCTTGTCGCGAAAGGGTTCCGGCAAATCGAAGGAGTCAATTATAATGAGACATTCTCTCCCGTAGCAATCCTTAAGTGTGTGCGGATAATGATGGCAACTGCTGCATATTTCGACTACGAGATATGGCAGATGTATGTCAAAACAACTTTCCTAAATGGAAACCTCAAAGAGAATGTATACATGACACAACCTAAAGGTTTTGTCGATGCTAACGATGCCCGTAAAGTGTGTACGCTTCAAAGGTCAATTTATGGTTTGAAGCAAGCATCAAGGGTCTGGAATAAATGCTTTGATGAAGTTGTCAAAAGAGTTTGGCTTTATGAAGAATGCCGAAGAAATTTGTGTCTACAAGAAGTTTAGTGGGAGCTCTATAGCATTTTTAATCTTGTATGTTGTCGTGGTATGCTCACGGCAGATGCCATGGATAGGCTTATCGAACGTGGTTGGGGCCGGAGGACGTCAGTGGGTTCCGGAGGCGAGATCAGGGACAAGCGGAGCGGGACTCGCGATGTACCCAGATTCGGGGCCATCCAGGGGAGGTAATACCCCAAGTCCTGCCGGATCTACTAGATGGATCACAGAGGGGTTACAATGGTGCTCCTGGAGCTGTCTTGTGGGAGGAGGAAGGAGTGCTAGCTCTCTCCTTCTCCTGGTTTGTGTGTGTGGCTGAGCGGGAGAGAGGAAGGACCCCTGCATGGAGGGCTCCTGGGGGGTCTTATAACTTGGCCCCCCAGGGTTACAAGGGTAAATTTATATGGGCGCGGGGCCCGGTTGTCATTGTCTTACTCCAGACAGTGGGGCCCGCCGGCTGCTGGGGCTCGCCGGGTGGGGGTCCCACTGGCGGCCCACCACTGTGGCACACCATTGCTTACGTCACGGAACAACGGGCGCTGTGCTGCTACAGGGCCACGCCGGGTCGCCGCCGACTCCTGGCCGCGGTTCCGGGGCGTACTGTAGCCATGCTTGCCCTGGTCGGCGGCGACAGGCGCACTGTAGCCATGCCCGCCCCGTTGGGGGGGGGGGGGGGGGGGGGGGGGGGGGGGGGGACTGTCTTGTCGTCTGGCCGGATGGAGCGGGAGTCGGCATGCCGCCGGCCGTTCGCTGCCTGGCCGGGTCGAGCCTCATCGCCGCGCCCAGCCGGCCTGGATCCGGACGGCCGTCTGGGGGGGCAAGCCGGACCGAGGGGTGCTTGCCGCCCCGTTGATCTGAAAATTACTAAGTGCTGATGTGCCTACCCGGGGGTTATCCCCCGACAGTAGTCCCCGAAGCTGGCGGGGAACGCCGGCAGCTTATATCTTGACGGACGGGAGGTCCGAACCTGCCGGCAGCTGCTGTTCATTTCTGGCTTCCCCCGCACCCGGCCGGGGCGGGGTAACCGAACGATCCGCTGGCTCGTTAGCCGTTGTCAAAAGTCGCGCCCGCCGCGGCATGCTGCATGCCACATGGAGGTCGTGGCCAGGCCTAGCCCTGCCGGGCCACGCACGCGATGGGATGTCACCGCGGGCTCGGCCCGCGCGATCGCTCCTCTGTGGGGGGCCGGTCGATTGAGCTTCTCAGGGCAGTTATCGGTGTATTGCAAGAGAAGTGGGGGTCGTCGGTGCAAACGATTCCCCTCCCCCACGATCTCCTCAGGGTTTAAATGAGGGGGAGGGGGAGCGGCTGAGGCTTATATCGCCATTCATCCCCGCCCCGCCGCTTCTCTTTCTCCTTCCCCTGCTTCCTCACGCGTGCGAACGCCCGTACGCCGAGCCTTGTCGCCGGCGCGCACGCCGGCGCAACCACAACGCCGCTCCGGCCCCGCTAGGGTAGGTCCTCGCTGTGCTTTGCATCGTCGTCGCGCTTGCGCCTGCGCCTCGCTCAGAGATGATGGCAACGACGTGTTCGTGGGAGGGCTTTGACGCCTCTGAACAGTTCATCGAGTATCTTCGCTTCCGGCGGATGCTGCCGCTAGTGGAGCACATGGAAGCGCGAGAGGTCGGCAGCGAGGTCGTGCCTCAGCCGCGGGCCGGGGAGGTCGTCGTCTTTCCCGAGCATTTCTCCTGCGGGCTTAGCCTCCCCGCTAGCGCCTTCTTCCACCAATTCCTCGACCATTTTGGCCTTCAGCCCCACCATCTTGGGCCCGATTCGATCCTCCAACTGGCCGCGTTCGTCGCCTTCTGCGAGGGCTATGCCAGACTCGAGCCGTCGGTGGACATATGGAACAGATTCTTCTCCCTCAAGCCGCAGACAACGCCGACGCCGGGGGGTCCGATCATGACCGCCTGTGGGGCGGCGCTCATGGCCGTTCGGCCGGTGGGGGGCTTTACCAAGCTGTCGCTGCATGAGTCGCTGAAGAACTGGCAGCGGTCGTTCTTCTACGTGAAGAACGTGGACCCGGCGGCCGACTTCATAAATCTGCCGCCGTTCACGCATGTCGCACTGGTGGAGAGGCTGAACTGGGCCTTTGAGCCCCGCAGGTCGATGGTGGAGGCCGTGGCAGTCCGTCGTCGGCTAGGACAGATGGTTGATGACGAGCACCTGATCGGCACAGACCTCATCGCCACCTTCATCGACCGCCGGGTGCAGCCGCTGTAGTGCCCGCCGTATCGGATGTGCGATATGAGTGGCCGGCTCAACCCGTGCTGGCTGGCGACCGCTGAGCTGTCGCCGGCTCAAGTCGCCAAACGGGTGAACCGCATCACGTCCGCCAAGCTCGACCCGGCCACTTAGAGCTATGGCAAGGATCCGTAGAGCCGCACCAACCTGGCGCCTAAGGTGCGCGCACAGCCGGCCCAATCCCGGCTTTCTCATTTCCCGTCGCACCGTTTTGACGTGCGGTCCGATTTTTGGTGCAGAGGTTCTCGCGCCAGATAGCTCACGACGGGGTGAACCCGGTGGTCTTCGAGCCGGACCGGGAGGTCTCGGATGGGGAGGCTGGGCCGGATGACGAGGCAGACGAGGAGGGTGACGAGCCCCTCGGAGAAGCCGAGGCCGGGGGTTCCGGCCGCACCGGTGAGTCCTTCCCGTCCTGTCTTTTACGCAGCTGGCTGGATGACGATACGGATGAGCTTGACGAGGCATTTGGCACAGTGTTTCCGACCGCAACGGCCGCGACGGCTGACGACGCCCCCGTAAGGAGGAGGCGGCTACACAAGGCGATGGATGTGGCCCGAGCCGGACGATCTACGCCCCCGTAATTAAGGAGGAGGCGGCTACACGTGAAGCAAGCGGTCGAGACGCCGCCGGGAAGCACTCAGCGGGGGTGCAGCTGGAGGGCAAACGCAAGGGCACGATGAAGGCGTGCGCCGCGCCGTCCCGATGCCGACCCCGAGGTGGACGATTTTGATGAGCGCCGGGTAAGCGACTCCATCCCAGTCTTGGTTTTGGCTCGTGCCTTTTATTGTGGTCTACTAGTTCCCCCTCAATCTTTTGTGTGCTGGCAGAGCTCCCCTCAGACTCTAGGAAGCGGGCGCGCGGTCCGCACCCGAAGATGACGCGGCAGAACGTGAGAGCGTCGAGGCCACCACGCCCGAGGAGCGGGAGCGCGCTGCGTGGAGGGACTGGGATCTGGCCTTGCAGGGGGAAGCAGAGGCCTCCGCGAGAGCGTGGGATGGCGCCGCGACGGCGCGGAAGAGCGTCGTGGGTTCGAAGGAGGCGGGAAGTGCCGTATGGGCGCCCTGAGGAGCGGATGCGCCTCCACCGTCACCACCGCCAGAGCAGCGCCCGGAGTCCAAACAGGACCCGGCACATCCGGCGGAAACAGACGTGCAGGCGGACCCAGAGGTAGCCGGCAGGAGTGTGGCGGGTTCCCGCGAGCCGGCCTTCCTCCCGCCAAGCTCGTTCGCCGCCGCGTCAGCCGCAGGCCGAGGCGAGGTTTCTGGCCGGGACGGAAGGAGCGCCCAAGCCGGTGATGGCGGCTCCCAGGGAGCAGCACCGCCGGGCGGCGCGAGGATCGTGCCTGGAGGCGCCGGCGTCCCCGCCACCTCTTCTCAGCTGACGGGAAGCGGAGCCAGCGCGTGCTCGGCGGCCCAACTGCAAGGGGACCGGGCAGGTGCCAGCGAGGCTACAAGCTGGGTGAGCCCGTGGAGCCGGACTCCCGCCCTGGAGAGGGTGTGCACGCAGTTCGCCAGCTTCTGTAGTTACTTGCAGGCAGCCGCCCCGGGAGCGCAGGGCCGGCTCGTCGAACTCGAACAAGCTGTCGTGGTGAGTGCTTCAGTTTTCTCGGAGAGCTTTTCAGTAGGGGCGTGCTAGCGCAGGCACTGGGTGTAGCCCCCGAGGCTTGGGCCGGTTGCGGAGCAGGTGGCTCGAGCCTTCGGGAATTTCTTCTTGCTATCTGTGACTTTTCCTCCGTAGGCCCTCCACGACGTGTGCGCGGAGAGCTACACCAAGCTGCGTGGCGCGTACCAGGTGGTTAAGGCCGAGCTCGAGGTGAGGGAGGTGGAGCTGCAGTGAATCCGGGGTAAGCATCTGCCTTCTCCCAGAGGGGGCGCGCCCGCGCACTCACTGGGTGTAGCCACCGAGATTCAGGCCGGTCGCTCCGCAGCCGGGTTGGATCTTCTTGTGCGCTTTCTTGCTGCTTCTTTGCCTTTCGGCCTCCGTCGCGCAGCTGAACAATAAGTCCACTCTGCCCCGCAGCCACCGTCGCTGACCCGGCAGAGGTCAAGGACCTCCGACGCCGGATGGTGCAGGCCGGCCAGTAGCGCGACCTGCGGTAGGAGCAGGTGAGCCGTCTCGCGGTGGAGCGGGACCAATAGACGGCTGCCCATCGGGCCGAGCTGAGCCGGTTGGCGGAGGAGCATCGGAGGGCGCTGGGGTTGAAGGACGAGTCGGTGAGCAAGGCCGCCTAGGAGGTCGCCAGTCTGAAGGCCGACCACGACAGCCGAACCGCCGCGTGGTCGGTAAAGGAACAGGGAATGCTGGCCGAGGCGCACACCCTCTGGCCGGAAGTGGTGCAACTGATGACCGTCATCCGGTTGGCGAGGTGGCTGGAGATGGTGCCGGCCAGGATCAATGCTTGGCGTTCCTCCGCCGTGCGAGCCGGCGTGGCCATGGCGCCGCGCCTTACACTTTCTTGGTATCCCGGGGTGTGGTTGGACTAGCTGTCCACTGATACGTCTCCATCGTATCTATAATTTTTTATTATTTCATGCCAAATTATACAACTTTCACATATTTTTGGCAACTTTTTATATGATTTATTGGACTAACCTATTGATCCAGTGCCCAGTGTCAGTTCCTGTTTTTTGCATGTTTTTTGTATCGCAGAAAATCCATATCAAACGAAGTCCAAACGCGATAAAAATTTACGAAGAATTATTTTGGAATTTATGCAATTTTTGGGAGGTGGAATCAATGCAAACGGGGGCCCACAGTGCCCACAACCCACCAGGCCGCGCCCCAGGCCCCAGGCGCGCCCTGATGTCTTGTGCCCTCCTCGAACGTCGGTTGGAGCCCTTCTTCTGGCGCAAGAAAGATAATTTATGGAAAAAATCGTGTTAAAATCTCAGCGCAATCGGAGTTATGGATCTCCCGGAATATAAGAAACGGTGAAGGGCCAGATCTGGGAAACGCGAAACAGAAGAGAATAGAGAGGGAGATCCAATCTCGGAGGGGCTCCCGCCCCTCCACCGCCATGGAGGCCATAGACCAGAGGGGGAACTCTCCTCCCATCTAGGGGGAGGCCAAGGAAGAAGAAGGAGGAGGGGGGCTCTCTCCCCCTCTCTCCCGGTGGTGCCGGAGTGCCGCCGGGGCAAGGATGGTGACGGCGATCTACATCAACAATCTTGCTACCGTCAACACCAACTTTCTCCCCCTCTATGCAGCGGTGTAACACCCCTTCTCCCCACTGTAATCTCTACTTAATCATGGTGCCCAAATCCATATATTATTTCCCAATGATCTATGGTTATCCTATGATGTTTGAGTAGATCCGTTTTGTCTTGTGGGTTAATCGTGATCTTGGTTGGTATGATAGTATATTTTATTTATGGTGCTGTCCTACGGTGCCCTCCGTCTCGCGCAAACGTGAGGGGCCCCCACTGTAGGGTGTTGCAATATGTTCATGGTTTGCTTATTGTCAGTGTTGCGGGGGATGACAGCAGCCCAAACGCGGATAAGTGGGTTATGGCGTATGAGAGTAAAGAGGACTTGATACTTAATGCTATGGTTGGGTTTCACGACCTTAATGATCTTTAGTAACTGCGGATGCTTGCTAGAGTTCCAATCATAAGTGCATACGATCCAAGTAGAGAAAGTATGTTAGCTCATGCCTCTCCCTCATATAAAATTACAAGAATGATTACCGGCACTTGTTATCGATGCCTAGGGATAAATGACTTTCTTGTTGACAAAAGCTATCTACTTTTATTACCTTGCAATTTATTCGTAGTTTTTATTCTCGCAAAGTACTCATAGTTTTATTCTTGCAAAATAGTTTCATACTTGTTTTAGGTAAAGCAAACGTCAAGTGTGCGTAGAGTTGTATCGGTGGTCGATAGAACTTGGGGGAATATTTGTTCTGCCTTTAGCTCCTCGTTGGGTTCGACACTCTTATTTATCGAAGAAAGATACAAACGACCCCTTATACTTGTGGGTTATCAAGACCTTTTTCTGGCGCCGTTGCCGGGGAGCAATAACGTGGGGTGAATATTCTCGTGTGTGCTTGTTTGCTTTATCACTAAGTAATTTTTATTTTGTGTTCTTGTTTTCTATCTTTAGTTATGGGTAGGAAACATAAAATACCAAAAAAATTAGTTGTACCTATTAAACCAATGGTTGAAGGACCACCCAAAATCTATCATACTGCTGAAGCTTTCTATTTGGATCATCTTCGATCCATTTGTGCTCGTGCTGAAAACCCAACTAGCTTAGTTGAGGGAAAATCATTAGATGAGCATGCTTGTTTTGTGCGACACCGTTTATCTCAAAAAGGGAAACTTTTACTACATCAAATTAATACTATGCAATCCTATGCTTGTAATTTATGTGAAATACATGATTTTACTTGTTGTTCTGAAGACCCTAAGAAACACCTTCCTTATCAATGTGAGTTTAGAGATAATGGAATTTTATCTTCCTATGCCAAGGGTGTTTATAATTATTATGATATTGAACAAATTGAAGAATTTGTTGCTTTTAAGGGTGCTTATGAAATTGCTTCTTTGATTGAAAAGTATGATGCTACTCTTTACAAATCTAAATTTTTTGCCATACTTAAATATTGCTATGAAAATTATTCTTCTAATGCTTATATTAAACCATATAATGAGGACTTCTCCGTTGTCCAAGAAGAGACTAATATTTTGCAGGAGTCTATGGAAGAAGAAATTGATGAAACTGTGAGCTCATTGGATGAAAAAGATGATGAGGAGAGCGAAGAACAAGCGGAGGAAGAGCGGATTGATCACCCGTGCCCACCTTCTAATGAGAGTAACTCTTCAACTCATACATTGTTTAATGCCCCTTCATTCTTACCAAAGGATGAATGCTATGATAATTGCTATGATCTCGTTGATTCGTTTGAAATATCCCTTTTTGATGAACTTGGTGATTGCTATGCTTGTGGCCTTGATGCCAATATGAATTATGCTTATGGAGATGAACTTGCTATAGTTCCTTATGTTAAGAGTAAAATTGTTGCTATTGCAGCCACACATGATAGTCCTATTATCTTTTTGAATTCTCCAAACTACACTATATCGGAGAAGTTTGCACTTATTAAGGATTATGTTGATGGGTTGCCTTTTACCGCTACACATGATGATTTTGATGAATATAATATGCATGTGCTTGCTGCTCCTACTTGTAATTATTATGAGAGAGGAACTATATCTCCACCTATCTATGTTTCCAACACGATAAAATTGCAAGAAACTACTTATGCTATGTATTGGCCTTTACTTGATGTGCATGAATTGTTCTTTTATGACATGCCGATGCATAGGAAGAGAGTTAGACTTCGTCATTGCATGATATATGTTGCTTTGTGCTCACCATTAAATGCTAAATCATTGTTAATTAAAATTGGCTTTGATATACCTTGGGATCCGGGTGGATTAATTACTTGAGCACTTTATGCCTAGCTTAAAGGCTTTAAAGAAAGCGCTGCCAGGGAGACAACCCGGAAGTTTTAGAGAGTCATTTATTTATGTTGAGTTCTTTTATAAAGTTTAAAAACAAAAAAAAATATAGATGGGAACTTAAAACTTCACGAAAAGAGAAGCGATTGAAAGGTGATGCATTGGAGAAGTGAGGGTCGACCTTGAACACTTGTGTTTATGCTCATGGAAACAATGTAAATTTTTTCATGAAGATTCTCACAAAAATAATTATCCCCTTGTACAAATCCATTGTATTATAAAAATAATGTGCCAAGACTTGCCTTTAGGATGATTAGATTGCTTGTTGGTATGTTCGGTGCAGAAACAGAAACTTTTTCTGTAGTGCGTGATTTTACGTTTTTTACTGGGACCTCAAAAGCTTCTGAAACTCTTTGCAAAGTCTTGCTATACAAAATTTTTATTTGTTCCTAATTTTTCAGAATTTTTGGAGTAACATAAGTATGGTAGGTGTTCAGATTGCTACAGACTATCCTGTTTAAGACAGATTCTGTTTTTGATGCATTGTTTTGATGAAACTATCGATTTTTATCGGTGGTATAAGCCATGGAAAAGTTATATTACAGTAGCTACAATGAAAAAACAAAATATGAATTGGTTTGCAACAGTACTTAAAATAGTGATTTGCGTTATTATACTAACGGATCTTACCGAGCTTTATGTTGAGTTTTGTGTGGATGAAGTGATCAAAGATCGAGAAGGTCTCGATATGAGGAGAAGGAGGAGAGGCAAGAGCTCAATCTTGGGGATGCCCAAGGCACCCCAAGTAAATATTCAAGGAGACTCAAGCGTCTAAGCTTGGGGATGCCCCGTAAGGCATCCCATCTTTCTTCAACAAGTATCGGTATGTTTTCATCTTAGTTTCGTTCATGTGATATGTGTGAATCTTGGAGCGTCTTTTGTGTTTAGTTTTCATTTTTCTTTTATGAACCATGCTGGTATGAGATAGTCCATGGTCAATTTATAGAATGCTCATTGCACTTCACTTATATCTTTTGAGTATGGCTTTATAGAATGCTTCATGTGCTTCACTTATATCATTTGAAGTTTGGATTGCCTGTTTGTCTTCACATAGAAAACCCTTATTTGTAGAATGCTCTTTTGCTTCACTTATACTTATTAGAGCATGGTATTTTGTAGAAAGAATTAAACTCTCTTTCTTCACTTATACCTATTTAGAGAGTCAACATGAATTGGTCAATTGCATGATTAGTCATAAAATCCTACATAAAACTTACGGATCACTGAATATGATATGTTTGATTCCTTGCAATAGTTTTGCGATATAGAGATGGTAATATGTGGGAGGTACTAGTAAATGGTTGTGGTTAGTAAGAATATTGGTGTTAAGGTTTGTGATTCCCGAAGCATGCATGTATAGTCTCTCGTTATGCTATGAAGTTGGAGCATGATTTATTATTGATTGTCTTCCTTATGAGTGGCGGTCTGGGACGAGCGATGGTCTTTTCCTACTAATCTATCCCCCTAGGGGCATGCGTAGTAGTACTTTGCTTCGAGGGCTAATAAACTTTTGCAATAAGTATATGAGTTCTTTATGACTAATGTGAGTCCATGGATTATACGCACTCTTACCTTTCCGCAATTTGCTAGCCTCTAGGGTACCGTGCATTGCCCTTTCTCACCTCGAGACGTGGTGCAAACTTCGCCGGTGCATCCAAACCCCGTGATATGATACGCCCTATCACACATAAGCCTTATTATATCTTCCTCAAAACAGCCACCATACCTACCTATTATGGCGTTTCCATAGCCATTCCGAGATATATTGCCATGCAACTTCCACCGCTTTCGTTTTGATGACTTGAGCATTCATTGTCATATTGCTTTGCATGATCATATAGCTGACATAGTAGTTGTGGCTCAGCCACCGTGCATCATTTTTTATACATGTTACGCTAGATCATTGCACATCCTAGTACACTGCCAGAGGCATTCATATAGAGTCATATTTTTGTTATAGGTATCGAGTTGTAAGTAAATAGAAGTGTGATTATCATCAATTTTCATTATTAGAGCATTGCCCCAGTGAGGAAAGGACGATGGAAACTATGATTCCCCCACAAGTCGGGATGAGACTCCGGACATTGAGAGAAAAAAAATGGAAAAAACAAGAAAAGAAAAAAAATAAAAGAAAAAAAAGAAAAAAAAACAAAGAGAGAAGGGGCATGCTTGTTCCACACTTGTGCTTCAAAGTAGCACTATGTTTTTCATATAGAGAGTCTCCCATGTTGTCACTTTCATATACTAGTGGGAATTTTTCATTATAGGATTAGATGCACATCCACTTAGTTTTCATATTGAGCTTTCATACACTTATAGCTCTTAGGGCATTCGTTGCATGGCAATCCCTACTCCTCGCATTGATATCGATTGATGGGCATCTCCGTAGCCCGTTGGTTAGCCGCATCGATGTGAGACTTTCTTACTTTTTGTCTTCTCTATATTTACCCCTATCATCATACTCTATTCCACCCATAGTGCTATATCCATGGCTTGCGCTGATGTATTGCGTGAGGGTTGAAAAAGCTTATGCGCGTTAAAAAGTATGAACCAACTGCTCGGCTTGTCATCGGGGTTGTGCATGATAAATACTTTGTGTTAGGAAGAAAGAGCATGACAAGACTATATGATTTTGTAGGGATAGCTTTCTTTAGCATTGATATTTTGAAAGACATGATTGTTTGTTGGGATGCCTAAGTATTGATGTCTTTATGTCAAATTATAGACTATTGCTTTGAATCACTCGTGTCTTAATATTCATGACATGATTAGATATATGATCAAGTTTATGCTAGGTAGCATTCCACATAAAAAATTATCTTTTTTATCATTTACCTACCCGAGTACGAGCAGGAATTAAGCTTGGGGATGCTGATACGTCTCCGTCGTATCTATAATTTTTTATTGTTTCATGCCAATATATTACAACTTTCACATATTTTTGGCAACTTTTTGTATGATTTATTGGACTAACCTATTGATCCAGTGCCCAGTGCCAGTTCCTGTTTTTTGCAGGTTTTTTGTATCGTAGAAAATCCATATCAAATGAAGTCCAAACACGATAAAAATTTACGGAGAATTATTTTGGAATTTATGTGATTTTTGGGAGGTGGAATCAACGCAAACGGGGGCCCACAGTGCCCACAACCCACCAGGGCGCGCCCCAGACCCCAGACGCACCCTGGTGTCTTGTGCCCTCCTCGAACGTCGGTTGGAGCCATTCTTCTGGCGCAAGAAAGATAATTTATGGACAAAAATCATGTTAAAATCTCAGCGCAATCGGAGTTACGGATCTCCGGGAATATAAGAAATGGTGAAGGGCCAGATCTGGGAAACGCGAAACAGAAGAGAACAGAGAGAGAGATCCAATCTCGGAGGGGCTCCCGCCCCTCCGCCGCCATGGAGGCCATGGACCAGAGGGGGAACTCTCCTCCCATCTAGGGGAGAGGCCAAGGAAGAAGAAGGAGGGGGCTCTCTCCCCCTCTCTCCCGGTGGTGCCGGAGTGCCGCCGGGGCAAGGATCGTGAGGGCGATCTACATCAACAATCTTGCTACCGTCAACACCAATTTTCTCCCCCTCTATGCAGCGGTGTAACACCCCTTCTCCCCACTATATTCTCTACTTAAACATGGTGCCCAACTCCATATATTATTTCCCAATGATCTATGGTTATCCGATGATGTTTGAGTAGATCCGTTTTGTCCTGTGTGTTAATCGTGATCTTGGTTGGTATGATTGTATATTTTATTTATGGTGCTTTCCTACGGTGCCCTCCGTCTCGCGCAAACGTGAGGGCCCCCCGCTGTAGGGTGTTGCAATATGTTCATGGTTTGCTTATTGTTAGTGTTGCGGGGAATGACAGCAGCCTAAACGCGGATAAGTGGGTTATGGCGTATGGGAGTAAAGAGGACTTGATACTTAATGCTATGGTTGCGTTTCACGACCTTAATGATCTTTAGTTGTTGCGGATGCTTTCTAGTGTTCCAATCATAAGTGCATATGATCCAAGTTGAGAAAGTATGTTAGCTCATGCCTCTCCCTCATATAAAATTACAAGAATGATTACCGGTACTTGTTATCGATTGCCTAGGGACAAATGACTTTCTTGTTGACAAAAGCTATCTACTTTTATTGCCTTGCAATTTATTCTTGTTGACAAAAGAAGGGGCCAGAGCGATCCGGAGCCGGTGGCTCCACCGCCAAGGGGGCCGTGCTTTCTCTGTTCTTTTAGTTTCGGACAATTGTAATTAGTTATTCTACAGTTCCACCCACTAGGGGTGTATCTCAATCATGCTAAACCTTGGCCGCGGGCCTTTTGTAAATATGGGTGCATGCGCTTCTCATTTTATACGTGCTGCTGCCAATTGGTGGCTCACTTTAGCCTTCATCCTTTGACCCTTTCTTGTTCGCCTGCTCTCTTGACTTTTCTTCCCGCCAGCCGGACAGCCGGGAGCCGGTCTGTGGCTGGGACGGGGAGTTGGTTTTGGAGTGAAGCATACAATAATTAGGTTTAGGATTTGAGCATCAGCGTAACACCCACTGGGCCGGCTGGGGCGCAGCCGGTCTGTGCGGCGATGGGTGTTAGTGTCGGACGCCCCTTCAAAGCCACTTTTTGCGTGGGGATGCTTTCGGCCTTTGGCTCTTGCCAGCTAGACAGCCGCGAGCTAGTTTGTGGCTTAGGGCGAAGAGAGGGCTTGGGCGATGCGCATGCTACTAGGCAGGCTATGGTAGAGCGAGGCGTGGGCTAGCCGGCTAGCCCCCGAGTCGGAGTTGCTGACCCAGAGGGAAAAATAAGATGCGGTAAAGTGCTCAAGGATATGCTCAATGGAGACAATAAAGGTAGCCCCCGAGTGCCGTTCAGGGGACCTGCCACGTACATTAAAGGCTAAACTGTCAATACAGACATACACTGATTCAACCGAGCCGGCAGCCTCGCGTGCCGCATGAAGGAAATCTCGGGCCGGGGTCGGCACCTGGGCGGGGCGAGGCCGGCGCTTCGTTTGTTACCCGTTGAAGACGTAGCACATGACGCTGTGCGGGCCCCTGCCGCCGCTTTCCCCTGGGGGAACGTGTAGACCGACCAGCCGGCCCCTAGGCCGAAGTGCACCTGCATGAGTCAATGGTACTCGGTGCTGGCATTGGCTAGGCCGAAGGGCACGGGGGTAGCCCCCGGGAGGGATGCAAGGCGCCCCAGCCTGCTCGTCTGGACCTGATGCCGGGTCGTCGAGGCGGGGGCTGCCCTGGAAGGCCTCCCTGCGTGCACAGCGGCCGAGGCACTGGCCCGGAGCGGGCTTCCCTGGCTGACATTGGAGGCAGACCATGTCCGCCCTTAAACCGGCCGGCTCGCAGGCAGGTCTTGCGGGACAGCTTTGGCCGCGCCGAAGGCTGCTCCGCGAGGCGGGTACCGACCCTTAGGGCGCCCATGCGGGAGTAGAGGTCCGTGCTGCCGCAGCCACTATCGTGAGAGTGCACGGTGCAGACGACATGGTTGCTGAGAGAGGCGGCGTCCTGGCAAGGGCCAGCCAAACCAGGGCCACCTGTGCCGGGTCCTTAGATGGCCGAGCGGCCGCCTCGCTGGCTGGCTTCACGGACTAGGGCGGGATCAGCACGGCCGGCCACTTGCGGGACAAGGCCAGGAGTCGCTCGAGCTGGCGCTTCTCCTCCGCGATGACCAGGGATTCGACCAGCTTGGAGCGGGCTTCCGCCACTCAACGGACTTTCTGTAGTCCCAGGTGATGGTGATGATACCCTTGGGGCCTGGCATCTTCACCTTTAGGTAGGCGTAATGGGGGACCACCATGAACTTGGCCAGCGCGGGTCATTCCAGGAGCGCGTGATAGGGACTGTTCAGGTCCAACACATTGAACCAGATCTGTTCGCGGCGAAAATCGCTCGAGTCACCGAATAGTACGTCCAGCCGGACCTTGCTGATCGGATAGAAAGAGAGGCCCGTCACGATGCCGTGAAAAGTCGTCCGGCTGGGCTGTAGTTGCTTCTCCTTGCGGCCCAGCTTGATCATGGTGTCGTGGTAGAGGATGTTGATACTGCTGCCGCCGTCAATGAGCACCCATGTGAAGCAGCAGGAGCGCCTCTCAGAGATGAAGGTGTGGTCGAGGACGAGGGTGTAACCACCCGGCATGGGCATTACAGCCGGGTGGTCCTCCTGGCTCCATGTGACCGGCTTTTGGACCAGTGCCTAAACTAGGGAACGGGGCGAATGACGGTGTTCACCTCGCAGGAGCACCAGCGCTGACTGTGCTTGTCGTCTGTCTTGCTAGTGAAGATGACGTAGGACGCGTCTGGACGTGGGAAGTCATCGAGGAGTCGGCCGGTGGCCGGAACCAGGGCCGGAGGGCCCGATGGAGGCAGAGGAGGTGACGGTGGCACCCTGGTGATGTTGACGAGGATTTGAACGCATGCCCGGTATGCGGTGCATTGCGGTAGAAGATCAGACGAGATGACCCTGGTGATGTTGACGGTGAGCGCCCTTGCCCCTCGCCAGGCCTTGCGTCCAGCTGCAGTTTCGGGTGGTGTGCCCAGACGGCTTCGTACCACTGTGGTGCTTGTTGGGCGCGTCGAGCATCTGCTCGAAGGTAAGTTTGGGCAACCAGGTGCCCTTGCCAGTTCGCTGCCGTTGAATGCCGCCCTGCTCTTCCGGGGGCTCTTGTTCGATGGCTGCCACCTGTCGACTGCCGTAGCGGGGGTCCGGCTGCTCGCCCTTGCATTTGTCGTTGTCCTGCTGTCGGCCGCCACCGCTAGCCAGATGGGGGATGGCCTACGGAGCCGGCACCACCTTGCCCAACGCGTCCAACTGCACCTATATCTTCATCGCGGATTCGGCCATGGCGTACTTGTCTACCGTGGCCATGAGCGCGGCCATGGTGGTCGGGTCAGAGCGCATGAGCTTGTGCTTGAGCATGGTGCCGTCCCGACAACCGTCGATGAAGTACTGGATGGCCTGCACCTCATGGACTCCCTCGCAACCGTTGCGCAGCTCAGTACAACGTGTGTCATAGTCACGCAGGGGCTCGTCGGGACCCTGGACGCACATAGAGAGCTGGCGGGGTCGACTGAGCCACTTGTAAGTGCCGGTGAAGTTGCGCATGAACGCCTTATCAAAATCTAGCCTGGTGTTGATGCTGTTGGTCTTCAGGTTGTTCAACCATGTCTGGGCGAAGCCTTGCAGCTTGAGGGGGACGAAGCGCACCGCCGCGCGCTTGTGGCCGCCTGTGATGCCGATGGCCATGGTGTAATCAGTTTGCCAATCCTCCGGCTTGGCGGTTCCATTGTACTTGGGGGTGTCGCGCGGGAGCGAGAAACTCTTGGGGAAGGGCCCGCAGCGGATGCATGGGCCGAAACAGGCCGGCCCGACCGAGCTCTCCTCTCTACCTCGTGGGAGCGGGCCAGCTAGTCGATGCAGTTGCGAGCGTCGTTCTCATCAGGGGGATCACGGGGCCTAAGCCGATTAGCCGCTGGCGAGCATGGTCTGCTGGCTGCTTGAGCCGGCTGGTGACAGCCAGCGCGTCCTGCCGGTGCCGGCCTCCCCGGCTGCCGTGGGAACGCCCTCCATGGCTGGGTACATGTGGAGACGAGGCTTGAAAGGTGTGCCGGGGGTGGTCGTCTGCCTGCAGGTCATTGGCCTGCCACGGGGGCTCCGAGCCAGAAGGGTTCTGCTCGAACTGGTTTTGCAGGAGGTTGGCGGCGGCAACGAGTTCGCGGACCCGCACCAGCTGCTGCTGCTGGGCCTTTCCCTCCAGGTGGTCAAGCTCTGCCACGGCCGCCTCTGCCGCCCTCAAGTTTTGGACGGGAGTAGCATAAACCAGCCTGTTGGCGCCGAAAAGCTCAACGATGGCGTTGCCATGGCGCCCCATGTCACCCCGCCGGCTGGGCTCCAAGCCAGCGGGGGTGAGGCCGTAGGCTGTGTTGTACTCGCGCTGCGCAGCCTCCAGCTAGCGCAGCGCGGTGGCCAACTCCATGGCCTTGGCAAATAGGAGCTTGCGGGATGCCTCGAGCTCGGGCGCGGCCGCCGCCGGGTTGGCGCTCGGCGCGATGGGAGCGCGCAGGCTTTGCAGCATCGCCAGCAAGGGGTCGTACTGCCCAGCACCGGCTGCCGCGGCAACAGCTGCTTCGGCCACGCGCCTGATGCGGCCGGTGGTGGTACTGGATCCGATAGCAAGCACATACATGTGGACGCAGAGGTCATCGAAGTCACTGGGAACGCTGCCATGGCGGGACGGAGGCGGGCCAGAGATGGTAAGCACCTCGCTAGGATACTCGTCGAGCACGAGCACGATGGCGACGAGCAGCTCACCAAAGGGGAAAACAGAGCCACCTGCGAGGCAGGTGACGTCAAGCGCCACGCTGGAGCTGGCGCCGCCGGTCATGCCGGCGCGCTGATCGGACCGTGCATGATGCACTCGCCAGTGAGAGTGAAGGGTCTTGTCTGGAATGAAACTCTGGCCGATACCGCGGACGGCCCCACGGTGATTGCCAACTGTCGTGGTATGCTCACGGAAGATGCCATGGGTAGGCTTATCGAACGTGGTTGGGGCCGGAGGACGTCGGTGGGTTCCGAAGGCGAGATCAGAGACTGGCGGAGCGGGACTCGTGATGTACCCAGGTTCGGGGCCCTCCAGGGGAGGTAACACCCCTAGTCCTGCCGGATCTACTAGATGGATCACAGAGGGGTTACAATGGTGCTCCTGGAGCTGTCTTATGGGAGGAGGAAGGAGAGCTAGCTATCTCCTTCTCCTGGTTTGCAAGTGTGTGGCTGAGAGGGGGAGAGGAAGGACCCCTGCATGGAGGCCCCCAGGGTTACAAGGCTAAATTTATATGGGCAAAGGGCCTGGTTGTCATCGTCTTATGCAGGATAGTGCGGCCCACCGGCTGCTTGGACCCGCCGGGTGCGGGTCCCACTGGCGGCCCACCACTGTGGCGTGCCGTTGCTTGCGTCACGCAATGGCAAGCACTGTGTTGCTACAGGGCCACGCCGGGTCACTGCCGCCGACCCCAGGCCATGGTTCCGGGGGGTACTATAGCCACACTTGCCCCGGTCGGCGCAGAAAGGCGCACTGTAGCCATGCCCACCTAGTCGTGGGAGGGCTGTCTTGTCGTCTGGCCGGATGGAGCGGGAGCCAGCCCACCGCCGGCCGGTCGCGGCCTGGCCGTGTCGAGCCTCATCGCCGTGCCCAGCTCGCCTGGAGCCGGAAGGCCGGCTGGGGGGACGAGCCGGACCAAGGGGTGCTTACCGCCCCGTTGTTCTGAAAATTACTAAGTGCTGATATGCCTACTCGGGGGTCATCCCCCCGACATATGTAGATGACATATTATTGATTGGCAATGACATAGTTTCTTAGCATGATTAAAGAGTCATTGATAAGTGTGTTTTCGATGAAAGCCTTAGGTGAAGCAATGTATATATTGGGCATTATGATCTATAGAGATAGATCAAGACATCTAATTGCACTAAGCTAGAGCACGTACATTGACAAGGTTTTAAGAAGGTTTAAAATGGAGAACGCCATGAAAGGCTTACTCCCAATGTCACATAGCACAACACTTAGCAAGAATCAATGTCCATAGACTATTGATGAGCGAGTGCAGGTGAGCAATGTCCCATATGCCTCGGCAATTGGGTCTATCATGTATGCTACGCTATGTACAAGACCAGATGTTTCTTATGCACTAAGTGTTAGTAGCAGGTACCAAAGTGATCAAGTTTGGCTCACTGGAAAGCTATTTAAAATATTCTTAAGTACCTCAGAAGCACAAAGGACATGCTCCTAGTCTATGGAGGAGATGAAGAGCTTGTGGTAAGCAGTTACACCGATGCTAGCTTCATGACTGATATAAATTACTTCAAATCTCAATCAGGCCATATTTTCACTCTCAACGGTGGTGCAGTGGTCTAGAAAAGTACAAAACAGAATACTGTTGCGGATTCTATGAAGGAAGCGGAGTATATCGCAGCTTCACAAACTTCGAAGGAGGTGGTTTGGATCAAGAAATTTCTTGAAGAGATTGGTGTGGTTCCAAGTGATTGAACCCAATGGAGCTCTATTATGATAATAGCGGGGCCGTGGCTCAAGCGAAGGTGCCAAGGTCCCACCAGAAGTCCATACATATCAAACGCAAGTATCACCTCATTCGACATCATGTCAACATGGGTTTTGTGAAAGTACTCAAGATTCACATGGATTTCAATGTGTCAGACCCGATGACGAAGCCTCTACCACGAGCAAAGCATGAGCAGCACCAGATAGCCATTGGTGTTAAGGAAGCTATGTAAACTAGATTATTGACTCTAGTGCAAGTGGGGGTCTATTTGAAATATGCCCTAGAGGCAATAATATTTGTATTATTTATTTTCACATTTATAATTATGTGTTTATATTCTATGCTATAACTGCTATGGTTCTTAAATATGTCATTCCAAGGAAAACTCATAAGCACGTGTAGAATAATAAACGATAAAATCTTATTCCTAGTCTTGCCTCTAGGACTAGCTCAGGTGTTGTATAATGATAATGTTTTCCTGATCATAGGCATTTGTTTAGAGAAGCGAAGATGCCGACAACATTGAGAGTATGATGTTAGAAGACCGATCATATTGAATTGACCCATGTTGTTTGTTATACTTAGAGATGTTATTGTTGCAAGTCTACAGTCAATAACACGGAGAGTTAATGTATGCCTAGTTCCTTAGACCATCAGAGTATTTAATCACTTCATGTCGGATGATAGACTTTGATGTTGCTCTAACATCATCTGTAACATCGTGATCATAATGACAACCTATGGATTTATCAATAAGTATGACAAGGGAAAGATAGCTCAAGAGTGGGATTTGCTCCTCTAACAATGGAAAGATATTCTTAGGGCCCTCTTGGTGTGACGGCATACATCATCGTCTGGCCAGACACGGATGACTAGCTCACAGGGATGCCGGAACACGAGAACAAGAAAGAAGAACAAAACCGGTAACAAGGAGACCGGTATAGTGAGCATGTGTTTGACTCTCGGGAATACCGACATATCTCACCTTGGATTTTGTAAAGTATCATGAAGCAAAAAGGAATAGCATATGATAACCAAAGGTTCACTCGAATATCATTTGTGTGAGTATAGGGGTCAACAAGGATGTCCACGGTTCTGTTGTTGATCAATGAATGAAAGAAAGTTCTGTTCATGTCTATATTTGATCGAACCTACAGGGTGACATGCTTAAGGGAATTATGAATTGTTGAGTTCTATTGGAGTGAGGAATATGAGAATATATTACTAGAAAAGTTGCGGTAATACAAGAAATAGTTTTGAGATAAACCGAAAGCGTTTTAGGGTTACCAGAAGTGTTTCGGGGAATACCGAGTAATACCGAGAAATGATATATAGGCAGAAAATGTTTTTGGGGACCTAATATAAATAATGGAGGACTCTGGTATTTATCGAAAGATCCCTATGATTTATTTAGAGTCAATGGGCTAAAGAAAATATCAAATAGGCCTTGTAGTGGAGAGATAATGGGTCGTAAAGCCCATATAGTGGAGGCGCCCCCTAGGGCTGGTTGGATAAGCTAGGGGGCGATGAGTCGGAGGAGGACTCCTCCTCCTTGGCCAGTGCGCCAGGAGATGGGAGGCCCCTCCCCAAGTCGGCCTCCCCCTCCCTCCTCCTATATATATCCAAGGGGGTGCCCATCTTGAAATACACAAGTCCCGGGCGCCCCCCTTTTCTCTGCTTGGTCTAGATTTTAGATCCAGATCAAGTTCTCTCTTGTCCTCAAAATAGAGAAGCCCTGTGTGGTTCTCTTCCTCCCTCCTCTATTTCACTGGCAATGTGAAGCTCTGGACGACGATGGGCTGTTGGATTGTAAAACCCGAACACATGCAATTCGTAGAGTGGCCGTGCTTTCGGTCTTCTATTTGTGGGATCATCGTGAACACTTCGTGGGACTTCAAGAAGGATCTACGCTAACTCTTCTTCTACTGCAACTCATAGTTGGTAACAATCCTATCTAACCTTGTATGCATCTTCATAGTGATCCGGGATCTTGATTGTAGGGCTATTGTTTTTGTTTTCTTCTACGTTTCCCAACATTCTCATGGGTCCTCCTCAAGTGGCACGAATAGACATGGGGTAAACTTTGAGGAATTGCTGTGAGCTTGATTCTCCGATGAAGAACTTAACCATGGGTTGTTTGAACTTTCTTGGGAATGGGGTGTCCTGAATTCCCATGGCGAGGGGGTTGTAGGTGTACCTCGGCCTTCCGTGTGGGAGGTGATAGCTCCTGTGGGAGTCGTTGCTTCCGTCGCCGTCGGAGCGCCTTGGGGAGCGGTCTCGAGCTCATCTGGTTGGGTGGGAGTCCTTGTGGTAGCTTCTCCAAGTAGCGATGGTCTCTGACTCTACCCTGCCGTCCTCATGCTGGGCAAGTGTCCTCTCTTCTTTTTGAGATGGCACATGGTTTCCCTATGGTGCGCCACAAATGGGCCCTTTTGGTGCTCCTTGCACAATGGCCTCCCCAGGACGGGGCTCATGAGCGTGCAGTCCAGTCCCGAAGACGGGGTGAGCGGGAGGTGTTGTAGCATTGAGCGGAGGCATGGCAAAGTGGGGCACCTAGTAGGGGTGAAACCAGGGTGCTCCAAACATGGGAGGATGCGGCATGGTTGGCAGGATGTTCGTGGCAATGAAAGGTTCCTTGGCAGGGCCAGACTCTTTTGATGCCACGTGATCCTTTTGGAGGTTGATTGGAGGGCGGCGTTGCCGCGAGTCCTTGCACAGGGTTTTCGATCGATATTCTTGGCATTAGTGAGCGCCTCCAAAGTTGCGGCAAGGGCGCGAGGATCCTGGATGACGCTTGGGGTGAGGGGCACCTCAGTCCTCCTTAGGGTGTCACCTTGCACGCCTTGCGGTATATGGCATATCGGGGCGGCGGCACTGACACCTAATGGTGCGGCAACCGCGGCTAGCCCAAGGAAGGTGTTGGAGACCATGGGGGCGCTGGTCTCGATGGCGGCGCGAGGTGTAGTGGCGCTATTCCCCATATTTGCTTTCTCGAGGATGGTTGCGAGAAGGGCAACAAAGCCAACTCCTCATGTCCCGCCATGTTGGGTGTCGTGACCCTCACTAGTGTAGAAAAGTTTATGAGTAACATTATTAGTGGCCTGCCCTTAAAGAACCAGGCCACTGGTATCTGTCCAAAAGACCAGTGGCGTGTCCATATAACCCCACATCACTAATAACCCAATACTGCTGGCATGCTATCCAAAAGGCATGCCACTGGTAAGTGGGATTTAGCAATCGGACCAGACAAAAGTTGTTAGTGGCGTGAAGGTTTATGGGAATGCCACAAGTAAGAATTGTACTAGTAATTAATCTTACTAGTGGCGTGGCTTGCCAAGCGGCACGCCACTACTAACTGATGTCAGGACCGCTTCTCATCCGCACTCACTAGTGGCGTGAGGCGAATGCCACCTATGAATTCGCACGCCACTAGTAATAAGAAAAATACTACTGGTGTTTTTGTTCCAGGACATGGCACTAGTATTTTACATATCAGCGGCAGGTGCTCTAGCGTGCATGCCACTAATAAGCACAAAGTATGAGAGAAAAACACGCGTAGGAAAATTTGGGCGGGGGGTAACTTTTTTGGGAGTCCACCCCGGTGCCTTATCCAAACCTTCCTCCTCTATCTCAGTGACAGTTCTGGGCAAGCCCTCCCTCGATCTGGATCCCGATCGAAAGCTACTCGTCGCCACCCTACACCGTCCCCTCTACAAGCTCTCACCATTGTCGCAGCCGCCACCTCCGGCATCCTCGTGAAATCCTCCCAAACCATAGCCCTAGCCAATGGCCTTCACGCCACACCTCCTGCTACTAGTGAGGCCCCCTTAGCCCGCCGTCCAGTCATTGGATTTTTCCACCATCCGCTGCCAAGGATCCGTCGCCCAGTCCACTTCCAAGGATTTGCCGTCCAATCCTGGGTGTTTCCTGGCTATCTGTTATCGAGGAGATGCCGCCCCATCCATTGCCGAGGAGCGATCATCCTGTCCGCTGCCTAGGAGCCATCCGTAGCAGAGGATCGACCCGTGGTACTTCCTCAAGATCGATCCTGCTTGTCCTGCCCCACCTCCAAACCGCTATAGGTAAGTTGCATCATGAAATTTTGTCCTTTAAATGTTTGTTATGTCCCTTGCTTTGTATGAATTGAGACATGATATTGTTGGTAGCGGTGTTGGCTTGGCTAGTACTACTAGTGTTGCTTTCATCTAAACATTGTGGGGATCAAATCAAGCCCTTTGGTATGAGTAGGCTGTAATCAGTATACGGTTATATGTGTGGATCTGTAACACATCGTAGTACAACACTAGTACCTTCCTTTTTTTCATTGATGCATCAGATGGAAGCTAATTTGTTATTCTCAGAAGCTAGCTTATCTAGTAGGCTCCTTGTATACTAAGACTTGTTATCGCCTAGCTATTAGCAACCAAACAGGGAAACGACACGAAGTTTGATTGGTGGTTGTGTGCTAATGGCATATGGATAAAGACAATTCTAAACTAAACCTGGACCTTATAATGAACTGATGGATCTATTGCTATTTCTGTTAGTGATTTTTTTGGTCTCGCTCATGAGTTTGGATTGGATTGGCCACATTTCTGGGCGCACAATTGAATGTAGTTCAATTTTTTTGTCAAATCAGGTAAACATATGGATCAGTTATTTTTCAGGACTTGTGTCTACTTGATTGACTGCCAAGTTGGTTACAAGAGTTGACAGAACATCATAGTTCGATAAACCATTTTTTGTTTATGGGTTGCTGAAATATGTAGTGTTGTTTTATAAAAGAAAAATATTATTGTTATTATTACTTTTATTCCAGTAATCCCTGTTAAATACTCGGTGCAGTAGCATGTCGTGTTACCCTATTTGCATGAATTTAGGAGGAAGTAGAACTGTTTTTGATATAGATGTTGTTACTATTGGCAATGCCAAAGAAGAAAGGAATGGGTTTATTTTAATTCCGAAAAGCTCAACGTACAATTAGTGGGTTCCGGTTGCTAGTATATAATCCGTTTGAGTGCATGATTTTCTATGGGCTTGCATTGCTGTCTACGTCACATAAGTTCTAGGGCTACCTCTTATTATGCATCCTGGTCTCTCCCCTTTCATCTTGTATATCGATCCCTAGGTGGTGTAGAGAGCAGGGTTTGCCTGGCCTTTACTGTGGCTCATAGGTACAAAAGTAGATGTTGAGCTACCTATATACTATGGTGCTTTATGATGCATGAGTGATGTTAATTTTATTTACTTTGTAGTTGTTTTTTGTTCTCTTCCAACACTTCATATCTTAGTATATTCTTCCTTGGTTCTCCATTATTTAAGTTTTTGTTTATTGATATGTATGTTCCCAATTATTAGTTAAGACTTGCACATTAGGAATGGATATTTAGCTTAGATATGCAAGCAAGACATATATGTCGAGCAATCACCACATCGAGTCTGAGCTAACACACTGCTGTTATGTGATTTGGCTAGATGTAAAGCAACTACCAGACTACTGCAGAACAGGCTAGCAGTGGCGGACGAAAAAAGCCCATTAGTTGAGGGCTAGGCTATGAGTGGCGCCCGCCACTGACCTCCCGCCATTGCTAACATGTCATCTGTGGCGGGCGCCCTGCCCGCCACTGATAATCAGTTAGCAGTGGCAGGCTCCAATTCCTGCCCGCCATTAGTGACTAAAATGTACCAGTCGCGAGCCCACAACCATGCCCGCCACTGGTATCTTTTACGCATTTAAAAAAAATCGGTGGCATTCCTCACCGCCGGCAGTTCCTCTAGTTGCCTCCTCACCGAATAAAAGGTGAGGGAGTAGGTAGTCAGTTCATGATGGTTGTTAGAAATGGGAAGATAAAGAGAGCGAGGCAAGGGAGGCAGTGTCAGCGTTGTTCTTGTTCTCGATCTGATGACTCCGGGAATCGCAGGCGCCACATTCCAGTGCTCCCACTGATGCAAACCATCTGCAGGGGAGGTGGGCGAGCAGCACCGGTGCGGTCGCGCTTTAAATCTTGGACGGGGAGACCGTCCACGGGAGGGGGTGGCATCGGATCTTCCGCTGGTCACCCTTGAGCTCATTCAGACGTCCACGGGAGGAGGTGGCATCTGACCCCTACCACTGGTCGCCCTCAAGCTCAGGCAAATGTCTGCCGGAGGACAGGTAGGGTGTGCAAAGACCAGCCAGAGCTTGAGCAGATCGAGTCGGAGAGAGAGGGAAGAGAGAGCTTGTTTGTGGATCCGCTGTCTGTGTGTCACTGGGAGAGAGGAGAAGGAAGGGAGATAAGGAAGAGGATTGGATCTATGTGCACACACTAATTATGGACGGGTGGATGAGAGCCACCTCATCAATCTGTGGGAGGGTGCAGTGGACCAATTAGAGCGCAGTATTTCGACCATGCTGGATCGGCCCAATTACCTGTTGCGGCACCAGAGTACACCCGCCGCTTGTAATATTGTTTACCAGTGGCTGGTTTTTTGTATTGCCCCCATCCCCGAGGTACACTCCGTAATACTAGGGGTTCGTCCGCCCGCATCCCCGGGGAAAATCTGAAGAAGAAAAGGGCTATGTCCCATACATGAGAGATCGACCCTAGACCCATACCATTGACATGTAGGATATTGTCATTTTTATTCTAAGAAAGCCCCAAAAAACCTAAGACTTTCTTTGAAAGGAAAAAAGAGGAATCTCAGACACCACGTGGTCGAGATTCGGGCACCAACATGGTGGTTATTAGCATTTTTATTCCAAAAAATTTAAATAAAGTCAAAAATGACCAAACTTGGCACGGTGCCATGATATGACCACTAGAGGCTATGGTAAAAAAATTATATTGTGTCACAAAAGTTGGCACGCTGTCTGGTTACAAACCAGAGCATCTCGTAGAACGAAACTAGGTTTTGAGATGGAACTGACTAGGTTTGCACTTGAATTGACCGTTGTTTTATTGGTTGGCCTTGAAATTTTTCCCACACTCAATACACACCATTATATGTATCATGTCAAAATTTGGCATTTTTTTAGGTCAGTTTGCTATATTTAATGCATTAAATGCATTTCTAGACATTTAATTGATATAATTCAAAATTGAACCACTGGTACATGAAATAATCGCCAAAATGGATAGGATTTTTTTGTTATTGGTATTTCGTCTAAGTTTAGGCCTCATGTAAGGAAATAATAGGAATCCCATACACCAGGTGGTCGAGATCGGGGAACCAACATGGTGGTTATTGTCATTTTAATTCAAAAAGGTTCAAAAATGATGAAACTTGGCATGGTGTCATGATATGACCCACAGGGGTTGTGGTTAAAAATTGAGAACGTTTCAAAAAAGTTGTCATGTAAAGTGCTTACAAACTGGATAATCTACGAGGAAGAAACTAGGTTTGGAGAGGGAACGGGTCAAGTTTGCATGTGAATCGAGCGCTGCTTTGTCGGTTGGCCTTCAAATTTTTTCCACACTCAATACACACCATTACATGTATCATGTCAAAAATTTCACATTTTTTGTGATCCGTTTGCTATACTGAGGAAATTAAATACATTTCTAGGCATTTGAAATAGAGCGGTTCGCTTTCGAAGCCACCGCTCATTCTTCCTCGGTAGCGTTCAAACTTTTTCCACATTGGACATACACCATTACATCTGACAGGCCAAAATTTCATATTGTTTCGGGTCTGTCTGCTATATTTAAGCGTTTTTGTGCATTTACCTCCATTAAATACCTCGAAATCTATTTAATGTACTAAAAATAGCTAATTAATAGTAAAAAGGGCCAAACTCTTACATGAAATTTGTAATGATGTACCTTTAATATAGATTTTTTTTGTCACATAAGCCTAAACATAAAACACTAAAACCATAACATTAAAACAAAATGGAAGAAAATTTACCAGTGGCCAGCACGAAAAACTTGCCCGCCCCTGGTACTTGAGTTACTAGTGGCGGGCAGAAAAAGTTAACAGTGTTGGGCACAAAACCGCGCCTGCCACTCCTATTTCCTTACCAGTTGCGGGCAGGTGTATGCACCCACCACTGGTATTTTTGGATAGAATAGCCGTGGGATAGAAAATACCAGCGGGGGGCGCATATGCGCGCCCACCACTGGTAACTCACGTACCAGTGGTGGGCACGTTTTTGTTCCTGCTACTGGTAACATTTGTTTCAGGGCTAATCTGGACAGCTGTTACCAGTGGTAGGCGCAACTTGGCGCCCGCCACTACTAAGCATATAGGAGTGGCGGGCGCACTTTTAGCCCAGCCATTAGTAATTTGCCGGATTACCAGTGGCAGGCGCTAGAGTGCGCCCACCACAAATGTGAGCCCGCCTATAAGCCTTGTTATATTGTCCCACTACTGTTATATGCTAGTCATGTAATGAACTACACCATCTGTAGTTGTTATATTGCACAGACTGAATGCTAGTTGTTTTGTTCTAGGGATCCATGGGGCAATGGCAGCAATGACGATATCCACATGGGGCTACGGCAATGATGACGACGTCAACACGGGGCGACGACAACAACCTCTATCCGCGGCCGTGCATTCGACTCGTGAATCTCGACAGTGTATGTATACTAGATGTATGAACTGGATTATGAATTTGGATGTATAGATTAACTAGATGTATGGATGAAATGTATGTATGCATTTGGGTGTACGGATGAACCATATAAAATATTATTTTAATTCAACATTAGTTACTAGTGGCGTGCTATGTTGGAGGGAACGCCACTAGTATCCACTAGTGCTATTTTTAAGAAATATACGCAATTCGTTATATTAGTGGCATGCCACACCATGCCACAAATAGGCATTTTTGCACGCCACTAATAAGCTATAATGTACTAGTGCCTCGTCTCCACCTTTGTGGTGGTGTCCTTCCGTATTGATGACCTTGTCGCTATGGTCTTTTTCTTAGCGGATGCATTGGCCTCGCTTGAGGCTCGCTTTGGTGGGGCCATTGTCGGTGTCAAAACCGGCGGATCTCGGGTAGGGGGTCCCGAACTGTGTGTCTAAGGTCGATGGTAACAGGAGACGGGGGACACGATGTTTACCCAGGTTCGGGCCCTCTCTATGGAGGTAATACCCTACGTCCTTCTTGATTGATCTTGATGAATATGAGTATTACAAGAGTTGATCTACCACGAGATCGTAATGGCTAAAACCCTAGAAGTCTAGCCTGTCTGATTATGATTGTGATTATGATTGCCTCTACGGACTAAACCCTCCGGTTTATATAGACACCGGAGGGGGCTAGGGTTGTAAAAAGTCGGTTACAGAGAAAGGAATCTTCATATCCGAACGCCAAGCTTGCCGTCCACGCCAAGGAGAGTCCCATCCGGACACGGGAGAGAGTCTTCTGTCTTGTATCTTCATGGCCCATCAGTCCGGTCCACATTACGTAGCCCGGACGCCCGAGGACCCCTTAATCCAGGACTCCCTCAGTAGCCCCTGAACCAGGCTTCAATGACGATGTGTTCGGCATGCAGATTATCTTCGGCATTGCAAGGTGGGTTCCTCCTCTGAATACTCCAAAACAGACTTCGGGCGCAGAAAACGTGTCCGGCTCTGCAAAACAAGTACCACACACAACCGCAGAGAGTATAATATTTCACGAATCCAATCCGCTGACAACTTTTTATATCGCGATACCACGTTCCTTTAAGATGCGGTTTCTAGTGGCACGCCTTGTCACAGCAGAGATTGTGTTCCCTTATTATGGGATTCTCATTAATACGGGCGTGGGTAATCCAATCGTGCCATCTGCATGGCCCTCGGGAATAGGCAAGTTTTAAGGCGAGTGGGGAGGCGCTTGATATTCATTGCCTTTATAAGGAGATAAGGATTCACCCCTTTCACCCACGCCTTCTCTTTCTCTGCCTCTCCATTCTCGAGCTCCAGTGCCCAAGTTCTCATCTTTTCCACCTCAAAGAAGCACTCCGACCATGTCCGGATCCGGAGTGCAAGGCAAGTGGATGGCCTCCTCCGTCAAGGAGAAGGACATCACGAAGCCCCGGGAGGCGGGGTATTTGGCCAAGGAAATCGCCCATCGGCTTCCGGCCAAGGGACAGATCATCCCCACCCCCAAGCCTCATGAGAGGGTGGTGTTCATCCCCCACTTCGTCCGCGGGTTAGGGTTTCCTCTCCACCCTTTCGTCCACGGACTCATGTTCTACTACGGGCTAGATTTTCATGATCTAGCCCCAAATTCTTTCCTCAACATCTCGGCATTTATTGTTGTGTGCGAGGCTTTCCTCTGCATCCCACCCCACTTTGGACTGGGGCTCAACATCTTTAATATAAAGCCAAAGGTGGTGGATGGTCAACACGCAGAGTGTGGAGACGCCATGGTGAGCAAGATGCCCAACGTCACATGGCCCAAAGGTACCTTTGTGGAAACCGTCAAAGGGTGCCAACAACTGTGGTTCTATATCACAGAGCCCCGCGACGCTACCTGGGCCGCGGCTCCCGAATTCAAGTCCGGAGCCCCAATGCGGCTCACCTCCTGGCTAGAGAAGGACCTGAATTGGTCGTCGTCGGACGAGGTGACAGCGCTGCAGGCGCGTATCCAGAGCATGGTAGACAAGAACATCAAGCTTGTTAATGTGATCCAGGTGATGCTAGTTCGCCGCATCCTTCCATGCCAAAGCCGGACTTGCCATCTGTGGGAGTTCGATCCGGCCCAGCACCAGACCTTGCAAAAGTTCTTCAGAACTACGCACGAAGACACCTGGAAGGTGCTTTTTAAGGCCAGCGAGAAATGGCCGGAGACGACCGAGGACCGCGGGCATCCCGCCTGTCCGGTAAGCTTTTCGTGCTTTCAAGGTGTATCCTTTACTTGCTTGCTCAGGGAAAATGCCTAAGCCTCCCTATTTATTTTTTCAGGTCTGGACGAAGAAGGCAGAGCGGATCAAGTGTCCGGCTCCGCTGCCCGAGGAACCAGCCATCCCGCTTCTGACGAAGATGCTGGTCCCGGCGCCCTACCAGGCGCCGGAGAAGAAGGCCAAGAAAAAGGCCAAGGAGACCAGAAGTGGCCTCCGTCGCAAGGGAACTTTGGACACAACGTCCGAAGACACCGAAACTCACTCCTCCGCCGTAGAGGATGACAAGGAGGAGGAGGAAAGCAACTCTCCCCTTGAGGGGGGAAGGAAGAAAAGGGCGGCCTCCATAAATCTGGAGGCAGAGGCGTCCAAGAAGGGGAAGGTCTCCCTCGCGGATAACTCCGCGTGGGATGTCGATAGCAGCCCAGAGTGGCGCCCCCGAGATAAGCCCCTGGCCGGATCATGAGTACTCAAAGACCCTGATGCATTCATATATCCAGCCTGTTGTCTCCATAGTTTTAACATGTTGAATCATGTACTTGCAGTCCGGTTCGTTCCGACCTCGAGCGATACTCATCCTCGGGAAATTCGCTGGACCCGAAGGTGATGGACAGCGGGTCCCTTCCGGCGGCCTCCTCTCCCAAGGCCATGAATGACACTGAGGTGTTGTCCCAAAGGATCCCAGGCCAGGGAGAGACACAGGAGGCCGTCAGCACGGCGCCAGAGGGTGAAACCTCGGCCGCCGGACACATGGGGGAGCAAATCCCCATGGAGCCTGGCAATGGGGGCTAGGCCCAATTCGGCCCCCAGACGAATACGATCCCGGAGACCAATACGGATCTAGAATCCGGCAAGCAGCCTCCTTCGAAAGAAGGGGGTGTGCCCATTTCGCCGGTGACCTCTGTCCAACCAGAGGCACCGAACACCCTACTAGAAGCGCTGCGAAGTGCTTCCATTGTAGAGGAACACCGTGCCCTTATGGGTACGGTGATTGAGAAGATTCAGTCCGTGAAGAGCGGACTGACCGAAGCCTGCACAAGCCTTCTAACAGGTTTTGAGGTATGAAACATAATTATGTAAAAGAATATCACAGTATAGACAGTAGCCCCTGAGACACTGTCCGGTGGTCGAAAAGAAAAGCCGGACAGAGGATCAAACATTTTTCGCAGGAGACTAACCATACATGTCTATGTGAAAAAGCAGGCATCGCTGCTGGCTGCGACCTCTCGTTCTGCCGAAGTCTCCGCGCTAAAGCAGAGTCTGGAGCGGGCTGAGGAAGAACTCAGCCATGTGAAAAAGCAGCTGGAGGATAAGCAAGGTATGCCATGACCTTCTGTATATCAGAAAGGATAGATGATTTGCATTGACCATAGTGCCATGATATTTGTAGGAGCGATGACTGAGGTGGAAGCCCTTAAAAAGGTGCTGGCCGAGGCCCAGAAGAGAGCGGCGGAGGAACAATCCGTCCGCGAAAAGCACGAGGCCAGGGTCAGTGAGGTCCAACAAGAGCTCCAGGACGCTGTAAAGAAATGCGAGTCCTTGGAGCGCAAGATGACGGATCAAGAGTCCGAGCTTGCTAAGGCCCACCAAAGCACACAAGAAGCCCGGGTTGAAGCCCAGGGCGCCCTCCAGGAAATCCAAGAGGCCAGGAAAATCGCGGCGGGTAAGGCCTTTATAATGCAAAGCAAATTTGTGAAGAAAAGGTACCTCTTACTGAGCCGGATTTGGAGTTCTCCAGGAGCATTTGCGGATCTGCCGCGCAGCATTGCATATGCTGCGGATTTCTTCCGAGCCGAAGAGGGGAGCTCAACGGAGAAGCTGTTCTGGTCGCAATACCTTACGCCAGAGCATCCGGTGCCCCTTAGCGATCAGCTGAAACAGCTGACCGAACTGCATAGGGCGGCCGAATTGGCCATGAAGGATTTGATAATCCGCTTATGGCCTACCGAAGCCATACCCCAAAGCTACTTCGGGCACGTGAAGTGACTGGTTGCTGCCTGCCCTCGGCTTGATGCCATCAAGCGGTCGGTCTGCATCGAAGGTGCGCGGATGGCCTTCGCCCGTGTCAAGATACAGTGGGCAAAGATGAACGCCGTCAAGCTCGCGACCGAGGGACCGCCCGCGGGCAAGGAGCACCGCACGCCCGAGCGATATTTTGATGATGTCCTGGAGGGATCCCGCATTGTAGCGGAGCAGTGTGCAAAAGACATTATCTTCGGATGAATATGTTATCCTGTCCTGCACAATGAAACGAAACTGATATGTAATATAATGTTAGTTGTTTATATCAAGATTTTTCCTCCTGTGCGGCCGTTTTATTAAATCTAAGAGTTGGCCAGTCATTGGCTTCAGCCCCCACGTAGGTAGTACGGGGGTGTTCGGGATAAAATCTAAACACTCTTTATCCAAAGTTTGGTCCTTGAAGGAGCTGTTTAGCGCAATGAACCAGGCAACCAGACTATGTGGCTTTATCACCCTCACTTAGCCATAGGAGTATTATAGAAATATAGGCGCAACCCCTAGTACTCGTGAATCCGATCTAGGGTGCTGTAAACACCGGATCGGGTAAAGACCGATTCGTCGCATAATGCGGAAAATATCGCAAAAGATTTGTAACCTCCGAAGAGCTGACCGGCTCATGCCGCATCATGACAGTCAGTTTTCGGCTTTCTCTACTAAGGTGCTCTTCCGGACGAACCAGGGCACAATCGCAGTAGTTCTCCCTTTACTACCCTAGCCGATATAGCGGAACGTAAGGTAGTAAGCACAGGAGCCGGGCAACCCAACTATTGACCAAAGACATGATTCGGAGCCAATGCATATAATGCTAAATTCGGGGTGCCGAACTATACTATAAAAAGTGTTTGGACTTTGTTGCCGTATTATGGGGCGCAATAAAGCCCCTGGCAAATTTAGGCCGTACCAAAGTGTACGGGTGCAATGGATAAGATTATCAAGAAAAAATGAAGTAGTAAGCTAGTGCCGCGGAAGTTGGGCTGCAAATTGTTTCCATTACAAATTTATGGATACGTAAAAGCGTATAAGTAGTGCCATAAGCAACAGGGCTATTTTACATGCCATGACCAAGGGAGAGCTCCGTGAGGGTCCTGAGAACAGGTAGAGTGACCGTCAAAAAGACTTCCTAGAGATTCCCGCATACCGCAATGCTTCTTGCTATCTTGGTGTATCTATCCTTTGAAAGGACCGATGATCAGGCCGTCTTGAGGGGCCTGAGAAAAACCTGAAAAGGATGAAAAAGAAAGAGTGAGAGTACATGTATCCAGGGGAGGTCGAGCCGTATTATGGACCACAATATAGTTATGCCTCCGTCTATGCCCATGGTATTTTAAGTGTGTAGTTATGTACGCGTGGTACGTATGCCGCCATTTGGCCGGGATGGAGATGGAGGCCAGATTGCTAGTCTAACTCCTGACGAGCCAGACTGTTATGCTCCGGAGTAGTCCAGATCCGCTTGACAGTGTCCGGGAGTTTGGCCGCTGAATTAAGATTCTGCTTGGCAAGGCCGCTCTGTACTTCCGCTGCCAAGGCCGCGGTGTGCTCCTTAGTACGGAGGGAGAGCTCCATGTTTCCATTAACTGTTATGACACCGCGTGGACCCGGCATCTTGAGCTTGAGATAAGCATAGTGTGGCACCGCATTGAATCGAGCAAATGCGGTTCGTCCGAGCAGTGAATGATAGCCGCTGCGGAAGGGGACGATATCGAAGATCAACTCTTCGCTTCTGAAGTTGTCCGGGGATCCGAAGAGAACCTCCAGTGTGATTGAGCCCGTACAGCGGGCCTCTACACCTGGTATGACTCCTTTAAAGGTAGTTTTTGTGGGTTTGATCCTTGAGGGATCGATGCCCATTTTGCGCACAGTATCCTGATAGAGCAGGTTCAGGCTGCTGCCGCCGTCCATGAGGATGCGCGTGAGATGGAATCCATCAACAATTGGATCGAGGACCAGTGCGGCTGAACCACCATGACGAATACTGGTTGGATGGTCCCTGCGATGGAAGGTGATCGGGCAGGAAGACCATGGGTTGAACTTTGGGGCGACTGGATCCATCACGTAGACGTCCCTGAGCGCTCGTTTGCGCTCCCTTTTTGGGGATATGAGTGGCGTATATCATGTTCACCGTTTTAACCTGGGAAGGGAACTTCTTCTGCCCTCCTGTGTTCGGCGGACGGGACTCCTCGTCATCGTCCTGGCTTTGCGACCCCTTCTTCTTGTGTTCGGCATTTAACTTGCCGGCCTGTTTAAAAACCCAACAGTCTCTGTTGGTATGATTGGCTGGTTTATCAGGGGAGCCGTGGATCTGGCATGGACGATCGAGTATGCGGTCCAAGCTGGATGAGCCCGTATTGTTTCTTTTGATTGGCTTCTTCCACTGGCCGGACTTGGAGCCACTGAAACCGCCGTTGACCGTCGTGTCATCGGCAGTGCCACCATTGCTTCGGTGCTTGTGCCTGCTGCGTCGGGGCTTGCCATTGCTATTCTTGGCTTCAGAGGTACCGGCATCGCTTGCAGTGTTATTGCTACGAGCTAGCCAACTATCCTCGCCCACACAAAAGCGGGTCATGAGTGCCGTGAGGGCTTCCATGGACTTCGGTTTTTCTTGGCCGAGGTGACGAGCGAGCCATTCGTCGCGGATGCTATGCATAGAGGCCGCTAGGGCTTCGGCATCCGGGCAGACGACGATCTGGTTCTTTTTAGTTAGGAACCTAGTCCAGAATTTCCTGGCCGACTCTCCAGGATGTTGAAATATGTGCCCTAGAAGTTGTCGCGGAAGGCGTCTTCCAAGTCCTCCTAGCTGCCAATAGAGTTTTCAGGCAGACTGTTTAACCAGTGCCGAGCTGGCCCCTTGAGACGTAGCTCGGATTGAGTTCATCGGTAGTCTTCGGCCCGGGCGTGGTTATGTTGTCACGTCTGGCTTGATAGCCGTCGTCGCGCGCCAGGGCATGCCCCCGCGATCCGTAGATTGATCTGGACTGACCTGCTTTATTGTCCAGGTCCTACCGCAGGTCATATGTATGACCCCGGGCTGTTATGTCTCTGCTTTTGCGGCGAGGTAGTATGGGCTGGTGTTCAGCTTGAGTTGCCGCTTTGTCCCGGCCACGTGGTGGTCGGTCAGCCGCATTATGTGTTGATGGCATGGGCTTAAGTGCCTCGTCGTTGAATTTTGGTAGCAGTTTACGCCTCGGATAATTTTTAATGGGGCGCTCGAGTCCATATTCCTCGGCTGCCAGGACATCAGTCCATCTGTCGTTGAGTAGATCTTGATCAGCTTGAAGCTATTGCTGTTTCTTTTTCAGGCTCTTCGCAGTGGCAATTAGCCGGCGCTTAAAGCGCTCCTGCTCGACGGGTTCCTCAGGCACGATAAAGTCTTCATCGCCGAGGCTCACCTCATCTTCGGAGGGTGGAAGATAGTTGTTGTCCTCCGAGTCTTCGTTTATGGCCTGTTCATCAGGGCTAGCTTGCCATCTTCCCTATCGTCCTGTTCGAAAGTTGGCTCGACGGGATCTTCTTTGTCTTCGGCCTCATCCGGAGTATTGTTCTCTCTCGTGCCGGTATTGCTGTCTTTTCCACGACGTGATTTAGAGCGGCGCCGCTGACGTCGGCACTTTGGCCGTGTCTCAGGAGGTGTATCCTCGACTGGATCTTTCTTGTTATCGCCGTTATTCTCTTTGGGGGTATCCACCATGTACACGTCATACAAGGAGGTGGCTGTCCAGCGCCCAGTAAACGGCGGGTTTTGGGCCTGCTCCTCTCTGGCATCGGCGTCCACACAGTCGATGTCTTCGGAGTCGTAATCGAGCATGTCGGTTAAATCTTCGACAATGGCAATGAAGTGGGCGGTGGGTGGGAAGCGAAATTCCCCGTCCTCAGCCCCCAGTTCAAACCGGATATAGTTCGGCTGCGAGTCCCCCTGCTAAGGAGAAGGTTTTTAATGAGTTAAGCACATCACCCAAAGGTGAGTGCCGGAAGATGTCCGCGGAGCTGAACTTGACGATCGGCGCCCGATTGAGCTCGACGGGCGTGGACACACGTGGTTCGGAACCTGTTGCCGGAGACGAGTCTGAGGCTCCGGTGACACAGATCTCGTTCAAAGTTGGGTCTGTGTGCGGCTCCAACGCCGCTGAGTCTGTGGCTTCCGTGGCGGGGTTGAGCTTCCCGTCCTCGGATGGCGCAATCTGCTCCGGATCTAGGGCCAGGGCAGTTACAGGAGCTTTCTCCTGGGTATGGTCCGATGACAGATTTAGGTCATGTTCATCGCGGTGGCAGGGAGCGGCTGCCATGGGCTCGAATCCGTCGAAGATCAAGTCTACGCGGATATCAGCAACATAGTTCAAGCATCCAAACCTGACCTGACGGCCAGGGGCATAACTGTCAATCTGCTCTAGATGACCAAAGGAGTTGGCCTGCAGCATGAAGCCGCCGAATACGAAGATCTGGCCGGGGAGAAAGACCTCCCTCAAGGCAGCATCGTTGTGGATGATTGATGGAGCCATCGAGTCTTCTAGCGACGACACAGCGGAACTCTCAATGAAAGCACCAATGTCGGTGTCAAAACCGGCGGATCTCGGGTAGGGGGTCCCGAACTGTGCGTCTAAGGTCGATGGTAACAGGAGACGGGGGACACGATGTTTACCCAGGTTCTGGCCCTCTCTATGGAGGTAATACCCTACGTCCTGCTTGATTGATCTTGATGAATATGAGTATTACAAGAGTTGATCTACCACGAGATCGTAATGGCTAAAACCCTAGAAGTCTAGCCTGTCTGATTATGATTGTGATTATGATTGCCTCTACGGACTAAACCCTCCAGTTTATATAGACACCGGAGGGGGCTAGGGTTGTACAAAGTCGGTTACAGAGAAAGGAATCTTCATATCCGAACGCCAAGCTTGCCGTCCACGCCAAGGAGAGTCCCATCCGGACACGGGAGAGAGTCTTCTGTCTTGTATCTTCATGGCCCATCAGTCCGGCCCACATTACGTAGCCCGGACGCCCGAGGACCCCTTAATCCAGGACTCCCTCAGCCATCTTGCTTCGTTAGTCGTGACAACAAATGATGGTGAGTATTCCCCACGGTCGGCGTCAATGTTGTTGTTGGGGAAACAACTTTCTACTAGGGGGTATCCTTAGTAAGTCGATCGTAAGTTAGTATTAGCGAGGGCGTGTACGACGGCCTTATAGCGAAGGTCGTTGTACACCCGTCAAGAGTGACACAACAATTTTTTTTAATAGGTTCAGTCACGTCATTGGAGCGTGACATAGTCCTATGTTAGGAGGGCCTTAGGTGGGGTTGGACGGTCGTAAGCTCCGAGTCGTGCGCGACTCCTGGGAACCCTCTCCCGAACTCCTTACCGAGGTCAATCTGAGTCGTCCGTAACTCCTCAGACTTTACTCCAATGCAACCTTGAGGCTATTGAAAAGCCCATGATCAATGGTGCCCTCCCCTTGAGTTTCTTCAAGTGAATGTGGAATGAGAGTACATGCCCATGGGGGCATTATATAGGAGGGGTAATATGGTAAACCTTGGTCTATGAGTCCATGAAGACTATTCAAAGGTGGGGGTGTCCATAGCCATGGTGCACCACTCCCCTTCATCCATGCATGAATGAGCCTTTGGCTAGTTGGGCCTCATGTAGACTTGGGCTTCTTTGCTTCTTGCCTTCACTGTTTACTTTAGCCTTTTTATTTTGCCTTCTCCTTTGACTTGTTGGCCATGGCTATTTGTTTGCACTTTCGCTGACCAGTCTCAGAACTTGTGGACTTTTGTTGATCAGTCTTGGGACTTGTGGACTTTTGTTGAGCACCTTGGAATCTATTGAATGGCTTGGACTTTTGTTGACTAGCCACATAGGACTGGTGGGACCACTACTAGAAAAACGGCTATAGATAATATGGACACTAATGGCGCACTGTACACGTGGTGCGCCATTACAAAATAGTAATGGCTCACCATGTGTAGGTGCGCCATTAGTAACCTAAACAGTAATGGCGCACCAGGAGAAAAGTGCGCCATTACTATGTTTGACCAAGGTTTGACCCAATCCTGGACATAGTGATGGCGCACTTTGTATAGGTGCGCCATTAGTAAGTTGACATAGTAATGGCGCACTTTGTAAAGGTGCGCCATTACTAAGTTTCTGAGGTGGCCAAAAAATTCACCAAATGCACCCCCCCCCCCCCCCCCGTGGACCGCCTTTTCAGTTTCAAAAAAAATAAAAGAAAATGATAGAAATGTCAAAAAATAAAAGAAAATAAGATTCCCATGTGATATGTGGTCTAGTTGTTAGCAAAATTTACAAACATGAATTTTCGACTTTTTTGCAAAATCTCTCGAGAATTTGTAAAATGGGCATAACTTTTGCATACGAACTCCGATGAAAAAGTTTTTTATATGAAAAATCATCTACTCGAAAAGTTATATCCGAATTCAACGGGGGGTTACCCCGTTGAAGATTTTTAGAATCCTCAAAAACCTAACAGAAAAAAAGTTACGGGGCTTTCAAGATCTAGAGAGGCAAAAAAAATTCAAAAAAAATCAAACTCAGTAATGGCGCACCTGCCCATGGTGCGCCATTACTATCTTCCCGCCTTCAAAATTCAAACTATATAAAAAAAAAGAAAAGTTAGTAATGGCGCACCTGCCCAAGGTGCGCCATTACTATCTTCCCGCCTTCAAAATTCAAAATAAATCAAAAAAATAAAGAAAAAGATAGTAATGGCGCATCTGCCCACGGTGCGCCATTACTATGCCGTATATATGGCTGGGCGGGGTCCTCTCCTCCTTACCTCTTCATTTTTCTCCTCTACTCCACCTCTCCTCCACTCCATCTCCTCCTCTCCTCCACTCCATCTCCCCTCCTCTCCTCCACCATACTCCCCTCCTCCTCTCCGGCGACCACCTCCTCCCTCCTCTCCTCCCCTTCCCTCACGGTTTCTCCTCCCTCCTCTCCGGTGAGCCCTCCTCCCTCCTCTCGTGATTCTCCTCCTCCCTCTTCCGGTGAGTCCTCCCCCCTCTCCCTCCCTCCCCCTCACGGTTTCTCCTCCCTCCTCTCCGGTGAACTCCTCTCCGGTGACCTCCTCCTCCTCTCTGGCGATGTAGGCGAGCTCCTCTCCAGTGACCTCCTCCTCCTCCTCTCCGACGATGTAGGCGAGCTCCTCTCCGGTGACCTCCTCCTCCTCCCTCCTCTCCTCCTCACGGTCTCTCCTCGGCCCTCCTCTCCGGCGAACTCCTCTCCGGCAAAAGAACGTACAAGATCCAAAAACGAGAACAAAATTTGAAAAAATATCGTGCAAAAAAACGAGCAAAAAAAAGGGCAAAAAAATCGCGATCCAGATCCAGATTCAAAATTCAAAATAGTAATGGCGCACCGTGGGGGTTAGAATGTGTGCCATTACTATTTCCCCGCTTCCAAATTCAAAAAAAAATTGACAAAAAATAATAAAAAAAAGTTACCAGTGGCGCACCTGAAAAGGTAGTAATGGCGCACATGTGGTGCGCCATTACTACCTGAGATAATAATGGCGCACCAGGTGGTGCGCCACTGTTATGTAGATTAACAGTCGCGCACCAGGCGTGCGCCATTACTATTTATTAGTAGTGGCGTGATAATAGTGGGGCACCTATAGTGCGCCATTAGTAGCCAAAATAGGTGCGCCACTAACAGCCTTTTTTCTAGTAGTGGACCCCCTAATGGGATTATTTATTTTTCCCCAACAACTAGAAAGCTCCTGCTTTAAAAAAAATCAAAGAAGAGAAAACGATTACAATGAGAGAACCACTAGTAGCATATGCTTTGAACCAAACTGTTCAACTACCAAGCACTAAAGCAGCTTAATTAAATATCTGTGCATCAGCCCATCAGCTATGGCCAAATCCACAACCTATGGCTTTCTCCTTTGAGTTTCCTAACACCGTTCATCCCCTTCCATCCTTTCTCTACTCTATAAAATCACAGAGCCCTTCATTATTTATACTTTTGAGAAATAACCATACTTTGTTTCACATGTTGGCTAGGGCCGCCATGATGCATTAGTCTCCACATGTCAATGGAAGAGTAGTGAGAAAACTTTATTCTATTCTTTAGCCGTTTGCTTTCTAGACTATGTGCCATGTGACTAAACAACACCCTCATCTGATTGGTGTGTCATATTTATTATCATCCACACATTTCCATCGGGTTCTTCTCCACTCTTTTCTCTGGTAGCCTCTAGTTTTTGGAAGCCCGCTCACATTACAAGCAAGGTATGATGAATCCAAGATCCAATAGCCTGGTTAGTTTCTTAATCACTCAAAAGCTCTATTCGAGCTATTATCCATTTTGGAGTTCCTAATCATGTTTTGATGAAATAGTAGAATATGTAGTAGTGCTCGCTGTCAACGATTCCACTTTAGTCCCGATTCTCTCTCTTCATGTATTTATTCTTGATATACTGCTAATTACGATCCCTAGGTATTTGATTTCATGCTCCGTTGTTACCACACAGACGAATAGAAGAATACATCCAAACAATTTATTTACGGTTTTACCTGATTTCTATCAAAATCTATTTAATCATGTTTGATTTCTTATCATGAGATATATCTACAAGGTTTGTTGATTTAAGATGTAAATGTTTTAATGAATATAAGCTATATTATTAGATTTATAATTGGGCATTATTTAGATCAAAGAGTTTTGGGGCCATGGGGCCGAGGCATCTCTTCTGGGCCACTTGCTTATGGACCCTCTCATGTGGCCTACTGCTTGGTGCTTTCTCTAAGGCATTACTAAGGATCAGCGTAATCAAGAAGAGGCTGGACAAGGAAACATTGACTGCCGCAAAATTGGCAAGGCAGGACACCAAGCTGCTGAGGTCCGATGATGGATCTCGCCGCCATCTTGGCGTTTCAAGTGATGACATAGTTCCTTTGGACAACTACCTCGACACCTAGTACTTTGGAGAGATCGGCGTTGGCATGCCACCACAGAACTTCATGGTGATATTTGACACTGGAAGCTCCAACTTGTGGGTTCCATCATCGAAATGCTATTTTTGGGTAAGTTTATTGCCTAGCAAACATATGTAATTATGGGTCATTATTTTGAGTTATTAAGCATGTTTTGAGTTATGTAAGATGGTCGCATAAATTTGATGCTTTGGTGTATGTGTATTCTAGATAGCATGGTACTTGCACCATAAATATTACTCAACCAAATCAAGCACTTACAAAAAGAACGGTAATGCCGGAAATAAATAATATACTTTGCGTTGATTCAATTTTTGGTCCTTGCTTTTGCAAGTCATAAAAATGGTTTTTGACATCTTGCACAATCACATTTCTGGTTGTTAAAACTATTCAGGAGAAACTGTCACAATTAGCTATGGCTCAGGGTCAATTGCTGGCATCTTTAGTGAGGACTGCTATGTCTCAAGCGTATCTATAATTTTTGTTATGTTCATGCTATATTCATATCTTTTATAAATAGCTTTGGCATATTTTTTATCATTTATTTTGGACTAACATATTAATTCACTGCCAAGTGCCAGTTGTTGTTTTTTAGTGTTTTTGTGCATCGGGAAAGTGTATTTTTAGGGACCAAAAAAATAAGGAAAAATCTTTTTTCGAAGTTTCATCACAAGAGGGCCCTTGGGCGACAAAATGGGCCAAAGGGGGGCAGGTGGGCCCCACACACCCACCTCACATGCCCCAAGGCTTGGGCGTTTGGACAGAGTCTGTGGGCCCCCTATCCACCCCCTTCGGCATTTCTTCGCCCCCTAGCTTTATATACCCTGGAAACCCTCGGAGCCATTTATTGCTGTTTTTTCTGTCGCGGCTTCGTCGTGATCTGAGGCGATCCAATCTAGAGTTCATCCCGATATTCTTTTGGATGGGGAAATTGCTGCCGGAGGTTTCTTCATCAACTTTGCTGCTCCGATGACCATGTGTGAGTAGTCCTCCTTGGACAATGGGTCCAAAACAGTAGCTATGTGGCATCTACTCTCTCCCATTCCTCAATACAAAGATCACATGAGTTGGCTAACATGATTGTAATCAATCTGATGTGAATTTATTACGATGTGATGAATTGTCACTCTATGATTAGATTATGTATGGATTTTTATTTGGTTTGTTTTGGTTCATTGTAGCATCATTTATATATGTACATGATCTTCGATCTATTAGTCTTGCATAGGCCATGTTTAGATGAACGGTCTCCAAGAGGGAGTTGTTTATGTTGGTTGGGTTTAACCTTGCAAGTAATCTATCTTAGTGACAAAAAGGGGGAAATGATTCTATTGTATTATTGCCACTAATGATAAAATTGTAGTTTCCTAGTTGCCTCAGTGATGAACTGGAGGTAAAGAGAATATATTTCAACATGATGTCAATTTTCTTAATTCAATATTTTGTTTTATTACTTCATACTTGGAGATGCATGCTTATGAGTGGTCTTTGGGTGAAGTATTAGCTATAGATGCATGTTGGATAGCAGTTTATAGACATAAGGATGTAATGCCTATAAGCAATCATGACATGTATGATCAACCACAAAATCTGCAATTTAATTGATACACAACTGCAATTTGTTTACCATGCCCAAGCTATTTGGAGAGATGCCACTAGTGAAATTATGGACCCTCGATCCTTTCTTCTTCATAAATACAACTACATCTCAACGTTTTTCTATTCTTTTATATTCTGAAACCTTTTTACTTTCACATAGAAAATTCATTCCCATACACACGATACGGTAATCCTTGTAACTAGCAAAGCTAGTGAGGTTGACACCCTCACTAGACAAGTTGGGGACCAAGAGAAAAGTTTCTTAGTTGAGTGCAGGGCTAATCTCATAGGAGAACTTGGCTGATTGATAACAATGGTTCTCACCGAGGGAGAATTCTTTGCTTACTACAAACCCTTGCACTTGGGGGCCAATAAGAATTCCGTTACGTACTTAAGAATAAGGAATATGAATGACAACATGTTAGTTGGCAACCTTATTGTATAATATCAGGTGAATTATCGAATGAGTAGCTCAATAGAACATTTGTATGCATGACTACCAATGTTGTAGTTCTATTGTTCTTTCAGAAATTCATTGAGACAACCCGCAAAGCAAGTCCTACTTTTATCATCAGAAAGTTTTGTGGCATACTTCGGCTTGGATTTCCCAAGATCTCTATGGGAAGTGCCCCTCCAATTTGGTACATATTCAAGCCTTTGAATATATTATCATGATATCACAATCTCAACTATTGTTGCTTGAATACCCTTTTTTATGTTGTATGTGTTGGGTTGATCTTCCGGCTAAACATGCTGGTAAAGACTTGGCAAAAGCCAACTCTAATAAATGCCCTGATTGGGGGCATAGACACCAACTAACTGGTGGGCCCCCCTATGGTACTGTGGACATGTGTATATATAAGGGGGTAGTCCCTTAGGGACATAGAGAAAGAAGGAGATACATCTCTCTCTGCCCCAGCTACCAAATCTAGCTTCCGCAGTAGCCACAGGAAGGATCCTCCACTAAAAAACAAAGCCCTAGAAGTTACCCAGAAGAGAAGAAGAAGATGGGCTTCATCTGGTGAAGCCCTAACACCATCTCCAACACCTGCAAGCACACAGACATGGCACTTATGTCGATCTAAGGTGTGTTTGCCCTATTTCTATCTCTGACATTGCTCAATTCTTGGGCTAATTGATCCTGAGCATTCAATAATGACATCAAAGCTGCCTAGCCTTAATATTGAACACTCATGTTCATATTCATGCTTATGTTTAGCTGTTCATGCATTTATGCTAGGACTAGCTTCGGTTTAGCCCAAAATCCAGTAAGTTCTACCCCTAAAAGTGTAATTATGCCACCCAAAAAGTTTATTTGGATCAAGGGCTTCCGGTTTTAGCATGGAGGTGGGGATTGCAACAAACTAAGCAAATTCTAAGAGAAAGCCCTAAATCCAGAAACCCTAGATGTGAAATTCCCAAAGTTTTGGCCCAAATTGAGCCTAGGGTTTTCGGTTTAAGCATGTAAGTGAGGGGAGTAAATCAGATTGAGCTAGACCTAAGTTTTCCCCAAAATCCAAAACCCTCATTTCCAATTTTCCCAAAAAGCAAACCCTAAACTAATTTTAAGAGTATGACAGCGGTGGACACACCTTAAGGGCCACGGTCGTCGCCCTCGGCTGTCGTAGCTGCCTCGTTAGCTCGGCAAGTTCGCATGAGCCCATACCCGAGCAGCTTCATTGTATGCCACATCGACTGGTCCCTATCCCTCCTCGTGTGCTTGTCGCCGTCGAGGACAAATCTGCGATGCTGAATCCAACGAACCTCATCATTGCCTTTGTGGATGCACTCATGCATGCATGACATGCCGCCGTAGGGCATCGAAGAGCACCACTCGATGGAGCCCCACACAAACCAAAGCTACATGTGTGTCTGGCAAAATGGGCTCGACGGCGCTGCCATCTTGTCTAGTCCCGATGAGCATGATCTTCGTGCCACTCTCTCTCACTCGTTGTCACCGCTGAATGCAGAGAGAGAGAAGGGGGAGATGAAATGGGTCTATGGTTTTTGGGGCTGGTGTGGCGGTGGCTGGTTTTGTTTGGTCTTTCCTTCATCCCTGGCCATTGGATCAGCAATCAACGGCGCAGCGTCGGTCATGGTCATGGGCGCAGTAGGTCGTGCGGGTACCATGCTTTCCCAGCCTAGGCCCAGGTTACTAGGCCTGAAGGCCAAGCGGTGGCAGGGGAATTAAATGGGCGGGGCCAAATGTGGCGTTATTCGGGAGTTTATTTTGGCCCAAGTCAAAAAACTAAGTTTTTTTCTTTTATTTAAAGCCCGTGGGCTGCACAATACTGGGCCAATACTGTGTATGGGCTGAAATTGACTGAAAATAATAATTAGTCCTTTTCTTTTCAGTTTGAGTGCTAAAATAAATATGCTTTTGGGCTAAATTGTGCAAGGAATATTATGATATTTTATGTTGAGTAATATTCTTATGCTTATTTTTTAAGGCATTTCATTATGACATAATTTTAGAATAACATATGATTCCTCTTTAAGCTTAAGATATGCTTCTCTAATTAATTAGATAGGTTTAAGCTTAAATTAAGTGTGGCCCCGATTAAGTGGATTTTTTTAGAATGTGTATTATTATGAATATTAAGTTATGAGCTACAAAACTTCCTACTTTCAGCATTGAATATTCTTCATTAGGCAAGTTTTAGGGCTTTTATGCTATTCCCTTTATGATCAATTATATGGATATAGCCCTGAAATAGCTTGATTTTATTGCTCAAGATAATGTATCATTTTGAATGAAGCTTTAATAATAATGGAGTTCCCCAAAATTCAATTAATGATTCGTTCACAAGAGATTGGGTGGCCTTTGACCTAAACTATAATTAAGTTTTAGGCATGGATATACCTAATGCCGACATTTCTTGGTTGTATTTCAACTAAATGATGGATTGTCATAATTTATTGCCCAATTATAAAGAGTCTTTTGTCCGTAAGCCATGCATATTTAATAAGGTTATTGCATTGAATGTCTCTAATTAAGTGTGGTTTGTATTTGGCATTCTAGCCAAAGCTGATTGGTGAATACATGGCCACAAAATTTTATTATTATTCTCCATTTCTAGGCAAAGCTTACATTGACTAGTTTAATAGAAGAAGTATATAGAGACATGATTTCAATTAAGTGTGGCTGATATTTGTCATTCTGGCCAAAGCCAATTGGCCAATATCTGATCCAAAAAATTTGCTGCTCTTACCCATTTCTGGCCAAATCTGATGTGTGCTGGATCAGTGAAAGAAGTTTGTGCAATAAGAGCTATAAAGTGTGATTTGTATTTGTCATTCTAGCCAAAGTTGATTAATGAATACTTGTTCACAACATTTTGTTGTTCTGGTCCACTTCTGGCCAAAGCTGATGTGGATTAGATCAATTAAAGAATTTTATGATTTGGGAAAGATTTCCATGCATAAGGATTTTGGACACTATCGGAGTTTGTGATCATATACATGATGTCCACTACGCAACCTTCTTCTTGTAGACTCGTGTTGGGCCTCCAAGCGCAGAGTTTTGTAGGACACTAGCAAATTTCCCTCAAGTGGATGACCTAAGGTTTATCAATCTGTGGGAGGCGTAGGATGAAGATGGTCTCTCTCAAACAACCCTGCAACCAAATAACAAAGAGTCTCTTGTGTCCCCAACACACCCAATACAATGGTAAATTGTATAGGTGCACTAGTTCGGCGAAGAGATGGTGATACAAACGTAATATGGAAGGTAGATATGGGTTTTTGTAATCTGAAAATATAAAAACAGAAAGGTAGCAAGTAACAAAAGTGAGCAAAAACGGTATTGCAATGCTTGGAAACAAGGCCTAGGGTTCATACTTTCACTAGCGCAAGTTCTCTCAACAATGATAACATAATTAGATCATATGGCAATCCCTCAACATGCGACAAAAGTCACTCCAAAGTTCCTATCGCGGAGAACATAAGATGAAATTGCTTGTAGGGTACGAAACCACCTCAAAGTTATTCTTTCCGATCAATCAATTGAGCTATTCCTATAAGTGTCACAAACAACCCTAGAGTTCGTAGTAAAATAACACCATATGACACACATCAATCAACCCTAATGTCACCTAGATACTCCAATGTCACCACAAGTATCCGTGGGTCAATTATACGATATGCATCAAACAACTTCAGATTCATAATATTCAATCCAACACAAAGAACCTCAAAGAGTGCCCCAAGATTCCTACCGGAAATACAAGGACGAAAACATGCATCAACCCCTATGCATAGATTACCCCAATGTCACCTCGGGAATCCGCGAGTTGAGTGCCAAAACATACATCAAGTGAATCAATACAATACCCCATTGTCACCACGGGTATCCCATGCAAGACATACATCAAGTGTTCTCAAATCCATAATAGTATTCAATCCAATAATAGTGAAACCTCAAAGGTAAAACTCAATTCATCACAAGAAGATAGAGGGGGAGAAAAACCATATGATCCAACTATAATAACAAAGCTCGCGGTACATCAAGATCGTGCCAAATCAAGAACACGAGAGAGAGAGAGAGATCAAACACATAGCTACTGGTACATACCCTCAACCCCGAGGGTAAACTACTCCCTCCTCGTCATGGAGACCGCCGGGATGATGAATATGGCCACAGGTGATGATTTCCCCTTCCGGCAGGGTACCGAAACAGGCTCCCGATTGGTTTTTCATGGCTACAGAGGATTGCAGCGGCGGAACTCCTGATCTAGGTTTCTTTCTGGGGGTTTCTGGATTTATAGGAATTTTTGGCATCGGTTTCATGTCAGGGGGGTCCATGAGTCAGCGACAAGGCAGGGGGACGCGCCCTAGGGGGTGGGCGTGCCCTCCACCCTTGTCGTTGACTCAGGACTCTTCTGGCCGAACTCTTTTGCTTCGGGGGCTTCTTTTGGTCCATAAAAAATCACCGTAAATTTTCAGGTCATTTGGACTCCGTTTCATATTCCTTTTCTGTAAAAATCAAAAACAAGGAAAAAACAGAAACTGGCACTGGGCTCTAGGTTAATAGGTTAGTCCCAAAAATAATGTAAAATAGAATATAAATGCATATAAAACATCCAAAACAGATAATATAATAGCATGGAACAATAAAAAATTATAGACACGTTGGAGACGTATCAAGCATCCCCAAGCTTAATTCCTACTCGTCCTCGAGTAGGTAAATGATAAAAATAGAATTTTTGGTGTGGAATGCTAACTAACATATTTATCCATGTAATCTTCTTTATTGTGGCATGAATATTCAGATCCATAATATTCAAAACAAAAGTTTAATATTGACATAAAAACAATAATACTTCAAGCATACTAATAAGGCAATCATATCTTCTCAAAAATAACATGGCCAAAGAAAGTTATCGCTACAAAATCATATAGTCTGGCTATGCTCCATCTTCATCACACAAAATATTCAAATCATGCACAACCCCGATGACAAGCCAAGCAATTGTTTCATAATTTTAGTGTTCTCAAACTTTTTTGACTTTCACGCAATACATGAGCGTGAGCCATGGACATTGCACTATAGGTGGAATAGAATATGGTGGTTGTGGAGAAAATAAAAAAGAAGGAGATAGTCTCACATCAACTAGGCGTATTAACGGGCTATGGATATGCCCATCAATAGATATCAATGTGAGTGAGTAGCGATTGCCATGCAACAGATGCACTAGAGCTATAAGTTTATGAAAGCTCAAAAGAAAACTAAGTGGGTGTGCATCCAACTTGCTTGCTCACGAAGACCTAGGGCAATTTGAGGAAGCCCATCGTTGGAATATACAAGCCAAGTTCTATAATGAAAAATTCCCACTATTATATGAAAGTGACAAAATAGGAGACTCTTTATCATGAAGATCATGGTGCTACTTTGAAGCACAAGTGTGGTAAAAGGATAGTAGCATTGCCCCTTCTCTCTTTTTCTCTCATTCATTTTTTTTTGCTCTCTCTTTTTTTGGCCTCTTTTTTTATTTTTTTTATTTTTCATCCGGAGTCTCATCCCGACTTGTGGGGGAATCATAGTCTCCATCATCCTTTCCTCACTGGGACAATGCTCTAATAATGATGATCATCACACTTTTATTTACTTACAGCTCAATATTACAACTCGATACTAGAACAAAAGATATGACTCTATGTGAATGCCTCCAGCGGTGTACTGGGATGTGCAATGACTCAAGAGTGACATGTATAAAAATTATGAATGGTGGCTTTGCCATAAATACTATGTCAACTACATGATCATGCAAAGCAATATGACAATGATGAAGCGTGTCATAGTAAACGGAACGGTGGAAGTTGCATGGCAATATATCTCGGAATGGCTATCGAAATGCCATAATAGGTAGGTACGGTGGCTATTTTGAGGAAGGTATATGGTGGGTGTATGGTACCGGCGAAAGTTGCGCGGTACTAGAGAGGCTAGCAATGGTGGAAGGGTGAGAGTGCGTATAATCCATGGACTCAACATTAGTCATAAAGAACTCACATACTTATTGCAAAAGTCTATTAGCTATCAAAACAAAGTACTACGCGCATGCTCCTAGGGGGATAGATTGGTAGGAAAAGACCATCGCTCGTCCCCGACCGCCACTCATAAGGAAGACAATCAATAAATAAATCATGCTCCAACTTCGTTACATAACGGTTCACCATATGTGCATGGTACGGGAATCACAAACCTCAACACAAGTATTTCTACAATCCACAATTACTCACTAGCATGACTCTAATATCACCATCCTCATATCTCAAAACAATCATAAGGAATCAAAGTTCTCATAGGATTCAATGCACTTTATATGAAAGTTTTTATTATATCCCTCTTGGATGCCCATCATATTAGGACTAAATTCATAACCTAAGCAAATTACCATGCTGTTTAGAGAGACTCTCAAAATAATATAAGTGAAGCATGAGAGTTCATCAATTTCTTCAAAATAAAACCACCGCCGTGCTCTAAAAAGATATAAGTGAAGTACTAGAGCAAATGACAAACTACTGCACAAGATATAAGTGAAGACCAATGAGTAGTCGAATAATTATGTAACTATGTGAAGACTCTCTAACATTTAAGAATTTCAGATCTTGGGATACTATTCGAACAGCAAGCAAAAAAAAATAAATGACTTTCTAAAAATAGCACACATCATGTGAAGAAGTAAAAACTTAGGCTCAACCGATACTAACCGATCATTGTTGAAGAAGAAAGGTGGGATGTCAACCGGGGCATCCCCAAGCTTAGATGCTTGAGACTTATTGAAATATTAACTAGGGATGCCTTGGGCATCCCCAAGCTTGAGCTTTTGTGTCTCCTTAATTCCTTTTGTATAATGGTTTCCCTAAATCTTAAAAACTTCATCCACACAAAACTCAACAAGAACTCGTGAGAAAAGTTAGTATAAATCAAATGCAAAACCTTATCATTCACTACTGTAGCAAATCACTAAAATTATTATTTAGCATTGCATACTAAATGCCTCTGCATATTTAATACTCCTATCCTCGAATAGAATCATTAAACAAGCAAACATATGCAAACAACGCAAACATAACAGCAATCTGTCTAAACAGGACAGTCTGTAAAGAGTGCAATTGTACTCATACTTCCCTAACTCCACAAATTCTGAAATATTATCACACTGTAGAAAATTTGTTGTTACTCATTGTGTAAAACTTTCAAGATTTTATCATGTTCTGACTTTCCAGAAGAATTTAGACAACGATAGAAAACTTTCTGTTTTCAAAACAGCAACATATAGACTTGCAAAATAAGCATGGTAAAGGCTAAACTCGACATTTTTATTGAAATAAAATATGAAAAACATTATTATAAATAACAGAAAGAAAATACTAACAAAATAAAATGACACTCCAAGCAAAACACATATCATGTGACGAATAAAAATATAGCTCCAAGTGAGGTTACCGATAATGTTGAAGACGAAAGAGTGGATACCTTCCGGGGCATCCCCAAGCTTAGTTGTTTGGATCCTCCTTGAATATTACCTTGAGGTGCCTTGGGAATCCCCAAGCTTAGGGTCTTGTCACTCCTTATTCTCCTCATATCGATATCTCACCCAAAACTTAAAAACTTCAATCACACAAAACTTAACAAAACCTTCGTGAGATCCGTTAGTATAATAAAACAAATCATTCACTTGGGTACTGTCAAATACAAGATTCATAATTGTTCTCACACAATTCCTACTGTAACCAATCATTTCTACCATTTATATTAAGCAATATAAGCCATAGAAACTAGAAAACAAGCAAACTATGCATCGAAAACAGTATCTGTCAAAAACAGAACAGTCTGTGAAGATCTGAATTGAAATCATAAATATGTAACTCCAAAATATCTGAAAAATTAGGAAAACGTATACAATTTGTATATAAATCGTATGTAAAAAATTTAGAGGTTTTCCACGTTCCAGTGAATTTTAAAAATTCTGTTACTGGACGCAAAAGTTTCTGTTTTTGCACAGAATCAAGTCAACTATCAACCACACTATCCCAAAGGCTTTACTTGGCACTTTATTGAAACCAAAGCTATAAAACATGATTACTACAGTATATTAATCATGTGAACACACTAAAACAGTAGGGGTAAATATTGGGTTGTCTCCCAACAAGCGCTTTTCTTTAATGCCTTTTAAGCTAGGCATGATGATTTCAATGATGCTCACATAAAAGATAAGAATTGAAACATAAAGGGAGCATCATGAAGCATATGACTAGCACATGTAAGTCTAACCCACTTCCTATGCATAGGTATTTTGTGAGAAAACAACTTATGGGAACAAGAATCAACTTGCATAGGAAGGCAAAACAAGTGCAACTTCAAAAAGTTCAACACATAGAGAGGAAACTTGATATTATTGCAATTCGTAAGAGCACATGTTCCTCTCTCATAATAATTTTCAGTGGCATCATGAATGAATTCAACAATATAACTATCACATAATGCATTCTTTTCATGATCCACAAGCATAGAAATTTTACTACTCTCCACATAAGCAAATTTATTCTCATGAATAGTAGTGGGAGCAAACTCAACAAAATAAATATCATGTGAGGTATAATCCAATTCAAACTTAAAATCATGATGACAAGTTTCATGGTTATCATTATTCTTTATAGCATACATGTCATCACAATAATCATCATAGATAGGAGGCATGCTTTCATCATAATAAATTTGCGCATCAAAACTTGGGGGACAAAAAATATCATCTTCATCAAACATAGCATCCCCAAGCTTATGGCTTTGCATATCATTAGCATCATGGATATTCAAATAATTCATACCAACAATATTGCAATCATGCTCATCATTCAAAGACTTAGTGCCAAACATTCTATTGAGTTCTTCTTCTAACAATTGAGCACAATTTTCCTTTCCATCATTTTCACGAAAGATATTAAAAAGATGAAGCATATGAGGCAATCTCAATTCCATTTTTTTTGTAGTTTTCTTTTATAAACTAAACTAGTGATAAAACAAGAAACTAAAAGATTTAGTTGCAAGATCTAAAGATATACCTTCAAGCACTAACCTCCCCGGCAACGGCGCCAGAAAAGAGCTTGATGTCTACTACGCAACCTTCTTCTTGTAGACTCGTGTTGGGCCTCCAAGCGCAGAGTTTTGTAGGACAGTAGCAAATTTCTCTCAAGTGGATGACCTAAGGTTTATCAATCCGTGGGAGGCGTAGGATGAAGATGGTCTCTCCCAAACAACCCTGCAACCAAATAACAGCAAGGTAGCAAGTAACAAAAGTGAGCAAAAACGGTATTGCAATGCTTGGAAACAAGGCCTAGGGTTCATACTTGCACTAGCGCAAGTTCTCTCAACAATGATAACATAATTATATCATATGGCAATCCCTCAACGTTCGACAAAAGTCACTCCAAAGTTCCTATCACGGAGAACATAAGATGAAATTGCTTGTAGGGTACGAAACCACCTCAAAGTTATTCTTTCTGATAAATCCATTGTGCTATTCCTATAAGTGTAACACAAACAGTCCTAGAGTTCGTAGTAAAATAACACCATATGACACACATCAATCAACCCGAATGTCACCTAGATACTCCAATGTCACCACAAGTATCCGTGGGTCAATTATACGATATGCATCAAACAACTCCAGATTAATAATATTCAATCCAACACAAAGAACCTCAAAGAGTGCCCCAAGATTCCTACCGGAGAAACAAGGACAAAAACGTGCATCAACCCCTATGCATAGATTACCCCAATGTCACCTCGGGAATCCGCGAGTTGAGTGCCAAAACATACATCAAGTGAATCAATAGAATACCCCATTATCACCACGGGTATCCCACGCAAGACATACATCAAGTGTTCTCAAATCCATAAAAGTATTCAATCCGATAATAGTGAAATCTCAAAGGTAAAACTCAATTCAACACAAGAAGATAGAGGGGGAGAAACACCATATGATCCAACTATAATAACAAAAGCTCGCGGTACATCAAGATCGTGCCAAATCAAGAACACGAGAGAGAGAGATCAAACACATAGCTACTGGTACATACCCTCAGCCCCGAGGGTGAACTACTTCCTCCTCGTTATGGAGAACGCCGGGATGATGAAGATGGCCACCGGTGATGATTTCCCCCTCCGGCTGGGTACCGGAACGGGCTCCCAATTGGTTTTTCGTGGCTACAGAGGCTTGCGGCGGCGAAACTCCCGAGCTAGGTTTCTTTCTGGGGGTTTCTGGATTTATAGGAATTTTTTGCGTCGGTTTCACGTCAGGGGGGGTCCACGAGTTAGCGACAAGGCAGGGGGACGCGCCCTAGGGGGATGGGCGCGCCCTCCACCCTTGTCGTTGACTCGGGACTCTTCTGGCCCAACTCTTTTGCTTCGGGGCCTTCTTCTGGTCTATAAAAAATCATCGTAAATTTTCAGGTCATTTGGACTCCGTTTGATATTCCTTTTCTGTAAAACTCAAAAACAAGGGAAAAACAGAAACTGTCAGTGGGCTCTAGGTTAATAGGTTAGTCCGAAAAATAATATAAAATAGCATATAAATGCATGTAGAACATCTAAAACAGATAATATAATAGCATGGAACAATCAAAAATTATAGATACGTTGGAGACGTATCAATACATTATCCTTATTGATGATGCTATGAATTTAGCTATAAGATCTTCAGCTGTTTTTAGTATCTTCATAAGAAATTAGCTAAGTTCAATAGCATATTATTGTTTCATGATGTCTTGGATAATTAAAATGTGCATACATGCAACAAGCTCCCTTTAGAGAAGTTTTGATCACTAAGGCATTGACAAAGATCCAATAGATTCCTTGTCTATCAATATCTATTGGGAGCAAAACCCAATAGATCTGGGGGAGTATGCCAGTAAGGATCTGGGGGAGCAATTCCCAAGTTCAATAATAATAAAGTTTTTTTGTCATTAATGGAGAAGTAATTTGAAAAGCTTCTCAAAATCCCATAAGGTTACATTAATCATAAGAATGCTCAAGGTTTAAGACACGAGACATGATGATTTATTGGAGCTTTTGAGTCCACTTTATTATGTCATCTATAATAAAACACATAAAGTGGACCGGGATTAAGCTCAAAAGAATTTACATCCATAAGAAAAATGAGTAAACTCCTAGATAAGATACTATAAGAATGATGTCATTATGGCCTCATGGATAAGAAAGTTTTAAGGTGAAGCCTTAAAGATGTGATGGAGGCTAATGTTGAAGCTACAGGAAGTTTTGCATTAGCACAAAATACGTTTTTCTTTCTCCATTCCAATAATATGACTTATGTTATTAGCTTCAGATTTCTCCTCTGTAAGTGGAATATTTGTTATGGAAGTTCATCGAATGTTGAGCTATAGCTCCGTCCACACTTCGAGGGGGGCAGTTGAACTTCCCATTAAGAAAGAAATACTTCATCAGGTATGTTTATATTCCACTCCTAAATAATTTTCTGGCATATTTATATTCTACCTTTTAAGTGATATCTTTCAATAAGTTAGAAAGTAGGGCTTTTGTTAACTACCATTCTTAGTTTAATTTCTTAAGCTTCCATCTACTAAGGGTACCATTGTTATTATCTAAGTGTATCACTGAATTGGTTTTTCAGGTAATGCTAAAGTAAGTAGGTGCCAAGTGTTTGTGCCATAGTAAGTCATAAATCCCACATAAGTCTATCTCCTAAGTATAATTTTGATCATGCTCTTCCATTATGATCCTTAGAAGCACCTAAGGGGGATAATAAAAATTATGATATTCTAAAAATGGAGTATGATGCTGAAAAGCTTTGTGGGAGCAGTCAAATTGTAAGCTGAGTTGGGAAATGTCTTAATCCTTATACTTTTAGGATTTGTGTCCCTAATCCATATCAATTTGAGAATGAGGAATTTCCTTAAGAAATTTCTCACGGAATTCAGTTGAATGAGTGCAGTTTATTCGAGTAATGTGTCAGGAGGTACCTGCCAGACCTAAGACATTGTGAAAGACTAATTCTAGAATCAAACATTATATGTCTGAGGGCTCAATGAACTAAGTTTTAGTGGTCAACAAATAAGTGCTAAGTTTAAGTCATAAGTGTTGAGCATTACATAAGTTCAATGTTTTGGTGCTTAGTATATAAGTATTTTACTAAGATATCAGTGCTGAGCACCATATTTAGTTTAAGAAGCTTGCCTTCTGATGTTGTTGGCATAAATATTGAATGGTAACCTACTATTAAGGGACAAATTATGATTCTGGAAACAAAACATATTTGGTTTCTCTGTAAGCGCACAGATAAGGATATATGAAAAGAAGCTACACTCTTGGGACCGTTGTAACACCATCTTTCCACAAGCCTAAGAAGGGTCCATTCCTTTGATGGAATGAAGTGTTGGAGTCAAATGATTCAACGGTACTTACTTGACCATTGTAATCTTTTGTCTCTGTACAAGTTCCAATAAGATATGGGCTCATAGGTTTTGAATAAATATCAGCTAATGGATCTCCTAGGTTAAAGAAGTTCGATTTTGAGATGAGGTCGCATATGGTAGTAACTGGGTTCAGGGGTACTCGATAATTGGCTGTTGCAATCCTATTGTATTGATATGCCATTTCATTGAAAAGTGGGCTTGTAAGTTTAGCCTAAGATCAAGGAGGAGAATGTTGGGTCGATCTGCCGGCTAAACATGCTGGTAAAGATTTGGCAAAAGCCAACCCTACTAAGTGCCCTGATTGGGGGCATAGACACCTACTGATCGTTGGGTTCCCCTGTGGTACTGTGCGCCCACACACACACATATATATCTTTCCTTAATAATAAAGAGCTTATTTTTTTGCAGAAAAGCCCCTGCTATTGTGGGTATTCAACCCGCGATCCTTTTTTTAGGTGGCTAAGGTGAAAAACGTTTCATTCTTGCAAAAAAGACCCCGTAGTGTTTGATATTCAACCCGCGCTCCTTTTTAAATTGGCCAGCACACACGAGCATTGGCTGTTCAAGGCGTGCTCTCCTCAATCCATACAGGCGCCGCCGCCGCGGGTGCTCCTCGATCCATATGGGCGGCGCCACCGCCACCGGTGGCTGGTCTTCTTCTCCGGCCATCTGTCGCCCTTCTCCCCTCCCCATCCGCTGCCCTCCGCCCCTACCCACCGGCCCCTAATCTTCCCTGGCACTACCCCAGCCTCCTGCTGCCGTGCCTTGATCCATACAGGCAGCGTCGCCGACGCCGCCGGTCTTCTTCTCCGTCCATCCGCCGCCCTCCTCCTCTCCCCATCCCCCCTAATCTTCTTCTTCTTATCCGGCCATCCGTCACCCTCCTCAAATCCCGCGGAGTTCGCCAGAGGAAGAACATCCGCCGTCCGAACGTGCTACACCAGAGGTATGTATCAGCTTTTCCCAAGTTAGTTCAACCTTGTTGGATATTGCTTAGATATTTTACTTGAATCAATATCAATTTGTGTAACCTGACATGTACTATAATGTTGCTACTTTTTTCCTCTTTAATCTGAGCATCCAATCTCTGTAAGCTGGGTGATGCCTGTACATTATATTAGTCCAATGTTTGCCAAACTATGACAAATTCATGTGTCGGGTGTCGGTTTTAGATATTTTAAGTTTAATTTGAGACATCAGTAGTTAATCCACTATTTATTTTCCTTTCTGGATCAGGGAACAAATTGCTCGATCATAATTGTTTGTTCTTCTTTCTCTTCTAGGGAAGCACCGGAAAGAGGATGTTTCTATGCAGCATAACCCAAAAGTTTAATTTGAGGTATCCCATCAGGCGTATGTTCTATAGCCTCCATCCTGTAGTTTATTTCTTTTGTTTCAGGTTGTACAGAGGATTTCCTTTGTTTCAGGTTGCACAGAGGAGCTCAGGGACAACTGAGGTGCTGCTAGAATTACATCAGCTACTAACTACTTACGTACATATCTAAAAAAGACTGCAGCTCTAGCTCCATGTAGTAATGACTAAGTATATTCTAATGCTCATAGGTACTGATTACTATTTTTTACAGGTTAATTTAATCAATTCCATTGGCGTACTTTAGGAAACGAGGCTGTATTGGGTGGTCTCTGACCGCCCGACGACAATGCAGAGTCGCCGTAGTTGGGTTGTGTTCATGTAACACTGAAACTTGACATAGTTAGTGTAAGAAGGTTAGGTTTACTTCCACTATGATACTGTTCAGTCTATTTTATAAACATGTTGATTAGCCATTCTGGCAAAGAGGCATCTTCAATATTTCAGAAATCTCTTTTCCAGAAACTCCAATTCTGCTTATAGGAATTGAGATGCCCAATATTTCTCAATTTGCTGACAAGGCTGTAATATATGTATGCTTTACACATGTCGATCCATTGGAAGAGTATTTTCAAGGATTCTGCTGCTTACTAATTGTTTACATCCATTGCGCTAACTAAGAGGTAGGGTGACTGTTCCCTCTCATTAGAACTAAAACATATCTTCGTATTTTTATAAGGTATTTCTCCTCAAAAATTTACTCGCCTTTCCCATGAAGTAATATATTTCGATATGTTTTTAAACTTCTAATTAGGTACAATACATTATTGTTGTGGTGTTGATCATATCAACCACGAAACAAGGTTTATATTTGTTTGAGTTTTTATCCTCTAATGATATAGCATCCACAGGACTGGAGCACAATGCTAATTCATAGAAGCATCTCTTGCTTGCGTTAATTTGGCCTAGCGTTTTATGTTTACATGATGCTCCGAAAGAACTGTATATTGTTTACATAGTCCATGTGCAGCTCAGGCAACTTAACAATATTTATACTGCCAATTTTGTCTGCATAATTTTCTTGTGGCTACAGTAATATGTCTTTGATCTTAGTAGCAGCTATGCCCCCATCGAGTAGCTTATGCATCTTATATTTAGCTTTTTCAAGATTATTAGATTTTTTATGTCAAGATGAATACATAGACAGTCCACTATTTGCAGTAAGCTATCTTTCATTTACGACCGAGTTTACTAATGGTTATAGATGGAACTTTGTATTATTTGCCATCTTCTTTCCTTTTTGAAAATAGCTACAACAAGTAGTAGCTTAAATTGATGCGAGCAAGTAAATAATGCAATTTTCTTAATAACTTTTGCTGCGCATATTGTAATTGTAAGCCGCCATTCAGGATCAAGGTAACTCTCTGTGTAATTTCAGAGCAGAGGTTTATAAGAATAATTTTCCCCTACATCCGGTTTAGTATCTGAAACAGGTGTTTTGTGAACGATAGCATATTGCTTTGCAGATTTGATAATCGATTTGCATAAACTTTGGCAATTCGTAGTTATTTACTATTCCAATTTGAAGCTAATATGGTATTTGGTTCATGCACAGGGCTGAGGGTTTTACTCGAAGTCGTGTTATACCGGAGTTAGTGCCTAAAAAAATGTCTTTATATCTCGTGGGGGAGGAGGTGGGAGAGATGTAGCAGGATAGAAGAATGTCAGTTTGCTTTCTGTTGGTTTTCTAATTTGTACAAATTCCTTTCTTACAAACTCTGCCTTCAAGGAGATCTAATTATCTAGGTAATATAGAAAGGAGGCGAATTATGTAACTATTTGGGTGTACTCGTGCTCTGTTATGCAGATTGAGGAGAAAGAGTTATTTAATTGTGATGATGATCAATTTTTTCATCTTGTGATCTTCTTTGCTCCAGTTGTGCTAATACTTTTTGCACGTCAGTGGGACTGAAATTTTCCTGCTACCAGGAGGTTTTTTAGTTCTGTCCCAGGATCTTGGTTTTGGAAAATGTGGTGTACTAATGGCTCATGAGGATAATTTCCACTAAGTACTCCAGGTCAGCCTACACATGTTCTTTTAAGCACAACTGTATATTGTAGTCATCACGAAATGAATTGATCCAAAATGCACAGTGCATCTTTTTGGTAAGTAGTACCCTGTTAGGGTTGTCAGGTTCAGTTAATAAACTTTCAAGAAGGGAGGATGCAATCTTGTACTTTTTTTTTTCGAATCAATCTTGTACTTAATTCAGGAGCTCTCCCGTTTCATTGTTAAGATCGTCATCACTTCCTATATAGTGTCAAAAATGCTCTTATATTTTGGAACGGACGGAGTAATATGCAGCTACAATTTAGAATCATGTGAGTGGGTATTTATCCCTTTATTCAAGACAAACATGCAACAAGACACTTATAAATATAAACAGAGAACACCACACATGCTTTAATTTTCAAGACATGCTACAGTATTTTCAGAGATGGGATGAATGTGTGTTGCTGCTGTACAGAAAACAGTTGGATATGTGAGTTCGGTCCTTTTAGTTCTAGGTTCTGGTACTTGATACTGAACTACAAAAATGGAGGTACTTACTTTGCCTTTGGACCCCATGTGAAACTTAGAGTGGCTGTACTTTGTATATACATCATTTAGCTCTTTGAATAATGCACATACGACATGATTTATCCTAGTATGCTACTGTGTAAATCTTGCGGGGTGACAGTTTGGTAAATCGTCCCACCATTCTGTCCCTCACCTTGTTCTATGTGAGTTCTAAACAAAGTGCATCTTTTTGTCTGAAATGGAACGGGCAATCAGATTTGACAAAGTTACCCGCACAAAGTTATCTAATAAAACCTGCACAAACTGTCTCTGCTTTTGGAGAAGGCCGGAGCAAAGATTTCTCCCGGAGATGCGCCGACCACCTACCACCACCAACCGCCGCCCACCAGCCACCACCTGCTGAGGCCGACCTCATTCTAGCCACGGGATCCCACGATCCACCGCGACCAGACACGCACCACCACTTGGCCGAAGCCGCCGTCCACCACCGTGGCCACCTCCACCGCAGCAACCAACGCTGCTTCGTGAAGCGCAGCCCCCAGATCGATGCACCTCGCACCAGATCCAATCGGAGCTGCACAGTCGAAGCAGCAGAGCAGACGAGCAGGATCTCCCTCCGCAGCACACCTCGCACTCCAGAGAAGCACACCCGCCACGCACAGCCGGTCACCGCGCCCGACGCGCGCTTGCAGCCGCCGCGCCCCACACGCACAGCCAGATCCGAGCCGCCGCCGCGCGAGCACGCGCCGTCCACGCCCCGGCCACATCAGGAGCTCGGACCGAGGCCGCCGCCCCGGCGCCCCACACCGTCCGCACCAACTGCCGCCCACAGGATCCCAGATCGGCTCGGGACCGCACGAGACCGACGACCGCGACCGCGCGCACCACGACGGCGCGCCCACCGCTGCGAGCAGACGCCGCGCCACACGCTGGAGACCGCCTCCGCCGCGAGCAGGGACGCCGCCTTGAAGCCGAGCGCCAGACAGCCGCGACCCGCACGCGAGCTCCCCTCCTCCCGAGCGAGCAGCAGCCAGAGAGCACCCCACTGCCGCCGGCTCCGTGCAGGTTCTGCCTGCCGGAGGCCACCAGCGACGGCGAGGGGGAGAGGAGGCTGGTGTGGGGGAGGCTGCGGGAGGGGCGGGGGTCGCCACCCGTGTCGCCCCGGGGAGGGAGCGACGCGGGGGCAGAGACCTGTACGCGGTCAGCATGCTCATAGGGGCGACCATATTTGTGTCTACCTTGAAATAATGCCATGTATGTTAATCGTGTGTAGCAAATTCTTATTTTCTTTGGCGTGGGAAGTGTTGTAACATGCCTGAATGTCCTATGTTGCTCCCCCCTTCTGTCTTGCTGTTTGCTTTGCCAGTTTTGCTACAGTGTGCTATCACATGCATCTTTCTACTGAGCTGTATTCTACTGAACTGTGAACGGAAATAAATAAATTGATTAATTTTTTTAAAGGTCGAGCTCCTAAGAGGATAAAAAAGGCACATGATCAGTTGTTCTTTGACGGTTCTTGAATTCCTAGTTTCGCACCGTTTGGAATGTTTAGAGAACACATGGTGGCAGTCTGTATATTTAAATGGCTGGTTTCATTTATTATATTACACCACTGAATTTGTAAAGATTAAAACATAAAATAATTGCGTGCAATGTTTATTTCTGCTGGTTGCTGGTTCGGTCTTCTATTTTTTTTTATAGAAGGAAAGAAGAATAGATTCTTTTTGTCTATTTGAGATTGCTTTTACCACACTTTCCTGGTGGTAAGGAGAGTAATTTAACATAAAAGTTCTAAAATACCCGCTTGATATGCATGAGGATCCTAAATTTGTTCCTTTCGTTCTGACATACATCGTTTCTCGAGTCACCCCATCCTTGGCCCTATTACGGGAACGCCGACGGAGGAAGTGAGTAGGCTTCTTCATCTCTACACTCCATGCACTAGTAGAAAACAGGCCTTAGGTTTCCAGCTTTAGTCCCGGTTTGGTTTTGGCCCGGTACTAATGTGACCATTAGTCCCGATTCCAACGGCTAGGGGGCGGGCAGCATCAGTACCGGTTCGTGGCATGAACCGGGAGTAAAGGGGTGGTGGCAGGCGGGTGTCAGGCATGGGACCCCACTAGCACATTTAGTACCGGTTCGTGTCACAAACCGGTACTAGAGATGCACCTTTAGTCCCGGTTTGTATAACCAACCTGGACTAAAAGTATCACTATATATAGTGCTTCGTCCAGCCAGAGCCGAAGCTCTCTGTTTTCCCCCTCCACTCTGTTTTCTTCCCCTCTTGCTCGAGCTCACCTCCATTTTTGCCAAAATTTGTCAAGATTTGAAGGCACCCCATCCATCCAAGTGTTCATAAAGGTTAGCAACTTTGTCCTTTCATCTCTCATTGCTAGATTAGCTCTTGCAATGCTCTATAAGTATAGTGATTTGTGGGTTTTAGTTTGGGAGTAATTATATGTGGTAGTTTATTTGATTTATATGCAATTTGAGCTCAAATTAACTTAATTTGCATGTGTAGGTGTGGTTTACTTATTGCCTTCCCGTCCCCGTCCTAACCACCGTCGATCACCCACACCGTCCCGTCGGCGGCACCACCTTGGTGAGCCTCTTGTTCTTGTCCTTTTTATTTAAAAAAATCATGTTTGTGTGATTTAGATAGTTACTTGTATAATTTTCTTACCTATATGGTTGTTTGTTATACATAGTGGCATGGTTTTGATATCCATCCCCGTCGGCCCTCATCCGGTTTATGATTCGGATGTGGTATATACTCTCTTTTATAACTATTTGTTGCATTTCGTGTTTATGATAATTATGCCCATCAAGTTGACATAGATATTTTATCTAGGAGGTATGTTAACCGGAAATTGCAACCGACATAGATATTCTTGTCGAGAAGTTAAATTTAGTTGAAAAACAAAACGAGTATTTGAAGGAAAAATTGAAAAGAATTAAAGAAGAGAAGATGAAACTGGAGTTGTATGTTGCCGATGTCGTTGATGATCACAAGATCAAGATGGATGCAATGCGCTTGAAGATTAGGAAATTTCAAAAATATGCCATTAATCAAGAGGCTTGGTATCACTTTGCTGTTGGATCAATTGTTACCTTAGTTGCGATCTTGATCGCATTGGTTGTTGCATTTAAATGCTTTAACTAGAGAGTTTGTCCGTTGTATTATGAGAATAAGTGTGTATGAACTATATGTATGAACTTGTATTAATTTGGTCTTTTCGGTGTTGTGTAATGAAGATGAGCCGGCAATGGATGTACGATGACCGATGCGCTCCCCAGTTCATTAATGGCATGCGTACTTTTCTGGTTGAGGCTGAGGCAAATAAGCGGGCGGATGGTTTTATGTGTTGTCCATGTGCTGCCTGTAAGAATTATCACAATTACTCTAACTCAAGAACCATTCACGTCCACCTGTTTACGTCTGGTTTCATGTCCGGCTATAACTGTTGGACCAAGAACAGAGAAAGAGGGGTCCTAATGGAAGAGAATGAAGAAGAAGAGGATGATGACAGCTATCCTGGCCATGGGTTGCCTGAATACGATGATACAACAATGGGGGAAGAAGCTGAGCCGGCAATGGGGGAAGAAGCTGAAGAAGAGGCATCAGATGAGCCCGCTGATGATCTTGGTCAGGCCATTGCCGATGCAAAGAGAAGCGCAGGTGAAAAGGAGAAGCTGAAGTTGCAGCACATGTTAGAGGATCACAAGAAATTGTTGTTCCCTAATTGCGAAGATGACAAGAAAAAGCTGGGTACCACACTGGAATTGCTGCAATGGAAGGCAGAGAATGGTGTATCTGACAAGGGATTTGAAAAGTTGATGATAATGTTAAAGAAGATGCTTCCAAAGGACAACGAATTGCCCGACAGTATGTACGAAGCAAAGAAGGTTGTCTGCCCTCTAGGATTAGAGGTGAAGAAGATACATGCATGCCCTAATGACTGCATCCTCTACCGCGGTGAGTACGAGGATTTGAATGCATGCCTGGTATGCGGTGCATTGTGCTATAAGATCAGCCACGATGACCCTGGTGATGTTGAGGGCGAGCGCCCCAGGAAGAAGATTCCTGCCAAGGTGATGTGGTATGCTCCTATAATACCACGGTTAAAACATTTGTTCCAAAACAAAGAGCATGCCAAGTTGATGCGATGGCACAAAGAAGACCGTAAGAAAGATGGGAAGTTGAGAGTACCCGCCGACGGATCGCAGTGGAGACAAATCAAGAGAAAGTGGAAGGACTTTGCTGATGACGAAAGGAACGTATGGTTTGGTTTAAGTGCAGATGGCATTAATCCTTTTGGGGAGCAGAGCAGCAATCATAGCACATGGCCTGTGACTCTATGTATCTATAACCTTCCTCCTTGGTTGTGCATGAAGTGAAAGTTCATTATGATGCCAGTGCTCATCCAAGGCCCCAAGCAACCCGACAAAGACATTGATGTGTACCTAAGGCCATTAGTTGAAGAACTTTTAGAGCTGTGGAGTATAGAAGGTGTACGTGTATGGGATGAGCACAAGCAACAGGAATTTGACCTGCGAGCGTTGCTGTTTGTAACCATCAATGATTGGCCTGCTCTTAGTAACCTTTCAGGATAGACAAACAAGGGATACCACGCATGCACCCACTGTTTAGATGATACCGACAGTATATATTTGGATAAATGTAAGAAGAATGTGTACCTGGGACATCGTCGATTTCTTACGATCAATCATGTCTTAAGAAAGAAAGGCAAGCATTTCAAAGGTGAGGCAGATCACCGGAAGAAGCCTGGCCACCGTACTGGTCATGATATACTTGATATGGTCAAGGATTTAAAAGTAATCTTTGGAAAGGGTCCTGGCGGACAATCTGTTCTGAATGACGCTGACGGACACGCACCCATGTGGAAGAAGAAATCTATATTTTGGGACCTACCATATTGGAAAGAACTAGAGGTCCGCTCTGCAATCGACGTGATGCATGTGACAAAGAATCTTTGCGTGAACCTGCTAGGCTTCTTGGGCATGTATGGGAAGACAAAAGATACACCGGAGGCACTTGAGGACCAGCAACGTATGCACGAAAAAGATGGCATGCATCCAAAGCAGTATCAGGGTCTTGCCAGCTATGCTCTTACCAAAGAAGAGAAGGAAATCTTCTTTCAATGCCTACTCAGTATGAAGGTCCCGTCTGGCTTCTCGTCGAATATAAAGGGAATAATAAATATGGCAGAGAAAAAGTTCCGGAACCTAAAGTCCCATGACTGCCATGTGATTATGACGCAACTGCTTCCGGTTGCATTGAGGGGGCTTCTACTGGACAATGTTCGATTAGCCATAGTGAAGCTATGTGCATTTCTCAATGCAATCTCTCAGAAGATAATCGATCCAGAAATCCTACCAAGGTTACAGAATGATTTGGTGCAATGTCTTGTCAGTTTCGACTTGGTGTTTCCACCATCCTTCTTCAATATCATGACGCACGTCCAAGTTCACCTAGTCGAAGAGATTGCCATTCTGGGTCCTGTATTTCTACACAATATGTTCCCCTTTGAGAGGTTCATGGGAGTCTTAAAGAAATATGTTCATAACCATGCTAGGACAGAAGGAAGCATCTCCAAGGGCCATGAAACAGAGGAGGTCATTGAGTTTTGTGTTGACTTTATTCCTGACATTAAGCCGATTGGTGTTCTCGAATCGCAGCATGAGGGCGGACTTGGTGGAAAAGGCACGCTAGGAAAGAATTCAGTAATATGCCAGGACGGGCATTCTTGGGCGCAAGCACACTACACAGTTCTACAAAATTCCAGCTTGGTGGCTCCATATATCGACGAACACAAGAATATTCTACGCTCCAAACACCCGGAGCAGTCTGACGACTGGATTACACGTGAACACACGGGGACTTTCGGCGGTTGGTTGTAGACACGTCTCATGCATGACGACACTATTGCAGATGATCTGTACTTGCTGTCCATGTTACCATCTTCGACTATATTGACTTTCAAAGGGTACGAGATAAATGGGAATACATTTTACATGATCGCCCAAGATAAAAAGAGCACCAACCAAAATAGTGGTGTCCGCTTTGATGCAGCAAACACCAATAGGCCAAAGGACACATATTATGGTTACATAGAGGAGATATGGGAACTTGACTATGGACGTGAATTGAAGGTCCCTTTGTTTGCAGCAAATGGGTCAATCTGTCAGAAGGTGGCGTAAAGGAAGACCCGCGGTACGGAATGACAACAGTGGATCTCAACAATCTTGGGTACGCAGACGAACAATTCGTCCTAGCCAATTATGTGGCGCAGGTTTTCTATGTGAAGGACATGTCTACCAGGCCGAAAAAAAGAAAAGATAAGAAAGCGAATACATCATACGATGTGCCAAAGCGCCACATAGTTCTTTCAGGGAAAAGAAATATCGTGGGAGTGGAGGACAAGACAGACATGTCAGAAGATTATGAAAAGTTTCATGAAATTGCTCCCTTCACAGTGAAGATTGACCCAAGCATCCTGTTAAATGATGAAGATTGTCCATGGTTACGGCGCAAAGAGACACACGCGAAGAAAAAGTTTTATAACAAAAAGATCCAACTCTGGGATGTGACCGGCTTCACCGTCATCACTTTCTTCTCTAGTGAGTTTCCGGACTTATCTCGAAAGTCCGACTTCGGACAAACCGGATGGAATCTTTGTAATAGTTAGGGTATATATGTGTTTTGGCATTTGAAAGGCGAACAAATATATATTTGAGGACTGGATGCAATTTTCAACCCTTTCTGACTTCATTTGCTATTTTTCATGCATTTACTGATTTTTTAAAGTTAAATGACCCAGAAATTGAAAAGCACTACAAATGAACTCTGAAAAGGTTGAAAGTTGGCATGGTATTATCATTTCACCCACATAGCATGTGCTAAAAAGTTGAGAGGGTTATGGCAAAAACGGGATGCACTTCGTGTACAAAATGTACAATCTCTTTTGAAGTATCAAGCTTTCGGACGAAAACTCATCTGTTACAAAGGCATTTTATTTTTTTATACTTATTTCAACTCCAGACTTTTTGTGCATTCATTATGCACCATTCAAAGCCAGGTCATCAATTTTCAACCCTCTCTGACTTCATTTGCTATTTTTCATGTATTTACTTGTTTTTTAGAGCTAAATGACACTGAAATTAAAAAGCATCACAAATGAACTCTGAAAAGGTTGAAAGTTGGCATGGTATCATCATTTCACTCACATAGCATGTGCTAAAAAGTTGAGAGGGTTACAGTAAAAACTGGATGCACTTCGTGTACAAAATGGACAATCTCTTTCGAAGTATCAGGATTTCGGACGAAAATTCATGTGTTACAAAGGCATTTCATTTTTTTAAACTTATTTCAACTCCAGACTTTTTGTGCGTTCAGTATGCACCATTGAAAGCGACGTCATCAATTTTTAACCCTTTCTGATTTTATTATTTATTTTTCATGCATTTACTGAATTTTTTGAGCTAAATGACCCTGAAATTGAAAAGCACTACAAATGAACTCTGAAAAGGTTGAAAGTTGGTATGGTATCAACATTTCACCCACATAGTATATGCTAAATAGTTGAGAGGGTTACGGCAAAAAATGGATGTACTTCGTGTACAAAATGGACAATCTCTTTCGATGTATCAGGCTTTCAGACGAAAACTCATCTGTTACAAAAGGCATTTCTTTTTTTTTAAACTTATTTCAACTCCAGACTTTTTGTGCGTTCAGTATGCACCATTCAAAGCCACGTCATCAATTTTCAACCCTTTCTGACTTCATTTACTATTTTTCATGCATTTACTGATTTTTCTTGAGCTAAATGACCCTGAAATTGAAAAGCACTATAAATGAACTCTGAAAAGGATGAAAGTTGGCATGGTATCATCATTTCACCCATATAGCATGTGCTAAAAAGTTGAGAGGGTTACGGCAAAAACTGGATGCACTTCGTGTACAAAATGGACAATCTCTTTTGAAATATCGGGCTTTTGAACGAAAACTCATCTGTTACAAAGGCACTTCATTTTTTTAAGTAACCTATGAATTACCAAATTGAATATAATGATAAAACACACTAATATTAAACAGCAGGAAAAAGAATCACTCAAAAATCTATTTTTAAAGTAAAGTTATTCACAAACTATTGATTCACACACATTTTAAATAATTCAAATTTAAACTATTCAAATTTGAAAAGTACTGGCATTAACAGAAAATTTTATAATTTTTGTGACCTAAAGCAAAAAGATTCACTCAAAAACTCTAAATAAAGCAAAAAAACTCAAAAACAAAAGAAATAAATAAAGCAAAAAACAAAAAAAATGGAAAATAAATAAATTAAAAAAAATGCCCGCCTAATGGGCCGCCACGGCCTGCATACGAGTAGAAACCCAACTTCCAGTTGGGCCAGGATGCAGGCCCGTCGGGCCCAATAGGCCCAGCAGGGGCGAGAGTCATTCGTAGGCCCACAGGCCTGCTTTTGAGAGTAGCTCGAAGGAGCAGCCGCGGCGGGGCTTATAAACCAGTGCGGCTATCCTTCGCTGGGCGAGGTGGGACTTAACTTCCCCTGCACTGCGGCTGTGGCTGCACGAGACCTTTTGTCGCGGTTGGTGTCCCGCCGCTTGGCCTGGCCAAAATTAACCTTTAGTCCCGGTTGGTGGCTCCAACCGGGACTATAGGTCCCCGCATATATATGACACACTTGAATTTTTTCACACTTCTCTGCTTCTTCGACGCCGAATACTGCAAAGGAGACGCCGCCAGGCTGCCGCCGTCGCCTGCCCCGACGCCGTTTCGCCTCCCCCGATGCCGGAGCTCGTCGCCGGCCCCGACGCCGCCCGCGCCTCCCCGATCCCTGACGCCGCCCACGCCCTTCTCCCCGAGCCGGCCTCGTCGACGGCTGTACCTCCTCGCCGACGCCCTCCCCGCCCCGATCCCCTCCTCCTCCTCGACCTTGCCAATGCCGCACGCGCCTCTCCTCTCCGACGCCGCCCCCGACGCCGGCCCGTTGACGCGCCGCCTCTCCTCTCCGACGCCCGCGCCCGCCGGCCTCGACCTCGCCGTCGCCGGCCTCGACCTCGCCGCTGTGAGCTCGCGCCGCCCCCTCCGGCGTTTTTTTCTTCACTAGATATATATATGTTTTAGATTATTATTAATTTAGTATAGAATGTATGTATATATGTATGCATGTTTTGATGTTTATATAGATGTTTTAGATGATTATTTTTTCACTATATGTATATATGTTTATATAGAAATTTTGAGGAATTTTGACATTTTGATCCAATGTATAGAAATCAGTATATATATGTATGTATACAATGTATAGAAATAAGTTGAGGAATTTTGACATTTTGATCCAATGTATAGAAATTAGTATATATGTATGTATACAACATATAGAAAAAAGTTGAGGAATTTTGACATTTGATCCAACTAGTCAATGTGTACGTGAAATGCACGTTAATTTGGAAGTATATTAATTGCATGCGGATATTAAGTAGGATATTATTTGTGTGTTATTATGTGATTAGCACTATATTTGGCATGAAATTAACTACACGCTAAACGTGTTGAGCGCTCGACATTGAAGCAGTCTAGGTCATTGGATTGACATGATTTGATGGCCGAGATTAATTGGATCTGCCGGGTCTTTTTTTATTTGATCCAATGTATAGCAATTAGTATATATGTATGTATACAATGTATATATAGAAAACATTTGAGGAATTTTGACCCAGCATAGAAAAAAATTGCATAGAATTTTTTTGCATATTTTAATGTTGTATTTGCAAAATAGTTTGTCATGTATTTGCAAAATCAAGTGAAAAAGAATTACAAAAATCACAATCAAGCATTTAAAAATGTTAAATTTGCATAGAATTTATTATCGACGTCAACGATGCCCGGCCCGCATCCTCGTCGTCGTCTCAGTGGCGACGACCTACTTGAGAGGCGCCATGTCCGGGACAGGGCTCCGCCGGGCTAGCACTGGGAGGTGCTACCTTCCGGGGCTCGCAGCTTGGTGAGGCACCGGGCTCTCGTCGTCGACCCGGAGCTTCTTTGGTGGCGTTTGCATGGGCCACATTCAGTGCGGAGGCAGCCGGCCCCGCCGGAGGTGGTACGTCGCCGTGCCAGGGAAGAGGACGAACACGTCCGTCGCTACATGGTTGCGTTGGACGTCAGGTTCTCCAATACCTGGCAGGTTCTTCGAGGATCTGACCCGTGCTATGATCCTGTGATGGTTCCTTCTCTTTGGGTGTCCACCGCCCGCCCCTCAGAAACCGCGAGTGAACTAGATTCTTCGATAATATTCGATCTGTATTAGCTAGTGATGTTATATGATAATATTCGAGATGTATTAGTGATAATTAATACTCGAGATGTATTCGAGATTATATTCGATAATATTCGAGATGATGTATTCGCGATTATATTCGATGATGCATATTATCTGGATTATTCGAGATGTATTAGTGATATTATTCGAGATGCATATTATCTACTATGATTCAGTTTTTCCTTATTGATTGCATTCTAATTTGAATACTAAATTGTTTTGTCTTTCTTCTGGATTAGTTAATATAAGCTATGGACAATACCGGCAGAGACGGAGAAGAGACCATGTTCGACATGATACGCTGCCCGATCCCAGATGGGAATGAACCCGAAGATGACGGCTCGCAATATCTGAACAATTCCGGTGAGGGAGTATTAATATTTGATGAAGACGAATGAAGAGACAAAGGACACAACAATGATGACGAAGGAAATGTTCTTCAAATAACAAAGACCGGCGAGGTATATATATATATATATATAAGGCATTACATGTATATATATATAAGGCATTACATGTATTAATTGAATTGTATATATATATATATATATATATATATTAACGAATGGATCTTTCTTATTTTAATTAGCCCTACGGATCGAGCAAATCTTCTACAAGCAGGGCAGTACGAGGCCCGACCAGAAGGTTGCAGGCTGGCATAAAGTACAACATCGATGCCATCAAAGAAAATGGCGAACCGCTTGCTCCTAAAAAGAATGCGGACAAATGGATTCGTCAATGCGGAGTTATTATCAGGGACCAAATCCCGATCTCCATTCAAGAATGGAATAAGCCAGCAAAGGGAGATTGAGGTGTTACTTTTGTCGACGAAAGAGCAAAAGATCTGCTTTGGGAATCGCTCATGGCACATTTCACCCTACCAGATCATTTGACTGATGAAGAATGGGACGAAGTCAAGAAGAGTGCTCTTAAGAAGATTGCGATAGCATTCAACAACCACAAGAAAAGAATATGGGCCAAGTATGAAGCAGACGGAAAGAAGACTCCAGCATTCGAGGGAACACTGGCGAAGGCAAAAGATCACTGGGACGCTTTTGTGCAGTTCAAGGAATCGGAATTAGCTAAGGAACGGTCGAGAATAAACAAGATTAATGCTGCGAAAAAAAAGTGGCACCATACTCTGAGGCCAGGTGGCTACCAGGTCGCCCGGCCTAAGTGGGATCTCGCTAAGGAACATATGATTGCTGCAGGGGTCACTCCAGTTACATTGAGTTGGCCTCCCAGGTGCAGGACTTGGTTTTATGGGCATGTGGGGAAGTTGGACCTAGAGACAGGGCTGGTTATGGAGCGGGCAAGTCTTAAAGAAGCCATCGACGAATTACTTGTTGCAATAGAAAATGCTCGAACGAGGAAGTACAAGCCCGATAGAGAGAATGACGAGCTTACGCGCGCCATGAAGAATCCTGAACACCCTGGACGAACATGAGGCAAAGGCGTTGTTCCGTGGTTTGAGGGGTTTGTGAATTGGAACGCCACTTACAGAAGCCGTGCGAAAAAGAGGAAGCACGAGGAGGAGCAGAGGAAGCAGGAAGCAGACCGCCTTCAACTGGTAGAATCAAAGCACGCGGAGTTGGAACGCGCTTTCCTAAGGCAGCAGGAGCAGATCGACTCACTTAGCCAGGAAAGGGCGTCTCAGCGGCAGCAGCAAGCAGATCCAGCATTGGATACAATCGTCCCATCTATGCCGAAAAGCAGCGTGGGTTCCACCCCGGCCGATGATGCACTGCTGGATAGATACCTTGTGGATGATATCAAAGATACGACAAATTGTGAGCTACACATGAAAGTCAAGAACATATCCATGAAGGTGGCGGACGGCTATGCTTTAACAAATCCCCCTGAAGCAAACTTCCATTGTAATCCGATTCCAGCTGGCTATGCTCGTGTCGGGGTTGATGAAGTGATGTCAGGATATTACGAGCTAGAGCTTGACATTCCTGGAGGTGACGAGGAGCGCACACTGGGAGAGGCCATACATCGTATCATTCTATGGAGAAAGGATTGCATCGTCTTTCCAAGGCCACCGACTCCTCCTCCAAGTCCGCCGCGTCAGCAAGCTCCTCCTCTAAGTCCGCCACCGCGTCAGCCGACTCCAACCCTGCCCGAGACGCAGCGCGGCGCTAGTCCGCCACCGTGTCAGCCGTCTCCACCTCACCACCCCGAGACGGAGCCCATCAATGCGAGTCCGCCATATCGATCTGGGGCACGTCAGCCTTCTCCAAAACAGAAGAGAGCACCAAGCAAGAAATCTCCTCCTGCCAAAAAGAAGTTGCCTTACGATATGACTAACGAGGAACTCGACGCCGAAGTGGCTGCCCAACTGAAGGCCCGTTTTGCACGGAAACAGCCCACGCCGAAGGAGAAAATACCTGATGAAGTCATAAAATACTTTATTGATAATGCTCAACTTGTTGTGAAGAGGACGTCCTCAGACTATGACCGTGTTATTAAGAAGTTATATGAGGCACAAAAAGTTCAGGAGTCGAGCTCGAGCCAAGCACGTTGTAGTAAATGCGGGAGAACTGTTCCCCAACTGGGAGAACAGGCAGTGCAATCGACCCCCCCTCCCCCCCTCATTGTACAACAATCACATGTGAGTACCGCCAATCTGCCGGAAATAACCGACGCTCATAGACAGATGGCTAAAGAGGCTGGTTGCACTGTTGAACAACTCCTTGGCATCGAGGATCTCCCCAAGATTCAAGATCACGAAGTAGCATGGAAATATATCCCCAGCCAAGATCCGGTCAGGGATGTCAAGAGTCTATCAACGAAAATGCGCAATTTGCATGACTGGTACCTGATAGAAGTCAAGAAGGGGCTAGATTCCTTCATGGTGAAAGTCAAGGAAGAGCATTACTTCCATGCAAAAGATTTGTGGGTTGAGTTTCAAGAAATGTTTCAGTTATTCAATCATGACGCACTCGGCAAATCTCTTGTCAGTTGCTATTGTTTGTAAGTGATTTCTTTCTGTAATTTAAGTCTCTAACTGTGCTCGTTCGTTGCCTGTAATTATCCTCACTATATTCTTTTCTGTGGTATTATGCAGAATGAAGATTTATGAAATGAAAAGAGATGAACGCTATGGCATTGGGTTCATTGACCCAAATACCATTAATGAAGAGGTGTGGACACGTCACCCAAAAGAGACAGAGAAGATGTTGCTACAGTTTTTGAAGCAACTAAATACCCAACCAGAAATATTATTTCTTTACAACTTTGGGAGAGTGTTACTGTCTTATACTACAAATTCTATTTTGCTTACTAGCTAGATGTTAATAAGTGTAGTTGATGAGTTATATATGCACATGCCCGCTTAATTATACAAACGTGTGCACATGCAATTTTCACTGGATCCTGCTAATCATTGAAGTTGACGAGGGAAAAGTTAGAGTACTGGACTCAGTACTTAAAGACCCTAAAGATTACTTAATCGTGAAGGGGATGGTCGACAGGTAATTTCAATCATTATCGCACTATGTCAGCCTCTTTAGTTCATTTCCTGATATTAACTAATTAATAACTCCTTTATTCATTTTCTTTGCCGGGCAGGGTTTGGGAAAGCTTCTTCAAACAGGTCCCAGGCCAATGGAAAAAAGAGCTGAAATGGGTGCGACCCAGTGTACGTAATTAAGTAGTACTAGCTAGCTACGTCCGCGCATCTCTTTAATTCTACTTTCAATACTATTATCATGCTTGATTAATTATTATCTGATTGAATTCTATTATCGTAAAGTGCATGAGGCAGGCGCCGGGAATAATTTATGTGCATACTACGTTTGCGAGAACATTCGCATGATGACGTTCGAAAGGAGCAAATCTGAAAGACAACTTTGGGTACGTTTGCCAGAACACTATCCATAATTTTTTATCATGATCTAATATATATACACACAACTAATATATTCATCTTGATATTCTTCTTTAAAGCTGACGGAGATGCGGGATAAGCTCCTACCAACGTACCGCATACGAGCATTTTAAGAGAAAATTGCGGGATTTTTGGTTGACCAGGTCATACATCCCAAAGGAGAATACCATTACACCTAACGCCTGCATGTAATTATCTGCAAATTGTAGTAGAAATTGTATATATATATATATATATATATATGTATGTATGTATGTATGCATGCGCACATGCATATGGTCGTACAAGAAATTCTATGATATATATATATATATGACTGGTTCTACGAGAAATTCTATTTATATATGTAGTAGCGTAAAATATGTTTGAAATAAAAAAAAATAAAAAAAAGAATTAAATGAAAAACACAGAATTAAAAGGAAAAATAAAGCATAAATCCCCCTAAACCCCTATACCTTTTAGTCCAGGTTGGTGTAGGCCCCCCAGCCTCCGGCACGGGCTCGTGCCACGTGGTGGGCCTTTGGTCCCGGGCCGTGATGAACCGGGACTAAAGACCGATTCTACATTAGTGATAGTCAGGACAACGAAAATTCTAGATGTGCTAACTGGCACAAATAACAACTAACTTAGCGAAATTCTCCAAGGCCTAAAAGTGAAATAAAAAGCAACCCGTAGCAACGCCCTAGCACATCATGTGATATTTTTTCTTCTCTGTTGCGACGCACGGGCATGTTTGCTTGTATATATATATATATATAAAAACACTATTCTAATAACAGTATTAGAATAATATTCTAAAAACACCAGGCTCTATATAGGGCCGACGGGGATGTTCCCGAACTGGTACGAAACATGAAAAAGAGCCCACCTATACCATCCCCACGACCCACCCCATCGACCCCATCCCTAACGTACCTGATCCCCATGACCCACCCCATCGTTCCCATCCCCAACTGCCGTGCGCTGCCGCCACCGTTCCTTGCCGCGGATCGTGCCGCTGCCACTGTTCCATGATGGGGCTCACGCAGCCGCAACCGCACCAACCCACCGCCCGTTGCTAGGATCCTTCCGCCACGCGATAGCCACCAACCCACGTCCCCGGCCACTAGGATCCTGCCACCGTGCAACCTTCCTCCACCCGCCGCCGCGACCTTCCTCCACCTGCCACCACGACCTTCTTCCCTCCCCTGCCACCCCAGATCCCACCCGAAGATGAGCTTGCGCGCCGCCATGTCCGCTCTGCCCAAATTGCGCCGTCGCCTCCGGCGGCCCCTCCTGCATCATCTCCACCTCATGCCACCAGTCCCCGCGTGTGGCTCCTTCCGGCTCCTTCCACGTCCACCTCCACCTGAAATTCCCCTGCCACTACATCACCGACGGCTATAGACGCGGTGCATAGGGCCCCTCCGCCACTTTCCCCGATGCTGCCCAGTGTCCAGCACAGCCGTCCCCTAGCGTGCAGCCTGTGAGCTTGAGCCCCTCTTCCAGCTGCTTCCGCGTGTGGCCACTGTACAACAACAATAGCATCGGAGGCAGGCGTGACGCCTGCTAATTTAAACCTTCTTATGCTATGTGTTTCATTGGAGCTTGTTGCCCACAACGTGTTTGTGTTAATGCTTGGAGGAGTACTGCTAATCTCTACCCCTAATAATAAAGGAGCTATTGCTTCTTACCATCGTAATTTCGTCCGTCCACCCGGCCGTTTTTACGTACGTTCGTTTTTCGTAGGTCGTTTTAATCGCTAGCTTAGCTGGGCCTCTACCTTGGCCTGTGTTGCTAGGATTTCTCTAATGGGCCGCCAGCCACGTTCCTAGAAGCCATGAGGAATGGAAGCGCTCAAAAATGCTACAACGAATTGTTGTATGTGTAGGTCTTCAGCAAGTGCTAGAGCTTCGCGGCATGCTATCGCCTCAAGTGTGGCCGGGTCGAGAACTCCTATGACTAGAGCCGAGCTACCCAAGTAACTTCCTCCCTCATCTCTGCAAACCGCAGCTGCTGATCCTCCTCTTCTTCCCAACACTCCAGCGTCAACATGGATCTTGCAATATCTAACAGGAGGCCTCTTCGGTTTCGGATTTGCTTGATGAGGTGTAGTATTCCGCACCGGGGCATTCGATTTATTGCTGATCAGGGACAGATCTTTGAGAAACCTGTCAATGAAGCTGTGGGTCACTTGGGGGCTTTGGAAAATTGCTTCATGTATTGCCTTCCGTCGAGCATGCCAGATAGCCCATAGTGTAACAGCCATGTCGACAAATTCTTCATGAGTTAACATATCCATCAGTGTAAATAGCCACTGTTTGGCTTTTGGCTCAGAATTTGCTGTGATTTTATGTGTGATCTCCGCATCAGCCAGTGCCCAAACACTTCTCGATGTGGTGCATTCCAAGAGGGAGTGACGCCACGAGTCCCGTATCCCACAAATCCCGCACACGTTGGAGTCGGACATATGACGGTGTGCTCTAATATCGTTTGTTGGGAGCGAGTGTTTTGAAAGCCTCCATAAAAACATCCGAATTTTCCCGGGAACTTCAGTCTTCCAAAGCGATTTCCCTGAGCTCTCTTCCGCCCTTGCGCTTGATGGGCCCGCTGCTCCTTCTAGCCATGCTTCACGACGTTCCCTCGTAGCCACCAACATCTTATACGCCGACTTGACTGAGAAGGCCCATGTTTTTCATAGTGCCAGGCCCAAAAATCAGATATGTTTCGGGTGCACAGCGGGATTCCAAGAATCACTTGAGCATCCATTGGCAAGAATGTAGCTTGGACCACTTGTCTATCCCATGACGCTGTCGCTCTCGTTATGAGTTCTGAGACCCTTGTTGGCGGATTCAACACACGACAGTCGTAAGGTCTAATCGACTCTTCTCTGGGCAGCCAATTGTGATTCCATATGTCTGTGGTTTCTCTGTTTCCAATCCGTTTTACCAGGCCCTGCTTCATGGTATCTCTGCTCTCAACAATGGCACGCCAAATCTGGCTTGGGTGGTTCCCCAACTCAGCCTGGAGGAAATCTGTGGTTGGATAATAGACGCTCTTTAGCACTCGAGCGCTAAGCGAGTCAGGATTTTGAAGTAGTCGCCATGCCTGCTTAGCGATCATTGCGAGATTGAATAGTTCGAAATCCTTGAACCCCGGGCCTCCCATTCCCTTTGGTTGGGTCATAGTTTTCCAAGAAACCCAATGAGGGTTCCTTTTGCCTTCCTTACTCCCCCACCAAAACTGTCTTATCAGCTTGTTTAAATGCTCACAAAGGCCCCGTGGCAACTTAAAACAAGACATCGAGAAGACGGGGACCGCTTGTGCCACAGATTTGACTAGAACCTCTTTCCCTGCTGTGGACATGGTGCGTTCTATCCATGCCTGCACCTTTCCCCAAAGCCGGTCCTTCAAATACTTGAAAGAACCATTCTTGGAAGAGCCAATGTCAGATGGCATCCCCAAGTACTTCTCATTGAGAGTTTAGTTGGGTACGTTAAGTGTTTCTTTGATTTCCTGTCTGACCGAATCTGGAACTCCTTTGCTGAAATAAATTGACGATTTGGAATAGTTGATACGTTGACCTGTTGCCTGACAGTAAGTGTTCAGAACATGGTACACCTCATTGGCTCCACCACCGTTTGCCTTGAAGAACAGCAGGCTGTCATCAGCGAAAAGAAGATGGTTCACCGGCGGCGCCGAAGGAGCTACCTGTAGACCATGCAAGTTGGATGACTCACTTTTTGATTTTAGAAGGCATGACAGGCCCTCTGCTGCTATCAAGAACAAGTATGGAGATATTGGGTCCCCTTGTCTGATTCTGTCAGGACCGGTTTTCCAATAAAACATTTATTGAAAAATCGCCCCTTCCGTCAGACCAGTATAGAAAAAAATCTAACTGGTAGACAAATCCTTGATACAGAAATCCAGAAGTACTAAATATTATACATGGTTGAGCTGAGGCTGCTCAAATTTTTTATTACAAGCACGCCAATATTACCCATAAAGGCGGATATGACACAAAGGGTATGGTGGCATAACTACTGACTCGCAATAAAAGTGGTGGTGGATATGTCACAGAGAAGTGGGTGACATGACTCCAAAATCTTACAACTCATCAAGCGTCGGAGTGAGGCTCGATGATTTTATTAAGGTAGCGGAAGCGTATATAATACAGGTGACCAACTCCAGGATCGCAAGGGACTGACTGGGACTCCTCTAGGCGTCGGACTCGCTATCATACTCTTCATCCATAAGATCGCCTTCGTCAACATCTGGCCAAATCAACAAGCCAGGTGAGTACTTTGAATGTACTCGCAAGACAGTTTGGACATAAGATATAACGAATGCAAACATGATGCACATGAGCAGATTAGCAATGCACACTCAGGTAATAAATTTGCACTGCAAGATAAATAAAAAGGAAGTCAGGCGGTAGTCCTCCCGAAATCCCAATAAAATAGCTGAAGACCGATCGGGTGTCTGAAGCGACGCCTCGAAAGGAAAAATAAATTAGCATGCCGCAGTCGGGCGTCAGGGCGACACCACATAAAGGGCTTATACTGAAAAGTAAATGACAGCACGTGCCACAGTCGGACGTCTAAGCGACATCTCGAAAAGGGCTTATAATGAAAGTAAATAACAAGGATGCCACAGTCGGACGTCTGAGCGACATCACATAAAAGGCTTATATCCAAAAGTAAATAACAAGAATGCCACAATCGGACGTCTGAGCGACATCTCATAAAGGGCTTATATCAAAAGTAAATAACAAGAATGCCACAGTCGGACGTCTGAGCGACATCACATAAAGGGCTTATATTCAAAAGTAAGTAACAAGAATGCCACAGTCGGACGTCTGAGCGACATCACATAAAGGGCTTATATTCAAAAGTAAGTAACAAGAATGCCACAGTCGGACGTCTGAGCGACATCACATAAAGGGCTTATATTTCGTCATTCGAATTTGAGTAGTCCGTGGAGGTAGCACCATCCCACGGAATACTCGGTACATAATCATAAACAGGTTAGTCCATCCACAGGAATAACATTCAGCCGGGTTTACCACTGTCGGTTAACAAGTTTGTTCTTCAGAGACTGATACTGGAACTGACACTGAGACTGACACTGATAGGTCAACCAACGTCCTTGACCGAGGACTTGGTTCCTCGAATGGTTTTGACTCTGCAGAGTTTGTACTCTTAACCCACAGCCAACGGATTTCAGTAGTCACAAAGGACTAGTTCCGTTTACGGTATTTTAGAAGAAAACACATCTAACCAGTACACACCCATTCCACATCCCGCTGCCAGGAATCACCCTAGGCTACGTTCAAGAAAAACTCTAAGGCGGGGAGGCCAACACCTCGAATAGCATGGGATCAAATTTATATCGCGCGCTCTAAGGGGTGCCCCCCTCTCGGTCCCAACCGGAAACACCCATGCCCCCTGACCGGATGATGGGCTTTAATCCAGGGCCAGGGAACCCTTAATCCGGCCCCTCTATTTGGTGTGTACCTGGGAAGAGGTTTGCAACTTACTAAACCGCATTCTTTGCAGAAAACATGTGGCAGCACGAAAAAGGGGACGAATGGGAACAAGACTCGATCCACGTCAACACTGGAGTTAAACAGTTGATATAGAACTGGCATGCTTCAACAATACCACCTTGCAACCTATCATGCCACCACATGATCAGGTTGTCACACCATCTTATGAACACATCAAGTTTCGAAGCTCACTTGCGTCTTGCTTTGCATGGAATATAACATTCAACAAATGCTTATATAAACATGCCATGAGAAAACCACTCAAGCCAACATGAAAAACACTCATCATATCAAAGGTTCAAACATGCTTGCCTGGTTCGGAGTAGTCGGAGTCTAGCTCGGCAAGGTTGGCGGCACCGTCACCTCCTTCGGTATTTACATTATAAAGAAAAATCGGGTACTAACGTAAATACCGTGCGTGCATAAAAATTGTTCCAAATATTTTTCAAATAACTATGATAAAAAACTAGACAGAAAAATAGAGATGACAGAAAAAGAATCAACTCAAAATCATCTTTTGTTTAAAAGTTATAGAGGTTTTAGTCCAGGGACTAATCTGTTATAAACAAAAAATTATCCAGGGGCTATTTAAAAAAAACAGAAAACGCTTCGGTTGGAATACGCCTTCCAGAGAAGAAAACGCACCCGACCCGAAGGCGCCAACAGAAAACAATTTCGAAGAAGAAGTGGAGAGGCTGACGAGGGGGTCCCTCATGTCAGGTTTGAAATCCCCACCGGCGGCAGAGGCGAACGATGATCGCCGGCGGCGATCGATGGCGAACCAGAGGAGGGCAAGGGTATGGTTGCACTCACGGGTCAGTTCCGCGTCGGTGGGTGGTGGAAGTAGGCGTCGGGGAGCACCACGTCGACGGCGGCTTCCACTCCGGCGGACGGCGGTTCGGGCGAGCTCGGATTTGTCGGAGGAGAGCTGCCAACACCGAATTGAAGCTCGGGTTAGAAGAGGTGGTGGACTAGGAGGTTGCTGGCAAAGTTTGGGACGCGGGGGCTCACTCACCAGAGAGGATTTTGCCGGAGCCCGAAGCGGATCGGGGCGGCCGGAGCTGGGGAAGAAGACCCTCCCGAAGCCCTCTGATGTTTGTGGCGTGGTTCTGAGGAGAGGTGGAGAGGTGCTGGGTCGATGGGTGGCTCGGGGCCTCTATTTATAGCCGGCTCGAGGCAGTTGCCGAAAACGGGATAACTCCAGCGAGCGATTACGGCGTGGCAGGGGTTGGATGGAAGGATTAGGCGACTGGGTGTCTTCGGATTGGTCCACTGGCACCATTCAATGGTTAAACCTGGTTGGATTTGGCCTGCTCCCGTGGTCTCGGCGGGACAGAGCTCACGGGCTCGTCGGCGGCAGAGAGCGCGCTCTGCGCTTCTCAGGCCACGGCGACGGCTCTACAGCGTGCTCAGAGCAGGAGATGAACACGCGTAGGCCACCAGTGGCTCGGGCGGTGCGGAGGATGGCGTTCTGCAATGCTGGCTTCTGCCAGCCGCCACGGGAGGTACTGCCACTGCGGAAGGCGCCGGCGTTGACGCGACAAGTCGCCACCGATTCTCGCAACCGGCCAAGCGACCGTGCGGCGCACTGGATAAGAAGGGGGAACAGGGAGCAAGGCGCCAACGCGTGCACTGGCGAGATCGACGACGAGCTCTGACGAAAACGACACTGAACCCTCTGAACTTTCTGAATTTGACAGGAACAGTGCACGCCAGCTGTTCGACGAAATGATTGACGCACGTGGAAATTTTTTTCTTGAGCTGAAACTTGGAGGGGTGGCCTATTGATGCATCCAGAGACTCCCTAAATTTTCTCAGAATTTTTGGAAAAGGAAAAGAATGAATTTCACCAAAAATGGCAAATCTGGTCCAAACTTGCAGCAAGCAAATTTTGAAAAATTTGAACTGTGGACCAGCAGCTCTTGATGGATCTAGGTTGAGGGTACTAAGGACTAGCGAGGGTAATTTATTTGGAACCAAAGCTCAAAGCAATCTGATACTTCCTTTGTAAACTTGAGGGGTCCAAAATAAATTACAGAAAAAGGTTTGAGGATAAAATCAATAGAAATAAAATCTAAAAGAGGTTGAAACTTGCTGGAATTGGATGCTTGGCTTGACCCAAAGTAGGGAGGAGGGTTTGAGAAGAAATTTTTGAAATGCAAGTCATGGTAAGAGAGTATTTTTGAATAGGGAAGTAGAAATCCAAAACTTATAGGAATTCTTTTTAATAAAAGAATTAGTAAAACAATCCGAGAGTATGTGTGTTGAACCAACACATGTTGAAAACCCTCAAGACTAAAATCAAGATTGGGAAGAACTCATAAAATATTTGTCATAAAAGATTGGAGAAGTAGAGTCTTTTAGAAAAATTGAAATAACCTCCTTCCAATCAAAAAAATATATTTGATAAAAATCAAGACCAAAATTTTGGGGTGTTACAACACCTACCCCCTTAGGAAAAATCTCGTCCCCGAGATTTCAGCTGATCCTCAAATAGGTGTGGGTGCTCTGCCCGAAGAAAATCCTCTCTTTCCCATGTTGCTTCATCTTCGGTGTGATTGCTCCACTGAACCTTGAAAAACTTAATTGTCTTCTGACGGGTCCTTCTTTCAGACTCCCACAATATTTTTATTGGACGTTCCCTGTAGGTGAGGTCTGGTTGCACGTCAATGTTCTCATGAGATACATGCTTCTCTGGGTTGCTTACACACTTCCTTAGCTGTGAAATGTGGAACACGTCATGGACGTCTGACAGTTCTTCAGGTAGGTCTAGCTGGTAGGCCACTGTGCCTCTTCGTGCAATCACACAGAAGGGCCCAATAAATCGTGGTGCTAGCTTTCCTTTAACTTTGAATCGTTGCAGGCCCCTCATAGGGGATACTCTTAGATACACATATTCACCGGGTTCAAAACTGACTTCACGATGTTTTTGATCGTAATAACTCTTTTGTCGGCTCTGAGCTGTCTTGAGTCGATCCTTGATTAGTTTAACTTTCTCCTCAGCTTCTTTGAGCATGTCTGGGCCGAAGATACGACTGTCTCCTGTCTCTGACCAATTTAGTGGGATACGGCATCTTCGCCCATATAAGGCTTCAAAAGGTGCCATTTGTAGACTGGCTTGGTAACTGTTGTTGTGCGCGAACTCGGCATACGGCAAGCTTTCTTCCCAACTAGTTCCATAGGTGAGAACACATGCTCTTAGCATGTCTTCTAGAATTTTGTTCACACGTTCAGTCTGTCCTCCAGTCTGGGGGTGGTAAGCTGTGCTGAATACTAGTTGAGTTCCCAGAGCTTGTTGTAAATGATCCCAAAATCTGGAGACGAATTGAGTGCCTCTGTCGGATATTATAGTCTTTGGAACTCCATGCAGACAAACAATACGGGAGAGATAAAGCCCGACAAGTTTCTGAGTGGTGTGGGTTGTCTTTACTAGAATAAAATGTGCCACCTTGGTTAATCTATTTGTGATGACCCATATGGCATCATTTCCGTGTCGTGACCGAGGTAGTCCGACAATAAAATCCATTCCAATTTCGTCCCATTTCCATTCGGGTATCCTGTTTGGCTGTAATAGTCCTGCTGGTTTTTGGTGTTCGGCCTTAATGCGCTGACATGAATCACAACATGAAATGAATGTGGCTATATCCCTCTTCATACCGTGCCACCAAATTTTTTCCTGAATGTCCTTGTACATTTTGGTTCCTCCAGGGTGAATTGAATATGGAGCGGTGTGGCCTTCAGCCAAAATTTGCTGTTTGAGGTCCTCTACATTTGGTACGCAAAGCCTGTCTCCGTACCATAATATTCCCTCATCGTCTATGACGAATTCTGAGGCTTTGCCCAGACTCACTTTTCTTTTTATGCCTTCGATGCTGGGGTGTCCATGCTGAGCTTTCTTAATCTGTTCCATTAGGGTAGGCTGTATTTCCAAATTTGACATAGTGCCTTCAGTGACCAACACCATGTTGAGTTTGGCAAACTCCCTCTGAAACTCAGGTCTCAAATTTTGTAGACCGTTGTTGCCCAAGCTTGGGTTTCGGCTGAGAGCATCTGCCACTACATTCGCCTTTCCTGTATGGTAGTGAATGCCAACATCATAATCTTTCACTAATTCCAACCAGCGTCATTGTCGTAAATTGAGTTCTGGTTGTGTGAAAATATATTTGAGGCTTTTATGGTCCGTATATATTTCACAACGATTCCCAAGCAAAAAGTGCCTCCATTCTTTGAGTGCATGAATAACTGCTGCTAATTCCAAGTCATGAGTAGGATAATTTTCTTCATGCCTTCGTAGTTGCCTGGAAGCATATGCGACTACTTTGCCTTCTTGCATTAATACGCATCCGAGGCCCTTCCGGGACGCGTCGCAATATACCTCAAAAATTTTGTGTATGTCTGGTACGACCAATACTGGTGCTGTTGTTAATCTCTTTTTGAGTTCTTGGAAACTTTTCTCGCAAGCTTCAGTCCACACAAACTTCTTATCCTTCTTGAGTAGCTGTGTCATAGGTTTTGCTATGGTGGAGAATCCCTCAATAAATCTTCTATAATATCCAGCCATTCCCAGAAAACTTCGTACATCTGTAATGTTGGCTGGTGGTTTCCAGTCAAGTACGGCCTTGACTTTTTCTGGGTCCACGGCGACTCCTTCTTGGGTTAATACGTGGCCTAGAAAACCAACCTGTTTTAACCAAAATTCACATTTGCTGAATTTGGCGTACAATTTATGTTTCCTTAACTTTCCCAGTACAATTCTGAGATGTTCAGCATGTTCTTCTGGTGTCTTGGAATATACTAAAATATCGTCAATGAACACTACAACAAATTTGTCCATAAATTTCATAAATACTTTGTTCATGAGGTGGACAAAATATGCGGGGGCGTTTGTCAGTCCAAACGGCATTACTGTAAAATCATATAACCCGTATCTGGAGGTGAATGCTGTCTTAGGAATATCTTCTGTTCGTACTTTTAATTGATGATATCCCAACCTTAAATCAATTTTTGAGAAAACCTTGGCTTGTGTGAGCTGGTCGAATAAATCATTTATCCGTGGCATCGGATATTTGTTTTTGATGGTGACCATGTTGAGTGCTCGATAGTCTATACATAACCTCAGTGTCCCATCCTTTTTCTTGGCAAATAATACTGGTGAACCCCAAGGTGAGGAGCTGGCCCGGATAAATCCTTTGTCCAGTAATTCTTTTATTTGCTTCTTCAATTCTACCAACTCGGAGGGTGCCATTCTATAGGGTTTCTTGTAAATGGGAGTGGTTCCAGGTGCTAGTTCAATGATGAACTCTATTTCTCAGTCAGGTGGCATGCCTGGTAGCTCTTCGGGAAATACATCAGGAAACTCACACACCACTGGAACTTTACTTAATTCTGAAATATCCACCTTGTTCAATCTTGGTCGCAGTGATATTGGTCTTTCTTGAGCTGCAATTTTTATTGTCTTCCCGTGATGATGGGTGAGGATCACAGTCCGATTGAAACAGTCGATAAATCCCTTGTTGGTGGTTAACCAGTCCATTCCTAGGATAACATCCAGTCCCTTATTTTCCAATACAATGAGGTTTGCCCGAAACTTTAATCCCTCAATCTCAATAACCACACCATGGTAGTAACTCTGAGTGATTTGCTTAATCCCGGGGGACTTGATGGTCATAGAATTTTCCAAGGGAAGAATCAGAAAATTATGTTGCAAAGCAAATTTCATGGAAACGAACGAGTGAGAAGCTCCAGAATCAAACAAAACCGTGGCAGGTATTGTGTTGACAGGGAACGTACCGAGTACGATGTCCGGAGCATTCTGTGCTTCCTCCTTGGTCACATGGTTCACGTGACCCTTCTTGTGATTGTTATTGGGGTTGAAGTTGTTACGCTTGGGGGCTGAATTATTTCCACTGTTGTTCGGCTTGAGGGCCGAGTTTCTTGGCTTTGGGCACTGCTTGGCATAGTGTCCTTCCTCTCCACAAGCGAAGCAAGTAACGCCTGGGTGATACGTAAAATCCTTGTCCCTTGCATGAAATTTTTTGTTTGGGCGTAGAACATTGGTTGCGGATTTGTTTGCCCCATTTTTCTGAAAATCATTCTTGTTCCGGTTGTTGCGAGAATGAGTAGTCTTGTCCCTTTTGCGCTTGCGAAAATCCTCCAAGCTGCGGCGCTCATTTTCCAATGTAATAGCTTTGTCCACCAGCGTTTTGAAATCTGGGAAGGTGTGTATGACCAGCTGGCATTTAAGTGCTGGTGCCAGACCGTCCAGAAAATTTTCCATCTTTTTGTTTTCAGTCATATGTTCTTCGTTGGCATAACGAGATAATTGAGTAAACTGACTATTGTACTCAGTCACTGTCATGCTTCTCTGCTTGAGGTCATCAAACTCCCTTTTCTTGATCTTCATAACACTTCTGGGAATGTGCGCCCCACGAAAATTTTCCTTAAATTCCTCCCAGGTGATGTTGTTTTCATTGGGGTGCATGTGTAGGAAATTTTCCCACCATGATGCAGCTGCTCCAGTGAGGTAGTGAGGTGCATAAAGTACCTTCTCACGGTCCGAACATTGTGCAATAATTAGTTTCCTCTCAATGTCTCGAAGCCAATCATCGGCCTCAAGCGGTTTATCAGTGTGAGAAAAAGTTGGGGGACGTGTCTTTTGTAGTTCAGACAATTTGGAATGCTGCTGGTATGGTTCGCGGTGATTTCCCATATTGATAATATGGTTCATCATTTCGTGATGCTGCTGCTGGCTTTGCTCATAAAGGCGGCATACTTGAGAAAACGCTTCTTCACTGCCTTGCTGACTTGACTGCCCCTGTGTGAAATTGTTACTTGTGTGGGTACCGTAATTTTCTTCTGGCGGACTTGGCATGGAACGAGTCCAGGGACGAGGCATTTCCACTCTGGGGTATTTTTTTTGCAGAACTCATGAGAAAAAAAATCTGAGTAGCAAAAATAAATAATTTTGCAAAGGCAGAAATTTAAAAACCCAGAGATTTTTCAATAAAATACTTGATTGCGCATGGAGAAGGACCGCTCAGTACATATCTTACATGCCAGCCGTAATTATACAATACATCACTCAGGATGTGCGTACACATTTCTGACATGTTATTTAGGCTAGTGCACTTCTCCGAGTTCCTACATGATGCGCACACAAACTACTTCTCAACAAACCTATATACATATAAACATATCATACAAGCTGGTACAACCCATGGCTGCTCGGCGCACTCAGTCGGAGATGGCAAAAACTTCCCTCGGCCTGCCGAGGGTAAGTCCCAGTGATGCTGGAGACTCCACCTCCTCCTCAATAATAGGCTCTAGGCGCGAAGCACTGGGCTGAGCAGCTAGTGCGGGTGTGGTAGGTGGTGCAACACTAACTGGGGTAGGAGCAATGACTTGGTCAAATTCCTCAGTGGTAGGCAGGCGGCGAGCGGTGGCTAAAATGGCAGGTGCATAGGATGCTGAGGACGAGATGTATGATAGTGGTGGTGCTGTATGGAGGAGTTCCCTCTTGTTGGCGGTACAGCCCTGAACTAAGTCCATACGAGCAGCCACAAAGTCGTCCACGAGGTTATCAAAAGCTGCCTCAAGAGGCTTGAGATACTCAACAAGCATCTCAATAGCCTCATCTCTCTCTCCCCTAGTGCAAGCGAATGCATAGTGACAAGTGTATGGCACGTGGCATGGGAGGTAGCGGTAGCGACGAGCCTTCATTGAAGGAAGAGCATCCCGGAGACGAGCTATTGCCTCACGGGCAGCCATCTGCATGGCATGCCTCTCCGTAGGCATGGCCCTCCCAACAAATCGGAAGCGGCGTGACTCAGAACGTCCTCCCTTGAATTGTACCGCGGCCTGGTGCATAGACACGCTGTCGCTGAGCTTGTGCTGGTAGAGTGTGAACTCCGGACGAGCCGATGGCCCGATCGCGACCTTGGCGATGGAGACGAGAAGCTTGATAAACCCCTCAGGTACATTGGCGAACACCTATGACTCACAGTAGCTGCCAGCCAACTACAAAAGTAGACAAAAATTCCAGATAGTCAAATCATAAATTTATGATGACTAACAGAAAATTGCTACAATTTGCAAATTGCTAAAATAGCACCTATTACGCTAATAACCGATTAGCGATCACACCTAGTGGCTTCCTACAGTCAGCCTGGCTCTGTTACCAAGGTTGTCAGGACCGGCTTTCCAATAAAACATTTATTGAAAAATCGCCCCTTCCGTCAGACCAGTATAGACAAAAATCTTACTGGTAGACAAATCCTTGATACAGAAATCCAGAAGTACTAAATATTATACATGGTTGAGCTGAGGCTGCTCAACAATTTTATTACAAGCACGCCAATATTACCCATAAAGGCGGATATGACACAAAGGGTATGGTGGCATAACTACTGACTCGCAATAAAAGTGGTGGTGGATATGTCACAGAGAAGTGGGTGACATGACTCCAAAATCTTACAACTCATCAAGCGTCGGAGTGAGGCTCGATGATTTTATTAAGGTAGCGGAAGCGTATATAATACAGGTGACCAACTCCAGGATCGCAAGGGACTGACTGGGACTCCTCTAGGCGTCGGACTCGCTCTCGTACTCTTCATCCATAAGATCGCCTTCGTCAACATCTGGCCAAATCAACAAGCCAGGTGAGTACTTTGAATGTACTCGCAAGGCAGTTTGGACATAAGATATAATGAATGCAAACATGATGCACATGAGCAGATTAGCAATGCACACTCAGGTAATAAATTTGCACTGCAAGATAAATAACAAGGAAGTCAGGTGGTAGTCCTCCCGAAATCCCAATAAAATAGCTGAAGACCGATCGGGTGTCTGAACCGACGCCTCGAAAGGAAAAATAAATTAACATGCCGCAGTCGGGCGTCAGGGCGACACCACATAAAGGGCTTATACTGAAAAGTAAATGACAGTACGTGCCACAGTCGGACGTCTAAGCTACATCTCGAAAAGGGCTTATAATGAAAGTAAATAACAAGGATGCCACAGTCGGACGTCTGAGCGACATCACATAAAGGGCTTATATCCAAAAGTAAATAACAAGAATGCCACAGTCAGACGTCTGAGCGACATCTCATAAAGGGCTTATATCAAAAGTAAATAACAAGAATGCCACAGTTGGACGTCTGAGCGACATCACATAAAGGGCTTATATTCAAAAGTAAGTAACAAGAATGCCACAGTCGGACGTCTGAGCGACATCACATAAAGGGCTTATATTCAAAAGTAAGTAACAAGAATGCCACAGTCGGTCGTCTGAGCGACATCACATAAAGGGCTTATATTTCGTCATTCGAATTTGAGTAGTCCGTGGAGGTAGCACCATCCCACGGAATACTCGGTACATAATCATAAACAGGTTAGTCCATCCACAGGAATAACATTCAGCCGGGTTTACCACTGTCGGTTAACAAGTTTGTTCTTCAGAGACTGATACTGGAACTGACACTGAGACTGACACTGATAGGTCAACCAACGTCCTTGACCGAGGACTTGGTTCCTCGAATGGTTTTGACTCTGCAGAGTTTGTACTCTTAACCCACAGCCAACGGATTTCAGTAGTCACAAAGGACTAGTTCCGTTTACGGTATTTTAGAAGAAAACACATCTAACCAGTACACACCCATTCCACATCCCACTGCCAGGAATCACCCTAGGCAACGTTCAAGAAAAACTCTAAGGCGGGGAGGCCAACACCTCGAATAGCATGGGATCAAATTTATATCGCGCGCTCTAAGGGGTGCCCCCCTCTCGGTCCCAACCGGAAACACCCATGCCTCCTGACCGGATGACGGGCTTTAATCCAGGGCCATGGAACCCTTAATCCGGCCCCTCTATTTGGTGTGTACCTGGGAAGAGGTTTGCAACTTACTAAACCGCATTCTTTGCAGAAAACGTGTGGCAGCACGAAAAAGGGGACGAACGGGAACAAGACTCGATCCACGTCAACACTGGAGTTAAACAGTTGATATAGAACTGGCATGCTTCAACAATACCAGCTTGCAACCTACCATGCCACCACATGATCAGGTTGTCACACCATCTTATGAACACATCAAGTTTCGAAGCTCACTTGCGTCTTGCTTTGCATGGAATATAACATTCAACAAATGCATATATAAACATGCCATGAGAAAACCACTCAAGCCAACATGAAAAACACTCATCATATCAAAGGTTCAAACATGCTTGCCTGGTTCGGAGTAGTCGGAGTCTAGCTCGGCAAGGTTGGCGGCACCGTCACCTCCTTCGGTATTTACGTTATAAAGAAAAATCGGGTACTAACTTAAATACCGTGCGTGCATAAACATTTTTCCAAATATTTTTCAAATAATTAAGATAAAAAACTAGACAGAAAAATAGAGATGACAGAAAAACAATCAACTCAAAATCATCTTTTGTTTAAAAGTTATTGAGGTTTTAGTCCAGGGACTAATCTGTTATAAACAGAAAATTATCCAGGGGCTATTTTAAAAAAACAGAAAATGCTTCGGTTAGAATACGCCTTCCAGAGAAGAAAACGCACCTGACCCGAAGGCGCCAACAGAAAACGATTTCGAAGAAGAAGAGGAGAGGCTGACGAGGGGGTCCCTCATGTCAGGTTTGAAATCCCCACCGGTGGCAGAGGCGAACGATGATCGCCGGCGGCGATCGATGGCGAACCAGAGGAGGGCAAAGGTATGGTTGCACTCACGGGTCAGTTCCGCGTCAGTGGGTGGTGGAAGTAGGTGTCGGGGAGCACCACGTCGATGGCGGCTTCCACTCCGGCGGACGGCGGTTTGGGCGAGCTCAGATTCGTCGGAGGAGAGCTGCCAACACCGAATTGAAGCTCAGGTTAGAAGAGGTGGTGGACTAGGAGGTTGCTGGCAAAGTTTGGGATGTGGGGGCTCACTCACCAGAGAGGATTTTGCCGGAGGCCGAAGCGGATCGGGGCGGCCGGAGCTGGGGAAGAAGACCCTCCCGAAGCCCTCTGATGAGTGTGGCGTGGTTCTGAGGAGAGGTGGAGAGGTGCTGGGTCGATGGGTGGCTCGGGGCCTCTATTTATAGCCGGCCCGAGGCGGTTGCCGAAAATGGGATAACTCCGGCGAGCGATTACGGAGAGGCAGGGGTTGGATGGAAGGATTAGGCGACTGGGTGTCTTCGGATTGGTCCACTGGCACCATTCAAAGGTTAAACCTGGTTGGATTTGGCCTGCTCCCGTGGTCTCGGTGGGACGGAGCTCACGGGCTCGTCGGCGGCAGAGAGCGCGCTCTGCGCTTCTCAGGCCACGGCGATGGCTCTGCAGCGTGCTCAGAGCAAGAGATGAACATGCGTAGGACACCAGTGGCTCGGGCGGTGCGGAGGACGTCGTTCTGCAACGCTGGCTTCTGCCAGCCGCCACGGGAGGTACTGCCACTGCGGAAGGCGCCGGCATTGACGCGACAAGTCGCCACCGACGCTTGCAACCGGCCAAGCAACCGTGCGACAAGGCGCCAACGCATGCACTAGCGAGATCGACGACGAGCTCTGACGAAAACGACACTGAACCCTCTGAACTTTCTGAATTTGACAGGAACAGTGCACTCCAGCTGTTCGACGAAATGATTGACGCACGTGGAAAATTTTTCTTGAGCTGAAACTTGGAGGGGTGGCCTCTTGATGCATCCAAAGACTCCCTAAATTTTCTCAGAATTTTTGGAAAAGGAAAAGAATGAATTTCACCAAAAATGGCAAATCTGGTCCAAACTTGCAGCAAGCAAATTTTGAAAAATTTGAACTGTGGACCAGCAGCTCTTGATGGATCTAGGTTGAGGGTACTAAGGACTCGCCAGGGTAATTTATTTGGAACCAAAGCTCAAAGCAATCTGATACTTCGTTTGTAAACTTGAGGGGTCCAAAATAAATTACAGAAAAAGGTTTGAGGATAAAATCAATAGAAATAAAATCTAAAAGAGGTTGAAACTTGCTGGAATTGGATGCTTGGCTTGACCCAAAGTAGGGAGGAGGGTTTGAGATGAAATTTTTGAAATGCAAGTCATGGTAAGAGAGTATTTTTGAATAGGGAAGTAGAAATCCAAAAATTATAGGAATTCTTTTTAATAAAAGAATTAGTAAAACAATCCCAGAGTATGTGTGTTGAACCAACACATGTTGAAAACCCTCAAGACTAAAATCAAGATTGGGAAGAACTCATAAAATATTTGTCATAAAAGATTGGAGAAGTAGAGTCTTTTAGAAAAATTGAAATAACCTCCTTCCAATAAAAAAAATTTGATAAAAATCAAGACCAAAATTTTGGGGTGTTACAGATTCCTCTTGAAGGTACACTGGTACGCGTCGGTGCTATACAAACGGTTTTTAACCCCTTTCCGCGACGACATTTGAAACCGTCGCTAAGTGAGTGTGGGCGATAGGGGGGTCCTTCCCACACGACCCAGAAACCGTCGGGGGTAGTGTGGCACCCCGATAGAGGGCCAACGCACGCCAGCCCCAGTATAAGACTTGGCGCACGTCAAAGACATGATACAGCAATTCCAGGCACAAAATGGCTTTATTGTATGAAATGGAGTATTACAATACTGTTGCTTACAACAATATTACATAACTCCAAGGCTAACTAAAATGGCAGCGAAGGTCTTGGTTCAGCGGCAACGACGTCTCTGGCTGGGCTCCACAACTCACAGGACTGGCTGGGTTACGATCTTGCATGACGGATCTTCTCCTGCAACTGACCACGTGCAAGGCCAGGTGAGTACTTTGAATGTACTCGCAAGACAACCAAATACATAGCATCCAAACAAGCAGATGACAAAGCAAGCCCTATGCTATGTAAGAAATTCAGCCTAAACATGGCATGGAATTAACAGGAAAACATGAATCAAGCATGGCATAGCATACCTATCTAGCATTAATAATTATCATGTCGTAGCAAGATTATCTGGCATGATTAAACTTCTAGCAGCATTGATCATCATGACATAACAGGGTTATCTAGCGAGATAACTACTGAAGTAGAGTACAGTAAAGTAAAGCATATTAAGTATACAATCCATATTCCGAACATTCTCATGATTCAATCTGCAACTGATCCCAGTCCAATCCAAGTTTTTCGATCATCTGACCATCTCTTCCATATTCATCCCATGGCTATCATACCATACTCCTGACAACATCTAATGTCTATGCAGGGTAGGTTCTTCCACCATTATTATCATTATTACGGTTGATCACCTAGCGAGGTCTGGACGGGCTGTCCAATACCGTGGACGCGGCTATTCGAATAGATTTCACACTTTGCAGAGTTTGCAAACTTTACCCACACCATGGAGCACCTGACCTCGTGATCCCATTCGGGTGGACCAGCGTTGCTCCAACGAAACCTGCCTGACCCATGACTCTCCCATCGTACCACCGGCAGTCATCCTCACCCGGAGTCCTGCCCTGGGTGGCCCCTGTGTCACTCCTGACATCTGTCACCGTCGTGGCCCAACAAAACTATCCCAAACGGGGACGGGTACCCAAACAACTCAACTGGGCTCACAGGGTTATCACCGCCTACCGAGCCAGGGCAACGCGCGCGCATATCCCTCCCTGTCAGGTGGTACCGGTGAAAGAGCTCGCGATCAGACCAAGTCAAGGCTGTCCCATACCGGCAAATGTGGTTGCATGGATAAGCCCGAACAGGTGACTCTTGATCAACCAACTAAATTTATCAATGTATCTCCATCATCCCACCATTACCTTAACAATTGTAAGTGTGAACAACCACTTAACATCGGCATAGCAGAATCATTACAACATTGACAAACATGGCAAGAAATCAAATCATGGCACTCACATGATAACGGTATTCAAAATATTGTTACTAGCATGGCAAGATATGGCATGAAAACAAGTCATGATATTAGATGAAAAGTAATGCTAACATCTAATACATATGACATAAGAGGTGTATGCAAGTGCAGACTAAGAGGCGATACAGACATACTGCGATGAATACACAGGGTGCAAGCAAAGTCATCACGCAAGTCCGGAGCTCATGATAAGAGGTTGGCTTGCCTGGGGGTGAAGGAATACACCGGGTGAAAATGCGATAAAACTCCGGGAAGATCTGCCGGGAAAGTTTCCCTCTAGGAGGGGCTGATAGAAGCGCAAGGGTAAAATGGTCATTTTCACAGTGAAAACATTATGAAAATGATGGCATCGGAACGGGCTCGACAATATGAAGACATGGGCGTTGGTTTTACCTCAATCGGAGTTACGGCCGCAAAGTTAGGGCCGTTCGTTCGTTAAGCGCAGAACCAGACAGAATAGTGTCCACTGTAGCGCTTAACGGGTGAACATCCACTAAATGACCTCTTCGGCCGGCGGCTGAGAAAATGAAAGCGCATTTCTGCCTTTACGCCTTCCATAGAGTGAAAACGTATTTTCCCCCTGAGGCCGCGGGAGAATGCGCCTTCGAAGTTGGAAAGCGTACTTCTAAAAGTACGTTTCCACTTAACAGCGAGTGGGCCCGGGTTGACTTCTCTTTTTCTAGCTAAAGTGTGGGCCCGGGTTGACTCCTGGGTGGGCCCCGCCTTATCTCCTTTTCTCTTTCGCTCTCTCCTTCCTCGCGACGGGAAACAGAGGAGGAGCGGGGCACTCGACCGCTGGCGCTGCCGTTGCCTCACCGCGCCCAAGGGCCAGCTGGCGAGCCGAGGGGCTCGGGTGCACCACGTCGCGCCCGTAAGTGGCCCCGGGGCTGCTCGGGGCAGACCACAGTGACGGTGCCGCGGCTCAGCCAAAGTCTGGGCACGGCCAGAGGAGGGGGCACGGCGGCTGGGCCCCTCCGCCGGAGCTCGGGATGGCGGCGACTTGCGGACCCCCAGGGGATCCCCAGGCCGCAGGAATAGGAGAGGGAGGGTCAGGGCGCCGGGATGGCCGAAGAGCACCGGCGGCAGAGCTTCAGCCGCGGCCGAGGGAAAGGTCAGGGGGTTCAGCTGAAGGGGCGGGGAGGCTGCTGGCGAGGAGGGCAAGCTCGGAGGCGGCTTAAATAGGCGAGGGGAGGGGCTACTCGACGACGGCCGCAGCTTCTAGAGCCTCGGCGAGGTGGCTGCACTCCGATGGCTAATCCATGTCGGCACAGCCGTCTATGGCTGGAAGACGAGGGGAGGAAGCCTCCACAGGACTCACGCACGTGGTGGGGAGCTCGCCGGAGGCGGCTCCCGAAGGATCCAGTGCACAGTGCACTGGTTTGGCGCGTTCTGCTGGCGGTCACCATGTGTCCCCGGCCGTGCCACGCCCTATATGAAGCCAAACCATGTCTGGAACGATCTACACACTTCGCTGGGTTGACTTGACCCCTCAGGCAAGAATAGGAAGCTCAGATGTGACTGGAACTAAGTCAAGCACTAGCTGGCAGCCAAGTGTTTGTGCTGTGCAGTGACCATCACAGTGCTCCTCTTGGCACGACCTAGGGTAGGGATTGATCATCTACTAGGGTGACTAACTTGGCAAAGTTTCAGCTCAAACAAACAACTCTAGATGGTACCTCCTTTGCAAAGTGGCCATCTGACCAGAAATGAAGATGTTAAAGCTGGGACCAAATGGCTAGATCAACATTACCCAAAATTGGAGGAGACCAATGATTTAGGCATATGGAGGTACTGTAAAAATTTCATACCATTTGCATAAGTAGAAATGGTATTTCCTTCACAGTGCTCCAATCTGGACAGAAACTTAGATAATTTTAGAAAAATATTGGTTGGATGGATTGAGCTGATTTTTGGTTTACAGTAGTAATATATCAATATGTACTACCCTGCAAAATTTCAGCCCAAGGACATCAAGGAATCAAGCACTTCCTTTGCAAACTGAAAATCTGGACAGAATTTGCAAAGTGGTGTTGTGCTCAAAATTTAATTGGTTGAACTTGAGATCCTGATGGAAATGGTGAATATATGGATAGAACAAGCTCTACAATTTATTTGGGATTTTTCCTAACTACCAAAATGGTAGTTCCTTTGGAAAGGCCCCAAATTGAAATATTGGCTTAAAATAGGAAAATGCAATTTCCCCTATTTAATTATGGCCAATATTTTTATGAGAGCTCAATGTGATTACAAAGAATATCTCCACAAGTTTTCATGAACTTTGGAGATGGATAGATATTTTTCTGGATTTAATTCCTCGGAAAGGTAGAAAAGGGAATTAATTCTAGATGAGAAATATGGCATATGACTTGGCAATATTTTTGCACATATAGGGTTTATGAGTGAAGGATAATCTCTGGAAATTTTGGTAGGATCAACAGAGCAAGGAAAATGATAGCTCCTTTGTAAACACAAAGGCAGGATTCTCAGATCGGATATACTGGAACTAAGGTTGGAGTGAGATTCGGGGTTTACTGGCAAGAGCTTGGCTGGCACAAGAGCATGGGAAAGGCCCTGAGAGGTTGAAGATTGTCTGGATTCACCTGGTCACTCACCAGATTCCAGAGGAAAAATTCGGGAGAGAAAAGCTAGGACGGAATAACAGCACAAAAATCGATAACCCGATTTTTGGGGTGTTACAGGTAGGGAGCCAAGATGCATATACAGTACTCCTACTCGTTTGTGCTCGCATTGCCATCGCAGTCGGTATTCTATGGTGCTACGTTTACGATGCGCGACCCATCACAAATGGTTTACTATTATAGAACGTGTATGATAAGCATACAATCACACACATTCGCTTGTCCCAAACCGTATGCGATAACTAATTAAGAAGATTAGCTAATCGTCGTACGAGTGTCGGATAGGATTACGAAACATCCGACCATCGTAACATTGTCGTACACGACAACTATCACACACGCTATTCTGTGGTGCAACGTTTATGATGCATACTTCATCAGAAACAGTTCATGGTTGCGAATCGTGTACGATAAGGCAACTATCACAAACGTTTAGTTTTCCCGCACCGTTTGTGATATTGTTTGACATCGCACACGCTTTGCAAACGGCAACTGTGTGCATGCTTGCACACGTTTCCTCTTTGTGAACCGTCTCGCATTATGGTGTATATCGCAAACGTTTGTGTTTTACCAACCGTGTGTGCCGTAACGACCTGGAGAGCGTAATTTCACCGTAATTTAATTGCTGCTATTTCAAATTGTACCGGATTTGAATTTGAATTTGAATGTATGCTATAGCTTTATTCATATCCATCAGGTTCAAACAACCAATGCATTATTCGATTCATAGGTACATATGTTCAAGAATGACATAAGAACCAAATAAAGAATGATGAATCACAGTTGTATACTTGTACTATTAAAGACGATAAAGAAAGAGGTGAAATACATTCTGGTTGCTGAACAAGGTGAAGCGGAATGCCCATATTGTGCCCTCCTCCATGCAGAAGGTACGCACGACTCTAGTCCAACCCCTTGTGATGGCCGACCGCCCATCCTTCATGGTCTCCATGAAAACATCTACATAATCATCGTGTTCTGGTAGAAATACTTTAACCTTTGCATGCCCACCAATCATGTAGTTTGAGAGGTAATCTTGAGTAAACTGCTTTGGCAACCACTGCAAAGGAAAAAGATTCAGACATTGTCATCTAACACAACTCATTATGGGCAGTAAAAAGAAGGCTGCAGAATTCTTACTTACCATCCTGCAGTTCGCTGTTGTCTTGGATAAAGTGTAAACAAATAGTTTAATTGCTATCTTTGGACCCATTTTACTAACAGTCTTTATCAGCTTCCTCAATTGATGCTGGTTCATCGATATCTCATTGCCCCATATGCAGAAAGGGTCGAAGCGTGGATCTTTACCAATGACATATGTACCTAAAAGCACCATGTTAATATTAGAAGCTAAACAACAATTGCACAATGATGTAGTACAACACTCTTTTATAATATCTTATAACATCCAATATACTCACATATTAGATGAATTAACATCTTATATTATGGGCCGGAAGGAGTTTATTGCATTCTTATAAATTATCGGCTGATTAACTGTTGCTGTATACATGGGTTACAGTTAGTTTGAGCTAGTTCGGGCTCAAATAGCCTTAAGTATACCTAAATATGAGGGCTAGTTTGAGTTAGTTGCATCTATAACCCACCCAAAAAAAATTATCCAACCCAAGAGGTGCTAATTGGAGCTAGTTCTCCTAGTGCATTTATTGTCAATCTAACCCTTCCATCCAAACAACTCTTCCCGTGGGTGCTAATTGGAGCTAATTGGAGTTAATTGGAGTTAGTTCAGGGTTAGTCATGAGCTAGAAACTAACTCTAACCTCTAGCTAAGTTGAGTATCCAAACAGGGCTGTGTTGTTGTTGTTGCTGCTGCTGCTCTTCTACGTATATCTAGACATCATCAGAACATTAATGTAACACTCTTCCTTGTTGCTTTGTATCCTAGGATTGCATATTTAGACATTAAGTACAGTGCATGTTGCTATGTAGCCTCAGATATATTACATATGGCCCGAGTTAACCTAACGATAAATGGGTTGCAGATATATTCAGTTAAAAGTCCGATTCACCGATTAGTCCCTTATCAGCCCCCGGCCTATATGGTACCAGCTACCGATATCCTGAACAATGAGCATATATAAGCCATGGGATGAAACTAACCTCAATAGAAAACAGCAGTCATTCCCAAAATTGTCCTGTGTAGGTACATCGAGAAGCATGTTAAGCACAACAGGCTAAACATCAACCAAAATTATCCATGGCAGACAAAATAATCTCCAAAAGATAGCTTCAGTGTGCAGGTTTAAGCACGCTAGTAAAGCAAAACAAGTGGAAAGGTGTGTTAACTGCAACAGGCCTAACATTTAACAACAAGCAAACATAGTCATTCAAACTGGTATTGTGCCGGTCTAAGTACACTGGTTATTGTTAAATAAAAATGGAAAGGCGTGTTAACTACAAGATGCAGCAACCAAATGTAGTCATTCATAGTGGTATTGTTGAAACTGGTACTGATGAAATTGAACTGCACAGTTCATACTTGCACATATAGAACATCACGTTGTGAATAACTGGAATAAACAAGGCATACTACGAACAACCAAAGATATCATTTGAAACTGGACATATGCTAACTACAAACAACCGAACAATCAAAAAAACTTTAAAAGAGGCATATGCTAGCTATAACAGGCTTAACAACAAGCAAATATATGCATTCCTATCGGTATGTTAAAACTGGATTGATGAAATGTACTGCACAGTAAATAATTCCACATATAGAGCATCACATTGTGAACAACTGAAATAAACAAGGCATACTGCAAACAACCAGATATAGCAATTAAAACTGGACATATTCTCACTACACTACAAAAGGGACTCGACAAAACAAATCATGGGTTTCCCCCTGTGAAGAGGCACGGCAAAACAAATCATGGGTTTCCTCACTTGTCACAGATGGGCTCATTCCCGTGGGAAGAGCACGGACCCAGGATGCGCTCCATGTTGTCACCGATGGGCTCCTTCGCCTTGGAAGAGCACGGCTATAGGGTGCCCTCCCTGATGTCACAGACGGGCGCGTTCCCCTTGGAAGAGCAGATGGGCACTTTCCCCTTGGAAGTGCCGGAGAGGGTGCCCTCCTCGTGGTCGCCGTCGATGAGGTCTGACTTGGAAGCTGTGGATCCCAAGCCAGCATTGCAGAACGTGTCCTTCAGAAATGACAAAAGGGGCTCGATGGCGATGTAGGATGGCAAATTCTTGATAGCGAGCCAGAGGAGATCAGCGGCGGGGCCATGGATGAGATCGACGGTGGTTGAACCCGAGGGGTTGGTGGTGGGCCACTTAACCTGTGACATAGCCCGCCTCAGGCCGTCCCTGTCGACGACCTCGATGTCGTAGCCGGTGTCCGCGACATACCCGCATACTCTAGCCCGCTGATTGACTGTCTGCGGCCAGTAATGGTCCTCAGCTTCCTCGGCGACATCGGGCGAAGAGACCGCGATAAACCTCTTTTGGGCCAGTCGCTCCTCGAGCTCCACGGGAAGCGTAAACGGGGTTAGGCTGCGATGCTCTGGAGTGGGGGATGGCGATAGGGATATGTGGGAAAGGGGGCGTTTGGTAGGCATCATCTAAGAAACTCAGGGCGGCCTGGGTATGGAGATCAGTGGGTAAGCTGCACGGGCAAACTGGCAGATGTTGACAATGGAGGCCTTGCGGCGGCGGCGGCGGGGGGGACCTTGCTAGGGTTTCGAGCGAGGGAGGGGGTGCGTGTGTGTGCGCGCATGCCCGAGGAGGTTTTGGTGTGTGTGTGTTTGTGTGTGTGTGTGTGTGTGTGTGGAGGGGGGAGGGCGGGGGCTTTGTTTGAGGAAATGACGCGGGTACTGAAAATTTTACTACGCGGGGCGGGAGTCAATCGCGGGAGTAAAATGCCGGGCTATTGAAAATTTTGATGATGGTGCATCGCACACGGTCCGGAGATAACAACCGTGTGTTATGAAACAGAAAAACCCTCGAGAAGGGCATATATTTTCGAGGAATGCAGGCGGGATTGGGAACAAGAAACATCACACATGGTCGAAACACAATAACCGTGTGTTATCAAACAGAAAAAAGCTATAGGCGGGTAGATATTTTTGAGAGGGGAAGCCTCATGGAGCCCAATGCACACGGTTAGTTTGAGTGAACCGTGTCTGTTGCCCCATCCGACTTGTCTAATGTTCATAAATTGGGCTAAAATTGACGCAGGAGAGGGTCAGAACATGAACACACTTGCATGTGGACAAAATTTATGTATGAAAAGGGTGGTTTGATTTTCAAATACCAAATGCAACTTCGATGTGGCACCTATCTCGCAAAGCGCATGGTATTGCTTGCCCCCACCCCCCCTCGTGTCGGCACGAAGGGAATTCTAAGCTACGAATGCATGCCCCCTCCCCCCCAACCGAGGTTCACCTAGCAAAGTGCGAAGTAGCTAGCAGCCCCCCCCCCTCCCTCCCTCATGTTGGCACGAAGGGAATCCTAAGCTATGAATGCATGCCCCCCCCCCCAACCGGGTTCACCTAGCAAAGTGCGAAATAGGTAGCAGCCCCCCCCCCCCTCGTGTCGGCACAGGGAATCCTAAGCTATGAATGCATGCCCCCCCCAACCGAGTTTCACCTAGCAAAGTGCGAAGTAGCAGCCCCCCCCCCCCCCCCCCCACACACACACACTTTCAGTCCGGCCGGCTAAAAAATACAAGACAGGCACAAAAATCTCACCAAGATGGATCGTAAAACAGACCAAGAATAATCCACCTTGGTCGTACAACCTCTCTCTTGTTCTTGGTCAAAGTGATGGCTGTCCATGCGACCCCGAAGATGGGCTAGCTCGCCAATAATCACGCAAGTAGCTAGTCCCCGAAGACAACCACTGCATGCGTGTGGCCCAAACATATGTATGGAGAGGTGTGTTTTTGAGTACACAATGGAACAACTTTGATGTGGCACCGTGATTTCGAATTAGAAATCCCCACACTGAGTGAGGGTTAGGTTGACGATGCATATGTATGTTACACCACACTTCAAGCCGACGACGGGGATTCATGCATGCATGCGTGCATAGTATATGCGCTCAAACTTAATTAGGTCTGAATCTCACCATGACCTATACTATGATAACAAGAACCAAATGAAGAATCCGCCATGGTAAACCTATCTTGTTGTCGGTCAAGGTGATCATGGATGTCCACGCGGGCCCATGAATATATAGGCTTGTCGCCGATAACCACGTGAGGGAGTGTACCATTCGAAGGCAACCACTACATGCATATGTATGGAGGTGATGCGTGCATGCATGTTTGAATACCATTTCACAACATTGATGTGGCGCGTGCGTCGAAAATCGTACACTCCCCACACAGAGCGAGATCGGTTCATGACTTGTCGTTGTACTAGCCACTTCGACTCGATGGGAGGGATTCATGCGTACACATGCATGTGTGTGTGCTCAAACTTTATCATGCATGTCATCCCAGAGCATGACCTATATATATACCGTATTACAAGCAAAAAAAAATAATCCCCTCCTAAGTCAAATTAACCTCTCTCATTGTCAGGCAAAAAGTAGTGATGGACCAAGCGGGCCCACAGATGGAAAGCATCGATATCGCTGATAACCGCTTAAGTGGGTGCGAGAGGACAACCACCATCGCTTTGCATATGGGCCAAACATATATATGCTGAATACCCAAAATGCACAACTTTGATGTGCCACATGCCTCAAAAACCGTAAACCATGCACCCACAGAGAGCGAGGTTCATGAAGCGTACTACATATGATGGTCCCCTTCTCCCCTCTTCGACGCATACTATATGCTCCTACAGTAATACGTACAACCCAAAAAGAATCCTCATCGATGGTGAAATTAATTAACCTCTCTCGATGTAGGTCAAAGTGATGCATGCATGCATCGACGATGGCCTTGTGGGCCCACAGATGGAAGCGTCACACGTGAGTGTCCTAGCTAGGATAACCACCACCTGCATGAATGTGGCCCAAAGAGGTGTTGTGTGATGTTTGAATAGCCAATTTCATAATTTTGATGTGGCACGTGCCTCGGAAACTTAAAAGTCCCGACACTGAGTGACGTACTTGTTCACGGACGCGTACGTATAGTATATATGCTAGTCCCCTCCCACCTCCTCGACGCGTACTATATACCACCATAACACAAACAAAAAAGATTCTACCTTGCTGCTCAAATTAACCTCACTGCCGGCTGTTCGTCAAAGTGATGGACGACGACCTCGCAGGCCCATAGAAAGCGTCAGACGCGAGTATCGAGTGTCGTGTAGGACAACCATCGACTGCATGTGGCCAAAACATGTATGTATGAAAGGGTTTTGTAATGTTTTAAATAACGAATTCACGACTCTGATGTGGCACCGGCCTGCCTAACAAAACGGCTAACCCACATGGTGGCTCACAACTCGTAGTGTACTGCGAGCCACCTGCCACCCCCCAGACGCACACACCCACACACACACCGCGAATCCACCGCAACTCCGATGCATGTTAAATTAATTATCCCGCGGTGAACATGTGTTACCAAAGGAGGGACGTCTTAATTTTGAAAAAAAAAACAGAGATCATTAAGGCGTTTTAGTACATTAATTGATTGATTTTCTACGGGTATAATGTGCAAAAATCAAATTTGAGCTACATGCACACGTGACAGTGCACCTAAATGGATTGCAAAAACACATGTGTCTCACTGGGTGCATGTTTACTCCCCGTGCAACAAATTTCAAACATTGAGAATCTTGATCTTTAAATTCTAGTACATCCAAAACTTATTTGAAGTTCATGAAACTTATCGTGTTGTCATATGGACATCAATACAAAGTGCCATTGTACTTTTTTTTGTCAAATTTGAGACCAGTTTTGATGTAATCTTTATCTAATTACAAACGGGAGATTATTAATAATTGGGAACCAATATCCCAAACGGATTATTTATTCGAACCGTGAGCATTAGACCAACAATAGATACGTGCCATGCTTCGGTTAAGCAATAAAGCGGCAGCATTAATCATTCAAATAGAAAAACAATATACGTGCCGCCGCGTGACCCGTGTGCCGTGCGAGCAGGCGTGAGTTGACGGGACGCATGCGAGCAGTCTGCCGCGCAGGCAGACCGGGAGGCGTGCGTGCAGGTGTGTGAATTGACGGAGGTGTGCTCGCTGCGCAGTGTCATCGGGAGGCATGCGAGTAGATGTTTGAAACGGCGGTAGGCATGCCAGTAGTGCGGTGCGCAGGCTCACCTAGAGGCGAGCCATCGGTTTGACCACCGCCTGCCTCTCTCCCACTACTCCCACTACTCCATATTAATGGTGCGCCCGAGCGGCCGCACCCCTCATCCTCGCCACACACACAATCCTCTCTCTCCGCTTGCATCCTCGACGCCGCTCTCAGTCCTCAAAGCTGTCAGTGTATGAGGATGCCACCGAAGCACCCCATCGGAGGGAGTGGTGACGCCGGGGCTACTAAAGCACCGGAGCACGGCGTGGAGATGGAGACAGAGGTTGCCGTCACCACCGGCGAGTTATCGCTGCACCCTGACGTCGTCGACGGCGTCAAGCTTCCACAGCCGGAGGCGGAGTTCCACACCGACTCTGGTGACGACTCGGGCGACGACCTCGGCGATGACTCCGGCGACCACTCCGACGATGACGGACAACTGGTTAGTCATCTATACCCATTTATGTGTCAAATAGATCCTAGGGTTTCTCCGGTTACTCTTGCCTCCCGCATTTTGGAATAGAAATCCTATGGTTATGTTCTCCCAATCCATGAAATCTGAGTAAGTTTCGCTAGATCTGTGTAGTGTATTGATTGTTTGAATGGTACAAGTGATAAGTGATTAGTTGTTTCATCTGTGGAAATGATTTCTGCTAGTAATCCGACTAGGGTTAGTGTTCGTGCTAATAATTCCTAGCCAGGACTTGACAATTGATTTTGAATGACATACATATGTTTTTGCCATTATTTTCTTCAAGATTGGTCTGTACATAGACAAATGTGCTTAAAAATCGAACCATAATCTCTGGATATGCATAAAAAATAGCCATAAATTCAAAATCCTACTTCACGGCATGTAAACATTGATTTGATGTCAAATTTGTTTTACTATTTGTATAGGTGCTGTCTGACGATGTGGACAGCGAGGATGAAGATGTCCAGAGGAGGTACAAGAGGCAAATCCTGATGGAGCTTTATGCGGGAATGCATAACAGGCGTATTAGGACCTTGGACGGCGGCTATCGATGCCCATTTTGCTACCACAAGCTTCATGACGCGTATCAAAGTGTTCTGGCGCATGCAAGAGGACAGGCCGTTCGCTCCTTCAAGCAGAAGTATTCTCGCAGGGTGGTGCACGGCGCGTACGCCGAGTACCTGGAGAAGCTTCAGGATCGTGCCGGCATGTGAGATGAGATGTGGGATCGAACTATGTACGCTCGAGCAATGCTTAATGACGGTTGAACTATGTACTTATGGTTGAACTATGCTTGTGTACGTGTACGCTTATTATCTATGTCTGAGTATGTTTAATCTATGTTTACTTATGTCTAACTGTAAGATATGGATGCAATTAGTTCGGTTGATGGAATCTACCTCCATCCTCGTTTATTGGTCCCCTTTGTAATTTGTGTTAAATGTTGACCAAAGATTTAACTGACAAAATATTAGTGCAGGTCAGCAAAAATTATATCGTTGGATGCGTATTTGAACATAGTGTTCAATGATATAATTTTTTGTCACATGCATAAACATTTCTTAGTTAAATATTTGGTCAAAATTTGGTACAAATTACAAAGGGGACCAATAAACCAGGACGGAGGTAGTACGTCAATCACACACGGTTCCCAAAATTGGAACTGTGTGCAATGACCTTCATTTTGCCTGTTGCGTCAATCACACACGGTTCCCAAAATTGGAACCGTGTGCAATGACTTTCATTTTGCCTATTGCGTCAATCACACACGGTTTGCTCTAGCAAACCGTTGCCTCCGAAATTCTTTGTGGGACAGAAAACCCTCGCCACCCAATTCAAAAAAGAAAAAAGAAAACCCTCGCCATCCCCACGTCACAAAAACCCTCACCCCGCCCGCCACCCCCTCCGGTCCCCATTCACACCTGCACAAGCTCCTCCGCGTCTATGCATGGCACCGTCTATCGCGGCGGTAACCACTTAGCTCGACGCATGCCGCCGCCGCCAGGCTGCCGGCAAACCCCACCGCATTTCGCCACTTCCGCTTGCCGCCGCCTATCGCCATCGACTTTCTCGACGCTGCTCGCGGTCGACCCAGCTCCGGTCGGTTGGGGAATCTGCCGTACTGAGGGTTCTTTCTCATGGACAACAAGGTAACTAATTTAATGAGATATTATCTCATCTCTTATCCCAGTTCATCTGCCTCCTTTAATCACCCGGCCGAAATCGCCGTGAATTCATTTTTTATTCGAGCTGATTTGAGGGTTTTCTTTCATTCATAGAGTGTACAGTGCGCCGACACATCAGGACATTGCGGCCTCCACCAGACATTCCATCTCACTGTACCAGATGACTTGAGGATGCGCGCGGTATGTTCAATCTCACCCTAAATCGGTTGGCATGGCCTATTTTCCTGAACATATTCTAAATATTGCTACATTTGGATAAAAGGTGCCACATGCACCATATACGTCAAAGGGGATTTCCATGACATCATGTTTACCCTATCTATTATTTCCTGAACATCTTTCTATATTAGAGAAATTAATGATGTATTGTTCTTTCGATTACTCTCATATTTCCATGACATCATGTTTACCCTATCTATTTAATTATAGATATTTATCCTTCGATTTCGACTGCTGTACAGTTCTTTCAATTTGGGCCCATATTTGCATGTTACCATATTTTCTTTAACAATCCTATCATTTTCTGCAGCGCGTCCATTGCTATGCAACAGAATCTGTAGTGCACAATCTTTCCCTTTACATAAATCAAGACTGCATGGATGTCATACTGCACACAAACCATGGATTTACAATCGTTGCTACCGTAAGACTTGATGAACGTGGTTACTCCTATTTTGGCACTGGCTTTTGGAAAGAAATTTCTATGTTTTATGAACTGAAAGCTGGCACTAGAATTGCACTTCACATAAAAGGGCCTGGTCATGAGATGTATGCTAACTTCCCCGACGATATCATCCGTCCAGACTTTGTTTGAAGTAAGTTTTCTTTTCAACTATCTGCATGTTGACTTACCCAGCAATATCAAATGAATTGTGTAGTATTTAAGCAACCAATTGTTATTCCCTTTTCTTACTATATTCCTACCTAATAACTTCTAGTTACCAATACACTTTTCTATTGCCCTGTTCTAACTAAATATTCCCTGTACTCCCATTTCTATCAGAAAGCGCCGCTGACAAGGAGACTCCGGAGGTGGAGAACGGGGCTGCCAACAAGCGGATGCGGGGCGAGCTAGAACCGCAAGCAACTCCAGCAGGCCTAGACTTCATCAGTAGCCTCCCCGATGATATGTTGACAGTCATCATCTCCGTCCTCCCAATCAATAATGGGGCGCGGACAACCATCCTTTCCCGGTGGTGGCGCCCCCTATGGAACTCCAGCCCTCTCGACCTCATCGACACCCATGAGCTCTGCCATGGCTATCGCAAAAGCTTGGATGCTTTCTCCAAGATCCTCGGCAGTCACCTTGGCCCAACCAGAGGCCTTAGAATAGGCAAGTTCCGTTCCAACGGCAAGGACCGAGCCAAGCTTGACGACTGGTTCCGATCCCCCACCCTAGATCAGCTCGAGGAGCTCACTTTTGATGATGGGCATATGCGCTCGCTGCCAACGTCCGCGCTCCGCCTCGCGCCCACGCTGCGCGTCGCCAAGTTCAGGAACTGCCATTCCCCCCCCCCTAATGACGCACCCGCTCTTATTCTACAACGACTGAAGCACCTCGAGCCCGTCGCCGTCTGCCTCTCAAACGGTGACATGGAGCGCCTGCTCCGTGGCTGTACTGCACGCGAGTACCTTCGTCTTCAAGCGATCAATGGGTTGAGTACCTTCCACATCACCTCCATGACTCTCCTGACTATTTATGTGTGTTGCTGGTGCGGCAGGAAGACATCACAAGATGTGTACCACGGTATGGTCATTGAGGACACACCTGCACTTGAGAGATTACATGTAGTTGATCAAGAAGGTCCAACAAGAATCAATGTCATTTCTGCGCCGAAATTGACAGTGGTGGGCTACTCGTCTGACAAATACTCCGAAGTTGTTATTGGATCCACACCCGTTCAAGAACAACAGCCGCCTTCTACCTCTCCTTCTACAAATTAACATTATTTCTAATTTTGAAGATGTTTGTTTGTCTGTCATTTAGAAAATGATTCCGACAAGCTTGACCCCGAAACTGCGCACAGTGAAGGCCTTGGCACTAGAATCTATCGGCCCCAACCTGGAGCAAGTTGTCAGTTTCCTGAGATGCTTTCCGTGCCTGGAGAAGCTATATATCGAGGTGATGTTCCTTTCCTGTTAAATGTTAACCATAAGGGAGTTCAATTTATGACACCTTTTTCCAAGTTTACAATGACAATGTACTATGATTTCTGAAGGATTCTTTTGGAGGATTTCAGTACATACATGCCCCCCCCATATTGGTTGCTTGATCCATATGGTTAAAATCCATATGCATTTCTCCTTTGAATTCATCTGTACTAGTTTTCTTAGGGAACTTTTCATCCACTCGAACCTCTTGTGAAGATCGAAGATGGCATGTTAATGCCCATGTTAATCATGTCAGATCGAAGATGGCATGTTAGTGCATTTTACAAATCCTGCAAACCAAATAGGCTTGTAGTAGTGTTCAAAACTGCATGTACGCACTAACACGTTTTCTTCTTTTGCAGATAAGATTATGCCCAGTGGTAGATAATGTGATACAATATAACAATCACATCGAATGCCTAGATCTGCATCTCTCAGAAATTACTATGAACTCCTACCGAGGGACCTTACCAGAGATTATATTCGCCAGGTTCTTTGTTGTCAGAGTAAGGTTACTGAAGGTAATGAGGTTTGCCCTACATTTATTTCGCAAAAATGAATGGTTTGTTGATCAGCGCCGGCGCCTGCGGCAGAATGGAATAGGCTCCAAAAATGCTGAATTTCATTTTGAAACTTCAGATGACAGAGTAATCGGAAGTCATCGTGTCAATCCCATACATGACTTCTCAGTGCCTGACCCCTTTGCAAAAATTGTGAGGTTTCGAAACCAGACTTAGAAGTGGTAATATTAGTTTGAACCTCTCTGATATCCATGTTCAGCGGATCAGCGCGAGCGTTTGCAGCTGATGAGCTGAATTTCATTTCTAATATCAGTTTGAACCTTGTAATCTTCGAATTTGAGCCATATAACTCTGAAATTTGAACCTTGTAATATTTTGAGCTTTTGTGGTACCATCGTTGAAATGACATCGTATGAGACTCGTATATTGGTAGCACTATTTTGACCTTAATATGCAATGGTCTTAGATTTTATTAACCATTCTCGAATCTGTTTACCTTGTCGATCTCACAGCACACGATCTGTATAGCTAACTCGACTGCGATCTTCGACATTATTGCACACAGTTGGTTTCTTCCACCGTGTGCCCTGTAGAGCGCAGGATTAATTATCGCACTCGAGTGTCCATCATCACCCTTCTGTGTAACTTTGACCTCATCACCCACGGGTAAACTTATGACCAAAGTCATTCCACGTACTTCGTTTTTACAAAGCTTTTTGCCAATAAACGCCCATGATTTGTCCCTCTTCTAGCCGACGCGTGGCCAAACTAGCCGGGCGGGAAGCTTGCGCGGTAAACTGCGCGGTAGCGCGGGAACAGGCTCACCGATGATACATTTGGCGCCTCTTCGAGCCCACGCGTGGTCAAACGAAACGCGCGCAGTGCGGTGTTGTCAAGCGTGCACTGGAATCCTCCGCTATGAACGCCGTGACAAGACGTGACGATTACAGGCCGGCTGGCCCCCATTTGTTACAGCGGCCATTTAAGCCTTGTGTCTCTTCAACCTTTCGATCGCGCCCCACCATTGCAAGAAGCACACCCACCACGACAATTTCTTAGAGGGTATCCTGCGCGGCTCCAATGGCGCTCCGAGCGGCTACCGACGACGAGCAGCAGTTCACCATGCATGCAATGGTGGACACCCACCGAAGATGCACGGAGCTCTCGGTGGTGTACACCAACAACCCGGTCTGGGTGGAGCACTCCATCCACATCATGGAGTTGTTGCTTGCCGAGGAGAAGTACAAGGTGGTCGGGTTCGACCTCGAGTACACCCGCGCTCGTGCCAGGTCTCGTCCCAAGGTCGCCGTCGCCCATATGTGCGTGCGCAACTACGTCCTCGTCTACCACTACTGCCTGGCCACAAGGCCTTGCGAGCGTTTCATCAGGTTTGTCAACAGCCCCCACTACATGTTCGCTACGGTGGACATCACCAACGATGTCAAGGTGCTCAAGAATTCGGGTATCGCCTGCCAGAATCTTGTTGACATCCAGGGCCAATACAAGATCTGGGGCAGCAAGGAGCATGAGAAGGACTCACTGGATCACCTCACTGAGGCCATCATCGACCCCGACTACAGAGACATGAAGGATTCCTACAACAAGGACAAGCGTGCCTCGCACTCGGCTTGGATGAAGAAACTCGACAAAGCTCACGTCGTGTACGCGGCCAAGGAGGCGTACACGAGCTACGACATGTACAGACGGATCGTTGACATGAGGAAGTGCCTCCTTCCCCAAAACGGCCAGGGATCTAGCCGGAAGCAGAGCAATGGCAAGCGTCGTCGCAACAAGAAGTAGATGATTAGATCATCATTTCTCCTAGTTTAGTATGCATGTAATTGCTTACTTTGGTGTGTGGAAATGTTATGTGTGTAGTCACTTGTGTAATTGTATGCTTAATTTGGTTATGCAATGCTATATTTTTAAGTATATATGTTGATGCTCTGTAGACAGAGCAAATCACATCGCACATGGACTAAACAATGGAACCCGTCGGTGATGATTTCATTAATCACTGACAATTGTATACCAGCAATCGTTTGCTCACAACACACACGGCTAGTTAACAGGAATCGTCTGTGTTGTTATCGGTCTTCCCACACATTTCCGATTACAAACCTGTTTGCCGCGTATCACACACATCTTGTTAAGTTATACCATTTCTGTTCTCTTGGCTCAACGCAAACAGTTCATCCGAGTGAACTGTATGCCGTATATCGCACACACCTTCATCTGGCTGCCCGTTTCTGTTGTTCCGCCTCATCACAAACAGTTCATCCGAGTGAATCGTATGCTGTACATCGCACACGCCTTCATCTGGCAGCCCGTTTCTTTTGTTCCTCCTCATCGCAAACAGTTAATTGAACTGAACTGTATGCCCATCATCGCACACACAACCAAAATCGGAATCGTGTTTGATGCATCCATCATCGCAAACGTTTTGCACCTTTTTTGACGGTTTTTTTACACCACCGTTTGCGATTATTGCATCGCACACAGTTTCGTCGAAGGGTCTCTGATCGTAGTGTCGCGTTAGCAGCATCCTGCAGTAGTGGTATAAATTGTTGTAGTTTCTTCCCATTAAACAACACAGATAATTTGACGGTTGTCACCAGGCTCATTACTATATGCACCCATCGTTCAGAGAAGCCCAATTTAAGCATTATCGCCTATAAATAAGCCCAGTCCACTCTATCATAGGGTTTCATCATGTCCAGCTTTAGAGCACATGATTGGTGTTTCTTGGCCTTGTTTCTCTTCATAAAATGAAGGCACTCGTAGGCTGTAATAATGTTGTCAGTGATTAACCTGCCCGGAACAAACGCAGACTGCTCCTCTAAGATGATGTCAGGTAGGACTACCTTCAATCTATTAGATATAACCTTTGAGGCAATCTCGTACAACACATTACACAGGCTGATGGGACGGAATTGAGAAAGGAGTGTAGCATTTTTTACCTTCGGGATAAGCACAAGTATTGTATCATTAATACACTCCGCCGACTCAGTGCCTTCCACAATCCTCAGAACCGCCCTTGTGACATCATCACCACATATGTCCCAACGATGCTGAAAGAAATGTGCGGGGTAGCCATCTGGACCTGGCTCCTTTACTGGGTACATTTGAAAAAGGGCTGTTTTTACCTCTTTCTGACTATATGGGGCATTTAGCTTCTCATTCATTGCTTGTGTCACTTTTGTCAGAACTGTATCTAAGACCTGGTCCATATCGTGAACCCCTTCCGAAGTATGAAGCTGCTGATAAAAGGCATTAGTCATGTTCTCCATCTCGGCCACGTTTTCAGTCGCTTGTCCGTCCGGTCGTTGGAGAGACTTTATTTGATTTTTCCTCCTTCGCCGACTTGCTCTCAGATGGAAGAAATATGTATTTTTGTCGCCGTGCTGTAGCCACTCCAGGCGAGCTCGCTGTCGCCACAATATTTCCTCTCTGTGATAAAGTTCGGTCAGCCTATCAATTATTTTAATTTCCAGGTGATTTGGGGCAGATCGATTTGGGATCACGCGTAGCTCCTGTAGCTCTTTCTGCAGGCGTTGGATCTCCCGCCTCACATTCCCGAAGTGCTGCCGGTCCCAGGTGGACAGGTCTGTCGACAGCGACAGCAGTTTGTCACTTATTAGTTGTTGTACTGATTCGCCTTCACCGCTGGCCCATGAAGTTTCCACCAATGGAGCGAGGCCCAGGTCCCTCTCCCAAGCTAGCTCGTATTTAAAGGATCGAGGGGCCCGCCTGCATGCATTCTCATGCACATACTTCACGTAAATTGGTACGTGATCACTAGTTGCTGCATGTTTGTGTTCTAGCACTGCTGTTGGGAAAGCAAGGGTCCATGCCGGGTTCGCTACTCCCCTGTCCAGCCTCACTCTTGTATATGTCCCTCCTTTCACTTTCTTTTCAAAGGTCCATACGTTTCCAACATAGCCTATGTCAGCTAGGCCACATGTGTCCAAAGCGTCCCTAAACGCGTCCATCTGCGCTTGACTCCTGTTGCCAACTCCATCGTGTTCGTTTGCATGCAACACCTTATTAAAATCTCCTAGGACTAGCCAGGGTATATCGTTTGAACCGACAATTCCCCTAAGCGTGTCCCAAGTCTTGTATCGCTCGTTAACCTGGGCTTCACCGTAGACAAAAGTGACCCTTGTTTTGACATCAACAAGGTCATCAATCATTGCATCAATGTGGTACTGTGAGTAACCAACAATCTCGAGATTTATTTCTTCATTCCAAAAAATTCCTAGACCACCACTTCTACCTGAACTGCTTACAGCAAAACTCTTATTAAAACCTAAAGAACCAACCAAGCTTTCGACTCTACTTCCCTCTATTTGGGTTTCCAGGATACATAAGACAGAGGGGGCAAACTGTCTCGTGAGATCACGAAGCTCTTGAACTGTCGCGGGTTTGCCAGCTCCGCGGCAGTTCCAACATAGGAGACTCATTGCGCGTGGCACTACCACACTTGGGAGCCCGCCAAACGCGCATCAAGGTTTTTGGTGATCAGTGTGTTCTTCCTGGTAGTTTTCTTAGTTGTTGTCGAGCTAAGCTTGTTCCTCTTCGGTTCTTGCATAGTTGAAGGACTTGGTGGTATCTCCGGAGGAGGCAGCAACAATTGCTTGCTAGTGTTTCCATTAGCGCCCGCCATCGCCACAAGAACTGGTTCAGCTACCGTGACTCCTCTTTTCCTATTATTATCTCCCTCTTCCATGGCCACATCCTTGTCACGATCTTCCGTGTCCAGGTCAGTGTAAGCATCACCTGTGTAGATTTGGGACGGACCCCGGCCCCGGCCTCTGCCTGACCGGCCTCTGCCGCGTCCTCCCCTTCCTCCAGTGCTCTCTCCTGGCCCTCGGCCCTCTCCCGGGCCTCTCCCGGGTCCTCTGAACAAAGTGGCTTTCAGATCCTTGAAGACTAGGCCCTTTGGTGGATGAACTCCATCTCCACATTCCTTGAAGAGGTGCCCAAGATATCCGCACACAGCACACCAATCCGGTAGACGTTCATATTTCACCCGAAAGATAACCCTCTGAACAGTGTCTTTCTTCTTTATAACCAGCGAGACTGTGTTCCTGAGAGGTTTTGTGACATCAATCCTAACTCTGACCCTAGCAAAATTCCCTTCAAAGTCCTGCGACTTGGGCTCGGCATAGATGAACTCCCCCACTGTGGCCGAGAGAGCTTTGATCTTAGAGTAGAAACCATCCGGGAGATCATGAATCTGCAGCCATATATCAATTTTGTTTAACTCTATTGAAGATGGCTTTGTAATCCCATCATAATGTGACAAAACCACAGCTTTCCCTTTAAACGTCCAAGGCCCTTCCTCCATCACCCGTTCCCAGTCGCCTAGGCCTCCAAATTACAGCGCGTACAGCTTATCTTCTAAAGGCCTGATCTTCACTTCCTTTGCTAGGTCCCAAGCCGATCTCATGTTCCTGAAGAACCAGTACTTACTGTAGGTTTTCTCCGTGTGGACTCTGGCGATTACCATCCATCTAGTAGCCTCTTCCGAAATTTCTTCGTCTTCTACTACCACGTCCTGGAAATCATCTTCCTTCAGTCCCAACTCCTCCATCATCGCCTCCAGATCGGATGCATTGGTGCCCGATCCCGAAGCCGTTTCTTCCGTTAGATCTCTCGCTCGAGGTTTCAGATCCCGCGAGCGTTATGTACCCTAGCCAAACCCTAACCCCCACCGCCGGCGAGGCCCTCTTCCAGCTGCTTCCGCGTGTGGCCACTGTACAACAACAATAGCATCGGAGGCAGCCGTGACGCCTCCTAATTTAAACCTTCTTATGCTATGTGTTTCATTGGAGCTTGTTGCCCACAACGTGTTTGTGTTAATGCTTGGAGGAGTACTGCTAATCTCTACCCCTAATAATAAAGGAGCTATTGCTTCTTACCATTGTAATTTCGTCCGTTTTTTCGTCCGTCCACCCATGGCCCGTTTTTACGTACGTTCGTCCGGTCTTTTTTCGTAGGTCGTCTTAATCGCTAGCTTAGCTGGGCCTCTACCTTGGCCTGTGTTGCTAGGATTTCACTAATGGGCTGCCAGCCACGTTCCTAGAAGCCATGAGGAATAGAAGCGCTCAAAAATAAAAGTACCTGGGGATCGAACCATTGCTCAGAAAAAAGAAACGCTTAGGTGGTGTTTGAACCCACGATCTCCACGGGCAAGAAGACAACAACCAACTGAGCACATACGCTTTTGCTACAAATCAGGGTTCGCTATTTAATAGTCCCACCTCGGTTCTTTTCTTCAAGTTTCATCAGTTTATATACATTCACAAGTTGCCCAGCAGCAAGCCTCGAGAACCCAAAATACAAAGAGAACGAAGGAATAAAGGGAAACGTTTTACCTCGGCGCACCGGCCGAACGCTGGGCCGGTCGCATGGCACTTGCGAGGCTGCTCCTCACATGTTCCTGGTCCCACACGTCGCTTTCCCACTCTTGATTCCCTTATCTCTTCACGTACGTCGCCCCTGTGTTTCCTTCCTGCTCCCATGCAATCTCCTTTCTTTCTCTCTCCTTTTGGTTACTGCTGCCATGGTTACTGCCCATGGGAGCTGCAACCGGCGCCCAGGAGAGCTGCCATCATGGACAGCGAGCGCAGCGACCACAGGCTGTGAGGACGCCGGCGCTGCTCCAAGCAACTCACGGCGTCGCTGTTTTTGCTACATGCTACAACCGGCGTCACAAATTGCTACAACCGGCATGAAAAAAGCTTCAAGCCTACATCGAAAAAGCTTCAAGCATCAACATGGGAAGCTTCAACAAGCCAATGTCAAACTGAAAAAGCTACAACCGTTACGAAAAAAGCTTCAACCCTAGGTGAAAAAAGCTTCAACCGAAAGAAATACAAAGTTTCAACCGGGCACTGCAAGACAAAAAAAAGTTGCAACCGTTTACAAAACAAGCTTCGATCATAGATGAAAAAAGCTTCAACCGGCTCAGTGGAGCTGCGACGTTGAGAGCTGCGGCCAGCGACACGACGGTGCATCGATGGATGTGCTACCATGGCGGCTGCTAGGTGCTGCAATGACAGAGGCGTCGGCGTGCTACAAGACAGTAGCGTTTTGCTACGAGGGCAACCGCTTCCCACTAGACCGACGAGGATGGATGCTACAAGGACGGCGGCGAGTTGCATCTGGGAGGAGCGCCCGGTGCTGGAACCGGCATGGCAGCAAGCTGGAACTAGCACGGCAGCGAGCTGCAACCGAAGGTAGCAGATGCTACAATCGACACACGGCGAGCTGGAACCGGAGCAGCCGATGTTGCAATCGTCATGGCGACGAGCTGGAACCAAGGCGCCCGGTGCTTGCTGCAACTAGAGGCGGCGGGGGCAAGCTACTGATGCGGCTGCTAGGCGAGAGGCGAGCGGTGTGTCACGGGAACTACTGTGGTGGACCCAAAGGCAGACTCCAAGACAGCCCAGCCCAGGCCCAAGCGGGAGAGAAGGCCCAGCACACGCTTCATTGGACCGACCTAGAGCAAGTGAGGCTATATCTATCATGTGTGGTGCGAGTACTAGGGTTATCGATTGATCACAGAACTGGCGGCGTCGTTGGGCGATGTATCTCTCCTCTCACCTCCGGCTCTAATCCCGATCCCCTTCTCTTGCTGATTCAAACTTAGCGATCAAATTGTACTCGAGATTTGATAATTGGGAGTAGATCGAGAGCTTGAAACCTAGACCCGTATCATCTGGTATTCAGAGCCACCATATCCCCACCCAAATTTTTTTTTCCGTCGCGGCCAATCTGGAGAAGAAGAAGACTCGTAGCCTCTAGCAGATCATGGCCGATCTGGACCTCCAGAAGTAGATGGAGGAGGCTGTCAATGAAAGGAGCAAGATCGCGCACGCGCTGCTCCGAATCCAGCGCTCCCTCGACAAGATCGAGCCAGCGGTGTCTCACATGGAGCCGCTTCTGCAATCGCTCGAGCCGGTGGTCAACGATCTGTCGGCCTGGCGTCTCGGGGTGGATGCGGCCGTCGGACGTCTCCAAGACAACCTCGGGGACATCCGCGGACAGCTCGCCAAGATCGCGCTCGGTGCGAACGCATTGGGGAAGGCGGACGCGCCGTCCCTCGATTCCGGCGCAGGTGGTGACGACCACGGCAATTGGGCCGCCGCACTGCAACACCACACCGGGCCCTGCCGCTTGGAGGACCACTCCTCCAAGCGCCGGTCCCGACCAATGGTACCTTCCGTACACCCTTTCCCACCATTCCCATCCCAAATCCATATGAACAGGGCAACACTAGTGGGTTCTCTGCTGGTAGATTAGGCAATGCTAGGGTCGAGTGTCCTGAGTTTACTGGGGATAATCCCACGGGGTGGAAAATTCGCTGTGAGGCTTGTTTTAGGATTGGAGTTGTGGATCCCTCGGTCTGGGTGGATACTGCTGTCATCAATTTCACTGGGGCAGCGGCGTTGTGGTTAGAGTGGTCACAGGCTCATATCAAATCTACTAGTTGGGATCAATTCGTTGCCTCTACCTTAGACAAATTTGGTAGGTCTGAGTTTCAGCAACTCCTTCGTAAATTTTCTCGGCTTAAGCAGCAAGGGACAATATTAGAATATGCAGAACAGTTTAATGTGGTGATGCATAGTTTGCTCGCACATCATGGGTCGTGGGATCCGTTATTCTTCACTACTCATTTTTTAGAGGGGCTGCAACATGATATTAAAATTGCTGTTATGCTTCATCGTCCACAAGATTTGGATACTGCTGTGGCACTTGCTGAATTACAGGAAGAGGTGGTGGAGCTGACGCGACAAGAGCACGAGCCGGTAACAGCAGCTCGGGGACCGGCTACGGGTGCTCGCACAGGGCGATTTTCAGCGTGATCCCCTCTGCCAATGGTGCTGCCATCGACCCCGAGCACTTCAAAAGGCGCAACTCTCTCACCGGGGGCGCCTCCGACAGATGGAAGGCGCAGTCCCGACTCGGCGCGTATTCCCATCGCTAGCTCTTCGGTGGATGACAAGCTCCGAACGATGCGTGCCTATCGCAAGGCGCGGGGGCTCTGCTTCACTTGCAGTGAGCGCTGGGGGCCGGGCCATGTGTGCACAGCCACGGTTCCCCTGCATGTCGTCGAAGAGCTGGTGGGTCTGCTGACACCACCATCAGCGCCAGAATCACCCGGGTCTCAAGAAACTTCTGAGGATGACCTCTACCTCCTGTCCGCGGCTGCCATGACAGGAACAGAAGCACCTAAAGCCTTCCGTATGCTAGGCAAGTTGAATGGCAAGTCCTTACTAATGCTGGTCGATTCAGGTTCTTCGCATAGCTTTATCAACTCCGAGATTGTGAGCGATTGGCCTGGGGTGCAGCCTATGGCCAAGAAACTGAGAGTAAAGGTGGCTGATGGTGCGGTGACCACTTGTGATACTGAGCTGCCAGTGTGTGAGTACCAAATTCAAGGGCATCAATTCAGATCGACCTGGAAACTGTTTCCACTGGGCAGCTACGATGTGATTTTAGGGATGGACTGGCTAGAGTCTCGAGGGCTCATGACTGTTAATTGGAGCAGCAAGTACATGGTTTTCAAGCATCATGGCCAATTTATTCAGTTGCATGGGGTTTCAGCGTCGGTTCAAGACTGTCCGCCGATCTCAACAATCCAACTACAGCTTCTGCAGGCTCAGGAATCAGTGTTACGTGTGGTGCACTTGTGTTCGGTTAAATCAGATGCCGCGGAAACTGTAATTCCCGAGGCAGTGACAGCATTGTTGGAGGAATTTGCAGAACTGTTTGAAGAGCCTCACGGATTGCCACCACAGCGGTCCTTCGATCATACAATTGATTTGTTACCTGGAGCGGCACCGGTCAACATCAGACCCTATCGGTACAACCCAGCACAGAAAGATGAGATTGAAGGGCAAGTTGCTGATATGTTAAAACAGGGGATCATCCAAATCAGCCGCAGTCCCTTCGCATCTCATGTGCTATTGGTGCAGAAAAAAGACGGTGAGTGGCGATTCTGTATTGATTTTCGCCACCTCAACGCCATCACCATCAAAAATAGGTACCCGCTGCCGGTCATTGATGAGCTCTTGGATGAATTGCATGGACCCAAATGGTTCACAAGCCTGGATTTACGCTCAGGATATCACCAGATCCGCATGAGGCCTTCGGATGAAGCGAAAACGGCTTTTCAAACGCATCACGGTCATTTTGAATTCAAGGTGATGCCATATGGAATTACCGGAGGGCCAGCGACTTTCCAAGGGGGAATGAATATCATGCTGAAACCATATTTGCGCAAAGGTGTTCTGGTCTTTATAGATGATATCTTAATGTACAGCATCACATTGGAAGAGCACATACAGTTGCTGCAATCAGTGTTCCAGATTCTGAGAGAGAACCAAATGAAGGTTAAGAGAAGCAAGTGTGTGTTTGCTTGTAACCAACTGCGGTACCTGGGGCATGTAATCAGTGAAGAAGGCGTGCAGACAGATCCAACCAACATTGATAAAGTACGAAACTGGCCAAGCCCTCAATCCGCCAAAGAGGTGCGTCAATTCCTGGGGTTGGCTGGTTATTACCGCAAGTTTGTGAGGCATTTTGGCATTATTAGTCGACCTCTGACAGAGTTTCTTAAGAAAGGAGTGGTCTTTCACTGGACACCACTACATGAAGAGTCATTCCAAGCACTGAAAATGGCGCTGACCACTGCACCGGTCCTCGCATTGCCCAACTTTGCGAAACCCTTTGTGGTCGAAACTGATGCCTCGGACCGTGGAATTGGCGCAGTCTTGATGCAAGATCAAAACCGGATTGCATTCTTGAGCCAAGCCTTGGGGCCAAGATTGCGATCTCTTTCCACCTATGAAAAAGAAAGTCTGGCAGTGCTTATGGCAATTGAGCGGTGGCGATCTTACCTGTTGACCAACGAGTTCATTATCCGAACGGATCACCGCAGCCTCTCATGCTTGGATGGGCAGCGGTTGACCACTCCATGGCAACAGAAAGCGATGACCAAACTGCTAGGGCTGCGCTACCGAATCGAGTACCGGAAGGGGGCACTGAACCAAGCAGCGGATGCACTGTCACGTCACCCGGAAGCAGTTGCGTGTGCCATCACGGTCTGTGTGCCGCGGTGGCTAGAGGAGGTGAAGCAAGGCTATGCACAAGATCCAAAATGCACCAAAATGTTAGCATCCGCAGCAACGGGAGCAACGCTGGATGGTCCCTTTCAAGTGCAGGATGGCCTTCTTCGCTACAAAGGACGCGTGTGGATAGGTAGCAACGCAGCAGTCCAGCAGACAGTATTGCAGGAGCTTCACTCCGGTGCTTTGGGAGGTCACTCGGGGATTCAAGCAACCTATAGCCATGTTAAGCAGCACTTTGCATGGCCGCAGCTCAAGAAGACTGTCAAAACCTACATCTCAGAATGTTCAGTGTGTAAACAGGCAAAACCAGAGCATGTGAAGTATCCCGGCCTACTGCAGCCCCTACCAGTACCCAAGCAAGCGTGGGAGATGGTCACCCTGGACTTTGTTGAAGGGCTACCAACCTCTAAAGGATTCAATTCTATACTGGTCATGGTAGACAAGCTCACCCGTTATGCTCATTTCATACCACTTCGACATCCCTTCTCGGCGTTACAAGTGGCGAAAGCATATATGGATAATGTCTTCAAACTGCACGGGCCGCCGGATGCAATGGTTTCTGACCGTGACTGAGTCTTCACTAGCAAGGTATGGCAAGAACTTTGCAAGCTCACCCACATCAGGCTGAACATCTCCTCGGCTCGACACCCGCAAACGGACGGCACAACGGAGCGTGTGAACCAATGCATGGAGCTGTACCTCAGGTGTTTCGTGCACAATTGCCCCAGCAAGTGGGTCGAGTGGATCTCCTTGGCAGAATTCTGGTACAATACCTCTTATCACTCTACTCTCAAGTCGACTCCGTTCGAGGTGTTGTATGGCCACAAGACGAGATTCTTCGGTATCACTAATGTGGCAGACGCAGCTGTGACAGATTTAGCTCAGTGGACCCGGGACAGAGCAGCCGTGGTGGCTTTGCTACGACAACATCTTAACAGAGCCCGGCAATGGATGAAAGAGAAGGCTGATCAGCATCGCTCGGACAGAACGTTTGCAGTCAACGATTGGGTGTATTTGAAGCTGCAGCCATATGCACAGTCGTCGGTGGCGGCACGGGCTAATCATAAACTCGCCTTTCGTTATTTTGGACCGTTTCAGGTACTCCAGTGGGTGGGCGAAGTGGCGTACAAGCTGGCATTGCCGGAGCAAGCTCGGATTCATCCAGTCATACATGTTTCCCAGCTGCGCGCGGCAGTTCCTCCTGCAACAACGATCATGCCGGAGCTGCCGACGTTGGATGAAGACCTGCTGCAATTTCAGGTGCCGACGGCCATTCTGCAACGACGCACGGTGCAGCGGGGCGTGCGACAAGTCGACCAGGTGCTTGTCCACTGGTCTGGTTTCCCTCCGTCGCTGGCATCCTGGGAAGATGTGATTCCCCTGCAGGCGCGTTTTCCTTGGGCATTGTCTTGGGGACAAGCCAAAACTAAAGAGGGAGGGAATGTCATGGGAACTACTGTGGTGGACCCAAAGGCCGACTCCAAGATAGCCCAGCCCAGGCCCAAGCGGGTGAGAAGGCCCAGCACATGCTTCACTGGACCGACCTGGAGCAAGTGAGGCTATATCTATCGTGTGTGGTGCGAGTACTAGGGTTATCGATTGATCATAGAACTGGCGCCGCCGTTAGGCGATGTATCTCTCCTCCCACCTCCGGCTCTAATCCCGATCCCCTTCTCTTGCTGATTCAAACTTAGCGATCAAATTGTACTCGAGATTTGATAATTGGGAGTAGATCGAGAGCTTGAAACCTAGACCCGTATCACGGTGGTGCAAGCGGTGGCAGTTTTCGGTGAGGAAGGGTGTCGCTGGCCATGAGCGCGCTGGGCAGCGATTTCTTGTGCGAGCGGAAACAGCCTGACTCGGCAGGGGAGATTGGGGAACTCGTGTTTGACTTTTCTTTACAGGTGGACCACTTATCCTGTGGAGGTTACGCTGTTAATCAAGCAGCTGCGGTGCGTCGGCCGGCGCGCCGGCGCCTATCATCGGCCAGGAATAAATCAACAAAAGGGAGGACGGACATGCAACGGATGCGTGGCCTGATTGTGGCTCTAATTAAATTTCGGATGGAGGAAGAAAAGGGAGGAACATGCGACGGATGCGGCGACTGATTGTGGCTCTAAGTATATATATACATGGATGCATGCACGACTGCTGATTGGCTGGTGACATGGTGATGGTTTCGTTCTCATTAAATTGGGACGGGACGGTTGGAACTTTGATCCATGAGATGCAGGAGGGACGACATGCACTGCTGATTGGCTGATTGGAATGAACTCGCCGTTGCATGCGGAGACTCGGCGGGCAGAAAGGTAAATTGGAGCCGGCTGGCATGCGCACACGCGGGAGCTCCGGGATTGACAAGCGAGTCAAACTCGAGTCATTCGTTTAATCAAATTTTTTTGAATTTTTAACAGTGTCTTCTCGATCAAATAGTGACCTACGTGTGGGCTTTCTGGTTCCGACGTAAATAAATTCCGCTCTTATGAGCAAGAAGGAAGGAAAGATTTAAAAGAACAAGTAATTCGCTACTACAAGCAGTTGAGCACAAAGGAAAGAAATTAAAAAAGTAAATAAATTCGGCAGGAAAGAAAGTAAACTAATTAAAAGAAGAAGTAATCCGCTATTATGAGCAGTTGAGCACGAAGAAAAGAAAATTAAAAAGGAAATAAATTCGGTGGAATGAAATGAATTAGAAGTACAAATAACTTTTGTGTTTGACCACTAAATAAATGGGCACACACTAACGTTGTACTCCACTTCTTGATAATGTGGTATATACTCCCTCCGTTCCTAAATATAAGTTTTTTTAAAGAGCGCAATATGGACTACATACGAATGTCTGTAGACGTAGTTTAGAGTGTAGATTTACTTATTTTGCTCCGTATGTAGTCCATATTAGAATCTCTAAAAGTACTTATATTTAGGAACAGAGGGAGTACGAATTTATTCGCAAAAAAAAGAGGGAGTATAAATTATGCTTGGCCATGTTTATACTATAACTTTATATGAATTATGAATTATTTAGCACGGTGTGAAAGTCAAGCTTTTTTGCCGGAAGTGTGAAACTAAGGTTAACGATTGATTGATTTCCAACCAATGGGAATGAACTTCATGAATATTAATTTTTGCTGTCTTTTATACTTGATGATTAGAACAATAAGTACTCTCACCAGTTTGATTTTTTAAAGTATGGTTCGATGAAAATGGTGGAAGAACACAACATAGTTTACTAGAGAGAAAAAAATGCCCAAACTCATTGTAGAGATTAAGAAGGTTGACGGCGGCGACAGTGAAGTGTATGCAGCTTATGTTTAGTCAAGAGCCTCGTACCTTAACATAATTTGCATTAAAAAATATTATTGTTTGCGATAAATAAGAAAATGCATCGCCTATTATGTCAAGACATGATTTGTGTTGAACCACGTGAAGTGAATGTGACAGTTGCAACACATGAGGAATTACAAGTCGGTGCATGGAGGGGCTCAAGATTGTTTCTCCCGTTGCAACGCACGGGCATTTGTGCTAGTAAAATTAATTTGTTGATCTCGAATATAGTAGTAAAGTGTGTAGTTAATGGAACTGGAGAAGGAGTTGTGGAAACAGTTCTGTTCGTGTGCTCTTCTTTGGGTTTAAGTTGTGTAAAAATGAGGAAGTTCACCTGTGAGCTCCTAAAAGGTTCAATGTGTGCAAAAGTTTGCTGGAAAATGATACTTCTTTTGACAGCAGGGGATTGTTATTAAAAAATAGGAAAACAATACAGAAAAGAAAAAAGAAGTTTGCTAACCATAAGGTGGTATGGAAGAAAAAGAAAATAAACCAACCAAAGTTAAACACAAAAAAGAACAAACTTTGGAATGTTAGAGCATCAATCCGAGGAAGTGTGAAAACAAATAAGCACACATAGTTTAGAGCCGAAGGAGAACAACTTCTAAACAGTGGAAATCATGAAAAAAGAAACATCTAGAAGTTCATATATAAAAAAACACAAAAAGTTGATACTTGAAAAGACGACAAGCACATAAAAAAGAAATTTAAAAACTATTAAGTTCACAGGATTAAATCCAAAACATTGGAGTCACGAATCGAAAAAATTATAGATAAAAAATTAAGTTAATGAAAATTCATGTTAGATGCATCCAGAATAAAAAAAACCATAGAAGTTCAAATTAAAAAATAGAGCGGTTCCATGTTTGTTAAAGAAGATAAAGGTTTTTCCTATTTCTAAAAAAATCCAATAAGTGTTCAGGTTTAAATAACAGAGCAGGTCGATAATTATTAGACTGTTTCTGAAAAAAGTAAGAAATTCAAATTTTAAAAAACCGGTTCGATGTTTATGAAAAACCCAGATTTCCATCGCTACTAAAGAATAAAACAAAAAGTTCAAACTAAAAAAATAGCGTAGTTCAATTTTTAAATAAAAAGTATATTTTCCATTTTTAAAAATAAAAGCAAGAAGTTCAAGTTAAAAAAATACCGGATTTACATATTTATAAAAAATCTGAATTTATCCCCTTTCTTAAAAAATAAAATCAAAGAAGTTCAAATGAAAAACAATACAGCAGTTCGATGTTTATAAAAAATAGAATTGTTTTTTGTTTCTAAAAAAATATAAACAAGAAGTTTAAAAAAAATAGATCAGTTCGATGTTTAAAAAAATTTAGATTTTTCTCGTTTCTAGAAAATAAAAAGAAGAAGTTCAATTTTAAAATGACAAAGTAGTTCGATGTTTAAAAAATCAATTTTTTCTCATTTCTAGAAAAATAAAATGAGAAGTTGAAATTAAAACAGTAGAGAAGCTGAAATTGGAGAACTTCCCGGCAAACAAGAAGTGGCCGAAAGAGTAGCCCGTCAGTCAAATATGTACATGTTCATCGATGGTGTTCTGTACAGAAAATGACCAAACCGTATGAAATTGAAGTGCATTTCCTGGGAAGAAGCACAGGTGCTGCTGGCAGAAATACATGAAGGAATGTTTGGCTCTCACATCGGGTCACGCGCGCTTGTTGGCAAAGCTTTCCGGCAAGGATTTTGCTGGCCGATAGTCCTTCAAGACGCAATAGAATTGGTAACTACTTGCCCAGCATGCCAGTTCCAGTACAAGAATATCCATCATGCTAGCACAAGATCTCTAGGTGATTCCTCGTTCCTGGCCCTTTGCGGTCTGGGGGCTGGACATTCTCGGCCCATTTCCCCGCGCAGTCAGGGGCTTTGAGTATTTGTACGTTGCAATCGACAAATTTACAAAGTGGACTGAGGTAGAGCCAGTTAGGAAGGTAACAGCACAGTCAGCCATCAAGTTCTTCCAGGGATTGGTTGCTCGTTTTGGGGTCCCTAACAAGATAGTTGCCGACAACGGCACCCAGTTCACAAGCAGTGCAGAATACTGTCAAGGGCTTGGCAGCAAAATTTGCTATACGTCAGTTGCTCACCCGAGAAGCAATGGGCAAGCAGAAAGAGCCAATGCTGAAGTACTGCGGGGTCTCAAAACCAGAACTTTTGACAAGCTGCACAAGTGTGGACGACGGTGGGCTGATGAAGTGCCTGCCATTCTTTGGTCACTCAAAACAACACCAAATTGAGCAACAGAAGTAACGCCCTTCTCCCTGGTCTATGGTGTAGAAGCCGTATTCCCCATGGAACTTGTATACGGTTCTCCTCGAGTCCAAGCTTATGACGAAGAAGCATGGCAAGAGATACGGCATGACGATGTCAATCTCCTGGAGGAAAACCATTCCCGGGCTGCTGTACATGCAGGACGATACCAGCAAGCTTTGCGCCGCTACCATAGCAGCAAAGTTCATGCCTGGTAACTCAAGGAAGGTGACCTTGTTCTTCGAAGGATATCGTCCTCGAAGGAAACAATGTAGGGTAACACAGCAGAAAACAAAAAATTTCAACCTACGCACCAGCCCAGGACCACTATGGGGACTGCATACAAGGTTTGATCTTTTTCGTTACCGACTCGTAGTGCAGTGGAAGTAGAGTCGATGACGATAGGCGGTGCAGATCCCCACAGCTAGGATTTACAATCTCCCAACCACGAGGATGTATATCCTCATCTGCCCCCTCGGACAGCCCTCCGGGAGGCGGTCGGATAGTCCCTCGGACGATGTCGCGGACAGCCCTTCGGGAGGACCCTCGAAACTCGGATGGTCACTCGGACAGCCCTTCGGGAGGACCCTCAAAACTCGGACGGTCACTCGGATAGCCCTTCGGGAGGCACTCCCGAACTAAGACCGAAACTACGATCTCTCTACAGAGTTGCACACATAAGGTGTCATCTATCTGGCAGGGCTTCGCCGTCCAGAACTAGTTCCTGCCGGAACCCAGACAGCCTTTCAGCTCTACGAAACTTTTTCGCTGGGAGGGAGAGAGAAGCCAGACAAGTCTATGGCATGTGTATGAGAGCAAGGATGATATTTGGGCTGCCCCCTCACCTCCTATTTATAGGAAAACCAAGGGGTAGTGTGCCTCCACAAATTACCAAAAACTCCCATGCAAAAGGGTTCACATGAGGGTGTTATGGAAAAAATGGGGTGCCATGTGGAGCTCCAAGGAGCTCCACCTCCCTTGGCCGGCCAACCCTTGGGGGCCCCCCATGAGGAGCTTCCTTGGCCCCCAAGCCCTTCTAGAAGCCTTTTTGTAAAAGCCCTAAAAGGTGGCTTTCCAAGAAAATGTCCATAAAGTGATTTTCACTATTCACGGAACCAATTTTCCGCGACTGTTAAATCCGAAAATATTTCTGTGAGTCTTAGAACAATTCCAGTACCCACCAAAATGATTTTGGATTCGTTCCAAAACAATTTTGGATTAGTGATTTTCATCTGCGAAAAACAACCGAACCGGTTCCGGCAGCTCCGGAACATTTCCGGTTCTTATCCCAGAAAATTCCCAGAAGTTTCCATAATGATTCTGGCACCCTCCAAGAATTATCAGGTGTGTGCCGAAACCAATTTGACTTTATGGTATCCCCTGAAACAACTTTTCAGTTTTATCGAAACTATTTTGGAGTCCTCTCCGGAACGTTTCTGTTGCGTCCGAAACTTTTTTGGTGATTTTCTCTCAGACTCCCTGTCTAGTATTCAGCAGATAGATGAACCTTAAGCGTGTGACCCTATAGGTTTGGTGAAGTATAGACATGACCGGAACTCTTTTCGATCAATAATCAACATCGGAGCCGTGGACACCCATATTGACCCCTATACCCACACGAATGAACATTCTAGTGAACCTCCAGTTGTCGTGTGCTATTCCTGTTGCTTCACGATATGTTACAAATACCCGAGGTGAGATATGTTGGCATCCCCGTGGATCAACAAATTGTCCACTATGCCAGTCACCTCGTTACCGGTATTGTTCTCTTTTCTCATTCTTGTGTTACGGCATCCCTGTGATCAAATCACATTGTGTCTGGCCAGACGATGATGGATATCATAACACTGAGAGCGCCCAGAGATATCTCTCCATTGCCGAAGGAGCAAATCCCAATCTTGAGCTATCAAGTTACTTAACATACTTTTCCATGAACCCGTAAGCCACCGTAATAGCCACCCATTTACGGATGACGTTTAACAAACCCCAAAGTTCATGAAGCAAGCATGAAGAAACTCGATACTCTTATGGTCTAAGGAATTATGCAAACATTAACCATCTCTGTGTTATTAACCATTAACTTGTGATGAATGTATCTCATAGCATAACATAAATCCGGGTTGATTCAACACAAATGTTCTACCAACATTGTGCCCTCAAAGTTGCTGGCATAGACATGCTCATGATCAGGAAAACGTGATCATCATGCAACACTTGAGCTAGTCTTAGAGGCATGACTAGGAATACTTTTTACCATTTATTATTCCACACGTGCACGTGGGTTTTCCTCAGAGCCTTTATGGATATACGGGCTCGGGAACCACAGCAGTTATAGCATGGAACAGAAACATACTTATGAACATGGAGATAAATAATAACATTTATTATTTCCTCTAGGGCATATCTCCTACAAACAAACAAGTTGACACCGAAGTGAGAAGGCCCTTACCGGGTAGTTCAAGTCACTAGGCCTGGATCAGTCCGGCTAGAGAACGAAGATGGAATTCCTGTGCAAAACTCATGGAATGTTGAGAATTTTTGCAAGTTCTACCCCTAAGGCGCGGCTGCCAGGCCAGCCAGCAACTAGTTTTGTACAAGTTAGCCTATGTGGCATGTAATCCTTTATACAAAGTCGGGAGCAGACCCCGTGCATAGTGTAAAATAAGTTAAGTACTTTGCAACCTTTGTAATATGTACATTTCAATCATGTATATTATGTGCAATGTTGTGTTGTGAATTTAATCCCTGCAAAAAGTGACTAATGTACCGTCAGCATACTAGCCGGTTCACCATTTCTCTTTTTTTTCTTAAAAGCAGAGAAGCTCCTTCACGCACAAGTTTCCCGGGGGGGCAGAGGTGTAGTACACCAAAATGGCATTCAAGGAAATGATGGGTGCTCACTATGCAGAATGGACAGCAGAAAAAGCTAAGTAGAGAAACTTTGAAACTTCTTCGCTGTTTTTGTTTTCTTCCTTGAACGATTTTGTCCTTATATATAAACCTGCACGTGAAGGAACCTTCTCGGGGCTAGTCGCGGTCCTAGTTGTTTCGAGTCGGCTCAACAACATAGGCAGCTACACCTAAACCGGGAAGGTAAACCTTTCCGGGAGGCGGTGTTCCCGGCAAGCTGCTAAGGAATAGTTTTCTCAAGCGCTGCCGGCTAGAGTGTGCACACCGGGAAGTTTTCTGGCAAGCGTAGGGTATAAAAAGTATACAAGCGGAATATCGCTCGAGGGAGAAGCAAGGATTCATTCAACATAGAAATATGTATCATACATATGATAAAAACTGGCCTAATTAAGGAAACTAGTCGTCAACCCGTGCATTCGCACGGGCTAGTTATTATTTACAATTTCAGCACTATAAGTTTGATTTAATTAAACTATTTTGTTGCATTTTACATTCCATGGTAATATTAGGTTCATAAGGAGTTTTAGAGAAGAAATTATTTTAATATTGATCAACAATAAGAAACTATAATACTGGTAAACCATGTACACATAAGTTCTTCTTATGTGGAATTGATCAAAATGATTACTCCGTGTCGACTATTTCTGTAACTTTTACCAATATATGATGGAGACAATAAATTATTGAATCAATGGAATGTATATCACCTACTTAATTATTTGATACATGGAGATTATCAGGTGATCACCTTTTGCATTGAATGGGAAGTAAAATTTTAAAAATGGATATCCACATGCAACAAAATTATGCAGCAACAATGCACTGTAATCCTTCCATCTGTATCTTTCGCCTTGATTGTCTCAACATTAACACTACAGCCAGAGATGGATAGGTATTATGCATACCTGAAGACCAAGGAACTAACCAAGTTATTAAAGCATTATCTATGTCAAAACTACCCACGTTATAGATGTCCACTTGTCCCATACAATTCTGATCATGCTTTTCAGGAAAAGGAGAATGGTCGCGAACTGGGGACCGAAACTCAATTCTCTCATAGCATTGTCTAGGAAGGGCAACCCAAGATATTGAGGCGATATGATACAAAGCACTATAGGCTACTGTTCAAGTTAATACTAAATATTCACTCAATGTCAGAAAGAAGATACATTTATATTGCATTGTGCATAAGCGGAAAAATGTAAAAAGTAGTTCTATGATCACTGATAATTTTATCAGCAAGACACACTAAACATATCATGCAAATTATTTAGAACTACTGCATTGAAATTATTTAGAACTTCCCTTTGCTCTCTTTTGCTCATTTGACGAATGTTCATCTTGGTAACCTTTGTAGAATACAAAAATCTACATATCGTTGCAACAGAATCTCCTATTACTTTTTTTCCTCTTTTTATTGTTATGAACTTAAAGTACAGGTACAAAATTATACAAATCTATTGCATTAGTTGCTCTATTTACCTTCTATTTTTGCTAACAAAATATATAATATAGTAATCAATAGTTTGAATAACGGTTTGAAATGTTTTTACATAGTTGGGAAAATGAAGGCTTTGATATATGGCCCTTAAGAAACTGGAAGAAAGAACATTACATCCATCCGTTAATTTTGATTGTTCTGAAGTAGATTTGATACCAATTCCTGAAGCATAACAATAATTTTAGTGTCAATGCCAACAACAATTTCTGAAATATGGAGGTACACACAAATTAGGATCACGAGGAAGTGATTTTGTTGTGCCCCTAACAAACCAAAAACAAACTGAAGCAACATGAATAATCATGAATTAAATTTGATTCCATCAAGCACAGAGAGGTGCAGAGCATGGATACTTGATCGCACCTTTTACTCTTTGTTGAATATTATTCTCTCTCTCTAGCAATTTCATCATGGAGATTAATGTCAGTACGAATCCATGTCCTCCACCTCTAGCTCTCGCTTATTATGAAATATAGCAGAGTGCCCGCGGGGAAGCGATACAATGTAAGCTGATCAGAAACAATCCAGCAGAGCATACGTACACATTTATAGACTATTGTCTTAGCTGCAACACCTGTGTGTAGCCACTCCAGTAGCATACGTTTGTCAATTATAAACAGATTGAGATAGAGGAAGTCTTCGAGATTCTCTTCAAAATATTGATTTAGCAAAAGATAATTCACCAATCAGTAAGAAATATAAAACACCACTCCAATGTTTTACTGTTCAATTTGGTTATTTGGCTTCGGAGTGTTGATCATAGCAGAAACAAATGCTCATATCAAAGTCTCTATGTTGAAGTAATATGCTGCTTCTAAAACTCGTGATTTGAAAATATTTAGAACTTCTGTTATCTATGGATCATCTTGACAAATGTCCATCTTGGCAACCTTTCTAGAATACAAAAATCTGCATAATAATGCAACAGAAACTACTATTACTTTTCTTTACTCTTCTTGCTGTTATGGATAGATACTACAACTACAATAGTATATAAATCTATTGCATTAGTCATTCCTTTTACTTACCTTTTGTGCTAACGAATAAAATATAGTAATCAATAATTTGAACACTTGTGTCAAACGTTCTGGTGTGGTATAGCAAATGATGGCGTTCATATATATGGCTGAAAGAAAGAAAATTACCTCCTTCCGTTTAAATTTCTATTGTACTGATCCAAATTTGGTACCAATTCATGTAGAATAACAACAATTTCTGTGCAATGTCAACAATACGTCATAAAATCTGGAGGTACAAACAAATTACAATCCTGGTCAAACATGTTACCATAGAAACCAAGAACGAACTGAAACAACATGAATATTCACTAATTAAATTTCGTTGCTGCAGGCAGAGAGGTGGATTGCACCTATACTTGCTCGCACCTTGTTAATCTTTGTTGAATTATTCTATAGCTCCAGCAATTTCATCATGTAGATTACTGTCAGTACGGATAATTGTTGTCAAGGTGCAGCTCATAGTTGCTAGGAACGCGGAACGATGCAGTGTCACCCGACACGGGTCGTCGACCCGGATCGAGTCGAGATGGGGAACGCCGAGGGTCGATGGCTGGAAGCCTGGAACGCGACCCCAATTTTTTGTTTCTCGATCCCAATTGATTGACCCATGAATAGAAAACTTACCAGGAATCCATGGCGTCCGCCCTATGCGTCTCCCAAAGCAAGGCTTGACGTTGATTCTCAGTTCTCACAGGAAGCATCATGCGAAGATGCGCCGCCGGAACTGCATGCAGTCCTGCTCCCGCACCTGACGGTCGAGTCGCCAAGAAAACCAGAGCCGCGAGACTGTGGCAGGCTCGTACCGTGGCCAATCTTCTATGGTGCCTCAGCTAGATGCAAATCAGGAGGAAGACGACTGCGATTTTGGTAGGAGCCCGAGTAATTTGTGTATACATTAAATTCCTTTTCAGTGGCTTGTATTTCGGTGTTCCTCGTTCCGTGACAACCTTCCAAGTATAAAGTTATGGAACATCATAATTCTATTCCCTGAAATTTCTCAGGGATGCTTAGCTGCCATGTAATCTGAAAAAATTACATAATTAAAGAACCAAATCTAGAGAAAACTGACCAGAAGGATACGGGACATGCCATCACGTCTCCATTGTGGGATGGCACAGCTTCTTGTCATCTTTGAGTTGATGCCATCTGACTGCACGACACTGAGATGAAAAGAGGCGGCTGTAATTCATAGGGAAAACCTAGCGATGGGGAGAGTCGAGGAGTCCATGAAGAAAAAGGCTGCGTGGAGATAGAGGAGGGCAGAGGAATCCACTAGATAGAGGAGGGCCGAGTAAGTCAGGAAGAAAGGCTACGTTGAGATGTAACTTTTTTTTCACAATTAAGCAATATTAAAACATAGGATTATGTGGGTTGATCTGGACCGTAATAATCTGGCCCCATGAGATTAACGGCTCGCAAATTCTAATTAACATGATAATTTCCAGGGAGTCTCTAATTAGTATAGGTATAGACCTGGTTTTCTTTACATATGCCATTCCAGGAGCAGGCATCTGGATTTTGTTGTTCTTTGATGCCAAAGAGCTGTGGAGCTCCTTCAGCTCGTTTGTGGCCTTCTGCGCTAAATCCTTGAAGGCAGTGATCTCCTTGCTCTTGGCGGCAACTTCCTCTTCAAGCTGTTTCACTTGCTTCTCCACGTTGGTCTTCTCAGTGCCGGCAGCAAGAAGGGCATCACCAGCCTCCTTGAGCTTTTCAGCGTGCTCCTTGGTTAGAGCCTGGATAGCCTCCCTGTGTTTTTGTTCGAGCTCTTCGGTGTGTTTCGACAAAAGAGTATGTATCTCCTCTTCCTTGCACGAACGGTGTCGGCCAGCTTCTCTTCCCAGGCGGCAGGATCCTCTTCATGGCTGTCATGCTGGATGTTGCACTGGACCAGCTCGCCGCCGGTCTTCTCAGCCTTCTTGGCAGCTTCAGCCTGTGCCATTTTGACCGCTGCCTTCTCCAAGATGAAGGCCTCCCTGGCGGCAGCAAGTTGAGCTTCACGGCTCTTGATTTCCTGAACCTTCTCGGCATACCAGGACTGCGCTTCGTCAACCCTCTACAAGAGCTCTTGTTCTGCCTTCTCTACATGGAGGGCACGGCGTTGAAATTTCCCCCAACACCTGCTGTAGCGCTGCTACGCCTCCTTAAAGCCATTCTCCATGGACTGCAAGAAGAGGTAGTCAGCGGCATCATTATTGGTGTCACAGTCCTCCTCGATGGTCATGGTTCGAGGGAAGATAAGCTCGTCATCCACATCTTCAAGTGCATGCTACCCGGCATCAGATGTGCTGGGAGCATCGACTCCCCTTCGTGGGCTCGAAAGCCTTAGGAACCCGCCGGCTGAAGGGGCCTCAGATGTGGCAGGATGGTGGTCAGCAGCTGGCATGGTGTCGTCTCCCATCTCCACATCTGCACCAATGCTAGCCGTCTAAGAAGCAAAAGTACTGCCGGCAGCCTTGGTGCCCTTCCCGGCTGTATCTGCAGCAGCCTTCACGGCCTCCTCTGTAGCATCAGTAGTTGGCCTCTCTTCTAGAGGGGTCGGCTCTGCAAAGGAAAAGACAGAAGGAGAAAATTCAACCTCAAATCAAGAAACCAGCACAAGAAAAACAAGTTCTGGCAAGAACGGTGAGGCGTTTGCATGAAGAAAGACTCACCTGTGCGGATCTGTTGAGCGGATGGCATTTCCCCTCCGGCAACATTAGTTGCCGTCGCTCGGTCCCCGGCAACAACCGTTGTCGGCTTGTCCTTGACGCGGACAGTATCCTCTTCATGGGAAGGACTCCCCAGAACCTCTTCAGTAGTAGTCCTTCCCGGCAAGCTCCTTCCCGGTGGAATGGTTGCTGGGGGCTCATCTTGGGAACCTGCTTCCCGGGTCTCTGTCTCCCGGTGATCGGCTTCCGTTTCCTTGTCAGCATCAGTCATTGGGATGTCCACAGTAATGCTTGCCAGCGGAAACTGGATGGTCCTATAGAGCGGTGGGTTGTTCCCGGCGGCTCCTGATGACATAGAGCTCTCTCTGGTGGCCACGACTGGGTCGCTCTCCTCAGCAGTGTTCGCTCTCTTCCAGGACCTGTGCACCAAAGGCTCTTCGTCCCTGCAAGGCCAAGACAGAGCAAGCCGTCAGATCAGTGACGTGAACATCAAGCAAAATTAAAGAGTAGAAGAAGGGATGGGGGCTTACTCCTCCTCTTCCTCCTTGTCAAGAGCGGAGATGTCCCATTGTGCTTGGTTCTCGGAGCTTGAAGCTTCTGCCGGAGGAGAAGGCACGCGGGCACGTTTCGCTGCCGGCGGAACCTGTGGCCGGGAGGCCTCTGTTCTTTCCGTTGCTAGCCGAGCCTGTTGCTGGGAAGCGCTTGCGGCAGTTTCTGCTGCCGGTGGAGTTTGATCCTGGGAAACCTCTGTTTCATCTCATGTGCCGGGAAATTCGTATGCAGCCGGCTCAGTGTGTCGTGGTCTCCTCTGAGCAGCTTCCTTGAAGTTTTAGGCGTCGTAGTGGCCCTCTTGGTAGCCGGAGGGCCTGCCAGCTGGGAACACCCGGCAACTCCTGCAGCTTCTGCCCTCTTGGCGATCCACTCCAGTTCACGATCTTTGGTAGGGTAGATCAGACTAGTCTCATCCCTTTCTGGTGTCTTTGCCAGATCTTCAAACCACTTATTTTCAACATCTTCTGGGGAAGCCTGCCATGTGCCGACAATACCCTGGGCGTTGCATTCTGTCATAATTGCCAGAATGGAGTCTTTGGTGGTGTTGTTACATATGGGGAGCACCATCTCCGGCAACTTGTGCTCGCAGCCCTTATTGAAAACTTCGCGGATAATGTAGTCATCCTCCATTATCATAAAGTTGTTAGCAACGCCGGGATGGAGCCGCATGGTGTCTTCGGTTACATTATATTCCTAGGTTCACCAGCTCTTAAGCTGCAGCGGAGCTATCCGGTGCCAAATAAAATATGCGCCTACCATCTCGATGATTAGGCCGGCAGCACAGAGATCCTCTATCTGGCGCAAGGCAATGTCGAAATCTTCATCCCGGGGGCCCACATCTGACCATCGGGGATTTCTCATGAGCTTGGTGGTTGCCATCTTGCAGTAGTCTGGGAAATCCTTTTGCTTGATCCAGCACCACCCTGCTCTCCATTCAACCCACTTGATGTGCCAATTCCCCTCAAGATATTCGCCTTTCCTGGCGGTCCTCAAGATCCATGTCACGCTGCCGGAAATGGAATCACCCTCTATCCACGGTGAGTAGAGGAGGCAGAACAGGGGGACATTTGGCACAATCCCCACAAAGTTCTGGTAGAGATGAGCAAATATAGACATGCAGGTGACAGCACTCGGATTAAAATCCAGAAGCCGAAACCCGTACATCCGCATGAGCTCATCGAAGAACTCCGAGCACGGCAGGACCAATCCATAGTAGAAAAATGCAGGGAAGAATGCAAATTTATCGTCTCCGGCGGGTGAGCTTGCGGGTAGTACCTCGAGGGTGTCATGGTGCTTCATCTTCACCGGCCACAGGCATGAGTACCTGGTCGTGAGCTCGGCGGCTTCCAGCACTAGAGGGAATAGTGCATGATTCCTCCGCATCTGCGCTGCCTCGGCCTTCCTTGATTTCTTTGCCTCCTTGCCGGCTCCAGTTCTTGTTTTTGGGGCCAGGGCGAGCGGCAGAAGATCTAATGGAGGGGCAAGCATGGAGCAGCGCAAAGATTTGTGGTGGCGGCGAGACGAGGACGAAGACAGCGATGGAGAAAGGGGATGGAATGGGTGAATTGAGCACCACCCCTGCTGTTACCTTTATATGGGGAAGGCGCGGGGGCTGGCTCTTCACCGCGCTAGGCGTGGCGTCCTTTTCAGGCGCACGATCCCCACTCATGCCCTATTCCATCGCCCCATGATCCCGCATTAAATGCGAGGATCCGCTACCATTAGCAATGGTAAAAATGCAATTGATGGCAGTTATCGTTCGCCATGCAGTTGCTTGTGCATGATAATGGGCCTAGCCCAGACAAGTGTTGTGCACATGCGTTTGGCCTAGGCCCGGCGGCTCCTGTTGGTGTAGTGAACAAATGGTGTTCATACCACTGACCATGCACCGGCAAGTTGCTGCCTCTGCGCCAGGAAAAGCTAGCCAGAAGGTGAACTCATCCTAGTATACCCAAGGCATGGTGGATGAACACCATGAAGAAGATCTCCAGACAGGTCATCGAGAAGTAGTAGAGATCATGTCAAGATCAAGAATACTGAGAAGCAGGCCTTCCCGGGAAGATACACTCCTCGTTGCCGACAAGGACAGAGCCGGCAAGCCAAGCTTCCTGGCACCGCTCCACGTCAATATCCTGTTGACAGATGGTGGTCGCACAGGGTAGGTAGGAGCTATCAGGCTGCGTGGCAATCCACCTCTTGAGAATTACCTTTATTGACACCCACCCAGGTGCGTGTCAAGGTAATAAGAGGTAGATGGGCTAAGTGGTGGGGATGGGACATGACTCTTTCCCGGCATCAAGCAGAGGTAGACACCTAACAGTGTATTAAATGCATTTGTCCTATACCGTCAGGGTTAGGTACGATAGCACTGTGGCTATCGTCAACATGTAAATTACCATTTTGACATTGTGGTGACCCGTGTGGCCCGAACCTGGGTAAAATCGTTGTGTGCTGATTATGGTTTGTGCTGCTCTTTGCGTGCTGCGTCACCCTCCATCGAGCCTGGGAATGGGCCTGTCTCTGGTCCCATAGATTGTCGCACCCCGATTGTCCTGGTGTGTAGTTCAAGTACTTCTTCTATGATGGGTCGACTTGTTATCAGAATAATATTCTGATACTGTTATCACAATAGCTTTTAGGTATGTGTGTGTGTAAGAGGGTAGTCCCTTCGGGACTGAGAGAAAGAAAGAGATACGTCTCTTTCTGCCGCAGCTGCCCAATCCAGCTTGCAAAGTAGCCACAAGAACGATCCTCCACTTAAGACCAAAGCCCTAGAAACTACCCAGAAGACAAGAAGAAGAGGGGCTTCATCTGGTGAAGTCCCAGCACCATCTCCAACATCTACAAGTTTGCAGACATGGCACTTATTTCGATCTAAGGTGTGTTTGACCTATTTCTATCTCTGATGTGGTTCAATTCTAGGGCTAGTTGATCCCAAGCATTCATTAGTAGGAACAAACAAGCAAGGAATGCAAGAGCATAAATTGATAATGAAGGACAACTTCTCATTCTGGCTTAACCGTAATCGTAATGCATCGGCGGGAGGTGAAGTCTTCGGGGGTGTAGACAAAAAGCACTACAAGGGGAAACATGCATATGTTCTTGTCACTCACAAAGGCTACTGGCGGTTTGACATGGGTGATCATCATGGTTTCTGTGCGGGTGGTTGCACCACAATTGTTGACTCAGGGACGTCATTACTCGCCGGCCCAACGGTATGTGTTCTTCTATCACTAATTGGCAGAATGCGCATTTGATCATGTTTTGGAACTATGGTATATAACTAATTTTATACTACTTTTAGACCTTAGCGGCTCAAGTCGATCATGCAATTGGGGCTAAGGGGATTATCAATACAGAATGCAAGGAGGTAGTGAGAGAGTATGGAGAGATGATCCTTGAATTGCTTGTAGCACATGTTTGTCACTTGATGGTATACCGCTCTTGTTATCCTTTTTTAATATATTTGAAGAAACAAAGCATAGTACACGCAGAGACAGCTATCCCCAACTTAAGCAAAAACGACCCCCCAAAAAGTGAAATTACAATTAAGTCCCTGAAGAGAGCCATCTCCACGACCGACAACGATGAAACCTTGACGCACCACCGGTCATTGACGTTGTGAAGCCAGAGCACGAACAACCAGAGAATCATCCATCGCATCAGGGAGACAACCCAGTGTAGAAATAGACACCATTGCCTCGTTGCTACCGCAAGAACGGTCAGGTGAACACCACCCCAATCCACAAGGGCCGGTCGTCCATCATCGACTCCGCTCATCGCCTGTAGCTCCAACACCACCATAAGTACGATGAAGGAAGGAAGCAAAGAGCCACTCCCATACAGAAATCCTAGGCCCCACGATGAGGATGGAGCGCACCTCGGCACCTCGTAGAAGAAGCCAAGAGACAAAAGCTCCATGACTCGGCCACTGTCTCTGCCATGGTGACCTCACTCAGAGACACCAAGCTGCTAGCTCGGCGGCTCCTCCATAGGAGGCCTCACCTAGAAGGGGACGTGGTTTGGCACCATTATTTCAATGAGACACCACCCAAAAACCTAAGCTTTCTATCTACATGTCAGGGCCCCATATCCGGTGGTTCTCCACACTCCCGCCATTGGAGTGGCAAACAGAGAGGGAGGGAACCCCAGGCCTGGCCAGTGATGTCCTACAAGTGTACATGGGAAGTTGAAGCACAATTCCTGGTGTTGGTATCATGGCTAGCGGTATCCACGAACCCGCCTGCGCATGGGCCATAGTAGCCCTCTTGCCGGGAAGAGCACTAGATAGCCACCCCGACAAGGCGCCCCACTTCTCCTCTTCAAGATGTGTTAATCTCGAGATGAAGAAGACCTCAAGGAAGGTCGTAAATAGGTTTAACTCATGATGTTACAAACATCCACACCAACAAGAAGGTATTTCACCTTCTAAGGAGAAGTCCAAGAGAAGGGCATCCGGGAATAACTCCACCACACAGGAACGAGAGTTAAGCCAACCCACATCGGCAATGGTGGCAATTCTCCACCGCAGAATCTCTGTCACCCCACTCATTGAGATACGTGGCCTGGCGGCGTCACATACAGCAGGCCTTTATTGACAGATGGCATGCATGTGGGCAGTTTGGTAGTGCTGTGGTTATCCACACCGTCTTTCATCCCTGGTTATTACCACGTGCTTGCCACCTGCCCTGGTGCGTGGCACGGTAATAACAAGTAGTTACGGCGAACAAGATAAAGTGGCAAGGGTCCGTTCCCGGGAACAAGAGGAGGATGACACCGAACGGAGGCATTAAATTCCCTTGGCCCAATCGGTTAGAATTAGGTAGACCGCACTATAGCCACTATGGTAACCCCTTGAGCTATGCAAGGAGGGCCAGACTACTATGACAAGGGTCGGCGCCTTGGGGAAGACAGAAAAGAGCGCATTGCAAGCCATTTCCCTTCTCGGGAAGGGTTTCATGTTGTAACTTGTAGCTCTTCTTCCACCTTAGATAAAGCAAACAAAAGGAGTAGGGTTTTACGCATCCGTGGGGCTCGAACCTGGGTAATTCCTTGTACATTTGGATCCATTTGGCATTGTTCTGTATTCGCCACACCTCCCCATTAATCTGCAAAGGGGCTTTCCCGGCCCTCGGTGTCTCGTGTCTTGCACACAGCGACATTTGGCGTGGCAGGTAGTGTTGGAAATATGCCCTAGAGGAAATAATATTTTTATTATTTATTTCCATGTTTATAATTAACAGTTTATATTCTATGCTATAACTCCTATGATTCTAGAATATGCGATTCAGCGGAAAACTCATTAGCATGTGTGGAATGATAAACGGTAAAACCCGATTCCTAGTCTCACCTCTAGGACTAGCTCAAGTGTTGTATGTTGATCATGTTTTCTGGATCTTGGGATATCATTAAGTGTAACGATAGTCCCAAAACAACATTGAGAGTATGATGTTAGAAGAACAATCATATTGAATTGACCCAACTTGTTTGTTATACTTTGAGATGCAATCGTCACAAGTCAGTCCTTATAACACGAAGAGTTAACATATGCTTTAGCTCCTTAGACCATGAGAGTATCATAGTCACTTCCTACTAGACGATGGACTTTGGGGTTGCTTAAACGTCATCTATAACACGGTGATCATAATGACAACTTTCAGGTTCATCGGAAAGTATGACAAGGGGCTAGATAGCTCAAGAGTGGGATTTGCTCCTCCGATAATCGAGAGATATTCTTAGGGCCCTCTCGGTGTGACGGCATCCATCATCGACTGGCCAGACATAGGTGACTAGGTCACAGGGATGCTGGAACATGTCAAAGAGAAAGAAGAACAAAACCGGTAACGAGGAGACCGGTATAGTGTGATGAGAATGACTCAAGAGGATACCAATATATCTCACCTCGGGTTTTATAAAAGTATCGCGAAGCAAAGGGAATAGCATATGATAACCAAAGGTTCACTCGAATATCATTCGTGCATTCATAGGGGTCAATAGGGATGTCCACGGTTCCGCTATTGATCGTTGAACAAAAGGCAGTTTCGTAAATGTCTATGTTTTACCGAACCTACAGGGTCACACGCTTAAGGGAATCATGATCTGCTGAGTCTTAGTTGAGTGAGAGTTATGAGAAAGTATTCTCAGAATAGTTTTAGGAACATGAGAAATAGTTTCGAGAGAGACCGGAAGCGTTTCGGAGTTACCGGAAGAGTTTCGGGGTTTACCAGGTAATACCGGGAATTGATATACAGGTGGAAATTGTTTTGTGGACTTAAATATAAATTATAAAGGGTTCTAATATGATTAGCAACCCCTGGAATTTATTCATAGCCAATGGGCTTAAGAAAATAAGAAACAACCTAGTGGTGGAGAGTTATTGGGCCCTAGGGCCCAATAACAAAGGTGGCACCCCCCTTAGCCTCTTTGGAGGCCTAGGGGAGGCCGAATTGGGAGGGGAGGATGACTCCTCCTCCTGCTAGGGCTGGCGCAAGGGGGAGGAGTCCTTTCCCCTTGTGGCGCACCCTCCTTTCCCCTCCAACCTATATATACTAGAGGTTTTGGCCCTTGGAGATACACAAGTTTTGGTGCCTCCTCTATTTCTCTAGTTCTAGTTCTAATTTTGTGTTGATCTAATTATAGCTAGACCTAGATCAGTCTAATCCTCATAATAGAGAAGCCCTGTGTGGTTCTCTTCTTCTCCCTCTAATTCTCTGGCGACGATTAGCTCTGGACGACGAAGCGCTGCCGGATCGTGAAGCATGTACGCCTGCAATCCCTAGAGAGGCTGTGCTTTCGGTCTTCGGTTCAAGGGATCGTACATGAATGATTCGAGGGACTTCATCAATGATCTACACCAACTCTTCTTGCGCTGCAACTCGAAGTTGGTAACGATCTGATCTAAACCTCTATATGCATCTTCATAGTGTTCCTTGACCGTGATCGTAGGACGTATTTTTTTGGTTTCTACTACATTTCCCAACAGTGGCATCATGAGCGGTTCTATGAGTAGATGCAGGTTTCGATCTAGATCACATGTGATTGCGAGGGTATTGCATAAAGGTTTTAGTAATGAATTTGATCTATTGCTAAAAAGAATTAAGAACTAGATGAGTTCTAGAGTTTAATAAAATTGTGCGAGTAAAAGATAAGATCTATTGTTGTAGATGCAATCTTTTACTTGATGTTCCTGTATGCTTCCCGTGAGTGTTTTTTTGTTTCAGTTCACAGGTGGCATGATATAGCTTTTAACAAAGTTTTGACAATCGATTGACTCTGGCTGTCAATGATCTGCTAACAGTTCTTTGGGCTACATCATAGTCAAGAATAGTGAACCATCACAAACACAAGAGGGGATGTTGATTTTGATCTACACGGGGGTCACGCGTATTGACAAAGTTTAGTGTGGGGCTAGAGATTTCTAATTAAGTATCTTCCCTCACACACCTCGCAAAGTTAATCTAGCAACAAGAATAATCATACTTGATGACGGACGTAGGTAGCTACTGTTCTTCGAAGCCCTAGAAGCCATGTAAGTTATAATTTGCTAAACCAATTAGAGGACATCTAACTTGGTTTTGTAGGATGCATGCGATGTGGTATAGCCTTTGTAATGATAATGAGTTTATACATGAGATGGCTATATGATGTAACGTTAAGTGACCTGCGCGTCACTGTATGACATGATGGCTGGAGCCAAAGGATTGTCACTTTAATGCCCTGCGTGTCAAACATGTTATTTTATTTTATTCTTGACGGGAGTGACAGACTTGCTACAGAGGACCCCGGTGCAAGGAGGCTTCATCAAGGTGCGGAGGAGGACGGTTGAAAATTTTTGTGCCATGGCAGCATTTTCGAAACTGCTGCCACGGCAGTGTTTTTGAAACTACTGCCACGGCAATGTTTTCTGCAGAAGATTAATGAAGACCATGAAGACATCCCCGGCACCCAGGGCTATACCATATCATGCTATTATGAATTGCCTGAGACGTTTATCCCTTTTTTTGATTGCGCGGTAGTTGTTTTTATTAGGGTGATCTCTCACTAAAATATCAAGTTGTTAGTGCTCTTCCTACTGTAGAAACTGTCCATAACACACAGCTTTTCGGGGTACGTCATGTCCAAATGAGTATGAATGAATCGTGAAGTTTAAGGCGGGTGATGGTCAGACCTCACAGCAGGAACACTCGGTTGTCTTGAAGTTCTTGCAGGATGGTCCTGAGCTCGGAGCATAAAGGATCAACAGATGAACAAGAGTCACATGGAGATGTGATCGGCAAGTTGGCCTACCGATTGAAGTTCACGTCATTAGTGATATCCACATCAATAGCGGTGAATTAAATATGGGTCTTGAATCACTTAAAATCAAGTATGAGAGATATTGGTTTGAGTGGGAGCACAATTATGAATTAATTAAGTTTAATCACTAGTGCAATTAATTATGAACATTGTCTATTTGTACTTTGCCTTATAGTTGTAGAATAATGGCTCGCGGTTCCACCTTTCCTGTTGAAATTGATTAGCTATTTTTATTATCTTGTTGGATCTTTACGATTGGTAAAAGTAATGAGAGGATCACCCTCTAGAGTGCCGAGAAGGATTTTGTCCTATTGCATGCTTACAAAACTCTTCCTCAGATGCCGTGGATGATGAGACTCACTTCCTTTGATCCAGAAGGCTAGAATCCTATTACGGTCTACTTGCGTCCAAGAAACCCGAACTTCAAAACATTTAGGATAGTCATGTGATATTCTTGGAACTGAAAATTGTTTTTAGAAACAAACAAAGCTAAAAGATATGTGATATCTAAAGAAGCGTTTGATTGCAAGTTCTAGTGAAGCGTTCAACTATGTTTAAGACTGAAATGTGTAAGATCCGGAAGCACACCAGTCATGTGTTGATGGTGAGAACTTAAAGAGGAAGAACAAATCCGAAGGATGTAGTAAGACTTACATGCCTAGGGAAGTTCGGGGCTCACGTCACTCTTAAAGTTGGATACTTCTTCTGTAAGTAGGAGAAATACTGGAAGTAAAACTATAAGAAGTAAAAAGGCAAAATATAGAAGACTGGCTTGTCCATCTCAGGTATGAATGTCATACAAGTTATAAGATGTAGAGAAAGTTGGTCAAGTAAGTATAATTCTTGGGAATTCTGATTAAATTATTGATAACTAATTCTTCGGGATTTTGGTTAAAGGTTGATCACAAGGATACTGATTCGATTGCATTCTGTTGCAACTCGATATAAGAACTACAATGGCCTAAAATGACTTGTAGGCAAAGAGGTTAACATACGTGTTGGAAACTTTGTAAAAGTTATGATACTTTCCATCAGCATATTACCTCTTATTACACCCCAAATTTTAATAAAATGTTTTTGCAAATAAAACTTTGAAAGGAATATTTTTTGTTAATTAAATTGGATCATTAATAATTTTAAAGGCATTTCCCCTGCCTTCTTCTTCCTTCTGACAGAAATTTTTTGGGAAAAATATTGATGGTCTTAAATTTTTTGCCCAACTCTATTATTACTTCTTAAATATCAGTAGGAATTATTTTCAAAATAAATTTGCCCCAAAATAATTCTTTTAATGTCATTTTCAAACTTTGAAATGCTTCTATTGTACTAAAACTATTTAAAATAAATTTTATAAAAATGCCACAAAAATTTGGGAGACTCTCTTAGGCCTATAGTTCACTTTTTTGCAAAAACCCATAATGGTCATTTCAAAATTTTGAGCAACCCATCCTCTTTTCAATTCTGGTCCTTATCTAGCTTTTAACTACAACCCTAATTTTCCTTGCTCAAACAATTCTCAAAAATTTCCAAGTCATAGTCTCTCCAAAGAAACACATAGTTTCTCCTAAGAAACACATAATCTCTCCTAAGAAACACTTACATCCAGAATATTAGCCCCATTTGAATCTTGGGAGTCGACCAAATGATTCCCTGGATATTTGGGTCAGAACTGAATCTCTCCAAAACTTGCATTGGCAAGTTTCTCCTCTGGCCAAACCAACCCTACCACACTTCTTACCATCCAATGAAGCATCATCCTGGCAATTTTCACATCCAATAAAAGTGCCTAGGCCACCCTTTCATTTTATCAAACAGCTTCTATGCATGGCAGAATCTTGCAACTCTTTTGAACTGCATTAGAAACTTGAGCATCTGGCCCAACTACCATGTCTAACATCCTTGCCATCCCAGGAGGCACCACCCTACCAAAAACCAGCTCATTTCGCGTAGCCTAGGGAGCCTGGACACTCTATCGAGCACCTTGTGTGGATGGACAGAGCAGGGCCAGGGCGCCCGTGTGGCACCCTGACAGCGCCCGAAGCCGCGTACCCCCAGCACCGCACTCCCTAGCGCTCTAGTGTTCTGGAGGCACCACCTGCACCACCCACAGCCTCACTGACACCCCCCTTGGCCTTTAGCTCTGGCCACCGCCATCCATGCCGAACAGAGCCGCCGTTCGACGAATTCTCCTCTGCTACGTCTTTGCGAAGGACCTCCTCGCTTAATTGCCAATGGCCCAAGCTCATCCGCAGCTCACCAAACTCTCCACCGACCACGCTGACCTTCCCACCGGCGTTATCTACCTTGCCACCATTCCAATTCGGCCATTAATGGCGAAGGCCGCCATGAAAGTTCTCGGGAAGCAACAAACTGACCTCCTTTGTGCCTATATAAGTCACCCGAGCTCAACGCTAGCCACTACACCCTCCTAGGACCACCTCTGCCCAGGGAATCGAGCCATGAATGGTCATCTTCCCCGCCTCTGGCCGAAGCCACCGCCACCAACTCTCAGTCGATTCCTGCACCACCTGAGCCTCCCCCTCTCTGTTTTCTTCTCCCACAGATTCCTCTCGACCCCGCAAACCCATTCCAGTGCTCAGTTTGGCTCGAGATCAACTATGGGCAAAAAGCTCAATTTGCTTCCGCCGAAGCTCTTCGGGTGAGCTCGCCGCCGGCAACCCCTTGCTCCCCACCGACCGTGCCGCACCCCGGGAGGATCGACAGGACCTCCTAGTCATGTAGGTGGCCTCCGCTTCCTGAGGGGCACCGCCGTTCGCCGGCCATGGCCGCCAGCGTGGCCTCCTCTGTTCGGCCAAAAAGAAGATGCGGGCGACCGAGGTCAAACCTGACCAGTGGGCTAGGTGGGGCCCACTGTCAGTGAGTCCCGGGGCACGCCACGCTGTTTTAAGTGTAAGCGGCTTGTTCTGAGTATGTCTTCCATGCTATAAAGCGTAAACACCACTGAAACGTTTTCTTTTTAAAAAGTTAATAAAAGTCAGATTTTGACCCAACTTTGACCATGTATAACTTTTTATTCCTAACTCCAAATGAATTGATTCTTTTTCCTACATTCCTTATTTTTCATGTAGTTTATTTTAGTATTTATTTCAAAAATTTATGAAACACTTTTTAGTACTGTTTTAGATTTATGTGTTGTTCGCATTATTTTCAAAATAGGAATAATGGAGCGAAGTTGATTCCTTTTAGGTTGTGAGGTGTACCCAATCCTTCTAAACCCCCAAGGCAAGGATTCTTGAACACTGGATATGATGATAGTATGGTTGTTTGCTTGCTAGTAACAATTTGCATAAGTAGGTTATTTCTGAAATTAACTCTGTGGCAAGATTTGTGTGCATGTTTGCACAACTAGTAGTCTTGGTTGTAGGAAAGCACTGGATGTGGTGTTGGCATGTTTTCCACATACTGTGCAATGTTGTACATGTCATGAGTAACTTGCAGGAGCAGGTACAAGGGAAATTTCTGTTACCGGCAGGAGGGTGATCATGCGGGAGCGTGATCATGCCTCGATTGTTATGCGTGTTGGGACATGCTAGGGCTATGACCCTGTTTTGGTGTGGTTGTGGAGAAGAAACATACTGTGCTAACCACTACAGGTTACATAATCCTCCCGAGTTGACCATAGATCGTGTCTTGTTCCGTTAACCCCAAACTAGATTCGTGCTACCACAAGTCCCTCCGTAAGGGGGGTATGGTTCAGTAAGTTGTTAACCCCTTTCCTGCACACACCACATAGAGGGACCAACGTGGGGGGTGCCAAGTAATCAGTGGGTAATGCCTGCCACTTGGTCGGTGGGGGCATTGGCGTTTCGGTGAGAAGCCAAAGAGGGGGGCACCCCTAGTTGCACGCATTATAAATATGGTCGTCTGCCCATGCTACTCGAGGTTGTAGCCTCCTCGGCTTAAGGTTTTATTTTGCCCGAAGCTTTGGGTGATACCTGGACTAGGGAAATAAAACTGGTGTGTGTTGGTCAGGTGTGTTTGCATCCCGAAGACCGTAATTGGAACTCGTCAATATTTTGGTGCTGACTAAAGAAATCCTTTACTTGTGGGTAAAGAGTACAACCTCTGCAGAGTTAAACCTATTCGAATAGCCATGTCCGCGGTCAAGGACGTCAGTTGGGAAGGGTCAAGTGTTGGCCTTTGGAGCAAATAATTAAATTGATCGTGATTCACTTTTGATGGATGATTATTATTACTTGTCATGAATGTTATTACTGATGCTACTATGGACTAACCCCTTTTCTTATATGAGTATTCCCTGGGAAGGTTCTACCTCTTGGATGCTCATCATATTCTGTTATTATGATATGTTTTTATTTTCTTTAAAAGCCCTTTATGAGGTGTCGCTCAGACACCCGACTGTGGCATTCATTTTCAAGACCTTTCGAGGCGTCGCTTCAGACACCCGATTGGCATTTCTTTTCAAGACCTTTTGAGGCGTCGCAACAGACACCCGACTGGCATGTTTATTATTTTCTTTTGGGATCCTCGGGACGGTCCTACCTCCTAGAACCACCTTGCCTTCGATTTTATTTGGATTAAAGCCCTTTCCATGCCATCGCGAAGACACCCAACTGTGGCATTCTTTTATATTTTTCTCTTGGGTTCCTTCGGGACGGTTCTACCTCATGAGACCCGATTTATAATTTGTGTTACATTAATGATTACTTATACCTTGTTGATACTATTTGACTAACCTTTATTTCCTATGCATATACAAGGTTCTCATATGATTGCATACCATTATGCTTGGGTTGACTACATGCCATGTCATATTAATGTTTGAACCTGCATGAAAGTTTAATTGCATGCATTCTGCCTGCTTTTATTATATCTTTCGTTCATGATTTTTGCGAGTACATTCAAATGTACTCACTGGCTTGTCCCTGGCTATTTACTTGGCTAGGTCAGGATTACAACGAAGAGTGCAGCGTCGACACCCATGCGGACTAGGAGCCTGAGATAGCAGCCACGTGAGATAAGAGTTATCCTGGTCAGCCGTTCCTATGGGAGTGTAGCCCCACCACAGTTGGAGATCCGCTACCCACTTCCGTCATCCACCGTTAGAAATCATTGTTGTATCATTAGTCCTTCATGGTCTTGTATTCAATTCTTGTAATAGCTTGGTAATCGGTATTGAGGACGTGTCCACTAGTAACAATGATCTTGGGGCTGGTGATGACACGAAGGGTTATTTCTGGGATTTTATGTCCTGGAAATCCGACCCCGACACCTCTGTATTTATTGTCAAAATTCATTTTAGAGTTTTGCACACTCTAGCCCATTGCACAGAAGTTGCAAGGAGGTTGTTCATGAGAAAAATAGTTGCTCAATGTTATGAATAAAAGGCCATACTTCTATTGTGAATAGGATGTATGTTATGAATATTGATGATAAAATTGAACATCCATAACACTGACGTTAAAGTCGCAAGACTAAAAGAATACCACATATGTGTGGCACTGCATTTAGTCACACTGGAGAAATCCGCATGGAGAAATTCCATACTAATGGATTTTGAAGTCATCTGATTATGAATCATCTGACACTTGCAACTTTCATCCAAATAGTGAAGTAAACTAAAATACCATTCATAGGCCATAAAGAACGAGCAACAAAATATTTGAAACATACATACTGATGTGTGTAGTCCAATAAATGTTGTTGCAAGCAGTGTATTTATCTTAAAGGATGACTCAAGTAGATATTCATATTTACTTAATGAGACATAAATCTGGATCCTTTGAAGTGTTTCAAAAGGTTTTCAGAATGAAGTAGAAATTATTATAACAAGAAAATTAGTTTTCTACAATTGGATTGTAGAAAGGAGTACAAGTCATTAGTAAAATGTTTACAAATTTATTTCCCAAGTCAGACAAGTGCTACTTTGTAGGTTATCCAAAATGGTTGGGTATTCCTCTATCACTACACCGAGGCAATGTTTTGCCACAAAGAGCGGTAAAATTTTGAAGAAAATGTTTTCTACAAAAGAGTGAGTGGGAGGACAGTGCAACTCGACGAGATTACAGAATCTTCGTATTCATGTCAAAGGAAAGAAACATTGGAAGTAGTTCCAGAATTTCTTACTGCGATTGATACAAAAGTCTCTACATGAGATATAGAGATTCTGGTCAAACTTGAAGCTGAACTATATAGGTTGGGCAAATTAGTGTAGACCTTTGTGGTGTGAAGATGAGATATTATTGAACAAACAATGAACCTATAATACACAAAGAAGCATTGATGGGTACTAACTTCGGAAATGGCTATATGTCAAAGTAATCTAAGATTGTATCCATATGCTTGAATCAAGTTTAGACCTTGATGAACCCTCCGGACGACTTAGAATCTAACATATAGTAATGGATCTATAAACTGATAAAGATAAAAATGTTTTATAAAGCTTGACTTGTTACAAATAGTTTATGACAAGATCAAGGAATTGACTATGACGAGATTGTCTCATCATAGCAGTACTTAAAGTCGGTTCAGGTTAAACTAGCAATTACTACATATTTCAATTATGAGATATAATAAATGAATGACAAAAGGATTCCCATATAATGGAAATAGAACCAAGGTTGTATATATGACATAGTCCAAGGTAATTTTGTCAACACAGAGGATGCTAGTAAGTTTGCAAACTTCAAAAGATTCTATAAGGCATTGAAGCAAGCATAGTGGAGTTGGAATCTTTGTTCTGATGAAATGGTCAAATAAATTTCATTTCATCAAGGAAAGCAAAGATGCTTGTGTTTAGAAGAAAAGTAACTGGGAGCATAATAAAATTTCTAAACGCTGTGTGTGCATGACACATTGTTGTTTGGAAATAATATTCCTCACACGAATTAGGACTTCATTGAAAATAGTTTCAGTGAACTACTTAGGAAATATTGCCTTGGTATTAGGTATGACAATCTATGGAGATAGTAGTGCCTAATCGGGCTAAGCCACAATACATATTGACTAGATACTAAAGTAAGTTTAGTACGAAAAATGTCAAAAAGAATTTCTTGTCGAAGTCACGTGGAAGGAGTTTTAAGCAAGAATCATTATCCTGAAATACTGATGAGTGAAATACATAATTGAGATTTTACTCCAAGTGTGTAAACAACCAGATATGTCCATGGCATGTAAACAACCAGATATGTCCAGTACTCCAAGTAAGTTGTGACTAAACTTACCAGAGTGATCAAATTGTTGATCATAGGACAACAGTAAAAATTGTGTTAAGTACTAAAATAAGAAAGATGACATGTTTCTCGCATAGTTTTGTGCCAATGGAACACTATTCTAAATAGTGGTTCCATAGCTCAGTCTAAGGAATCAAAGGTCCTGCCAGTGATTCAATATATACAAAGCCAGTTTCACACAAATTATAAATTCTTGTGAAAGCATGATAGATGCATAGAAATGCAAATATACACTCGGATCTGAGCTTGTCAGATTCGATAGGACGCAGGCTATACCACAAGCAAAGCATGGACAAACACCGGATTGCCATTGGTGTAAAAAGAAAATGTGCTAACTAGATTATTGAATCTAGTGCAAGTTGGAGTCTATTGGAAATATGCCCTAGAGGCAATAATATTTGTATTATTTATTTCCACATATATAATTAAGAGTTTATATTCTATGCTATAACTGCTATGATTCTGGAATATGCGATTCAGCAGAAAACTCATTAGCACGTGTGGGATGATAAACGAGAAAACCTGATTCCTAGTCTCGCCTCTAGGACTAGCTCAAGTGTTGTATGTTGATCATGTTTTCCGGATCTTGGGATATCGTTAAGTGTAACAATAGTCCCAAAACAACATTGAAAGTATGATGTTAGAAGAACAATCATATTGAATTGCCCCAACTTGTTTGTTATACTTTGAGATGCAATCGTCACAAGTCAATCGTTATAACATGGAGAGTTAACGAATGTTTTAGTTCCTTAGACCATGAGAGTATTGTAGTCACTTATTAACGTATGATAGACTTTGGGGTTGCTCAAATGTCATCTATAACACGGTGATCATGACGACAACTTTCAGGTTCATCGGAAAGTAGCACAAGGGGCTAGATAGCTCAAGAGTGGGATTTGCTCCTCCGGCGATGAAGAGATATTCTTAGGGCCCTCTCGGTGTGATGGCATCCATCATCATCTAGCCAGACACAGGTGACTAGGTGACAGGGATGCTGCAACATGTCAACGAGAAAGAAGAACAAAACTGGTAACGAGGAGATTGGTATAGTGAGCATGAGAATGATTTAAGAGGATACCGATATATCTCACCTCGGGTTTTGTAAAAGCATCATGAAGCAAAGGGAATAGCGTATGCTAATCAAAGGTTCACTTGAATATCATTCGTGTATTCATAGGGGTCAATATGGACGTCCACAGTTCCGCTCTTGATCATTGAACGAAAGGCAGTTTCGTTCATGTCTATGTTTTACCGAACCTACTGGATCACATGCTTAAGGGAATCATGATATACTGAGTGTTAGTGGAGTGAGAGTTATGAGAAAATATTCTCGGAATAGTTTCAAGAACAGGAGAAATAGTTTTGAGAGAAACCGAAAGCGTTTCGGAGTTACCGGAAAAGTTTTGGGGTTTACCAGGTAATACCGGGAATTGATATATAGGTGGAAATTGTAAAGGGTTCTAATATGATATGCAAGCCCCTGGAATTTATTCATAGGCAATGGGCATAAGAAAATAAAAAAAGGCCAAGTGGTGGAGAGTTATTGTAACACCCTGATTTTTGGCCCTGTCTTTTTCTTTTGGATTTCTTTGAAATTTTATTTGGAATTCCTTTTCGGTGGCTCTGTGGTCTTGAAACCAGGGAAAATCATCTCTTCTTCCGCTCCCAAGTGTCTTGTCACTCTCAAATCCTTCCCAAGATGATGCCATTTCCATCTTGGCCCAACCCCAATATTTATTTCTTGGGAATATTCCTTTTTTCTATTAAAGGAATAACCCTGTTTGCCCTAGGTTGTGAAGCAACCTACATTTCTGTCATTCCCAAAATTCCCAAAAAATTCTCAAAATTCCTTTGGACCATAAGGACCTTGGATATGTAAAAATATTCAAGATTCCAAGCTCCTGGTGATCACACCATCCAATATTTGTTTTTGGTCATAATTTTAGTTTGTGAAGCAACTATATTTTATATTTCTCCATAATTTCTAAAACTTTACCAGAACATTCTTACACGTATGTAACATTCCTCCACAAAATTTGAACTCACTTCACATAGCCAATCTCTCCCTATAATTATCGCAAATTTCTATACAGAGGAAAGCATTGTGAAGGAAGTACCATTTTTATTTATCCAAATGGTATGAAATTTTCACAGTGCCTTCCTATTCCCAAATAATCATACTCAACCAAATTTTAGCTCAATCTATTCAGCAATGTGAGCACAGCTTCAACTTTCACATTTCTGCCTAGTGTGGTACTTTCCAAAGCAAGTGCCACCTAGACCCCTCCACTTGAGCTGATATTCTTCCAAGATGACTACCTTAGTGATTTATCAACCCCAGCCAAAGTTCAACATCTATCCCCAAGTGTGCCTCCCCCAGTTCACCACAAACACTTTTCTGCCAGGAGCTATAGTTGATCCTACCCATCAGCACAAAGTCACTTTAATAGAACCAATGCTTCAGAGGTGCTCCATTGTGAAGGGACTTCACATTTAACACCTTTTATCAGGCATACATGCCATCCCCTTGCCAATGCACGCGGTGACCATGCGTAGAGCGCATGCACTGCATGCAGAACGCGTGCTCTGTACGCCGGGACCCCTCTGCCGCTGCCTAAACGCCACCGTCGTGACACCACAGCTCGCCAGTGCCACCCCCTTGATCCCCTTCACCTATGTAGCCAGCTCCGAGACCCTCCCGACGCCGGCAGACGGCTCGCCGGACGCGGACATGGCGTGCCCGTGTGGGAATAGTGCACCTAAGTGCGCTGCTTGCCCCACATAGTGCGCCGCAGCCTTGCTCGCGTGCACCTGGAACTCCTCTACCTCCCTCTCCCGTCACCCTCAATGTCCCGCGTGTGCCCTGCCCTCGCCAGAAGCATCCATCGCGCGTCCACGGTGGTTTCTGGCCTCGGCATCAACGCCGGGCTATATATAGCCATTCTCCGAGCCCCTCGAGCTCACCATCCTCCTCCTCGCCCTCCCAGACCTCTCCTAGCGCATAAAGGCAAGTTCCCGCGCCCCAATTTCCTCTCACTGTCCACAATGGCTGCCTCGGCTTCAGCTCGAGTTCGAGCGACCCAAGCCCCCTCTCTCCATTCTACCTACACCGGAGCCTCCTACAAACCCCCTAGACCCTCCCCGTCGCTCCAACTCCTCCTCTCCGCGGTCGTGCCACACGCCCTGATGGCACCCGATGCTGCCCTCCGTGTCGGGCATGGCCGCCCTCAGTTTGGAGCTCCCCGACAGGGGAAACCACCACTCACCGATGCGGCTCCGCACCCTGATCACAATGATAGGTCGCGCGTCTTGTATGGCGACCAGAATCGCCGGCAGCCGTCGTCAGGGTGAGCTCCTCCCTCGGCCAGGAGCGCGTACGTGGGAGGAAGGAGGAAGATGACCTACCGTTGGGCCCCGCATGTAAGTGACAGCCGGCCGGGCCCAGCCCGTTAAGTGGAAGCGCACTCCAGCCTATTACGTCTTCGGTTAGTGAAGACGTACTTCTCAGCGGCCTTGGTTCTAAATACACTTTCATTTTGTTGAAAGCGTATTTTTCCGAAGTACGCTTTCTGTTACAGCTACCGGCGAAACGGTTAAATAGAGGGCGTTCGTCCGTTAAGAGCAGAAATGGACATTTTTTATTTGTTTTCTGCCAAACGAACGAACGGTCGTATCTTTTTAACCGTGACTCCGATTCAGGTGATTCAAAAGCCCACGTTCTCTGTTCATCGAGCCCGTTCTATTGGTGTCATTTTCGTGCTGTTTTCATATTGTTAAAATGACTATTTTGCCCCTGCCCTTATTGAGCCCCCTTTGAGAGAGAAACGTTTCCGGCAAATTTTTCCGCGAGCTTCTCGCACTTCTTCCCGGTGATTCCATCAACCCTGGCAAGCCACGATAGACACTTGCATGATGGCATTGCAATAGCCATGGTTTCGACTTGAATGTTCGAATAATTATTTGTTCATGTAATTATTTTTAATGCTATGTATATGCTTGTGAATCCATGTTCATTTTCATCTAGCAAGTTAAATGATTATTTGCTAGTATTATTATTCTCATATTAAATTCTTGTAATCATTTCATATGCTAGTATGCTCATATGAATTGCTATGGTTGCTAGGAAAATACTTGTAAGATGCATGATCATCACTATGCCATGCTCATGTGCATTCCGCAGACTACACGATTTATTGTGATTAATGTTAATATTCATATGCTAAATGGTTATGCTTCCCATCCATGTTTATGTTGATATCATGCTCATATGCATTGTCATGTTATTTTATTATGACTCAGCTCATCACCATTCAAGTTGAACCTAACATTAATTGAACTTGAACAAATCTGTTGGCTGAGTCATGGTGCCAGCGAATCGAGCTCACCAGTGCAACCACACTTGCTGGGATGGGGAGGCCCTAATTCGGTCTATGGCCATGCCTCTTGCCGGTACATCCAACTAGGGAAGGTTATGAGTGCGTGCTACACTGATTAGGTAGGCGGCTATAACCTTGTGTACCCGGTTTTGGTATTAAGCTCAGGTCCCCGTTTGGGATGGTTGTCCACGATGGTGCAGGTGTGTCACGCGGTGACATGGGGTCACCCATGACATAGCCCAAATGGGAATTTGTCGGAGTGGCCGGGAGAGTGTCATGCAATAGATTGGTTTTGTTGGAACGTCATTGGTCCACCCGAATGGGAGCATGTACTAAAGTACGAGGCCATGAGTTCCAGAGTGTGGGTACAGTGTACTAACCTCTGTTGAGTGTATAATCTATCGATAGCCCTGTCCTCGATTATGCACACAGTTCATAGTAGGTCACACTATGGGTCAATAGTAATAATAACCTAGATAATAAACAACCCTGGTTTCATGTGGAAAGAAGTTGGGATCTTTATGTGGTCATGTGATGATCACGATGGTGTCATTGACACCGATGTTGGTAGATCATGAGGTGATCGTGTGATCATCACGACGGTAGGTAAGATTGATAACTATGGTGGTTACGAGATAACCTCCGAGAAGAGTAAGTTGGTCCATGAGACGTTAAACATTGACCCCCTCTCATGCTAGTGCTAGTATCATCATGTTCATATCATGAATACCATGTGATTGACATGCTCACTCACATATCTAGTAGCATCATGTTCATCATTGATAATCAACCTATAAAGCCCATGCTATTGTTTGTCTTGATTACTTTGGTTGTTGTGAGCTAGCGAGTACATTCAAAATACTCACCTGGTGTATCATGCCTGATTGCAGGTGATGACATGATTGATTCTTGTTGAGGATCCTGAGTTTGCGAGCGAGGATGTGTCCCAGCCAGAGTCCCCACGGAGTGGAGTTCATCATCGTTGTCGTTCTTCCATTGCTAGAATTTATTCCGCTGCTACGAGTTGTTCTGCTTCTAGCATAGAGCTGTCTTAGCAGGCGTAGTGTCGCCGTGCCCCTGTAACCTTTGTAATTTCAGAACCCTTGTACCCATATTATTTGTAATAAAGAGTTGTTCTGTTCTATGCCAAGCAGTGTCGTATTCCAGAAGACTTGATCTCTGGGCTAGAATACGGGGTGTTCCGGCTCCTCTGAGCCGAGGTGCCATAGGCTTTGGTATTAGAGTAGGTCTGGCTGTAGGACGCCCTTGTCAGCGCGAACGTTAGAAATTGGTAGTATAGGGCCTAGTTGGTTTGCTGTATTTGCTTTTTGCATAGCATGAATGTAAACTTATTATCTTGTTGCTAACAGTTGATCTTGCGAGTTTAGGTGCCATCGGTTTTGATCCACTACCTGCACCCTTCAGCTTTGCATACCTGCTCCTCGGTGTTTGGCGTCATCTCTGTCCCAGCAGAGTGATGCCGAGGTACCAAGTGGTATTGAACACTTCCAGGATTTGTGCTTAGGTATCGCGCCAATATTTTCTTCCGCCACACCTATCGTTTTGGTGGTAGACATGTTTCTACCCTGGACCTTGCCATCCGACTTTCCGCTTTGGCAATCCTTACTGATCTTTGCTATCAGAAAAGGGCAATGCTAGCAAACCCAGCTTTCCACCAGTATCCTACACTATCACCCATTCCCAGGACGAGTACGGTTCCCTTCCGTACGCTTGATGATGATGTGGTCATGACATCCGTGTCTCGCTACATGATCACCAAGTCCATCCTCACTCCTAAGCCCGTCTAGATGTAATCTGTGTTAAGCCAGCTCTTGGTGTAGCTCTGTTTACACCAACCCCTCCACACGTTGATCCACTTTCGTGCACACCACCACAGCATATTAGACCATAGTACCGGAGTTTTCGCGAGATTTGTGTGCTTCAGTAGGCATGCATATTGTTGTGGATAGTAGTAAAATGCGATGTTGCTTGTGTGTGATCTTGATGCCTTGTGTGCTTTTGTTTGAGTCATTTCTTTTGCTTATTTCTTTGGGCCCTCGGTGTTACCTTATTTCCCCTTATGAAAGTTGCTCATTAACTGACACCGGACTCAAAGTATCAGTGAGGATTTCAAATATTTGGAAGCTCAACTAAACAGTATGGCATTCTCAGGACTACATTGTATCGGGAACATCTGGTTTGAATACAAATGATATTATGGATTGACTATCAGCATCAAGTCTACCTCAGTGTGCAACCATTACATCTGTAATGAACCAACATGAAGATAATTTTTGTGTAAGGCCAACTGTATATTTCGAGTCAAAGGTATGGATCAAATACGAAGTTTGGTTTCGCCTGAGTAAAATTTGAAACATGCTATACCCCGGAAGCAAGCTAGAATGTGCCATCTACTCAGCAAGAAGGATAGTCCAACAAATTCTTTTCATACAAGTAATCAACAGCAGGAATATCAAGGGTATACATATATGGCATTCAGTCCGCATATCACAAGAGAGAAGCTTCTGGAGTAAGCAACCCAGGCTTCCTTCGCACCCTACCAGAGAAGCTTACGACACAAGGTTTCTCAGTCTTCCTTGGTATGATATGTGGATGACTTCTAGTATAAGATACTCGGTCTTCTTCAGTAAGAAACCGCAGAGAAGCTTCCGGCATAAGTCACCAAATCTTCCTCAGTAAGCAACCAGTGGAAAGCTTCTGAGGTACACTACCCAGTCTTCTTCAGCACGCTATCCCGGTTAAAGCTTCGAGCGTAAGATATCCCATCTTCCTCAGCATGATACTCTCGATTTCTTCCAACACAAGCCATCCAATCTTCATCAGTACAGCACATCAAAGAGTTGACAACATTGGTACAAGTAATTACACAGTGAGTTGGTAGTGCATCTCAAGAGTCAAGCCCACAACCGTTTCGTCAGAAACACGAGCTAGTCAGGACACAAGTGTCTACCTTGGGAATAAAATGCTCAGCTACACATACTCCCATATATATGGTGAGCAAGCTGCCAAGGTCATGCAAGTCACTCGTATGATGATGCAAGCACAGTGGGAATCCGACAACCACATGAGTTATGTAAGAGGAAGAAAGCTAGTTATACACCTTGCTACTTGTAAGCTGCGTTGGTAAAATCCTTGAAGAGGAAAGGAGATGCAGTACAGTAGAGATAAGTATTTCCCTCAGTTAAGAACCAAGGTTATCAATCCAGTAGGAGACACACAACTCAACCTCGTAAGCAGCACCTACACACACGAAAACCAAATACTTGCACCCAATGCAAAACAAGGGGTTGTCAATCCCTTGGCAGTTAATTGCAACAAGGAAATCTCGTAGTGATAGATCAATAAAGTAAAAAACAAGGGTAAAAGTAAATAAATTGCAGCAAGGTATTTTTAGTTTTATATGATGGAAAATAGACCTGGGGGCCATAGTTTTCACTAGAGGCTTCTCTCTTGAAGATAGCATACGGCGGGTAAACAAATTACTGTTGGGCAATTGATAGAAAAGCGCATAGTTATGACGATATTCAAGGCAATGATCATGTATATAGGCATCACGTCCGAGACAAGTAGACCGACTCCTGCCTGCATCTACTACTATTACTCCACCCATCGACCGCTATCCGGCATGCATCTAGAGTATTAAGTTCATAACAACGGAGTAACGCCTTAAGCAAGATGACATGATGTAGCAAAAGTAAATCCAATCAATATGAATAAACCCCATGGTTTTACCCTTAATGGCAGCGATACAATACGTGTCATGTCCCCTTCTGTCACTGGGATTGAGCACTACAAGACCGAACCCATCAAAAAGCACCTCTCCCATTGCAAGATAAATCAATCTAGTTGGCCAAACCAAACCGATAGATCGGAGAGAAATACAAAGCTATAACAATCATGCATATAAGAATTCAGAGAAGACTCAAATAATATTCATGAATAATCTGATCATAAACCCACAATTCATCGGATCCCAACAAACGCACCGCAGAAAAGGATTACATCAAATAGATCTCCAAGAAGATCGAGGAGAACATTATATTGAAGATCAAAGAGAGAGAAGAAGCCATCTAGCTACTAGCTATGGACCCGTAGGTCTGTGGTAGACTACTCACGCATCATCGGAAGGGCAGCGAGGTTGATGTAGAGGCCCTCCGTGATCGAATCCCCCTCCGGCAAATTACCGGCGAAGGTCCACAGATGGGATCTTGAAGAAACAGAGACTTGCGGCGGCGGAAAAAGTGTTTCGGGTGGCTCTCTGTTGGTTTGGGAATATTTGGGAATTTATAGGCTTGGAATTAGGTCAAGAGGTGGTGCCAGGGATCCACAAGCCTACAAGGTGCCCCCCCAGGGCGCGTCTGGTGAGCTTGTCGCTCCCTCGTACAACTTCTGGTCTCCTCCCGAAGCTTCCTGGGTGTCTTCTGGTCCAAGAAAAATTAATCCAAAGTTTTTTCTCTGTTTGGACTTTGTTTGGTACTGTTTCCCTAAAAAGCCAAAAACATGCAGAAAACAGCAACTGGCACTGGGCACTAAGTTAGTAGGTTAGTCAGAGAAAATGATATAAAACAGCATATAATTGCATAATAAACATCCAAGATTGATACTATAATAGCATGGAATAATAAAAAATTATAGATACGTTGGAGATGTATCAGCATCCCCAAGCTTAATTCATGCTCGTCCTCGAGTAGGTAAATGATAAAAACAGAATTTTTGATGTGGAATGCTACCTATCATATTCATCATGTAATCTTTTTTGTGGTATGAATGTTAAAGATCAGAATGATTCAAAGCAATAGTCTATAATTTGACATAAAGACATCAATACTCAGGCATACCAACAAACAATCATGCCTTTCAAAATAAAAATGCTAAAGAAAGTTATCCCTACAAAATCATATAATCCTGTCATGCTCCATCTTCTTAACACAAAATATTAATCATGAACAACCCCGGTTTTAGCCAAGCAATTGGTTTATACTTTTTAACGCGCTTCAGCATTTTCAACCCTCAGGCAATACATGAGCGCGAGCCATGGACATAGCACTATGGGTGGAATAGAATATGATGATGGAGATTAATAAGGGAAGTCAAAAAGGAAGATAGTCTCACACTGACGAGGCTAATCAACGGGCTATGGAGATGCCCATCAATTGATGTCAATGCAAGGAGTAGGGATTGCCATGCAACGGATGCACTAAGAGCTATAAGTATATGAAAGCTCAACAATGAAAACTAAGTGGCTGTGCATCCAACTTGCTTGCTCATGAAGACCTCGGGCATTTGAGGAAGCCCATCATCGGAATATACAAGCCAAGTTCTTTAAGAAAAATTGCCACTAGTATATGAAAATGAAAGCATAGGAGACTCTCTATATGAAGAACATGGTGTTACTTTGAAGCACAAGTGTGAAAAAAGGATAGTAACATTGCCCCTTCTCTCTTTTTCTCTTATTTTTTTTCTTTTTCTTTTTTTCTTTTTTTCTTTTTTTCTTTTTTTTTCTTTTCCTCCTTTTTTTTTCTTTCTTTTTCTTTCTTTTTTTCTTTTAGTCTGGAGTCTCATCCCGACTTGTGGGGGAATCAGAGTCCTCATCATCCTTTCCTCACTGGGACAATGCTCTAATAATGATGATCATCACACTTCTATTTACTTACAACTCAAGATTACACCTCGATACTAGAATAAAATATGACTCTATATGAATGCCTCTGGCAGTGTACAAGTATGTGCAATGATACTAGTTTAGCATGTATGAAAAATGATGAACGGTGGCTGAGCCACAAATACTATGTCAGCTATATGATCATGCAAAGCAATATGACAATGACGATGTATGTCATAAAAACGGAACGGTGGAAGTTGCATGGCAATATATCTCAGAATGGCTATGGAAATGCCATAATAGGAAGGTATGGTTGCTGTTTTGAGGAAGATATAAGGAGGTTTATGTGTGATAGAGCGTATCATACCAGGAGGTTTGGATGCACCGGCGAAATTTGCACCAACTCTCAATGTGAGAAAGGGCAATGCACGGTACCGGAGAGGCTAGCAAATAGCGGAAAGGTGAGAGTGCGTATAATCCATAGACTCACATTAGTCATAAAGAACTCACGTACTTACTGCAAAAGTCTATTAGCCCTCGAACTAAGGTACTACTATGAATGCTCCTAGGGGGGAGGTTGGTAGGAGTTAACCATCGCGCGCCCCCGACCGCCACACAAAGGAAGACAATCAATAATAAATCATGCTCCAATTTCATCGCATAACGACAGACCATACGTGCATGCTTCGGGAATCACAAACCTTAACACCAATATTATTACTAGACCACAATCATTCACTATACCTCCCACATATCACCGCCTTAATATTGCAAAACTATTGCAAGGAATCAAACTAATCATATTCAGTGATCTACATGAAAGTTTTTATTATATCCCTCTTGAATACCTATCATATTAGGACCAATTTCATAACTCGTGCAAATTGCCATACTATTTATGAGACTCTCAAAAAGATATAAGTGAAGAATGAGAATGCAACTATTTCTTTAAAATATAACCACCGCCGTGCTCAAAAAGATATAAGTGAAGCACTAGAGCAACTGCCTAGCTCAAAAGATATAAGTGAAGCACGTAGAATATTCTAGCAAATCACGAATAAATGCGTGTCTCTCTAAAAAGGTGTGTCCAGCAAGGGATGATTGTGGCAAACTAAAAATCAAACAAGCAAAAGACCACTATAATACACGATGCTCCAAGCAAAACACATATCATGTGATGAATAAAAATATAGCTCCAAGTAAGTTACCGATGGTTAGTAGACGAAAGAGGGGATGACACTCAGGCGCATCCCCAAGCTTAGATGCTTGAGTCTCTTTAAATATTATCTTGGGGTGGCTCGGGCATCCCCAAGCTTAGGCTCTTACCACTCCTTGTTCCTTCATCCATCTTGATCATACTCAAAACATGAAAACTTCAGCACACAAAACTCAACAAAACCTCGTGAGATCCGTTAGTGAAATAACCAAATCACAAACTATAGATACTGTTATGAACCCATTCATATTTTATAATTGCATAATAGCTACTGTATTCCAACTTCACCATGATTTATACCCCCGATACAATCCATAGATTCATCAAAACAAGCAAACTATGCAACGAAAACAGAGTCTGTCAAAAACAGAACAGTCTGTAGCAATCTGAATAAAACCCATACTTCTAAACCTCCAAAAATTCTAAAAAATTAGGACAACATGGACAATTTGTATATCAATCATGTGTAAAAAATTCAGAGCCAAAACACCTTGCAGTGATTTTTAGATTTTTCTGGACTGAGCATAAAAGTTTCTGTTTTTCACAGAATCAAAGCAACTATTATCCTGGATCATCCTAAAGGATTTACTTGGCACAAACACTAATTAAAACACAAAAACACAATCATAACAGAGGCATAATTGTGCACAAACTCAAATAACAGAAAATAAAATGAAAATTATTTTATTCATTGGGTTGCCTCCCAACAAGCGCTATTGTTTTACGCCCCCTAGCTAGGCGTAATGCATAGTTTCAGGTATTGTCATCTTTAGTTTGAATCCCATACTTGGCCCTCATAATAGATTCATATGGTGGATTAATTATCTTTCTAGGAAAATGTTCCATGCCTTTCTTTAATGGAAAATGAAACCTTATATTACCTTCGTTCATATCAATAATAGCACCTATGGTTCGCAAGAACGGTCTACCGAGTATTATAGGACAAGACGGATTGCAATCATTATCGAGCACAATAAAATCAATGGGCACATAATTTCTATTTGCAAGAATAAGCACATCATTTATTCTACCCAAAGGTTTCTTAATAGTAGAATCCGCCAAGTGCAAATTAAGAGAATATTCATTAATATTTGTAAAACCAAGCACATCACATAAAGTTTTTGGAATGATGGAAACACTAGCACCCAAATCACATAAAGCATTGCACTCATAATTTTTAATTCTAACTTTAATAGTTGGTTCCCACTCATCATATAATTTCCTAGGTATAGAAACCTCCATCTCTAACTTTTCTTCATGAGCTTTCATCATAGCTTCAACAATATGTTTAGTAAATGCTTTATTTTGTTCATAAGCATTGGGTGAATTTAACATGGATTGCAACAAGGAAATACATTCAACCAAAGAACAACTATCATAAGTAAAGTCCTTGTAATCCAAAGTAGTGGGTGCATCACTAGCTAAAGTTTTGACCTCTCCAAACCCACTTTTGCAATTTTTCTTATTAAGATCATCACCCTCCGAACAATTGGGACGCCTTCTAGCTAAAGTTGACTCATCTTTAGTCCCATCATTATCAAGTTTTATATTACTAAACAAAGATTCAATAGGAGAAACACCAAACATTTTAATTTGTTCATCATGATTATCTAGGGATTCTGGCTTAGCTGTCATTCTATTCAATGTACTGCATCTCAAGAGTCAAGCCCGCAATCGTTTGGTCAGAAACATGAGCTAGTCAGGACACAAGTGTCTGCCTTGGGAATAAAATGCTCATCTACACATACTCACATATATATGGTGAGCAAGCTGCCAAGGTCGTGCAAGTAACTCGTACGATGATGCAAGCACAGTGGGAATCCGATAACCACATGAGTTATGTAAGAGGAAGAAAGCTAGTTATACACCTTGCTACTTGTAAGCTGCGTTGGCAAAATCCTTGAAGAGGAAAGGAGATGTAGTACAGTAGAGATAAGTATTTCCCTCAGTTAAGAACCAAGGTTATCAATCCAGTAGGAGACACATGACACAAGCTCGTAAGCAGCACCTACACACACGAAAAGCAAATACTTGCACCCAACGCAAAACAAGGGGTTGTCAATCCCTTAGCGGTTAATTGCAAGAATGAAATCTCGTAGTGATAGATAAATAAAGTAAAACACAAAAGAAAAATAAAAGTAAATAAATTGCAGCAAGGTATTTTTAGTTTTATATGATGGAAAATAGACCCAAGGGCCATAGTTTTCACTAGAGGCTTCTCTCTTGAAGATAGCATACGGCGGGTAAACAAATTACTGTTGGGCAATTTATAGAAAAGCGCATAGTTATGACGATATTCAAGGCAGTGATCATGTATATAGGCATCACGTCCGAGACAAGTAGACCGACTCCTGGCTGCATCTACTACTATTACTCCACCCATCGACCGCTATCCAGCATGCATCTAGAGTATTAAGTTCATAAGAACGGAGTAATGCCTTAAGCAAGATGACATGATGTAGACATAGTAAATCCAAGCAATATGAATAAACCCCATAGTTTTACCCTTAATGGCAGTGATACAATACGTGTCATGTCCCCTTCTGTCACTGGGATTGAGCACCGCAAGACCGAACCCGTCACAAAGCACCTCTCCCATTTCAAGATAAATCAATCTAGTTGGCCAAACCAAACCGATAGATCGGAGAGAAATACAAAGTTATAACAATCATGCATATAAGAATTCAGAGAAGACTGAAATAATATTCATGAATAATCTGATCATAAACCCAAATTCATCGGATCCCAACAAACGCACCGCAGAAAAGGATTACATCAAATAGATCTCCAAGAAGATCGAGGAGAACATTGTATTGAAGATCAAAGAGAGAGAAGAAGCCATCTAGCTACTAGCTATGGACCCGTAGGTCTGTGGTAGACTACTCACGCATCATCGGAAGGGCATGAAGGTTGATGTAGAGGCCCTCCGTGATCGAATACCCCTCCGACAGATTACCGGCGAAGGTCCCCAGATGGGATCTTGACAAAACAGAGACTTGCGGCGGCGAAAAAAGTGTTTCGGGTGGCTCTCTGTTGGTTTGAGAATATTTGAGAATTTATATGCTTGGAATTAGGTCAAGAGGTGGCGCCAGGGACCCACAAGCCTACCAGGCACCCCCCAGGGTGCGCCTCGTGAGCTTCTCGCTCCCTCGTACAACTTCTGGTCTCCTCCCGAAGCTTCCTGGGTGTCTTCTGGTCCAAGAAAAATTAATCCAAAGTTTTTCTCCGTTTGGACTTCGTTTGGTACTGTTTCCCTAAAAAGCCAAAAACATGCAGAAAACAGCAACTGGCATTGGGCACTGAGTTAGTAGGTTAGTCCCAGAAAATGATATAAAATAGCATATAATTGCATAATAAACATCCAAGATTGATACTATAATAGCATGGAACAATAAAAAATTATAGATACGTTGGAGACGTATCACACCTCAGTGTGATGCAAGGACTGACAAGCTCTGAAGAATGGCAACATTGGGACACCAATCTTGGCAGTAGTTATCAAGGCCAGCTTCCTCCCAACCGACAAAGTAATAGCATTAACCCTTTGCACCAACTTGTATGATTGCCGACAACAATGAGCTCCATACAAGTACATGTGAATCTGGTATATTCCCTATGACACGAGACATGAACAAGGATAAGGTATGAATGCTGGAATGTTGCACCTATGGTCATCTGAAGAATTGAGGATATCAATGGCCAAGTTCTTTTCAGCAAAGGATTCAGACAAAAATAATGAAGGAGTAAGACTGACAATACTTGTATGATAACCGTGGCATGAACAACATGGTACAGATAGCCAAGACAGTATGAGTCCATATCACTCATGATGGATGTACACCTAAGAGGTCTACTCTATTCGTACGGACTTCATATGAAGGTAACCCGCTTGTCCAACTGTACATGCTCAGAACTGTCAATATGGGATATCCAAGTCTATCATGTCAGATCAAATATTTCTTAGCCAGCTCCACAGTTTGACTCCAGCGACTGTGTTAAAGCATCGCTTGACCTACTACCCACATATGGATATATTGACAGAATGCGTGATCAAAATGGTGAACAACAATCTCAGATCATGTGTCCTTACATATGGAAACCAGTGAAAGGGTAGCCTGCCATGAACAAAATTCTTCCACCAGAAACACCGCCAGTCAATTCTCTAGATGCTATTGCTATATGGTTTTACTCCTTTATACTGCTCACGATAGGCGATAGTCGAATCTTTGGTATGGATTTGATACTAAAGATAGTGGAGCCAGCTAAGATGATTCGGAACTCCCGACAAGTAGTCAGATTCCGACAAGGGAATGGTCATGATTCTCAGCACTGTCTTGAACCCAGAGGACATGCATCTATTAGAGCAACCCGATGCAAGTGTTGAAAGGTTCCATGTCGACCAAAGAATTTGTTCACAACTCCATGGAATACTATCAGTGCGGGATATAGGAATGACACCTCAATCGGAAATCACTCCTAGACTTGTAGGAAGAGCACGTATCCCAGTCATGATAATATATCAGCTAAGTCAGCAGACATAAAAGAATTGGAGTCAGGGTAAGGTTGGATCTATGAGAGAAGACTTATCAGAATGTTGGATATGATGAAGCAAACCACCCCAGAGCAAGGCAGTCATGCCATATGAAATTCAGTGGGAACATCATATAAAGGAAAAAGGATACCTAAGTTGGAAATGGTTTCCTTAAGTCAGAATATTCATACTTGTTCGCTGAGCAACCAAATCTCAAGGACGAGATTTTTTTTAAGGGCGGTAGGTTTGTGACACCCTGATTTTTTGCCCTTTCTTTTTCTTTTGGATTTCTCTGGAATTATATTTAGAATTCCTTTTCTGTGGCTCTGTGGTCTTGAAACCTGGGAAGATCATCTCTTCTTCCTCTCCCAAGTGGCTTGCCACTCTCAAATTCTTCCCAAGATCATGTCATTTCCATCTTGGACTAACCCCAATATTTATTTCTTGGGAATATTCCTTTTTTCTATTAAAGGAATAACCCTGTTTGCCCTATGTTGTGAAGCAACCTACATTTCTGTCATTCCCAAAATTTCCACAAAATTCTCAAAATTTCTTTGGACCATATGGACCTTGGATATGTAAAAATATTCAAGATTCCATGCTCCTGGTGATCACACCATCCAATCATTTTTTCTGGTCATAATTTCAGTTTGTGAAGAAACTATATTTTATATTGCTCCATAATTTCTGAAAATTTACCAGAACATTCTCCCACGTATATAACATCCCTCCACAAAATTTGATCTCACTTCAATTAGCCAATCTCTCCCTATAATTTTCCCAATTTTCTGTCTGGAGGAAAGCATTGTGAAGGAAGTACCATTTTTATTTATCCAAATGGTACGAAATTTTTACAGTGCCTTCCTATTCCCAAATCATCATCCTCCCCCAAATGTCAGCTCAATCCATTCATCCATGTGAGCACAGCTTCAACTTTCACATTTCTGCCCAGTGTGGTACTTTGCAAAGCAAGTGCCACCTAGACCCCTCCACTTGAGTTGATATTTTTCCATGATGATTACCTTGGTGAGTGATCAACCCCAGCCAAAGAGCAACATCTATCTCCAAGTGTGCCTCCCGCAGTTCACCACAAACACTTTGCTACCAGGAGCTACAGTTGATGCTACCCATCAACACAAAGTCGCTTTATTCGAACTAATGCTTCAGTGCTGCTCCGGTGTGAAGGGACTTCACATTTCACACCTTTTGCCAGGCATACGTGCCCTCCCCTTGCCAATGCACGCGGTGACCACGCGTAGAGCACGTGCACTGCATGCAGAACACGTGCTCTGTACGCCGGGACCCCTCTGCCGCCGCCCAAATGCCGCCCTCGCGACACCACAGCTCACCAGTGCCACCCCCTTGCTCCCCTTCACCCACGTTGCCAGCTCCTAGACCCTCCCGACGCCGGCAAATGGCTCGCCGAACGTGGATACGGCATGCCCGTGCAGGAACAGTGCACCTAACTGCGTTGCTTGCCCCACATAGTGCGTCGCATCCTTGCTCGCGTGCGCCTGGCACTCCACTATCTCCAACTCCCATCGCCCTCAATGCCCCACACGTGCCCTGCCCTCGCCAAAAGCATCCATCATGCGTCCACGGCGGTTTTCTACCACGTCATCAACGCCGGGCTATATATAGCCATTCCCCGAGCCCCTCGAACTCACCATCTGTTAGTTAAACCCTGACCCGTCCAATAGCTGGACCGGCTTCCCCGGTTCGGTTTTTGCTTTCTGCATGCATAAGATGCCGAGCGCGCGATCTGTGCGCGCCGAGCGTGACTAGGTGTAGGTGATGGCCGCGGTGAGCACGCCCACTCCGTGAACGTGGGATGGCACGTTCAACACAAACGGGGCAGTGGCGTGCGCATCGGCCAGGCCTGTTAGGAGAAACAGAATAAGAGGAAGGAAAAACAGAAAAGTAGCATCAGTCGTGCGCTGTGCAAATCCACTGTCTCCTGTGAGTTCATCGAGAGAGAGAGCGAGCGAGCGCGGCCGCTGCCTGACAGCATCCTCCTCCTTGCCCTCCCAGACCTCTCCTAGCGCATCAAGTCAAGTCCCCGTGCCCCAATTTCCTCTAACAGTCCGCAATGGCCTCCTCGGTCTCAGCTCGAATTCGAGCGAGCCAAGCCCCCTCTCTCCCTCCTACCTACACCGGAGCCTCCTACAAACCCCCTAGACCCTCCTCGTCGCTCCAACTCCTCCTCTACGTGGCCTTGCCATGCACCTTGATGGCACCCGATGCCATCCTCCGTCTCAGGTGTGGCCGCCCTCATTTCAGAGCTCCCCGACGGGGGAAACCAGCACTCACCGATGCGGCTCTGCACCCTGATCACAACGGTAGGTCACGCGTCTCGTATGGAGGCCGGAATCGCGGGAAACCATCCTCGGGGTGAGCTCCTTCCTTGGCCAGGAGTGCGTACGCGGGAGGAAGGAGGAAGACGACCTGCCGCTGGGCCCCGCACTTAAGTGACAGCCGGCCGGGCCCAGCCCGTTAAGTGGAAGCGCACTCCAGCCTATTACGTCTTCGGTTAGTGAAGACGTACTTCTCAGCGGCCTTGGTTCTAAATACACTTTCATTTTGTTGAAAGTGTATTTTCTGAAGTATGCTTTATGTTACACTTGCCGGCTGAAACAGTTAAATAGAGGGCGTTCATCGGTTAAGAGCAGCAATGGACAGTGTTTATTTCTTTTTCTGCCTAATGAACGCACGGTCGTAGCTTTTTAACCATGACTCCGATTCAGGTGATTCAAAAGCCCATGTTCTCTATTCGTCGAGCCCGTTCTGTTGGTGTCATTTTCGTGATATTTTCACACTGTGAAAATGACCATTTTGCACCTGCCCTTATTCAGCACCCTTCGAGAGAGAAATGTTTTCGGCAAATTTTTCCGTGAGCTTCTCGCACTTCTTCCTGGTGATTCCCTCAACCCCAGGCAAGCCACGATAGCCACTTGCATGATGGCATTGCAATAGCCATGGTTTCGACTTGAATGTTTGAATAATTATTTATTCATGTAATTATTTTGAATGCTATGTATATGCTTGTGAATCCATGTTCATTTTCATCTAGCAAGTTAAATGATTATTTTCTAGTATTATTATTCTCATATTCAATTCTTGTAATCATTTCATATGCTAGTATGCTTGTATGAATTGCTATGGTTGCTATGAAAATACTTGTAAGATTCATGATCATCACTATGCCATGCTCATGTGCATTCCGCAGACTAAGCGATTTATTGTGCTTAATGTTAATATTCATATGCCAAATGGTTATGCTTCCCATCCATGTTTATGTTGATATCATGCTCATATGCATTGTCATGTTATTTTATTATGACTCAGCTCATCACCATTCAAGTTGAACCTGACATTAATTGAAATTGAACAAAACTGTTGGCTGAGTCATGGTGCCACCGAATCGAGCTCACCAGTGCAACCACACTTGCCGGGATGGGGAGGCCCTAATTTGGTCTATTGTCATGCCTCTCGCTGGTACCTCCAACTCGGGAAGGTTATGAGTGCGTGCTACCCTGATCAGGTAGGCGGCTATAACCTTGTGTACCCGATTTTGGTATTGAGCTCAGGTCCCTGTTTGGGACGGTTTTGTTTGGCCACGACGGTGGCGGTGTGTCACGCGGTGACACTGGGGCACCCATGACATAGCCCAAAGCGGAGTTTGTCAGAGTGGCCGGGAGAGTGTCATGTAATAGATTGGTTTTGTTGGAACATCGTTGGTCCACCTGAATGGGACCATGTACTAAAGTACGAGGCCATGAGTTCCATAGTGTGGGTACAATGTACTAACCTCTGCAGAGTGTATAATTTATTGCTAGCCGCGTCCTCGATTATGGACACAGTTCGTAGTAGGTCACACTATGGGTCAACAGTAATAATAATCTAGATAATAAACAACCCTGGTTTCATGTGGAAATAAGTTGGTTGATCTTTATGTGGTCATGTGATGATCATGATGGTGTCATTGATACCGATGTTGGTATATCATGAGGTGACCGTGTGATGATCACGACGGTAAGTAAGATTGATATCTATGGTTGTTACGAGATAACCTCCGAGAAGAGTAAGTTGGTCCATGAGACCTTAAACGTCGACCCCCTCTAATGCTAGTGCTAGTATCATCATGTTCATATCATGAATAACATGTGATTGCCATGCTCACTCACATATCTAGTAGCACTAAGTTCATCATTGATAATCAACCTGTAAATGCCATGCTATTGTTTGTCTTGATTGCTTTGGTTGTTGCGAGTACATTCAAAGTACTCACTTGGCGTGTCATGCCAGATTGTAGGCGATGACGTGATTGATTCTTGTTGAGGATCCCGAGTTTCCGAGCTAGGATGTGTCCCAGCCAGAGTCCCCGCGGAGTGGAGTTCATCATCATTGTCGTTGTTCCGCTGCTAGAAGTTATTCCACTGTTACGAGTTGTTCCGCTGCTAGCATAGAGCTATTTTAGCAGGCGTAGTGTCGCCGTGCCCCTGTAACCTTTGTAATTTCAGAACCCTTGTAGACATATTATTTTTAATGAAGATGTTCTGTTCTATGCCAAGCAGTACCGTATTCCAGAAGACTTGATCTCTGGGATGGAATACGGGGTGTTCCGGCTCCTCTTAGCCGGGGTGCCATAGTTATTGGGCCCTAGGGCCCAATAACAGTGGTGGCGCCCCCGCCTTAGCATCTTTGGAGGCCTAGGGGAGGCTGAATTGGGAGGGGAGGAGAACCCCTCCTCCTCCTAGGGCTGGCGCAAGGGGGAAGAGTCCTTTCCCCTTATAGCACCCGCTCCTCTCCCCTCCAACCTATATATACTAGAGGTTTTGGCCCTTGTAGATACACATGTTTTGGTGCCTCCTCTAGTTCTCTAGTTCTAGTTCTAATTTGGAGTTGATCTAATTAGAGCTAGACCTAGATCTCTCTAATCCTCATAATAGAGAAGCCCTATGTGGTTCTCTTCTTCTTTGTCTAATTCTCCAGCGAAGATTAGCTCTGGACGGTGAAGTGCTGCCGGATCGTGAAGCCTGTACGCCTGCAATGCGTAGAGAGGTTGTGCTTTCGGTCTTTGGTTCAAGGGACTTCATCAACGATCTACACCAACCATGCTTCCGCTGCAACTCAAAGTTGGTAACGATCTGATCTAAACCTCTACATGCATCTTCATAGTGTTCCTGGAGCACGATCGTAGGATGAATTTTTTTGTTTTCTACTATGTTTCCCAATAGGTAGGGGGCGTGCATGTGGATCTACGCTAGTTTGTCTCCATCGACATCTTTCTTGACTTCTTTATCAACACCTACATGAAGATGGTGCCTCCCAAGCGCTCGTAGGCCACACAGAGCAAGAGCTCCAAGGCACCTATCAAGCAGCCGCCACAAGATGGCGAAAACCCCATCTAGCACGGGTAGCAGGATCTTGGCTCTCAAGGCCAGCACATCGCTGGCACCATGGGTGCAACAGGAGGTTTCCACCCCTCTCGATGGGGAACATGGGCGGGGAATCGCTTACCTGGGCATGTTTCCGAATAGCCCTCGCATCATCCCTTGTGCAATGGATGCATCATGGTACACAAGGGAGACAGGGCCCAGAATCATCAGCCTAGGCATGCATCTGAGCATCCCTTATGGGGTCTGTCCTGCGACCATCGTGCTTCATGGCGTGACGGAGATGGAGCTCCCTCTAGCCACACCGCCAAGACGGCCGAGCCGTCTCATGCGTCACCGCCTCCCGGAGTGCGCTCTCCAGCTGAGGCACTGACTCAAGCTCAAGCCCTGCTCAACTCCCCTCCGAAAGCATCCAGAAGGGATGATTGGAGGGCCACCATCCAGTGTCTCATCGATTACACCGGGCAATATGCACATGGAGGAGCATCTTTGCGTCCCCAGCCGTCAGCTCCGTCGTAATGAGACACCCACAGGAGTTAGAGGCATGCTGCATCCATGAAGTCTCCATGTCGCCATCCGCATACTAAGTAGCGCGATGACTGTAGTGATGACATGTCGATGACGTCGTCCTCCTCAAGACATCACCGAGACCAACACGAAACGCTCAGGGATTGGCAAGATGAAGACGCACATACGCGCATCGTGCGGTGCCGCGAAGCCCGACGGCAATCCGATGCGCATGCAGGCCATGAAGATGCAGTGTGTCCAGATGAGGATGCGGGCTCCCCGCCTTTTGGGGTAGGTAGCATGGCATTTACCCCAGAACTGCGTCAAGTAAAGTGGCCACGGTGTTTCCATTTGGACCTCAACTTCAAGTATGATGTTAAAACCAACCCAACAGAGTTTTTGAACATTTATACCATAGCGGCCGTGAAAGGGTGCTAGCCAACTGGTTTCCGTTGGCGCTCAAGCCACAGATTCATTCTTGCCTCATGAACCTCCCAGAAAGCTCCATCTCTTCATGGACTGGTATTTGCAATCAGTTCGTTGGTGCGTTCCAGGAAGGATACAAGCAGCCGGGAATGGCCAGTGACTTGCACTTGTTGGTTCAAGAGCCTGATGAGCTATTGCGCAAATATATCCAGCATTTCAGCATGGTGCGGCACAACATTCCAGATGTTTCACCAGCAGCAGTTATTGCAACATTCCACTTGAATGTTCGCCGGCCCAAGATGCGGCAAAAGCTCAACCCTCACCAGGTGCGCACTATTGCTGTGCTCTTTCAGCTCGGAGACAAGTATCCCCGGACAAAAGAGGTGAAGGCGTGTTCTCGGGCTGCACACTGATGATGCTGAATACGGCAACTTGAAAGTGGCTAGTTCCTTGGCTACTGGCAAGCGTAGGAACCGCAAATGCAAATCGAAGGAAGTGCTCATCATGGAACCTATTGGCAAAAAACCCAAGGCGGGGAGTAAGGACAGGGAAGCAGTTGCTGAGGATAACCCTGATGGTCCTTACTGCAAGATCCATAGAACTTCTGGGCATGACATCCAGGAATGCCGGCAAGTGGAGTACCTTACCGAGAAGCAGAGGAAGGAGTACCAAAAGCGGGTTAAGGAAAAGAAGTACAAGGATGGAGCTAGCAGTTCCGAGAAGAAAGGCCTTGCTAGCCGTGGAGGATGCGGTGGCAGCGCCAAGAAGCAGTAAGAGCGATCAGCTAGGGGTCGTGATAAGAAGATAGAAGATGAAGATGAGGGTGATGACAATGAAGAGGAAGAAGAAGAGGTATCTACTAAGTTCCAACAAGTCATTGTTGTTGCGTGTGTTCACGAGGGAGCATCTTTGCTCTCTTCATACCAGAAGCTCAAGAGGTTTTCACGGGAAGTGAATGCCATGCAACCTACTATTGAAGCCCAGTGACCCTTGAAGTGGTCTCACATCCATATCACCTTTGATGCTGGAGATCATCTGGACCACACTACTGGTGTTGGTTTGTTGTCTTTGGCTGTTTCACCAACAATCATAAACTTAAAGGTCACCAAGATGCTAGAGGATGGGGGATCTAGTCTCAACCTCATCTCAATAGCAATCTTTAAAAGGATTTAGATTCCAAAAGCTGAGCTCCAAGAAACTGGAAACATTTCAAGGAGTGAATCCAGGAATCACCAAACCCAAGGGGCCGATCAGTTCGCCTGTCACATTTGGGACCTCCACTAACTCCAGGACGGAGAAGATTGTTTTTGACGTCGTTGATATTCCTTTGCAAAGTTTATGGCCACATCACATTACACCTATAAGACAGATAAGAAGGATGCAGTGGCTTGCATCGAAAAGATGTACACGAACTCAGTTGCTGCTTTCACTGGCAATCTCGAGGTACTTGCTACATCCAAGGCTTTCAAGAGGTGTTACACCCGACATGGCTGGCTAATCCTATGGTTGTGCCAAAAGCAAATGGGAAGAGGTTCTTGTGCATTGATTTCATGGATCTCAAAAAAGCATGTCCGAAGGATCCGTTCCTGTTGCCGTGGATTGATCAGATTGTGGACTCCACTGCTGGTTGTGATCTGCTTTCGTTCCTTGATGCATACCCCAGGTATCATCAGATCCTGATGGCACGGGAAGATGAGGAGAAAGCCGCATTCATTACTCAATGTGGCATGTACTGCTAGGTGCGTATGCCTTTCATATTAAAGTGCGCGTGAACAACATTCCAAAGAACTATTCAGATTGGCCTCGGTCCATAGTTGCACCTGAATGTAAAAGTTTACATGGATGATATTGTGGTCAAGACCAAGTGTCAGTCAACACTTGTCCAAGATTGGGAGGAAACATTTGCTAATATGTGCAAGATCAAGCTCAAGTTGAATCCCGAGAAGTGTGTCTTTGGCGAGCCTTCTGGCAAACTTCTTGGATTCTTTATATCTCATCAAGGCATTGAAGCTAATCCCGACAAGATAAAAGCCATTAAGCAGATTCAAGCACCAAAGCGCGTCAAGGACGTACAGTGCTTGAATGGTTGTGTTGCCGCACTTGGGAGGTTCATATCAAAACTAGACGAGCACGCCTTGCCATTCTTCAAGGTTCTAAAGAAGTCTGGTCTGGTGGATTGGACTCTAGAACTAGAGGCTACGCTCCAAGATCTCAAGAGATATCTCTCTTTTCGTCCAATACTAGTGGCACCCAAACCTAATGAACGGTTGCTTCTCAAGGTTGCGGCCATCAACTAGGTAGTCAGTACTGCACTCATAGCTAAGCAGGAAGAAGATGTTCCGATAATGGATGAACTGGTGCCCGACAAGCCAGAATCGCCAACACAAGATGACCAACAATAGACAATGCCTGCGAAGAAAAACTTCTGCAATGTCTCGTGTACTTCACTAGCACCCTCCTACAAGGTGCAATAGCACGGTATCCGAACATGGAGAATATCCTCCTTGGAATCCTGATTGCTTCCCGGAAGCTCAGGTACTACTTTCAGGCGCACCCGATTGCAGTGGTCACATCTTTTCTACTCGAGCGCATCCTTCATAATTGTAAAGCCACTGGGCATATTGTAGAGTGGTCGTTGGAGCTTTCAGAGTTTGGCATTACTTTTGAGAATACTCATGTCATCAAGAGTAGGGCGTTGGCAAAATTTGTTGCCGAATGGAATCCAACACCTTATGATGAGGTGGAGCCAACTTCTTTCCCCAAAAAAGAAGACTCGGAGGATTGGATAATGTATTTTGATGGCTCATTATTGCTTGAAGGTGTGGGGGCAAGAGTGCTACTCGTCTCCCCAACTGGTGAGCATCTCAAATACATTGTTCAAATGTTGTACATGAGCGACAAGGCCACCAACAACACTGCAGGGTATGAAGGATTGCTTGCCGGGCTACAAGCAGCTACAGGTCTGGGTATTAGAAAGCTAATAGTCAGATGCGATTCTCAGTTGGTTGTTAGACAAGTGAATAAAGATTATCAATGCCCGCATATGGAAGCATATGTGGATGAAGTGAGTAAAATGGAGCGTTACTTTGATTGCTTGCAAATGGAGCACATTCCTCATGCTCAAAATTTTGTCGCAGATGAGCTATCAAGGTTGGCAGCCCAGAAAGCACCAGTTGGTCTAGGAACATTCGTGCTAAGACTCACTCAACCGTCAGTTCTTCCATCAGTGCGCAAGAACAAGAAGCTCAAGACTTTCTCTGACAATGAGCACTTCCCGGGAGAACTTCCATCAGGCAATCCCAGGAACACTATTCTCGCAAAGCACGCTGTACTTGCTGTTAAACCCCTGGGACCGGCTTGGGTAACAAAGATTGTTCGTTATCTACAAGAGGATGAACTCCCAGAGAACCATGAAAAAGCTGAAAGAGTAGCCCATCAAGCAAATATATACGTCCTCATAGATCGGAACCTCTATCAAAGATGGCCAAATGGGGGTGCATTTCACGGGAAGAAGGGCAAGCTTTGTTAGCATACAGTCATGAAGGGATGTGTGGCACCCACGTCGGGTCATGTGCACTAGTGGGCAAAGCATTCCGGCAAGGATTTTATTGGCCCACAACCCTAACGGATGAAACAGAGTTGGTGCGGTCTTGCAATGCATGCCAGTACAATTCCAAGAATATACATCAACTGACGCAGGCACTACAAACAATTCCTCTCTCATGGTCGTTTGCGGTCTGGGGGCTGGATATACTTGGGCAATTTCCCTGTGCAATCGGGAGCTTTGACTATTTGTACATTGCAATCGACAAGTTCACAAAGTGACCAGAGGTAGAGCTTGTAAGGAAAGTCACTGCTCATTCTGCAATCAAGTTCTTTAGAGGATTGGTGTGCCGTTTTGGTGTGCCCAATCGCATCATAGCCGACAACGGCACCTAGTTCATGAGTGGCGCCTTCACAGGATACTATGAACAGATTGGTACCCGGATCTATTTTGCATCAGTTGCTCACCCGAGAAGCAATGGTCAAGTAGAGAGGGTGAATGCTGAAGTGCTGCGTGGTCTCAAGACAAGAACTTTTGACAAGTTAAAAAATATGGTAGATGCTGGGCTGATGAAGTGCATATTCTTCTTTGGTTGCTCCGGACGACACCAAATCGAGCAATAGGAGAAAGCCCCTTTGCTCTCATCTATGGAGCAGAAGGGGTACTCCCCACAGAACTTGTATATGGGTCTCCTCGGGTACAAGCTTATGATGAAGCTGATGAAGAGCAATGAAGACATGATGATGTCAATTTGCTTGAGGAAATCCTTTCCCAAGCAGCTATATGCACAACATGTTATCAGCAGGGTCTGTGCCGCTATCATAGCCACAATATCCATTCCCCAGAACTTGAGGAAGGTGACCTTGTCCTTCACTGGATCCTGTCCAGGAAGGGAGGAAACAAGTTGACACCGAAGTGGAAAGCCCCTTTCCGAGTAGTTCATGCTACTAGACCCGGCTCAGTCCATCTAGAAATCGAAGATGGGGTCCCTGTGCAGAACTCATGGAACTTTGAGAATCTCCAGAAGTACCATCTTCGCAAGTTCTACCATTTGGGCACATAGCTGTTGGATCCGTTCTGACAAACAACTATCATATAAAAATCGGGCTCAGCTCCCATGTATGATAAATAAAGATAAGTGTTTCACAACTTTGTGCAAATGTTCATGTTCACTTTGTACAATGATGTTGTTTGCATTGTTGTGTTATACTTCTGTGAGTTCATTTCCGTCGATGCAACTAACTGATGTTTCGTGAATGACTGAAACGATCCAGATTTTTTGTCTTTTTCTTATCGAGATAGCATACTGCTCCTTCACGGCCAGGCTCCGAGGGGCAAGTGACATGACGCCTAATGATGTTCAAAGAAATGCTTGGGTCATTGGTCAACAAAAACAGAAGCAGAGAAAGCTAAGTTTGAATACTCTAATTGCTTTCTGCTGTCTAGTCTTTGTCCTTGAGCGATTTTCGATTTTGTACATAGCCTGTATGTGAAGGACCGTTCTCGGGGCATTCTACACTCTTGGCCAATTCTAGGTCCTCCCGGCAACACCAATGTAGCTGCACTTGTCCTCAGAACGTCAAGTCCCCGGGAAGGCGGCATTCCTTTTCAGATACTAACTAGGGTCCAGTCCTAAGAACCATTGCCAGGGCGTGCTCGCTGGAAACATTCTGGTAAATGTAGGGCACAATTGTACAAAAAGAAAATCACTTAAGGGAAAGGGCATTCGATAAGAAATAAAAGCATATATTATAGGCGAAGCATAAGTTGCATACTAACTAGAGTTTATAACATCAAAATGTTCAGCCTACAAAATGAAGTCTGAGAAGATCTAGGCATTTGGGTCCTTCTCTTGGGAACACTTCTTGACAATCTTGGCGAAGTGTGTCGGTACAAAAACCGGCAGACCTTGGGGTAGGGGGTCCCGATCTGTGGATTTAGGATTGATGGTAACAGGGGGCGTAGAGACAGTCGTTTACCCAGGTTCGGGCCCTCTCGAAGAGGTAAAACCCTATGTCCTGCTTGATTGTATTGATGAGTCGAGATGACAATTACAGAGTTGATCTACCTTGAGATTGGATGAGCTAAAACCTAGGTGGGTATGATGATGATGGTTCTTCTATGCCTCTATGGACTAAACCCTCTGGTTTATATAGACACCAGGGGTATATAGGGTTACAGATAGTCGGTTCACATCGAAGGACAATAATCAGGTTACGCTAAACTTTCCTTGGAGGAGACGCCAAGTCTTCGGAGGTGTCCTTATGGAGTACGGGGTCGCCTATAGTCCGTCCTTCCTTTAGCGAACTAAGGGCATCCCATCCATCCGGCCCATTCGAGACAGGACGGCCGTATGAGGGCCCCTTAGTCCGGGACACCCTCAGTAGCCCCCGAACTAGCATCCAACGCCGAGGTCAACAATATCCGTCAGTTCCCTGCCTCAAAGTCCTCGGCTTGAGGGGTGAGTTCCTTTCTTCTCCTATGTTCGGCTGACGATAGTTCGGCCACCGATAATTCTTCGGCTTGACGAGGTATCATGGGGCCCATCGCATCATCTTCCTCGTTCAGTGTTAATGACACCCCTCGATTTTTGCGCGCCAGAGGGAGGCAGATGGTCCAATAGTATTTTACAGAAATCCCCCTTTGGGGTCAAGAAAAAAATATCCATTTAACAGGCCAAGGGCGTGGGAGTTAACGCATCCCACCTCCTGCCATCTTTTCCCCAGATCACCGAGCGGCCCAACCAGCAAGTCTCAAACAATGGCGAGCGCTCCTGGCTCCTCCTCGCGCCCTCACGGCGCCCTTCAAGGGGATTGGGTGAGCTGCTCAGTTTCCTGCATCCGATTGAGTAGCCTGGAGACGCAGGGGTATTTTCCCGCGTCAAATCTCGCATCCACCCGCCCCGGATTGACTTCTGCGAACGGCGAGGCCTTTGCGGAAAACTTCCCCGCCCCGCATGGGGAGGAAAGGGTATGCTTCATGCCCTTCCTCTTACGAGGTTTAGGTTTCCCAATCCACCCCTTCCCGAGGGGTCTACTAGAATTCTACGGGATCCAGCTCCACCATCTCACCCCAGGCTCAATTTTGCAATCTCGGGCTACGTCGCCCTTTGCGAGATGTTCCTAGTCTACGAAGCCCATTTCAAGTTATGGACGAAATATTTCTGCCTGGTCCCTCGCACCCGAGGAGGGACGATCTATGAGGTCGGTGGAGCCGAAGTGTGGCTTATCGCCGGGACGGGGTATCCTATAGGGACTCCCAAGAAAGATGCCGAGGAGTGGACCTCGGAATGGTTTTGGGTCCAGCTCGGAGGGGGATGCCCGAATTCTCTCTCGCTTCTCCGAAGAAGTGGTTCAACTGGCGGACGAAGAGTTCTTCCCATGAGGAAAGTGCCGAAGTGTCACGCCTAGCCGCTCAGGTGAGGTTGTTAGCCCACAACGGGCTAACCATTATTGATGTAATGGCCACGGCAATTAACCGGTGCATTCAACCTCTTCAACAAAGGGTGCACCCTCTATGGTGCTACAACGGGACGAATGACTCGACCCGATATATCCGGAAGGGGCCAGCCGACCAGAAGGCAATGGCAGTTGCCTTGGTTAATCTCTTCAAGGGGGGAGAGCAAGAGTTCGCTCGGCTAAAGCACAAGGAGGGCTTCTCGAGCTATCAACCCATTGAAATGGTGAGTTCGGCTATACTTTATAGTTTGGCTGGTATACCATTTGCCTTGACTGAACATTTATTTTTTTCGAACAGGCCTGGAGGCGCTGGATTGAGACAGTGAGCTGCCCTGCTCCTCAACCAGAGAGTTATTCCCGGGACGACGATCCTGAAACATCGATCGAATTTGAGGAGGGAGTCTTCTACCAGGAGGGTCTTGATGGCTCTATAGTGGCCCTTTTGGCCGATCACCCTGGGATGCTTCCCTCCTCCGCTGTAAGTGGTCAATAGGCTTCATCTCGAAAAATACGCTCAGCCCCTGCGGCTTCGAGTACACTGACTTCTACTCCGAAGGGCCGCTGCACATCATGCAGAACATCTGCGAGGGCGGCACCGATGGCTCGAGTGGCAGATAGCCGCAGGACGTCCAAACGAATGGCGACAGCGGGCCGTCCGCGCCCCTCCCCCAAAGAGGTAGTGTATTCACCGTACTCTTAGTGTCTTTTATCTTTGATAACCACTGTGAATATCAATAATCTGCTGTACTGCGACTTGTAGGCGATATGTAGAGCCACCTCCGTCTCAAGACGTAGCCGAGGTGCCGAGGGGTGACCCAAAACCAAGGTCCCCGGCTGTAGCCGATGTTGCTCCAGAGATCCCTGCCGAGGACCAGCACCCAGAGGATTCGGAGGCCGTCTCCGTCACCAACTCCGAGGTCGAAAGCGTGATGAACAATCATCGGCAAAAGGCATCCCTGCGCCACTCTGCATTTTCTGATCAAGAGTTTAATGCTCTTAGTTCAGTGGACGCTTACCTCGGAGCTGCTCGAACGGGATTCGAAGGAGCGGCGAAACTTTTGTCTACCAGCTTGCAGGTATGCCACTGACTTTGCTGACCGGATGCCAACCCGACCCAGTAGCCCTCTCAGAATAGATATTCCTAAAGCAAGGGAAAACAGGGATTATCAGAGCTGTAAAAAGCATTCCCACGAGGGACTATAGCCCCCCGAGACCCTCGATGGCGAAAAAAGCCGACCAGGGTATCGATGCTTACCGTAGGGAAGAAATGTTCATTAATTAAACGCAGAACCCAGTAGTGTGACGCCCAGATAATTAAGCTACAGTAATCCCCTATTAATGATGCCATATCATCGCTTTTACTATTGCTAAATCCCACGTTGATTCAAACCGATTCAAATTATAATTTAGAGTTAAAGTCAAATAAATTGTTTCTGCAACCACTAAAACTAAAATGTTCATAGTATTGCAAAAATTCCCAAAGCTATCATAAAAACAAAATCAACATTTATTGAGACTCCAAAAATGCCCCAGGCATCCAGAATAATAGCAAAACAGCCCCAATTTAAATCATTTCATTTAAACAAAATTCAGATGTAATTATCTTACTTCAAAACCTTTTTATGACAGTGCTAAATATTACAAAGTATTTATCTGGCACAACTCCATGTTTTACAAAATTCTTTTTATGACCTAGTAATTTGCAAAACAGTAAAGAAAAGAAAAGAAAAGGACCCCCTCCCCCCCACTGGGCAAACGGGCCCAGCTGGCCACCAGGCCGGCCCAGCCACAGGCCAATAACCACCACTCCAGGGGGCACCAAAACCATAACCCCCTCCCATGATCCCCACTTCCCCCTCGTTCTCCTCCTGCCCCCTCGATTGGATCTGGGCGTCCTCGACGCCGTCGCCCCGACGCCCCTTGCCAGCGTCACCGGCGCTGCCCTTGGCTACCTCGCCGGCGTCCGCGTCCCCGCCTCCCGCTCGCCGGATGCCTCGTCCTCCTCCCCGGACCCCCCCACTCGACTGGTTTTGGATCGGGGAGGAGCTCGATCCCGCGCCACCCCGCCGCAGCGCCTCGCCTCCTCACCTCTCCCTCGACGGCTCCGTCGAGCCTCGCCGGCCCCATTCGACTACAACGGGGGTGAGCCCCGTCCGCCCTCCTCTCTCTTCCCCGTCACCGGATCCATGCCCTCGCCGCTCACCGGATCGCGCTTGCGTGCCCTCGCGTCGCCGTTCCCTGCTCACCGCCCGCGGCCTCCCGACCGAGCCCCCGCACGCGCCACCGTAGCCGCGTCTCGCCTAGCACTCTCGCGCACCCAACCGCCATGCCTGACCACCCTCACCTCGCTCCCGGCAGCCCTGCTCGCCGCCTTGCCCTGCGCTGCCGCGCTTCTGCCGCTGCCCTCCACTGCTGCTTGCCGCTCGCCATGCCTGCGTGCGCCCGGCCACTTCCGGCCGGGGCCGCCTCAACCCAGCCCCGCCAGCCAGCTCCCGCCGGCGCCCCTATGGCTGGCTGCACCGCTCTCGGCTCACTGCCGTCGCAGCGTGCGTGCCCAGCCCCTTGGTGCCCTTGTGCCACCGACAGATGGGGCCCAGTCCCCTACAAAAGAAAACGAAAAATGAAAAATAAAATAGAAATAAATAACTAAATATAGTTAATTAATTAGTAATATAATTAATTAAGTTAATTAACCTGCTTAATTAGCCTAAGTACATGGTTAGTTAATTAAATTTATTAGTTCGTTAACACAGCCAATGACAGATGGGCCCCACTGCCCCTTTGGACCAGTCAACCCAGTAAGAGTTGGCTGTTGACCCTGCTGACATCAGGATGACATCATGCCGATGTAGCATTTTCTTTTTAATTAATAATAGTTTTAGAATATTGCTAAAACTTTGAAAATTAATAGAAAATAAACCGTAACTCGGATGAAAAAGTTTTATACATGAAAGTTGCTCAGAAAAACGAGACAAATCCGAATACGTGGTCCGTTCGTCTGCCACATGTCCCTATCATAGTGCACATGCAACCGTCCCCCTCCGTTTCATCTATCCAAAAATGCCTAACCCCGGGAAAACTTTCTCAGATGTTATCCCCCTTCGCCGGTATCATGTAGCACCGCGTTAGAACACCCCTAGCCCTGCGTGTTACCCTGTCATGCTTCTGTGTTCCTTCCCCGTCTTCTCTCCGGTAGACCACAAGACCGCTGTTGATGCCACTGTGATTGACTACGTCGATGATGACCCTTCTTCCCTTTCAGCGGAGTTTCCAGGCAAGCCCCCCATGATCACTCCGATATCGCCCATTCCATTCTCTCTCATGCTTGCATTAGATTTTGCTACTGTTATTGTTTGCTCCTATTCTGATGCATAGCCTGCTTTTGTAACCTGCTCATTGTACCTTACCTACTGAGGGAGTCCTGGATTAAGGGGTCCTCGGGCGTCCGAGCTACGTAATGTGGGCCGGACTGATGGGCCATGAAGATACATGACAGAAGACTCTCTCCCGTGTCCGGATGGGACTCTGGTTGGCGTGGACGGCAAGCTTGGCGTCCTTTCTCTGTAACCGACTTTGTACCACCCTAGCCCCCTCCGATGTCTATATAAACCGGAGGGTTTAGTCCGTAGAGGCAATCATAATCACAATCATAATCAAACAGACTAGACTTCTAGGGTTTTAGCCATTATGATCTCGTGGTAGATCAACTCTTGTAATACTCATATTCATCAAGATCAATCAAGCAGGACGTAGGGTATTACCTCCATAGAAAGGGCCCGAACCTGGGTAAACATCGTGTCCCCCGTCTCCTGTTACCATCGACCTTAGACGCACAGTTCGGGAACCCCTACCCTAGATCCGCCGGTTTTGACACCGACATTGGTGCTTTCATTGAGAGTTCCGCTGTGTCGTCGCTAGAAGACTCGATGGCTCCATGAATCATCCACAACGATGCTGCCTTGAAGGAGGTCTTTCTCCCCGGCCAGATCTTCATATTCGGCGGCTTCATGCTGCGGACCAACTCGCTTGGTCATCTAGAGCAGATCGACAGCTATGCCCCTGGCCTTCAGGTCAGGTTCGGAAGCTTGAACTATGTTGCTGATATCCGCGGAGACTTGATCTTTGACGGATTCGAGCCCATGGCAGCCGCTCCGTGGCACCGCGATGAACATGACCTAAATATGTCATCGGACCATACCCGGGAGATAGCTCCTATAACTGCCCTGGCCCTAGATCCGGAGCAGATTGCGCCATCCGAGGATGGAAAGCTCAACCCCACCACGGAAGCCGCAGACTCAGCGGCGTTGGAGACGCACACAGACCCAACTTCGAACGAGATCTGTGTCACCAGAACCTCGGACTCGTCTCCGGCAACAGGTTCTGAACCGCGTGTGTCCGCGCCCGTCGAGCTCAATCGGGCGCCGATCATCGAGTTCAGCTCCGCGGACATCCTCCGGCACTCACCTTTGGGTGATGTGCTTAACTCATTAAAAACCCTCTCCTTAGCGGGGGACTCGCAGCCGAACTATATCCGGTTAGAACTGGGGGCTGAGGACGGGGAATTTCGCTTCCCACCCACCGCCCACTTCATTGCCACTGTCGAAGATTTAACCGACATGCTCGATTACGACTCCGAAGACATCGACGGTATAGACGCCGATGCCGGAGAGGAGCAAGCCCAAAACCCACCGTTTACTGGGCGCTGGACAGCCACCTCCTCGTGTGACGTGTACATGGTGGATACCCCCAAAGTGAATCACGGCGATAACAAGAAAGATCCAGTTGAGGATACACCTCCTGAGACACGGCCAAAGTGCCGACGTTAGTGGCGCCGCTCTAAATCACGCCGTGGAAAAGACAGCAATACCGGCACAAGAGAGAACAATACTCCAGATGAGGCCGAAGACAAAGAAGATCCCATCGAGCCGACTTTCGAACAGGACAATCGGGAAGATGGGCAAGCCAGCCCTGATGAACAGGCCATAAACGAAGACTCGGAGGACAGCAACTATCTTCCACCCTCCGAAGATGAGGTGAGCCTTGGCGACGAAGACTTTATCATGCCTGAGGAACCCGTCGATCAAGAGCGCTGTAAGTGCCGGCTAATAGCCACTGCGAAGTGCCTGAAAAAGAAACAGCAGTAGCTTCAAGCTGATCAAGATCTACTCAATGACAGATGGACTGATGTCCTGGCAGCCGAGGAATACGGACTCGAGTGCCCCATTAAAAGTTATCCGAGGCGTAAACTGCTACCCCAATTCAATGATGAGGCACTTAAGCCCATGCCATCAACACGTAATGCGGCTGACCAACCACCACGTGGCCGGGACAAAGCGGCAACTCAAGCCGAACACCAGCCCATACTACCTCGCCGCAAAAGCAGAGACATAACAGCCCGGGGTCATACATATGACCTGCGGCAGGACCTGGACAATAGAGCAGGTCAGTCCAGATCAATCTACGGATCGCGGGGGCATGCCCTGGTGCGCGACGACGGCTATCAAGCCAGGCGTGACAAACATAACCACGCCCGGGCCGAAGACTGCCGACGAACTCAATCCGAGCTACGTCGCGATGTGGCCCGATATAGAGGCGCCGCACACCCCCTCTGCTTCACTGATGAAGTAATGGAGCATGAATTCCCAGAAGGATTTAAACATGTAAATATCAAATCATATGATGGAACAACATATCCCGCGGTATGGATTAAGGATTTTCTTCTCCATATTCATATGGCCCACGGTGATGACCTTCACGCCATCAAATACCTCCCATTAAAACTCAAGGGGCCAGCTCGGCACTGGTTAAACAGTCTGCCTGAAAACTCTATTGGCAGCTGGGAGGACTTGGAAGACGCCTTCCGCGACAACTTCCAAGGCACATATGTACGACCTCCGGATGCCGATGACTTAAGTCACATAGTTCAACAGCCTGGAGAGTCGGCCAGGAAATTCTGGACTATGTTCCTAACTAAAAAGAACCAGATCGTCGACTGCCCGGATGCCGAAGCCCTAGCGGCCTTTAAGCATAGCATCCGCGACGAATGGCTCGCTCGTCACCTCGGCCAAGAAAAACCGAAGTCCATGGCAGCCCTCACGGCACTCATGACCTGCTTTTGTGCGGGCGAGGATAGTTGGCTAGCTCGTAGCAATAATACTGCAAGCGATGCCAGTACCTCGGAAGCCAAGAATGGCAATGGCAAGCCCCGACGCAGCAGGCTCAAGCGCCGAAGCAATGGTGGCATTGCCGATGACACGGCGGTCAACGCCGGTTTTAGTGGCTCCAAGTCCGGCTAGCGGAAGAAGCCATACAAAAGAAACAATACGGGCTCATCCAGCTTGGACCGCATACTCGATCATCCATGCCAGATTCACGGCACCCCTGATAAACCAGCCAAATCATACCAACAGAGACTGTTGGGTTTTTAAACAGGCCGGCAAGTTAAATGCCGAACACAAGGAGAAGGGGTCGCAAAGCGAGGATGATGACGAGGAGTCCCGTCCGCCCAACACAGGAGGGCAGAAGAAGTTCCCTTCCCAGGTTAAAATGGTGAACATGATATACGCCACTCATATCCCCAAAAGGGAGCGCAAACGAGCGCTCAGGGACGTCTACACGATGGAGCCAGTCGCCCCAAAGTTCAACCCATGGTCTTCCTGCCCGATCACCTTTGATCGTAGGGACCATCCGACCAGTATTCATCATGGCGGTTCAGCCGCACTGGTCCTCGATCCAATTGTTGATGGATTCCATCTCACGCGCGTCCTCATGGACGGCGGCAGCAGCCTGAACCTGCTCTATCAAGATACAGTGCGCAAAATGGGCATCGATCCCTCATGGATCAAACCCACAAAAACTACCTTGAAAGGAGTCATACCAGGTGTAGAGGCCCGCTGTACGGGCTCAATCACACTGGAGGTTGTCTTCGGATCCCCGGACAACTTCAGAAGCGAAGAGTTGATCTTCGATATCGTCCCCTTCCGCAGCGGCTATCATGCACTGCTTGGACGAACCGCATTTGCTCGATTCAATGCGGTGCCACACTATGCTTATCTCAAGCTCAAGATGCCGGGTCCACGCGGTGTCATAACAGTTAATGGAAACACGGAGCGCTCCCTCCGTACTGAGGAGCACACCGCGGCCTTGTTAGCGGAAGTACAGAGCGGCGTTGCCAAGCAGAATCTTAATTCCGCGGCCAAACTTCCGGACACTGTCAAGCGGATCCGGACTACTCCGCAGCATAACAGTCCGGCTCATCAGGAGTTAGACTAGCAATCTGGCCTCTGTCTCCATCCCGGCCAAATGGCGGCATACGTACCACGCACACATAACTACGCACTTAAAATACCATGGGCATAGACGGAGGCATAACTATATTGTGGTCCATAATACGGCTCGACCTCCCCTGGATACATGTACTCTCACTCTTTCTTTTTCATCCTTTTCAGGTTTTCCACAGGCCCCTCAAGACGGCCTGATCATCGGTCCTTTCGAAGGATAGATACACCAAGATAGCAAGAAGCATTGCGGTATGCAGGAATCTCTAGGAAGTCTTTTTGACGGTCACTCTACCTGTTCTCAGGACCCTCACGCAGCTCTCCCTTGGTCATGGCATGTAAAATAGCCCTGTTGCTTATCGCACTACTTATACGCTTTTACGTATCCATAAATTTGTAATGGAAATAGTTCGCGGCCCAACTTCTGGGGCACTAGCTTACTACTTCATTTTTTCTTGATAATCTTATCCATTGCACCCATACACTTTGGTACGGCCTAAATTTGCCAGGGGCTTTATTGCGCCCCATAATACGGCAACAAAGTCCGAACACTTTTTATAGTATAGTTCGGCACCCCGAATTTAGCATTATATGCATTGGCTCCAAATCATGTCTTTGGTCAATACTTGGGTTGCCCGGCTCCTGTGCTTACTACCTTACGTTCTGCTATATCGGCTAGGGTAGTAAAGGGAGAACTACTGCGATTATGCCCTGGTTCGTCCGGATGAGCACCTCAGTAGAGAAAGCCGAAAACTGACTGTCATGATGCGGCGTGAGCCGGTCAGCTCTTCGGAGGTTACAAATCTTTTGCGATTTTTTCCGCATTATGCGACGAATCGGTCTTTACCCGATTCGGTGTTTACAGCACCCTAGTTCGGATTGACGAATACTAGGGGCTGCGCCTAAACTTCTATAAAACTCCTATGGCTAAGTGAGGGTGATAAAGCCACATAGTCCGGTTGCCTGGTTCGTTGCGCTAAACACCTCCTTCAAGGACAAAACTTTGGATAAAGAGTGTTTAGATTTTATCCCGAACACCCCCATACTACCTACATGGGGGTTAAGCCGACGACTGGCCAACTCTTTGATTTAATAAAACGGCGGCACAGGAGGAAAAATCTTGATATAAACAACTAACATTATATTACATATCAGTTTCATTTTATTGTGCAGGACAAGATAACATATTCATCCGAAGATAATGTCTTTTGCACACTGCTCCGCTACAATGCGGGATCCCTCCAGGACATCATCAAAATATCGCTTGGGCGTGAGGTGCTCCTTGCCCGTGGGCGGTCCCTCGGTCGCGAGCTTGACGGCGTTCATCTTCGCCCACTGTACCTTGACACGGGCGAAGGCCATCCGCGCACCTTCGATGCAGATCGACCGCTTGATGGCATCAAGCCGAGGGTAGGCAGCAACCAGTCGCTTCACGAGCCCGAAGTAGCTTTGGGGTATGGCTTCGGCACGCCATAAGCGGATTATCAAATCCTTCATGGCCAATTCGGCCGCCCTATGCAGTTCGGTCAGCTGTTTCAGCTGATCGCTAAGGGGCACCGGATGCTCTGGCGCAAGGTATTGCGATCAGAATAGCTTCTCCGTTGAGCTCCCCTCTTCGTCTCGGAAGAAATCCGCAGCATCTGCAATGCTGCACGGCAGATCCGCAAACGCTCCTGGAGAACTCCAAATCCGGGTCAGTAAGAGGTACCTTTTCTTCACAAATTTGCTTTGCATTATAAAGGCCTTACCCGCCGCGATTTTCCGGACCTCTTGGATTTCCTGGAGGGCGCCCTGGGCTTCAACCCGGGCTTCTTGTGTGTTTTGGTGGGCCTTAGCAAGCTCGGACTCTTGATCTGTCATCTTGCGCTCCAAGGACTCTCATTTCTTTACAGCGTCCTGGAGCTCTTGTTGGACCTCACTGACCCTGGCCTCGTGCTTTTCGCGGACGGATTGTTCCTTTGCTGCTCTCTTCTGGGCCTCGGCCAGCGCCTTTTTAAGGGCTTCCACCTCAGTCGTCGCTCCTACAAATATCATGGCACTATGGTCAGTGCAAATCCTCTATCCTTTCTGATATACAGAAGGTCATGGCATACCTTGCTTATCCTCCAGCTGCTTTTTCACAAGGCCGAGTTCTTCCTCGGCCCGCTCCAGACTCTGCTTCAATCCGGAGACTTCGGCAGAACGAGAGGTCGCAGCCAGCAGCGACGCCTGCTTTTTCACATAGACATGTATGGTTAGTCTCCTGCGAAAATTGTTTGATCCTTGGTCCGGCTTTTCTTTTCGACCACCGGACAGTGCCTCAGGGGCTACTGTCTATACTATGATATTCTTTTTACATAATTACGTTTCATACCTCAAAACCTGTTAGAAGGCTTGTGCAGGCTTCGGTCAGTCCGCTCTTCGCGGACTAAATCTCCTCAATCACCGTACCCATAAGGGCACGGTGTTCCTCTACAATGGAAGCACTTCCCAGCACTTCCAGTATGGTGTTCGGTGCCTCTGGTTGGACAGAGGTCACCGGGGAAATGGGCACACCCCCTACTTTTGAAGGAGGCTACTTGCCGGATTCTGGAGCCGTATTGGTCTCCGGGATCGTATTCGGCTGGGGGCCAAATTGGACCTGGCCCCCATTGCCAGGCTCCATGGGGATTTGCTCCCCCATGTGTCCGGCGGCCGAGGTTTCACCCTCTGGCACCGCGCTGACGGCCTCCTGCGTCTCTCCCTGGCCTGGGATCCTTTGGGACAACACCTCGGTGTCATCCATGGCCTTGGGAGAGGAGGCCGCCGGAAGGGATCCGCTGTCCATCACCTTCGGGTCCAGCGAATTTCCCGAGGATGAGTATCGCTCGAGGTCGGAACGAACCGGACTGCAAGTACATGATTCAACATGTTAAAAGTATGGAGACAAGAGGCTGGATATATGAATGCGTTAGGGTCTTTGAGTACTCACGATCCGGCCAGGGGCTTATCTCGGGGGCGCTGCTCTGGGCTGCTGTCGACATCCCACGCGGAGTTATGCGCAAGGGAGACCTTCCCCTTCTTGGATGCCTCTGCATCCAGATTTATGGAGGCCGCCCTTTTCTTCCTTCCCCCCTCAAGGGGAGAGTTACTTTCCTCCTCCTCCTTGTCGTCCTCTACGGCAGAGGAGTGAGTTTCGGCATCTTCGGACGTCGCGTCTGAAGTTCCCTTGCGACGGAGGCCACTTCTGGTCTCCTTGACCTTTTTCTTGGCCTTCTTCTCTGGCGCCTGGTAGGGCGCCGGGACCAGCATCTTCGTCAGAAGCGGGATGGCTGGTTCCTCGGGCAGTGGAGCCGAACACTTGATCCGCTCTGCCTTCTTCGTCTCGACCTAAAAAAATAAATAGGGAGGCTTAGGCATTTTCCCTGAGCAAGCAAGTAAAGGATACACCTTGAAAGCACTAAAAGCTTACCGGACTGGCGGGATGGGCCAGGTCGTGCCCGCGGTCCTCGGTCGTCTCCGGCCATTTCTTGCTGGCCTTAAAAAGCACCTTCCAGATGTCTTTGTGCGTAGTTCCGAAGAACTGTTGCAAGGTCTGGTGCTCGGCCGGATCGAACTCCCACAGATGGCAAGTCTGGCTTTGGCATGGAAGGATCCGGCGAACTAGCATCACCTGCATCACATTGACAAGCTTGATGTTCTTGTCTACCATGCTCTGGATACGCGCCTGCAGCGCTGTCAGCTCGTCCGACGACGACCAATTCAGGCCCTTCTCTAGCCAGGAGGTGAGCCGCATTGGGGCTCCGGACTTGAATTCGGGAGCCGCGGCCCAGGTAGCGTCGCGGGGCTCTGTGATATAGAACCATAGTTGTTGCCACCCTTTGATGGTTTCCACAAAGGTACCTTTGGGCCATGTGACATTGGGCATCTTGCTCACCATGGCGCCTCCGCACTCTGCGTGTTGACCATCCACCACCTTCGGCTTTACATTGAAGATCTTGAGCCACAGTCCGAAGTGGGGTGGGATGCGGAGGAAAGCCTCGCACACAAGAATAAATGCCGAGATGTTGAGGAAAGAATTTGGGGCTAGATCATGAAAATCTAGCCCGTAGTAGAACATGAGTCCGCGGACGAAAGGGTGGAGAGGAAACCCTAACCCGCGGACGAAGTGGGGGATGAACACCACCCTCTCATGAGGATTGGGGGTGGGGATGATCTGTCCCTTGGACGGAAGCCGATGGGCGATTTCCTTGGCCAAATACCCTGCCTCCTGGAGCTTCGTGATGTCCTTCTCCTTGACGGAGGAGGCCATCCACTTGCCTTGCGCTCTGGATCCGGACATGGTCGGAGTGCTTCTTTGAGGCGGAAAAGAGGAGAACTTGGGCGCTGGAGCTCGAGAATGGAGAGGCAGAGAAAGAGAAGGCATGTGTGAAAGGGGTGAATCCTTATCTCCTTATAAAGGCAGTGAATATCAAGCGCCTCCCCACTCGCCTTAAAACTCGCCTATTCCCAAGGGCCGTCCAGATGGCACGATTGGATTACCCACACCCGTATTGATGAGAATCCCGTAATAAAGGAACACGATCTCTGCTGTGACAAGGCGTGCCACTGGACACCGCATCCTAAAGGAACGTGGTATCGTGTTATAAAAAGTTGTTAGTAGATTGGATTCGTGAAATATTATACTCTCTGCGGTTGTGTGTGGTAGTTGTTTTGCAGAGCTAGACACATTTTCTGCGCTCAAAGTCTATTTTGGAGTATTCAGAGGAGGAACCCGCCTTGCAATGCCGAAGACAATCTGCGCGCCGGACACATCGTCATTGAAGCCTGGTTCAGGGGCTACTGAGGGAGTCCTGGATTAAGGGGTCCTCAGGCGTCTGGGCTACGTAATGTGGGCCGGACTAATGGGCCATGAAGATACAAGACAGAAGACTCTCTCCCGTGTCCGGATGGGACTCTCCTTGGCGTGGACGGCAAGCTTGGCGTTCGGATATGAAGATTCCTTTCTCTGTAACCGACTTTGTACCACCCTAGCCCCCTCCGGTGTCTATATAAACCGGAGGGTTTAGTCCGTAGAGGCAATCATAATCACAATCATAATCAGACAGGCTAGACTTCTAGGGTTTTAGCCATTACGATCTCGCGGTAGATCAACTCTTGCAATACTCATATTCGTCAAGATCAATCAAGCAGGACGTAGGGTATTACCTCCATAGAGAGGGCCCGAACCTGGGTAAACATCGTGTCCCCCGTCTCCTGTTACCATCGACCTTAGACGCACAGTTCGGGACCCCCTACCCGAGATTCGCCGGTTTTGACACCGACACCTACTTATCCTAAACTGCTTAGTATAGGTTGGTTAGTGATCCATCAGTGACCCCCACCTTGTCCTTGTTGCCCCTGCTTCATCATCGACGACTCGATCAACGTGATCGATGACCAGAGACCAGCACATCACTTCACCCCCTTAGTTGTACGACTCTGCATAGTTACTATCGAGTGCCGAGGGTGATACCTTGTAACGCACTCCTGATGATAACTCTGTAGTGTAGTTATTCGGTCGTGGTCATCGAGGGTCATTCCTCCTTCACCATTCCCGATACGACTCTGTCGTATAACACCTCAAGTGTGAACCGCGAGGGTGATTCCTCCTAAGTTCAGCTTGACGATTACATCGAGTGGAATCCACCGAGGGTGATTCCTCGGGGTTTCCCCCTTGATGTTTGGACACACGATTACCTTGACTCTACCTGAGACCTTTGTGAAAGTCGGGCGGGCCCGGAGAGCACCGGCAAGATAATTACGTGGCACGGCCGGGCTTAATGGGCCCTTGCTGTAAGTCCACGAGACGGGGCGATGGGGTCACATCGATCGTGAGTCTCTGCTCGTCTCCGCAAGCTACTAATACACTAATGGTTTGGGTATTTGTTCTGAGTTTGCCTCTGGCCTTTACGCACTAACCACCACACGGGAATAGTTATGAGCCTCGGCGTCGCAGTATCAGCCGAAGCATTGTTAGACATCCAGTTCAGCATTGCGGCACGGCTAGGCCGGCACCCCAGAGGTGGTGCCTAGGTCCGCCCTGCACGCAACGACCCGGAGTGCAACATGCGATGGGCCCAAGACCCCGGAGTGCTTAGGATGTAGACCGGTGGGGACCTCTCTGCTGAGACTAGGTAGGGCTGCGACGTGTTGATCTTCCGAGGCCGGGCATTGACTCAGAAAAGTGTGTCCGGCCAGAGTAATCAAGCGTGTTGGGTAATGTGGTGCACCCCTGCAGGGAATATTATCTATTAATAGCCGTGTCCACGGTAACGGACGTTCAGACTTGTATCCTGATCTATTACAACTAGAAATGGATACTTGAGATATGTGATGGGTATGTTGGCTCCGGGATTGCCTTCTCGTAGCGTGTCGAGGAAGGATCTCTGGGCATTAATACTACAACATGCTTGTTAAATTATAAAATTCTACTCTCTACTCTTCTGAATGCTGCAAGACACTTGGAGCTACTTGAAGATGCTAGTCTTCGATAGGCTAGGCTTTCCCCTCTATTCTGGTATTCTACAGTTCAGTCCACAGATACATATCTTCCTTTGATACCAATGCATACTTAGTATAGATCTGATGCTTGCGAGTACTTTGGATGAGTACTCACGGTTGCTTTGCTACCCCCCTTTTACACTAATGGCTCGGGTATTTGTTCTGAGTTGGCCTCTGGAATTTACGCACTAACAACCACACGGGAATAGTGATGGGCCTCGGTGTTGCAGTATCAGCCGAAGCTTTGTTAGACGTCCAGTTCAGCATTGCAGCATGGCTGGGCCGGCACCCCAGAGGTGGTGCCTAGGTCCGCCCTGCACGCAACGACCCAGAGTGCAACGGGCGATGGGCCCAAGACCCCGAAGTGCTTAGGATGTAGGCCGGCGGGGACCACTTTGCTGAGCCTAGGTAGGGCTGCGATGTGTTGATCTTCCGAGGCTGGGCATTGACTCAGAAAAGTGTGTCCAGCCAGAGTAATCAAGCGTGTTGGGTAACATGATGCACCCCTGCAGGGAAGATTATCTATTAATAGGCGTGTCCATGGTAACAGACGTTCAGACTTCTATACTGATCTATTACAACTAGAAATGGATACTTGAGATATGTGATGGATATGTTGGCTCTGGGATTGCTTTCTCGTAGGGAGTCGAGGAAGGATCTCTGGGCATTAATACTACAACATGCTTTAAATTTTAAAATGCTACTCTCTACTCTTCTGAATGCTGCAAGACGCTTGGAGCTGCTTGAAGATGCTAGTCTTCGATAGGCTAGGCTTTCCCCTCTATTCTGGCATTCTGCAGTTCAGTCCACAGATACATACCTTCCTTTGATACCAATGCATACTTAGTATAGATCTGATGCTTGCGAGTACTTTGGATGAGTACTCACGGTTGCTTTGCTACCCCCCTTTTCCCCCTTCTTCTTCTTTTCGGTTGTTGCAACCAGATGGTGGATCCCAGAAGCCAGCTGCCACCCCCATCGACTACTACTACTACCCCCGAGGGTGCCTACTACTACGTGGAGACTGCCGATGACCAGGAGTAGTTAGGAGGTCCCAGGCAGGAGGCCTTGCCTTTTCGATCTTTGTTGCTTTTGTGTTCGCCTTCTTAAGGCATCCTTGTTTAACATATGTCTGTACTCAGATATTGTTGCTTCCGCTGACTCGCTTGTGTATCGAGCTTCTGTATTCGAACCCTCGAGGCCCCTGGCTTGTAATATGAAGCTTGTATGTCTTTCATTTGTGTTTAGAGTTGTGTTGTGATATCTTCCCGTTAGTCCCTGATCTTGATCGTACATGTTTGCGTGTATGATTAGTGTACGATTGAATCGGGGGCGTCACAAGTAACCCCTGAGCCTTAATAAGGGTCTGATATTCATGTAGCTTGTACATATATTTAGTAATTGAAATGCGCAACCCAGTAGCCCACGAGCCTTAATTTGGGTGGGACAGCCGAGTTAAGGGTCCGATGTGATAATTCTGCGCTATGGTGCAGATTGTTTGGGAGCAGAACAAAAAGCTGGCCAAAGACCTGGAGCTGGCACAAACACATTTAGAATCTATGGAAGCCGAGCTAGAAGGTGTCAAGAAATTTACCCGAGAGGGACATGGTAAGTAACAGACTTAAATATGTCTGAAAAGAAATTTTTATGGAGCATCATTTCTAATGAAAGATTGGTCCATAGCAGCTGAGTCGATAAATCAACTAGAAAAAGATCTGGACACAGCTAGAGAAGCTCAAAGGTATGCGCAGTCATGGCAACAGGCCGGCTATCATGCGCTGTCCCGAAGCCGTGAGGAAAGGGATAAGCTCACGGCGGAAAATCAAAAACAGGCCCAAGAAATTGAGAATTTGAAACCTCAACTGGCTCTATCCTAGGAGGAGAACCAGAGACTAAAAACGGGCATGTTCGGTGAGTGCAACCTAGCTTTTTGATACACTGATTATATGCATGATATAGCTGTATGCCTAATGCCATGTCTCTTTTTTGTTCTCCATACAGGACACCCCGAAGAGGAGGCCAGCTCCTTCGGACGGGACCTGCTAAAGGAGTTAACTGCCATGCATGAGCGGGCTCGAAAAGCTATGAAGAGCTTGTGCAAGGCATTATGGCCGGGCGAGGCGGCCCCGGAAGGGATGGCCGCACTCGCTGATCGATTTAAAGGAGCTCGACGCTGCATTGAGCTATGGAAAACGTCAGCTTGTCGAGAAGGAGCACGAGAGGCTTGGTCGATGGTTAAGACGTGCTTCACGAACCTGAATCCAGAGCATATGGCGCAAGTCGGGCCGGTAGGGCCTGATGGGCAGGAAGTGCCTCTACATCTGGTGTATGACAAGGTAATGCATGTTGCTCGGTTTTCACAGGAAGATTGTTCCCTGGAGACCTTAATAGATGGTCTTGACCGAGAGTGGTGCTTTGATTCTATGTATCTATGTACTTTACATAAAATATTCTCCAAACCGAGCTTTCAACGTTGTCTTAACCGGCCATCGGCTTCTGCCTCCTCGGCCAGCGGTCGGGGAGAATTTCCTATTATGTGATCCGAGAACATCGGAAAAACTCTTCTGAGAACCAGGCAATCGGGCCATTTGGTGCTAACAGACAAAACGCGCTCAGGGAGTTATGTTATATTACTATTTAACGTAAGAAACATCTTCCAAAGAAAATAGTTCCTCCATGGGTTCCCTTCTTCGGGTTGTCATGTTGACCATGAGCATATAGCCGAATACCCGAAATATGCAGGTATTGGTAACTTTGGGGAAAATATCCCCGGAACCTCGTAAAAAATACTAGTTATTTTCACTTCCCTCGTGGCCGACCAATTATATTCTTAAGAATGCTAGCTTTTGGCTTCACCCGTCTGAGGTACGTACCCGGGTAATCCAGACCTAACAATCGTAGAGGTGCTCCCTTTACACCCTAGCCGAATAATCGGGAACGTTGGGAGTAAGCACAGGAGCAAGGCAACATAGCTTAGCCAAAACTTAAGTCAAATTGATGCATATGATGGCTTTAAAACGATACTGGAAGGCTGCAAACATATAAAGACTCTTGGTTTGCATAAAGGATGTATTACTGGCCTCGTGAAAGAAGCCCCCAGGTAAAATGTGTGGTACATTTGAAGATGTTTGTCGAGAAGAACTTAACGTAGCTCAGTTTTAACCGAACACATCCTGGGAATACAAGCCGAATTAAAAAAGAGAAAAATGTAAACCCAAGAGGGATACAATGAAGAGGGTGGTGACACTGGTCTAGCCGTAGAAGCGCCGAAGCCAAGCTGCGTTCCATGGGTTTGGTTCCAGGCGATTGTCCGTTTGGTCGCGGAGACGATAGGCTCCCCCTGCGAGTACCTGATCAATTATGAAGGGCCCCTCCCATTTGGGTTATAGTTTATGCTTCTGCATCTCCGGGAGGCGCACGACGAGGTCGCCCGCGTTATATGCCTTCGCCCATACTTCCCTGCTTTGATAGCGCCGGGCCTGCTGCTGATAAAAAGCAGAACGAGCCCAGGCTACGTCGCGCGCTTCTTCCAAGGCATCCAGGTCATCTTGCCAATCTAGCTCGGCTTCCCTTTCTTCGTACATGCATACTTGAGGTGTGTCATGAATAAGGTCGCTGGGGAGAACAGCCTCTGCCCCATAAACCATGAAAAATGGTGTGTAACCCGTGGATCATTTGGGAGTGGTGCGCAAGCCCCATGGCACGGAGTCGAGCTCCTCTACCCAATGGGAGTCGGACTATATTAGAGAGCGAACCAAACGGGGCTTAATGCCGCTCAAAATTAGTCCATTGGAGCCATAGTTGAGCTTGATTCCCAAGTTAGCGCACCAGTCCTTTACTTCCTGGGCAGTAAAATTGGAGCCATTGTCCGTGATTATGTTATGGGGGGCACCATAACGGTGAACCACGCCGGATATGAAATCAATGACCGGGCCAGACTTGGCTGACATTACTGGTTTCGCCTCGATCCATTTTGTAAATTTGTCGTCCATAACGAGTAGATACTTCTTTTTCTTGGTCCCCCCTTTAAGTGGTCCAACCATGTCAAGCCCCTAGATCGCAAAAGCCTTGGTGATCGGTATAGTGCGAAGAGCCGAGGGAGGCATGTGACTTTGATTTGGAAAAGGCTGGCATCCAACACAACATTGGACCAAAGTTTGGGCATCGTCGCGTGCAGTGGGCCAAAAGAACCTAGCTCAGAAGGCCTTGCTAACCAGAGCTCGAGCTGCTGCGTGATGACCAACCATGCCAGCGTGAATCTCGGCCAAGAGTTCACTACTAGAAAAAAGGCTGTTAGTGGCGCACCTATTTTGGCTACTAATGGCGCACTATAGGTGCGCCACTATTATCACGCCACTACTAATAAATAGTAATGGCGCACGCCTGGTGCGCCACTGTTAATCTACATAACAGTGGCGCACCACCTGGTGCGCCATTACTATCTCAGGTAGTAATGGCGCACCACATGTGCGCCATTACTACCTTTTCAGGTGCGCCACTGGTAACTTTTTTAATTAATTTTTGTCCATTTTTTTTTGAATATGGAAGCGGGAAAATAGTAATGGCGCACATTCTAACCCCCACGGTGCGCCATTACTATTTTGAATTTTGAATCTGGATCTGGATCGTGATTTTTTTGCCCTTTTTTTTGCTCATTTTTTTTGCTCCTTTTTTTGCACGATATTTTTTCAAATTTTGTTCTCGTTTTTGAATCTTGTACGTTCTTTTGCTGGAGAGGAGTTCGCCGGAGAGGAGGGCCGAGGAGGGACCGTGAGGAGGAGAGGAGGAAGGAGGAGGAGGTCACCGGAGAGGAAGCTCGCCTACATCGTCGTTTGTAGGGCCCGCACGCACCCACCCCCTCGCTCTCCCCATGCCGGCTGCGAGAACGTTAGGAGTGGAGGGACTTCTGCTTTATGTGCGACCAAATGAGGAGGAGGAGGAGGAGGTACCGGGAGAGGAGCTCGCCTACATCGCCGAAGAGGAGGAGGAGGTCGCGGAGAGGAGTTCACCGGAGAGGAGGGAGGAGAAACCGTGAGGGGAGGGGAGGGAGGAGGGAGGAGGAGCTCACCGGAGAGGAGGGAGGAGGAGATCACGGAGAGAGGGAGGGAGAGCTCACCGAGAGGAGGGAGGAGAACCGTGAGGGGAGGGGAGAGAGGAGGGAGGAGGAGGTCGCCGGAGAGGAGGAGGAGGTCGCCGAAGAGGAGTGGGAGGAGGTCACCGGAGAGGAGGAGGAGGTCGCCGGAGAGGAGGAGGGGAGTATGGTGGTGGAGAGGAGGGGAGATGGAGTGGAGGAGAGTAGGAGATGGAGTGGAGGAGAGGACCCCGCCCAGCCATATATACGGCATAGTAATGGCGCACCGTGGGCAGGTGCGCCATTACTATCTTTTTCTTTATTTTTTTTTATTTTGAATTTTGAAGGCGGGAAGATAGTAATGGCGCACCTTGGGCAGGTGCGCCATTACTAACTTTTTTTTATTTTTTTATACAGTTTGAATTTTGAAGGCGGGAAGATAGTAATGGCGCACCATGGGCAGGTGCGCCATTACTGAGTTTGATTTTTTTTTAATTTTTTTGCCTCTCCAGATCTTAAAAGCCCCATAACTTTTTTTCTGTTAGGTTTTTGAGGATTCTAAAAATCTTCAACGGGGTACTCCCCCGTTGAATTCGGATATAACTTTTCGAGTAGATGATTTTTCATATAAAAAACATTTTCATCGGAGTTCGTATGCAAAAGTTACGCCCATTTTACAAATTCTCGAGAGATTTTGCAAAAAAGTCGAAAATTCATGTTTGTAAATTTTGCTAACAACTAGACCACATATCACAAGGGAATCTTAATTTTTTTTTGACATTTCTATCATTTTCTTTTTTTTTGAAACTGAAAAGGCTTTCCACGGGGGGGGGGGGGGGGGCGGGGGGGGGGGGGGTGGGGTGCATTTGGTGAATTTTTTGGCCACCTCAGAAAGTTAGTAGTGGCGCACCGTGGGTGTGGTGCGCCATTACTAGTTAAAACTAGTAATGGCGCACTATCCCCAGGTGCGCCATTACTAGTTTTGAAAAAAAAATAAAAAAAAAATTTGTTAGTAGTGGCGCACAGAGGGTGTGGTGCGCCATTACTAGTTAAAACTAGTAATGGCGCACTTTCCCCTGGTGCGCCATTACTAGTTTTGAAAAAAAATATTGTTAGTAGTGGCGCACAGAGGGTGTGGTGTGCCATTACTAGTTTTGAAAAAAATAAATAAAAAAAAATGTTAGTAGTGGCGCACCGTGGGTGTGGTGCGCCATTAGTAATATGGCCATTAATGGCGTACCTATATCTGGTGCGCCACTGCTATATAGCAGTGGCGCACCACATACATGGTGCGCCATTAATGTCCATATTAGCTATAGCCATTTTTCTAGTAGTGGTTGTTTCCCCTCCTCTTCGGATATGCATCTCAGGCGGACTCCGGTGGTGCTTTTCTTGTAAAGTTCACCCTCGTGGACCTTATAGGCTTTGGACCGCCAAATTATGTGTCTAGCCTCAGTCTGGTCATCGGGTAGCTCTTAGCGGAGAAGATAGGCAAGGAAGGGCTCGGTCCATGGCGCGATCACTGCCATGACTTCGTGGGCTGAAGACGTTTCTTCGATTGTCAAGCCCCCGATAATTCCTTTGTCTGGTTCGGTGCTCGGAAAGATAAATTCTCTGGGATCATTAGTTCAGCATCTTTGCCATCATCCTGCCACACCACGGATGGCTTGAAGAGTCGTTCCAAAAAGGTGTTCTCAGGAATGCGATCGCGTTTGGCGCCCATTCTAGCAAGGACGTCGGCAGCTTGATTGCTGTCTCTAGAGATATTTTGGAATTCCAGCCCCTTGAAACGGGCGGATATTTTAAGGATGGCATTGCGATACGCTGTCATTTTTGGGTCTTTTGCGTCGAATTCGCCATTGAATTGAGAGATGGCGAGATTAGAATCTCCCCGTACCTCGAGCCGCTATATGCCCATGGACACTGCCATCCGAAGTCCATGCAACAAGGCCTCGTATTCGGTTGCGTTATTGGAGTTGGTGTACATGATTTGCAGTATGTACCGAATATTGTCGCTAGTGGGAGACGTGAGGACCACGCCAGCCCCCAGTCCGGCAAGCATTTTGGAGCCGTTGAAATACATCGTCTAATGCGAATATGTACTGTACTCTCTAGGGAACTCGGCATCTGTCCATTCTGCTAGAAATCGGCCAACACCTAAGATTTAATAGCTCGGCGCGGTCGGTATGTAATTTCAAAGGGGAAGAGCTCAATGGCCCATTTGGCTATATGACCCGTGGTGTCCCTGTTATTAATTATGTCATTCAGGGGTACTTCGGATGCCACCGTTACCGAGCACTCTTGAAAATAGTGTCAAAGTTTTCGGGATGCCATGAAAACTACGTAGGCAATCTTTTGATAATGCGGGTACCGTGCTTTACATGGGGTAAGCACTTCGGATACAAAGTTGACTGGCTTCTGCACCTGGAGCTTGTGGCCCTATGCCTCTCGTTCAACAATGAGAACTGCACTGACCACCTGATTGGTGGCCGAGATGTATAGCAGCATTGGCTCGCCTAAGCTGGGTGCTACCAGGATGGGGTTACTAGCCAGTAATGCTTTTATTTCCTCTAGTGCAGCCACTGCCTCACTAGTCCATTCAAAGTTTTTGGTCCGTTTAAGCAGCCTGTAGATTGGTAGGGCCTTTTCTCCAAGGCGTGAGATAAAGCGGCTCAAAGTCGCCATGCAGTCGGCCAACTTTTGGACGTGTTTAAGCTCGGTAGGAACCGCGAGCTGGGACAGTGCTCGGATTTTAGTTGGGTTAGCCTCTATTCCTCTATGGGAGACAACAAAGCCGAGCAGCTTGCCCGCAGGCATGCCAAAGACACATTTGTCTAGATTGAGCCGTATATCATAAGTTCGCAGACTATCAAAGGTTTGACGGAGGTCATCCACTAGCTGGCTGACGTGTTTGGTTTTGACAACCACGTCGTCCACATATGCCTCGACCATTTTGCTGATCTGTTTTTCTAGGCATGTTTGAATCATGCGCTGGTAGGTAGCACCTGCGTTTTTTAGTCCGAAGGGCATTGTGTTGAAACAAAACGGTCCGTAGAGGGAAATAAAGGTTGTGGGAGCTTGATCAGATTCCTACATTTTAATTTGATGGTATCCGGAGTAAGCATCGAGTAAGCACAATGAGTCATGCCCAGCAGTGGCATCTATGATCTGGTCTATTCGGGGCAAGGGGAAAGGATCTTTAGGGCAAGCTTTTTTGAGGTCCTTAAAATCGACACACAACCGCCAAGATTTATCCTTCTTGGGTACCATGACCAGATTAGCCAACAACTCAGGATGTTTGATATCTCGGATGAACCCGGCTCTGAGCAATTTCACTAGTTCTTCCCCCATGGCTTGACGCTTGGGTTCAGAGAATTGGCGTAACGCCTGTTTGACTTGCTTGAAACCATTAATTATGTTAGGGCTATGCTGGGCCAAATGTCATGGGATCCCTGGCATGTCTAAAGGGTGCTAGGCAAAGATGTCCCAGTTTTCGCGCAAAAAGTTACGTAATGTCTCATCGACTGCAGGATCCAACTGGGCTCCAATGGATGCCGTTTTGTTGGGATCTATAGGATGGACTTGGAATTTGACGATTTCATCTGCTGGTTTAAAGGATGTGGATTTAGGCCTGTTGTTAAGGATTACATCGTCCTTGTCCACCGTTGAGCGGAGCACGGCTAATTCTTCGGCTGCGAGGGCTTCAGATAATGCTTCAAGGGTGTGCGATGCTGTTTTGTTCTTAGCCCTAAGAGATCTATCCGGATTGCTGGTGACTGTGATCACGCCATTTGGCCCTGGCATCTTAAGCTTCATGTACCCGTAATGTGGGATGGCATGGAATCGTACAAAGGCGTCACGCCCCAATAGGGCATGGTAACCACTGCGGAAGGGCACAATGTGGAAGAGTAATTCCTCGGATCGGTAGTTCTCGGGAGTTCCGAAGACTACATCGAGTGTAACTCGACCACTGCAACGTGCCTCCTTTCCGGGGATGATCCCTCAAAAGGTGGTGTGACTTTGCTCGATACGAGATCTGTCGAACTACATTTTGTCCAAAGTGTCCTCATAGATGAGGTTTAAACCACTGCCGCCATCCATCAACACCTTCTGGAGGCGGAATCCGTCCACTATGGGATCGAGGAGTAGGGCGGCAGCAGCACGGACAGGGCGGGACCTTGGCTGGTCTTCTTCACCGAAAGTGATAGGTGTGTCTGTCCATGAGTCTATTGCTGCTACATGGTGAATTTCACCCAGCTCTCGAAGAGCTTGTTTCCTCTGATTTTTGGAGGAATAAGTCTCGTAGATCATTAAGATGTCGGCGTCATCCCCTGACAGTGATGATGGACATCTATTTGAATGTGAGCCACCGAGGATGGCCTCGCCGCTCTTAGCTCCCTGCCAGACCACCCAGCAAGCACGAAGGCTGTGAGTTGGGTTTGTGTTGAGCAGGACAGAGTGTATAGGGCACGGTCTATCCAATAGTTCGTCAAGAACTGTTTTGGATCCTGCCAGGAGTTTCTTCTTTTTCTCAGATGACTCATATTGGGCTGACCAACGGGGGTATATGCGTTTCGCCCGAGCCCGTGTGGATTTGAAACGAATTAAGTCTGTTTGCTCTTGCTAAGCCTACCAAGCATCCTCCATGGCGCAGAATTTGGATACCAAATCTGATAACTCAGAGAAGTGTTGAATGTGACGGCGGGCTAGGGCGTTCAAGATGCCCTCGTCTCGGCAGTTATGGCGGAAAGCCGTCAGAATTTCTGTGTCGCATCAGTCCGCTATCTTGTTTTTAACAAGAAGGAATTTAGTCCAGAATTGCTGAACTGTCTCTCCGGGCTGTTGTTTCATGTACATTAGATCCCATACGTCGGGCTGTCCTGAGCTGCTTGGGCAGTACTCGATGTGGGGGGTGGGTGGGATAAAAAAAATCATCCCAACAGGATGTGAATCCGGGGTCTTGAGAGCTGGGTCCTGGACCGACATGGAGTCTGGCGAGCCGGGCTCTAGATTCAAGTCCTTGGCCAGGCATGGTTTTGTAGACTCAAGGTTGTGAGCCGAATTATAGTCTGGCTTTGGACTCTCTCCGGGGCGGAGGTCGGCTGCCGAGCTGGAAGACGAAGCTTGAAGATTGGAGGTCTGAACCCGATCCGCTCTTGGCTCCAGAGAGAGGAGGAACGAACCCTCGGCCAGGTCTTCGATAGTGGCAACTAAGTGGTAGCAGGCGGCATGTGGATTTCCCTGTCATCGACTTTAAGTCCGATCTGGTCATAGACCGAGGATTGGCCGTCAGTGATCCCCATGGCTTGGATCCGATCTAGTATCCCGTTTAATAGCAAGAGATCCGTCGGATCCATGTTCTGGCAGCTCTCAGGGTCAACCCGCAATATTGCTGCGCGGGAGGGCGTTCGAGATCGCCCCATGGTGATGCTCGGCCGAGGCCGACCCAGATCCGTCAAGCGTGGAGGCTAAATCCGGGCTCAAGGCCAGATCCGGAGTAGAGACTAACCCAATAGCGAGGTAAGCCGAACCTGAAGTCAAAGCCTCAGGGTCTGCGGGTCCTTCGTGTAAGGTCGAGGACCCTGCGAGAAAAAGGTCTTCCCGGGAGTTGGCGACGAAATCTAGGTTTCCAAACCTGATCTCCTGATCGGGGGTGAAGCTACCGACCCGGCCGAGGTGTCCGGTCGGATTGGTGTGTAGCACGACGCTGCCAAACGTGACAAGCTGGCCGGGGACAAAGACATCCCCACTGTGGATGCCGTCGCTGATGAGTAGGCGAGCCATAGATCATTGATGATCCTACAGTGGAACTCCCAATGAAAGCACCAATGTCGGTACAAAAACCGCCGGACCTCGGGGTAGGGGGTCCAAGATGTGGATCTAGGATAGTGTGGCACCCCCGCCTGAATACCACTATAGCCAGACGGTTGCCACGCATGCCAACCCAGGAAATCACTCTGGCATGCGTGTTTACAACAAGTATCATGAACACAGGCCTTTCTATTAATGGATATATAGGTCTTACATGATATATTACAAGAGTGATGGCAGCGGAAAAGCTCTATCTAAGGCAGCATGGTCCTGGTGCGACTACAATTCACAGGGATCTGACTAGGTTACTCTCCTAGGCCGCGAACGCTAAGGCTCCTCATCGACAGACGACATATCATTATGTGAACCTGGCCACGTTAAAGGCCGCTGAGTACTTTTGAATGTACTCGCACGCAAACCAAACTAACATATACACCAAGCAAAGCAATCCATGTCATTCAAGCATGCATTTGTTATTAGAGCAATATTAATTATCATGGCATAAGATACCTATCTAGCAATATTGATTATCATGACATAGCAGGGTTATCCAGCAAGATAACTACTAAAGTAGAATACAGTAAAGTAAAGCATATCAAGTAAATAATCCATACTCCGAATAATCTCAGGATCCAATCCAACTCTTAATCAAATCCAATCCAAGTCTTTTGGTCATCCGCCATCTCTTTCATAGCCATCCCATGGCTAACATATCATATTCCTGACATCATCTGATGCCTATGCATTTCCACTGTAAGTCAGCTAAACTTACTCTTCTTCTGGGTTCTCCCACAACCCTCGGAATACACATGAGTCACCGAGTACTGTCGATCACAAGACGAGTTCTTCCATCATTATTATCATTACTACGGTTGACCTCCTAGTGAGGCCTGGACGGACTGTCCAATACCGTGGACGTGGCTATTCGAATAGATTTTACACTCTGCAGAGGTTGCGCACTTTACCCACACCATGGAGCACATGGCCTCGTGATCCCATTCGGGTGGACCACAGTTGCTCCAACGAAACCTGCCTAACCCATGACTCCTCCACCGTACTACTGGCAATCATTCTCCCCTGGTGTCAAGCCCTGGGTGGCCCGTGTGTCACCTCATGAAACCTGCCACCGTCATGGCCAACTAAACTGTCCCAAACGGAGACGCCGTCAAATAACTGAACTGGGCTCACAAGGTTATCGCCGCCTACTAGGCCAGGGCAGCGCGTGCGCATAACCTTCCCTCTTTGGTGGTACCAATAAAAGAGCACGCGATCAGACCAAGTCAAGGTCGTCCCATACTGGCAAATGTGGCTGCACGAATAAGTCCGGACAGGTGACTCTGGATCAACCGACTAGGTTTAGCTTTAGCAAGTACTTAACAAGCATGGATACCTATCACAACGAGTTGAGGTGGCAACAACTATGCATTTAAGTAAACTACTTTGAATTGTCACATAGCAAACTAATGCAAGTGATGTAAATAGTAAGTGCAATTTAGCAGAAGTTTAATCATTTCTATCATAGGCATAATCATTAATTAAACACGCAAGAATAACACGGAGCAATGCTTTAGGGCATATATCAGATGGTCGGCTTGCCTGGGGTCGAAGGATCCACCGGGAGGAGGTGCGGAAAGCCCACGAAGAGGATCGCCGGAAAAGTTTCTCTCCCGAAGGGGCTGTTAGAAGGGCAAGGGCAAAATGGTCATTTTCACTATGTGGAAACATTATGAAAATAATACCATCGGAACGTGCTCGACGAATTGAAGACGTGAGCGTTGGAATCACCTGATTCGGAGTCACGAGTGAAAAGTTGTGATGGCTTTTCTAACAAGGACCTTTTTGCAATTTTTTTTTGCATATAGGTCCCTACTAGTTAATCCACCGATAAAAGAAAAAGAGCACTGTGCTCTTGGGCTGCACAGTGAGGAATTCAGCCCAAGCCTTAGGCCGCAGCCCAACTGTTGCTGCCATTGTCGCCCTAGGCCGAGCCCATTTGCCCCGCCACTTTGAAAAAACAAAGGGAGGGGGGCCGAGCCACTAGCCAGAGGGCCCCACGGCAGGTTCTTCTTCTTCCCTCTGCCGAACAGAGGGGCGGCCCGGCTGTGGCTGACTCCGGTGAAGCAAGGCGCGGCGGCCTCAGCCGGCGGTGGAGATGGACTCCCGGCATCATCCCGCTCCCGTGGATGGTCGAGGCGGAGGCAGGGGCGACCTGTGGCAGCCAGATAGGGTGGTGGCGGGCGGCGACAGAGGCGAGCTTGGGATGGGGGTCGTGGCCGTCCCCGGGGAAAAATGGAGGCGGGGAGGTTCTCTGGATGGTGGTGGCTGTCGTGTGAGAGGGTGAGATGGAGCGGGGAGGGCTCGGACGGCAACAATTCGAGCAGAGGAGTGTGGTGGCCATGGCGGCGATATGGTGGCAGAGAGGATTCCGGCGAGGTAGTGAGGGGTCGGGGAGGATGCTAGGGTGGAGGTGAGGCCGTGGGTGAGCTCGGGGAGGCACGAGGAGGCTATTTATAGCCCGGCGACGAGAGAGGATGAGCACGGCCACAGGATGCGCTGGCCGGCACACTAGAGCTCGAGGGGGTGGTGTGGCTGGCCGTTTGCGGCATCGGGAGGCTTCGAGGAGGGGTGGAGAGGTCTCGGGAGCGCTCGAGAGGGCTCAAGGGAGAAGAAGACAGAGAGGAAGAGAACGCCGGTGAGTCACGGGCGGGACAGAGCTCCGGCGAGGCTTGTCATGACGTGGGGAGGAAGCAAACGAAGGGGGAAATGACCAGAGAGGGGTGTGAGGACGATGGGGAGTCAGGTCGGCATGCTAAGACACGCCATGGCAGCATGAGCTGGCTTGCCCGACGCGATGGATGCGTAGAGCGCTCTTCCGGCGTGCAGTTCACGCGGTCACCATGCGCACTGGACCTTCTAGCGCGTGTCTGCTTGCCAAACCTTGTCCAACATGTCCCTTGTTGCTCAAACAGATGAGAGAGGTGTCTGGAACTAGCTGGGTGTCTCTGATGTGAGAATAACATGCCAAAACAAATTCTGACAGCAAACTTGGCTGACATTTTCTGGAGAAATGGATGGATAAATTGAGTTGGATCTTTGTCACAATGGAATAGAGTAGGAAGGAGTATATGCCTGAAAAATTTGAAGTCATTTAGACCCCATTTGCATACACTTCCTTCACATACCAAAAATTGGTCCAGAAATTAGAATTTGGAGCTGTGCTCAAATGGCTAGATGAAATGAGTTGAATTTTGGTGGAGGGTGATGATTTCAACATATGAAGATACTGTAAAAATTTCATACCAGTTGGATACACCAAAATGGTACTTCCTTCACAAAGGTTTCAATTGGACAGAAACTTAGGAAAATTGCTGGGTTAGAATGGATAGATGAATTGAGCTGATTTTTGGTTTCCATGGGTGATTTATCAATGTTAATCACCATGAAAAATTTCAGCTCAAATAGATCAAGGATTCACGCACTTCCTTTGCAATTTACCCAACTGGACAGAATTTGCAAATTGATTTTGTGCTCAAAATTGAACTATGGAACTTGGGTTCTTGATGGAAATGGTGAAGATATGGATAGGAGAAGCTCCACAATTTATTTGGGATTTTTCCTGGCTACCAAAATGGTAGTTCCTTTAGAAACTGCCCAAAATGCAATATTGGCTTTAAATAGGAAAAGGCAATTTACCCTATTAAATTATGGCCAATATTTTTATGAGAGCTCAATATGATCACAAAGAATATCTCCACAAGTTTTCATGAACTTTGGAGATGGATAGATATTTTCTTGGATTTAGTTCCTTTAACTGGCAGAAAAAGGAATTAATTATAAATGAAAAATATTGCAAATGACTTGGCAATATTTTTGCATATCCAGGGTTTAAAAAGATAGGATGATTACTCGGAAAAAATTGGGAGGCAACCGATCAAAGGAAATTGGGGTTCCTTTGTAACTACAAGAGTTAGGGTTTCCCTTCCGGTAACTCGGAAGGTAGGGTTTCGGTGTCAAAGCCCTGAGAATAGATCTTGGGTGGCAAGGTTGGACTAAGGATAGTCTCTGGTTGGATAGGAGAGGCAAGACTAAATGACCATCTTCGTATACCCAAGAGCGAAAGAAATCCGATAACACCGAGAAAAAAATGACGGGAGTCAAATCCCACGAAGGAAAAAACAAGAGCGAAAACCAGGGTGTTACAAACCTACCCCCCTTAAGAAAATCTCGTCCTCGAGATTTTCGGGCTTACCTCCCGGTGAAGGGGGACTTACCTGTGTGCGACTTGGATCCATCAGCAGTCTTGTCTTCGTTCGTTTACTGACCCTTTTAACTGCCTCTTCTGATGGTCCATGTGTTGTCTGTGCACACAGCTTCCTTGAATCCTTCTCTTTCCTGTCAGGTGTACCTCTTGTCCTGGTAGTGGTGTTGCTGGGTAGGGTAGCTGGTAATACCAACGAACAGCTCGGTTTCCATGGTATGGAAGTGACTGCTTTGGGTTTTATTGTGATACTTCACACTCTGAGTATCCTGGGCAAGACATCTTTTCCTGGTACCAGGCTCTCGTGCTCGTACGGCCTCGAGTGAGTGGGGGTGGCTTTCCTTTTTGCCATGTCAAAGTGCTCAGTCTGGCTGTGGGTTCCATACTGATGTTTTTGTCTGCCTTAGGCATTCTGACTTTGTCCTAAGGTGATCCACAATTGAAGGAACAACATGACTGAGCTATTGCTGTTGTATCCCCAACTGAAATATCAGGCGTGATCACAAAGTAATCATAGACAGTAATCTCTTATTCCAATGACGTCTACGAGCTGTTGGTGGTGACGTGCTTTGAGCTATTCTATCTGAATGTCTTGTTTCAAACTCCATCGCTTGTGGAGATGGCTCTGTCATATATAGCCTCTGTAATCCTTGCTATGCCCACTGGGCTGAACATAGTATTGCTATCATCTAGTGTGTCCTTCAGAGTATAGCCTCTTATCTTAGTTGATGGCCCATATGATGAGTGCGGCAATCTCTCTTGTAACCGCAAGTAGTGCATTGTTGTGGCCGTATATGCAAGAGTCTGACGAGGATTGGTGATACCGCTCTGTCTATGGGCCTTTCTTTTGTTGGCTGTCACAAAGGTTGTTCGTCCACTACTTCTTTGTTCTTGAGGATTCCTTTGGTGGACCAGTAGTGACCTGCCAACACGGCTCCATGATTGTTTTCCCGGCTCGTCGGGCTTGTTCTGACAACTTACTCTTGCATACCTCGTAGGGATTGATGTGCTCATATTCTTCTTTTCAACATGGGGCCAATGCTTCTCTGAACACAGTCATCCCCGTGTACGAGTGGCTCGCATGAACTGTTCCACTGGACTACATGCTCACAACATATGCAGGTGTAGGATAAATCGTTTCATAACCACTGAGTTCTGAGGCGGACGTGTGTCCAGACTAGTTCGAGTTTCTGACAAGACTGTTGTGGGCACAATGGCGTGTTTAAGAAGGCTGAATTCCTTATGCTCGAAGCTTCTGCCAGGATAGCATGCTGAAGAAGTCTGGGTATCGTGCCTTAAAAGTTTTCCTTCATGTGGCTTACTGCGGAAGGTCAGGTGCCTTATGCCAGAAGCTTTCCGCGGTAGCACGCTGTGGAAGATGGGGGTACCGTACCCTAGAAGTTTTTTCTCACCAAGTGGCATAGTGAGGAAGGTTGGGAGTCTTGCGTCGTAAGCTTCTCCTGATAGCTTGTGGAGGAAGGCTGGGTTCCTTATACCAGAAGCCTTTCACTGTGTACGTAGTCGGATCTATGGCCGATTCTGGCCTCCTTTCGAAGTATCCGGAGTTTACTCATAACGGAGCCAAACTTGGTATAGGCCATACCTTGTCTGAAGAAATTCCGATGGTCACGCACATCGCTTGTCCTTCTGTTGGTCTGATCATTGCTGCTGTGAAGGCTGCACAACTGATGCAGACTTCATGTCGTTAATTAATTCGGAATACCCTTTGCTTTCAAACCAAGTGTTGCCGATAATAAGCAGTTGACGGATAATTCCATTTGGTTTAGCTGAGCTTCCAAGCATGTGATGTTCTCATTGATTCTGGATAGCCGTGAACGCATCCATATTCCTTGCAAACCTCATTCACAGTGCCCAGAAAATTTTGTATATGCACCGGTGAGCTTCAAGATTGCTTTGAAATTTGTACCAACGTACCAGAGTTTTGTTGCTGCTCTTGGCACATTCACCTTCTTGAAATATGTCTTCGGTGCATAATAAATGGTTCTTGAATCCATTAAGAAAAGACTCAATGTTCACCTCACTGACTGGAATAATCCTTGTATCGCGGACGGAATCATTTGTCCTTACTGGTGTCCATTCCTGATAACTCATCTGACTGCTCTTCAGGCATGATCTGTTCTGAGGTAAACTCTCTCAGGTATATTCTGGACTTGTCTGTTGCACACAAATTCTGCTTCTGATCCATTCTTCATCCTTGACAGATCCGGTGTTGCTATTCTGAATACCAGGCAGTTGGCTTGGCTTGACTCTTGCTGAATTGGGATTATTGGGTATTATCCCAGTTGCATGCTGGTCTTCTTGATGGCACTTGCGGATGGATCCAGTCGGAGCGAAGAAACGGAACCGATAAAAGAAACCAAAAACCGCGAAAACCAAAAAGCAAATGAATCTCAAATTTGCGGACCTAACACACGTGGCCGAAGATCCACTAGTATAACTAGTATAGTGCACTCGATGCACCTCTAAGGATTTAGAAATAATACCACACAATGCACCTGGTAGCACTGGTGTCGAGCTCCCACTACTTCCTTAGGGAACATCACACTCGACGCACGACCATAGCCAAAGTGGCTTAGTCAACGATCCTAAGGTTGCCAGGGAGAAGATAAAATTTATAAGCGTTTCCCAAAGGAAACTTGATTTGAGAAGAGAAATGCCATGGTTAGCAAGCAAGGTAAGGATATCTGGTTTACCTAGGGGTTCAAGGCTCCCGGGTCGTTGCCGGGTGCGGACATTCCACACCGAAGGCAAAGGCCACGAGAGTTGGGTCTGATGGAGCCAAAACCTATGGGGTTGCCGTATGATCAATAGTAGTCGTGGCAGCTTGGCAAAGATGGCTGCAATCCATCTGGGCTTCCTACTAATCAAAAGACAATGAAGTCTGGCTAGGGTAACCTATAGTCAGCCTGGCTGCTCTGATACCATCCGTTGTGGCGCCCCCGCCTGAATACCACTTTAGCCAGACGGTCGCCACGCATGCCAGCCCAGGAAATCACTCTGGCATGCGTGTTTACAACAAGTATCATGAACACAGGCCTTTCTATTAATGGATATATAGGTCTTACATGATATATTACAAGTGTGATGGCAGCGGAAAAGCTCTATCTAAGGTAGCATGGTCCTGGTGCGGCTCCAATCCACAGGGATCTGACTGGCTTACTCTCCTAGCCTGTGAACGCTCCGGCTCCTTGTCGACGGACGACATATCCTTATGTGAACCTGGCCACGTTAAAGGCCGCTGAGTACTTTTGAATGTACTCGCAAGCAAACCAAACTAACATATACACCAAGCAAAGCAATCCATGGCATTCATGCATGCATTTGTTATTGGAGCAATATTAATTATCATGGCATAACATACCTATCTAGAAATATTGATTATCATGACATAGCAGGGTTATCCAGCAAGACAACTACTAAAGTAGAATACAGTAAAGTAAAGCATATCAAGTAAATAATCCATACTCCGAATAATCTCAAGATCCAATCCAACTCTTAATCAAATCCAATCCAAGTCTTTCGGTCATCCGACCATCTCTTTCATAGCCATCCCATGGCTAACATATCATATTCCTGACATCATTCGATGCCTATGCATCACCTCTGTAAGTCAGCTAAACTTACTCTTCTTTCGGGTTGTCCCACAACCCTCGGAATACTCATGAGTCACCGAGTACTGCCGATCACAAGACGAGTTCTTCCATCATTATTATCATTAGTATGGTTGACCACCTAGTGAGGCCTGGACGGACTGTCCAATACCGCGGACGCGGCTATTCGAATAGATTTTACACTCTGCAGACGTTGCACACTTTACCCACACCATGGAGCACCTGGCCTTGTGATCCCATTCGGGTGTACCAGTGTTGCTCCAACGAAACCTTCCTAACCTGTGACTCCTCCACCGTACCAACGACAATCATTCTTCCCCGGAGTCAAGCCCCGGGTGGCCCCTGTGTCACCTCGTGACACCTGCCACCGTCGTGGCCAACTAAACTGTCCCAAACGGGGACGCCGACAAATAACTGAACTGGGCTCACAAGGTTATCGCCGTCTACCGTGCCAGGGCAGCGCGCGCGCATAACCTTCCCTCTTTGGTGGTACCGATAAAAGAGCACGCGATCAGACCAAGTCAAGGCCATCCCATACCGGCAAATGTCGCGGCACGGATAAGTCCGGACAGGTGACTCTGGATCAACCGACTAGGATTAGCTTTAGCCAGTACTTAACAAGCATGGATATCTATCACAACGAGTTGAGGTGGCAGCAACTATGCATTTAAGTAAACTACTTTGAATTGTCACATAGCAAACTAATGCAAGTGACATAAACAGTAAGTGCAATTTAGCAGAAGTTTAATCATTTCTATCACACGCATAATCATTAATTAAACACATGAGAATAACACAGAGCAATGCTTTAGGGCATATATTAGATGGTTGGCATGCCTGGGGTCGAAGGATCCACCGGGAGGAGGTGCGGAAAGCCCGCGGAGAGGATCGCCAGAAAAGTTTCTCTCCTGAAGGGGCTGTTTGAAGGTCAAGGGCAAAATGGTCATTTTCACTGAGTGGAAACATTATGAACATGATACCATCGGAACGGGCATGACGAACTGAAGACGTGAGCATTGGAATCACCTGATTCGGAGTCACGAGTGAAAAGTTGTGATGGCTTTTCTACCAAGGACCTTTTTGCAATTTATTTTATTTGCATACGGGTCCCTACCAGTTAATCCACCGATAAGTGAAAAAGAGCATTGTGCTCTTGGGCTGCACAGTGAGGAATTCAGCCCAAGCCTTAGGCCGCAGCCCAACTGTTGCTGCCACTGTCGCCCTGGGCCGAGCCCATTTGCCCCGCCACTTTGAAAAAACAAAGGGAGGGGGCCGAGCCACTGGCCAGAGGGCTCCACGGCGGGGTCTTCTTCTTCCCTCTGCCGAACAGAGAGGCGGCCCAGTAGTGGCTGACTCCGGTGAAGCAGGGCGCGGCGGCCTCATCCGGCAGAGGAGATGGACTCCCGGCGTCATCCCGCGCCCGTGGATGGTCAAGGCGGAGGCGGGGCGACCTGTGGCAGCCGGACGGGGTGGTGGCGGGTGGCGACAGAGGCGAGCTTGGGATGGGGGTCATGGCCATCCCCGGGGAAAAATGGAGGCGGGGAGGTCCTCTGGATGGTGGTGGCCGTTTGTGTGAGAGGGTGAGGTGGAGCGGGGAGGGCTCGGATGGCCCCAATTCTAGCAGACGAGTGCGGCGGCCATGGTGGCGATATGGTGGCAGAGGGGATTACGACGAGGTAGTGAGGGGTCGAGGAGGATGCTGGGGTGGAGGTGAGGCCGTGGGTGAGCTCGGGAGGCACGGGGAGGCTATTTATAGCCCGGCGATGAGAGAGGATGAGCACGACCACGGGATGGGCTGGCCGGTGCACTAGAGCTCGAGGGGGTAGCATGGCTGGCCATTTGCGGCATTGGGAGGCTTTGAGGAGGGTTGGAGAGGTCTTGGGAGCGCTCGAGAGGGCTCGAGGGACAAGAAGACAGAGAGGAAGACGATGTCGGTGAGTAACGGGCGGGACAGAGCTCCGGCGAGGCTTGTCGTGGCGTGGGGAGGAAGCAAACAAAGGGGGAAATGACCAGAGAGGGGTGCGAGGACGACGGGGAGTCAGGTCGGCATGCTAAGACACGCCATGGCGGCATGAGCTGGCTTGCGCGACGTGATGGATGCGTAGAGCGTTCTTCCTGCGTGCAGTTCACGCGGTCACCACGCGCACTGGACCTTCTAGCGCGTGTCTGCTTGCCAAACCTTGTCCAACACGTTCCTTATTGCTCAAACAGATGAGAGAGGTGTCTGGAACTAGCTGGGTGTTTCTGAGGTGAGAAAAACATGCCAAATTAGATTCTGACAGCAAACTTGGCTGACATTTTCTGGAGAAATGGATGGATAAATGGAGTTGGATCTTTGTCACAATGGAATAGAGTAGGAAGTATATGCCAGAAAAATTTGAAGTCATTTAGACACCATTTGCATACACTTCCTTCACATACCAAAAATTGGTCCAGAAACTGGAATTTGGAGTTGTGCTCAAATGGCTGGATGAAATGAGTTGAATTTTGGTGGAGGGTGTTGATTTGAACATATGAAGATACTGTAAACATTTCATACCAATTGGATACACCAAAATGGTACTTCCTTCACAGAGGTTTCAAATGGACAGAAACTGAGGAAAATTGCAGGGGAAGAATGGATAGATGAATTGAGCTGATTTTTGGTTTCCATGGGTGATTTACCAATGTTAATCACCATGAAAAATTTCAGCTCAAATAGATCAAGGATTCAAGCACTTCCTTTGCAATTTGCCCAACTGGACAGAATTTGCAAATTGATGTTGTGCTCAAAATTTGAACTATGGAACTTGGGTTCTTGATGGAAATGGTGAAGATATGGATAGGAGAAGCTCCACAATTTATTTGGGATTTTTCCTGGCTACCAAAATGGTAGTTCCTTTAGAAACTGCCCAAAATGCAATATTGGCTTTAAATAGGAAAAGGCAATTTACCCTATTTAATTATGGCCAATATTTTTATGAGAGCTCAATATGATCACAAAGAATATCTCCACAAGTTTTCATGAACTTTGGAGATGGATAGATATTTTCCTGGATTTAATTCGTTTAACTGGCAGAAAAAGGAATTAATTATAAATGAAAAATATTGCAAATGACTTGGCAATATTTTTGCATATCTAGGCTTTAAAAAGATAGGATGATCACTGGGAAAAGTTTGGGAGGCAACAGATCAAAGGAAATTGGGGTTCCTTTGTAACTGCAAGAGTTAGGGTTTCCCTTCCGGTAACTCGGAAGGTAGGGTTTCGGTGGCAAAGCCCTGAGAATAGATCTTGGGTGGCAAGGTTGGACTGAGGATAGTCTCTGGTTTGATAGGAGAGGCAAGACAAAATGACCATTTTCGTATAACCAAGAGCGAAAGAAATCCGATAACACCAAGAAAAAAAAGACGGGAATCAAATCCCGCGAAGGAAAAAAAAACAGGAGCGAAAACCAGGGTGTTATAGATAGATGGTAACAGGGGGCGTAGTGACAGTCATTTACCCAGGTTTGGGCCCTCTCGAAGAGGTAAAAACCTACGTCCTGCTTGAATGTATTGATGAGTCGAGATGACAATTACGGAGTTGATCTACCTCGAGATCGGATGAGCTAAACCCTAGGTGGGTATGGTGATGATGGTTCTTGTATGCCTCTATGGACTAAACCCTCTGGTTTATATAGACACCAGGGGTATCTAGGGTTACAGATAGTTAGTTCGCATCGGGGGACAATAAGCAGGTTACGCTAAACTTTCCTTGGAGGAGACGCCAAGTCTTCGGAGGTTTCCTTCTGGAGTACGGGGTTGCCTATAGTCCGGCCTTCCTTTAGCAAACTAAGGGAAGCCCATCAATCTAGCCGATATGAGACAGGCCGGCCATATGAGGGCCCCTTAGTCCAGGACACCCTCAACGTGGTCAGCCACAGCATCTTCAGCTTTCTCGGTTTCATCCTTCGAAGGGAGACGCCTGAAGATGACCTTGAGGTTGAGCGAAAGGTTGTGGTAGTGAATGCAAGAAAGGATACACATGGAGACCGCCTCAGCTATCTGTTTGCCTTCTTCTACAAGCCACTTGATGCGAACAGCTTGATAAGTTTCAAGCAGCATGTTTAAGTTCTCGAAGAACAAGGCCAAGTTTTCTGGTTCTTCCTGTGACGGGTTAGCAGGTAGATCTAGTGGGATCATCTTCATCTCTACCATCAAGTCACTAAGGCGATCAACAATTTCGAGAAGAGTTGTTATCCATTTCTGGTGGGACTGGCCTTGTCAGGTGAGCTTGGACTCGGTGGCTTCCCAGATCTTGTTGGCTTCGGCAAGATTGGTTTTGAGAGAATCAATGTTCCTGGAACACCACTCATGGGCAGATTGTAGGTCACCTAGTTTACCTGTCAGTTCTGCGTGGGCAGTCTTGATAACACCCATTTCTACTTCTTTGGCTTCCAAGGTTTTGTTGAGCTTGGCTACCAATGCCTTGGTCACAGATTCCAGCTCTTGGACTTCTTTCAGTTGTCATGAACTCTCAGCTCGCCACTGCTCAACATCCTTGAGAAGCTCGGCAAGGGGCTCCTTCTCGATGTCGGCAGACTTGGCTTGCTCCCGGGCATCCTCAAGATCGAAAGAGTGTTGGCGGGATAGTTCCTTGAGTGCGTTCTTCTTGTCTTGTCGGGCATCTTTGATCTGTTTGGTGAGTTGGCCCTGGAACTTTTCCTCAGCGACTTTCATGGCATTTGACAGGTTGCCTTCCCAGATGGTGAGCACTTCCTCATGAGTCTCTTGGGATGTCCTCTGTTGCGTCATAGTTTCTTGGAGGTCTGCAAGTGCTTTGCACTTCTCTTCCACCTCAAGGTCCCAGGTGGCCTCTTTCAAGATCAGAGCCTATCGATCTTTGGCGAATTGTCTTTCCCACTGGACTACCTATGCCAACCTATCAGTATGTTGCTGATGTGCAAGTTCTGCACACTCTCGTAGAGCTCCTTCCAAGCCATCAATGCACTCAGCATGACGCGCGAGCTCTTCTTTGCATCGGCGGTGACATGCGATCACTTGGTTGAAACCCTTCAATGTGCTCGCACAGAACTTCTCGTCTACAATATCATCCAGCACATCTCTATCCGCTTGGAGAGTGAGGGTCCTTGGAATGACCAATTCATCATCCACCAGCACTTCGACTTCGCCCGAGCCGGAAGCCATGTATCTGGCAGGAGATGATGCACTTCGTCCGCCTAAGGGTGCCAAGGAAATGGAGCCCTAAACCCATGAACTAGTATCCTGTGAAGGTTCATTCACGGGAGGCATTGCTAGAGCAGCAGTCGCGTTGGCTGTTTCAGCTCCACCAATGTCATCGTGTTCCCATTCTAAACCTCCTGCCAGATCTATTGGGTGTTCCGCCATGGCTATTGTGTCTGTTGGAGAATACACTGGGTGCGCACTTGGAGAAGTTGGTGGTGGAGTGGAAGCATGCTCTTTTGCACGTTCGGCCTTGGCTTCACCAGGTTGTTCCATTTCCATAGCCGAATGAGTTGTGTCTGGGTAATCAAATCATGAGTAATCAAGATTTCAAGTCAATTCCTCTAATGAAAATCAAGGGGTAAAGAGATAAAAAGTTCAAAGAGCATACCTGGAATGTGACACCCCGATATTTGGCCCTTTCTTTTTCTTTTGGATTTCTTTGAATTTTTATTTGGAGCTCCTTTTCTGTGGCTCTGTGGTCTTGAAACTTGGGAAGATCATCTCTTCTTCCTCTCCCAAGTGGCTGGTCACTCTCAAATCCTTCCCAAGCTCATGTCATTTCCATCCTAGCCCAACCCCAATATTTATTTCTTGGGAATATTCCTTTTTCTATTAAAGGAATAATCCTGTTTGACCTAGGTTGTGAAGCAACCTATATTTATTTCATTCCCAAAATTCCCACAAAATACTCATAAATTATTTGGATCATATCTTCCACAAATATGTCAAAACTCTTCCTTGCCTAGTTCAAAAATAATTCAGGAATATTCATTTCCTATTCTGTCCAGAATGGCACTTTGTGAAGGAAGTGATATTTATCTTTTCTTGACTGCCTTCAAAATTTTGGGCACTCTTTACTATCCAAATCATTGCCACATGCCAAAATTCAACTCCATTTGCCAATTCAATCTTCCTCAGCAAATTTCCAAAGTTTCTGTCCGTGGAGAAGCTTTGTGAAGGAAGTACTAGCTAGGATTATCCAAATGATTTGAAAGTTTGCCATATCCTTCATATGCTCAAATAATCCTCCTCCACAAAATTTGAGCTCCATCCAACAATCTATGTGAGCACACCTTCAAATCTTTGTTTCTGGTAATATTTTCAATGTGTGAAGCAATTATATTTTATATTGCTCCATAATTTCTGATATTTTACCAGGACATTCTCCTACCCATATAACTTCCCTCCACCAAATTTGGGCTCATTTCATTTAGCTAATTTCTCTCAACAATTTTCATAAGTTTCTGTCCAGAGAGGACCACTATGAAGGAAGTGCCATTTTTATTTATCTAAATAGTATGAAATTTTGGCAGTGCCTTCATATGCTTAAATGATCATCCTCTACCAAATTTCAGCTCAATGCATTCATCCAGTTGAGCAGCACTTCAACTTTCATATTTCTGTCTAGTATGGTACTTTGCAAAGCAAGTGCCACCTAGGCCCCTCCATTTGAGCTGCAATTTTTCATAGGCAGTCATCTTTGGGTTTGATCAAGCTCACCCAAAGATCATGTCCATTGGACTTGTGCTTTGCCCACACCACTGATGAAACACCTTCTTGATGATTAGTGTATGAGCCTAGTCCAGCCACCCCTTGAGACACTGTTCTTGTTTCTTTGCATCTAGCACCTACTGGGGGAGGGTTCAACCTGCCAGACATGCTTGGGCCGCCCAGAACGCATGGCAATGCCACGGGCATGTGGTGACCACGCGGAGAGCGCGTGCACTGTGTGCAGACCGCGTGCTTTAGGCTTTGGGGGCCCTCGGCCGCCACCCAAACCTTGAGCTCATGCCACCGTGGCATGTCCAGAGTGTCACCCACACTCCCCTGCATCCACGCGCCCCTCTGGACCCCACTCCCCTTCTTCCTTCTCCCTCGGCGCGCCAGCTCCACCGCGGAGCAGTGAGCGCTACCGTCGCCTTCCCCCTTGCCTCTTCTCCCATCCCGCGTCTGCGCCCCCACTAGCTCTTACTCCTCACCGTCAACCCCTCCTCGCGAGCCCACGCGTATGCCCCCGCTATTTAAGCCACTCCCAAATCCTCCCGACCTCCTCACCAGCCCCCTCTCGCTCCCATAGTCCTTCCCGACCCCTCTATACATTGACGGAGGCTACCTGCCCTCCAATGGCCGCCATGGCCGCCGCACTCCTCTGCTCGAATTGGAGCAATGCCGAGCCCCTACCATCCACTTTTATTCACCTTCCAAACCATCAGAGCATGGAGAGCCTCCCCACCTCCTCTCGTCATCGCCAGAACGCCCGTGGCCTTGTCCCCAAGCTTGGCCGAGGGCCACTTCTGCCGGAGCCCAGGCCGTCATTGACCCGGCCCTCCTCGGCATCTGCACCAGGCTTGGGTGGGTGTGGCACTCCGTCCCGAGGCCGCCGGTGCCCTCACCTCGGCCGGAGGTGGCCGGAGCCGCCAGGGCCAGCGCCGGCCGCGCCCGGTCTCGCTCCCCTGTGCCCACGTCGTGAGGTTGAAGAAGAGACAAGGAGGAGAGAGAGAAAGCCGGCGGGTCCCGCATGTAAGTGACCCAGTGACCGACCCCGCCAGCTCAAGTGTAGACGTACACCTCAAAATACGTCTTCACGTTCTAAAAGCGTAAACAGCCGCTACTGCAGACTAAAATGTGCTTTCCCTTCGCGGAAAGCGTATTCCGCTAAATATGCTTTCTGTTTCTCAGCCGCCGGCTGAATCTGTTAAATAGCGGGCGTTCGTCAGTTAGCAGCAAAAAAGCACGGGTTTTTATTTGTTTTCTGCCTAACGAATGAACGGCCATATCTCCGCAACCGTAACTCTGATCCAGATGATTCAAAAGCTCACATTCTCTGTTCATAGAGCCCGTTCCGTTGGTGTCATTTTCATGATGTTGTCACACACTAAAATGACCATTTTTCCCTTGCCCTTTAATCAGCTCCGCCGAGAGAGAAACTTTTCCGACAAGTCTTTCCTCGAGTTCATCGCACACCCTCCCGATGAATCCTTCATCCACAGGCAAGCCACAACAGCCACTTGCATGATGGCATTGCAATATCCATAGTTTTCACTTGAATGATTGAATAATTGTGGGCTTATGTAAATATTTTGGAAATACTATCTATATGCTTGTGAATCCATGCTCGTTCTTATGCCATGTTGATTTGCATCTAGTAAGATAATTGATTATTTGCTAGTGTTATTATTACTATATTCAATCCTTGTAATTATTTCATATGCTAGTAATGATGACATGCTCATATGAATTGTTATGGTTTGCAATGAATATGCCTGTGCATCCATGTTCATCACTATGCCCTGCTCATTTACATCCACTGGTATAAATGATTTATTATTGTTGTTAAGATTCATATGCTAAATGGTTATGTTGCCCATCCATGCTATTGTTGATATTATGCTCATAATGCATTGTTATTTCATTATGTTATTTTGCTATGGCTCAGCTCATCACCATTCAAGTTAAACCTGACATTAATCGAACTTGAACAAATATGTTGGTTGAGTCATAGTGCCACCGAATCGAGCTCACCAGTGTAGCCACACTTGCTTGGATTGGGAGGCCCTAATACAGTCTATTGTCATGCCCCTCGCCGGTACCTCCAACTAGGGAAGGATATGTGTGCGCGCTACCCGGATCAGGTAGGCGGTCATAGCATTGTGTGCCCGAGTTGTATGGATCCAGAGTCCCCGTTTGGGACAGTTTTTATTTTGGCCACGACGGTGGCGGCCACAAAGGTGGCGGATGTCACGAGTTGACTTCGCGGCCACCCATGACATAGCCCAAAGGGGAGTTTGTCGGAGTGGCCAGGAGAGTGTCATGCAATAGATTGGTTTTGTCAGCACGTCGTTGGTCCACACGAATGGGAGCACGAGGCCATGAGTTCCGTGGTGTGGGTACAGTGTACTAACCTCTGCAGAGTGTATAATCTATCGATAGCCGCCTCCTCGGTCATCGACACACTTCATAGTAGGTAACACTATGGGTCAACAATAATAATAATAACCTGGATAATAAACAACCCTGTTCCATGAGGAAAGAAGTTGGTTGATCTTTATGTGGTCATGTGATGATCACCGTGGTATCATTGATACCGATGTTGGTTGATCATGAGGTGATCGTGTGATGATCACGATGGTAAGTAAGATTGATATCTATGGTAGTTACGAAATAACCTCCGAGAAGAGTAAGTTGGTCCATGTGACGCCCCCGGCTTAATCGTGCACTAATCATACACGCAAATGTGCACGATCAAGCCTAGAGACTCACGGGAAGATATCCCAACACAACTCTAGACACAAAATAAAATAATACAAGCTTTATAATACAAATCAGGGGCCTCGAGGGCTCGAATAGATAAGCTCGATTACACACAAGAGTCAGCGGAAGCATCAGTATCTGAGTACAAACATAATTAGACAAGGGTGCCTTAAGAAGGCTAGCAAAACAACTATGCTAGATCGAACAGGCGCAGGCCTCCTGCCTGGGAACCTCCGAATTTACTCCTGGTCGTCGGTCTCCATGTAGTAGTAAGCACCGTCAGTCGAGTAGTAGTAGTCGTCGGCAGGATCAGCTGGCTCTGGTGCTCCGTCATCTAGTCGCAGCAACCGGGTAGGGGAAAAAGAGGCAGCAAAGCAACTGTGAGTACTCATCCAAAGTACTCAGCAAGACTTACATTAGATCTAGTCTATTTATGCAACATTATCAAAGGAGGGGTTGTATATGTGGACTGGACTTCAGAAATGCCAGAATAGAGAAAATGCCTAGCCTATCGAAGACTAGCAACTTGCAGCGTCTTGCAGCATTAGAAGAGTAAAGATCTGCATATAAAGTAATAAGCAGTAACAAGTAATAATTAAGTAGCAACGCCCAGAGATACTTCCTTGACTACCCCGTGAGGAAGAAATCCCAGAGCTAACATATTATTAATATAACATCAGTATCCAGTTATCTAGCGGGTACCCTCACGGTCAACCCGACTTCCATAACTCTCGCGGGTACCCCTCGGGGTCGACCCGACTTCACAAGGGACTGAGGTATCCAGTTCTAGTTGTAGTAGATCAGGATAATTTCTGAGCATTCGTAACCATGGACATGGACATGACTATTCGAATAGATCAAGTTCTTCCCTGCAGGGGTGCACCAATGTACCCAACACGCTCGATTAACTCTGGCCGGACACAGTTTTATCGGGTCATGCCAGGCCTCGCCCAATCGACACAACGCAGCCCAACCTGGGCTCAACAGAGAGGCCAGCACGCCGGTCTACATCCTAAGCGCTCAGGGGTCCGGGCCGTTCGAACTTCCCACTCCTGAGCGTTGCGTACGCGGCCGGTGAGCAGACCTAGTCCCCGTATACACAACCAGACATTCCAGTCCAACCCGGCGCGCGCCGCACAACTGCTGACGTCTGAGGAGCTTCGAAAGCAAGATACGCTGCAGAGTGCCCATACTTATTCCCACGTGGTGGTCAGCACGTAAAAGGCCAGAGGCCTACTCAGATCACATATCCAAATCCCATTAGTGCATTGGGAGCGTGCGGTGAAGATCAGTGCTCCACGATCTGTGGTTTCGTCGCCCCGTCTCGAGGACTTGCGACAAGGGATAAGACTACCCGGTCGCGCCTCGTAATTATCTCGCAGGTACCCTCCAGGTCAACCCGACTCCCAAGAGACTGTCAGGAACTCAGGTCCACCTCTACCGGGGTGGTACCGCCTGTCCCTACAGTCCCGCAGCAACAGTAAAGTAAAGGGGGCAACAGGTAAAGTAACTATGTGTCTGTAGCATCAAGGGGGAAATCCGAGGAATCACCCTCGATGGATTCCGACTCGATGTATCCATCAAGGCGAACTCGGAAGAATCACCCTCGCTGGTCCACACTTGAGGGGTGGCACGATAGATTCGTCATCGGAGGTGGTGAAGAGGAATCACCATTGATGTCCACAACCGACTAGCTTCACAACAGAGATACCATCAAAAGTGCGGTAAGAGGTATCACCCTCAGCACTCGATAGTAGCTCTGCCGAGTCATACAACTAAGGGGGTGTGCGGTGATGTGTCGGTCTCAGCACCTCGATCATACTGATCGAAACAACCGGAGGCTAAGCATAGCAACACGGACAAGAGTGTGGGGCCACAGATGGAACACTAACCACTCTACACTAGGCATATGGGATACAGGTAAAGTATCAACAGTAGTTACAAAAACAGGCTATGCATCAGAATATGAACTAACAGTAACTGTAGCAAATTCTAATGCAAGCACAAGGGTGAAAGAAATAGGCGATATTGAAATGATCAAGGGGGTTTGCTTGCCTGGTTGCTTTGTAGACAGAAACAGATCTTCGGAAGTGGTCGCAGTGGTACTCAGGTCCTATTGCAGTATCGGGGCCTACAAGAAAAGAAGGGGGGAATAAACAGATAAATACAAGCATACAAATGCAAGCACAAAGCATGACATGGCAAAAAGCTATCCTAGAGGTGACCTAACGCAGTGCTACACGTTACAGACGGAGCGGGAAAATATCTGGGGATATTTTCCCGGCTTTGGGCATCTGTCAGATAGATGAACCAGAGGGTAAGGTTCCATGTTTGCAGCGTTAGACACATGTGACAGCTACACAGAGGGCACCAACGGATTCGTTAGATTTTTCTGATCAACTTTCATGTAAATTTTTTTTTCATCCGAGCTACGGATGAATTTCTACGATTTCCGAAGTTTTTTAAACATTTTCTGCAATTTCCTGAAAATTGGCTAAAGCCTGAGAATTGCTCAGTTTTTTAAACATCACTTAGCTATTTTTCAGAGGCTATAACTAGTGTTCTGTACATCCTATGATTTTGCTCCAATGGGATAAGTTGGACTTTGACATGTCCACTTCCTACTCATATAAGTTTTTCCTATATTTAAAACTTGTTAGGGTGTTGTTTTGTTGCTGTCAAAAGGGGTGGTCAAAACAGCAGCAACAGTAGAAAGCTAGCGGCTGCTACAGTAGCAATCAACAGCTACTGTAGCAGTAGCAGTGCAGTGGCAGCAGCTAGCGCACCAGCACGGGAGCAGGCGCGCGGCGTGGCGTGGGCGCGGGAGGACGGGCACGTGCGCGCAAGGGAGGCAGCGGTGGCGGCGCAGCAGTGGCAGCAGCAAAGCTAGCAGTAGGCATGAGCGGGCAGCAGTAGGGTGCGGCCAGGGATAAGCGGCGCGGGCACAGGCACACGCGGGGCGGCCAAGGGCGTGGTCGTGGGCATGCACGGGCGCTGGAGCATGCCGGCGTCCAGACGCACAGCGGTGGCTCGGGTTTGGCCTCCCGGCGGCCACTTGGTCAGCCGCGAGGTCCTACGGCTGCGGGCGATGGTGTGCATCGTCGGCCGCAAGCAGATGGCTGCGGGGACGGCCGGTCACGATGGCACGAGGACAACCAACGGTGGCAGCGGGGAGGCTACAGGATAGGGGAGAGAGCGAGGGGGAGTCCTGGAGGAGCAGCAACTCATAGTGTATGCGCCCGAGTGCTTGGTGATGCCGGAGGGGGGTCGGCGAGGATCACATCGAGCGATGGCCGTGGCGATCCGGTCTGAGGTGATTGCTGTGGGCGACGGATTGACGGCGTCCGGGCTCGTGGCGCTCCGCCTAGGCGAGGAAGACGACGGCGCGCAACTCCAGGGCATGGCCTCACAGCTCGGGGAGGCCACTGGCCGCGGTAACGATGAGGCACGGTGGCGGGCGCGCTCGGCCATGCTGCGGAGGAGGGGAATGAGGGGTGTAGCGGAGGGGGAGAGTGGAACCAGGGGTCCAGGGGGGTGTGGGAGTCGAGGGCGACGACGGTGTCCTTATCCCCTGCTCGGAGCCGCGGATGCTCGACGCGTGCGCCCGCCGTCGTCCTGCTGCTGCGGCGGCGTCGACACAGGGAAGGGGGCAGGTGGGGGTAGGTGATGGCTGGGGGTGGGCTGGGCCGTTGCTTGGGCAGCTGGGCCGTGGTGCACAGGAGGCTTCCTCCTTTTTCTTTTCTGAAAAAAGGAAAAAAGCTCCTATTGAAATTTATTAGAGCTAGCAAATAATTTTTGCTGAGAATGAAACTTGGCACGTAAATTATGCAAAAACACTACAGGAATCAGCTACTTTGCCATCTCCCCCGGCAGACAGCAAAGGCAGGAATGGCGAACGGCAAAGGTCTTTGCCGTCTGCCGCGGACGGCAAAAGGCTCCGGCAAAGTAAGGATCGGCAAAGAGCTACTTTGCCGTCTGCTTTCGGCGGCGGACGGCAAAGGGACGTTTGCCATCAGCAGCAGACGGCAAAGAAAGCGGATGGCAATAATTACGCTGTTAGTCCATTAGGTGGCTAACGGCAGCCTTTGCCGTCCGCCGCTGACGGCAAAATTTGTCCGGCCTTTGCCGTCCGCCGAATGATGTCAGCTGGACGTCACTACACGGCAGGCCTTTGCCGTCCGCGGCTATAGGCAAAGTTGTTTAATCTTTGCCGTCAGCCACTATAGGCAAAGCCTTTGCCGTCCGCCGCTACAGGTAAACTGGCCAAATGGGTCAGTTCTCAGGAGGCACAGGTGGCAGCCACGTGGCTGCTTTGCCGTCCGCGGCTGTTGGCAAAGTTGTCTTTGCCATCCGTGGCTATCGGCAAAGGTGGCTTTGCCATCAGTGGCTGACGGCAAAGATCCTGCTTTGCCTCATTTTTTTCTGTTTTTTTTAAATGCAACAATTTTGACAGCAAATATATATGACATATATATATATATATATATATTTCATAGGGCTATTTAACAGCAAACATATGACATATCCAGCACATAAGTTTCATCGTACGTACATATATAGTTCCATCCATTCATACATAGGAAGTTCCATCAAGTTGCACATACACATTGTTCCATCCATACATATTACAATGCAAAGTTTCATGTAGATAGCAAGTTCGATCATACCAAGCTAGAAGAATACTTGAAGAGAATGAAAGAAAAAACAAGCACTCCATCATAGCAAGCTAGCTTCCGTGAAGTGAATGAAATCTGCAAAATGGCAAATAAGAAAGTTAGAAAAAGGTGACTAGAAGAAGAAGACTAGAAGAAGAAGACTAGAACAAGAAGAAGACTAGAACAAGAAGACTAGAACAAGAAGACTTAGGTGAAATGGATCATATATGAGCTAACTTAGGTGAAATGGATCGTTTATGAGCTAACTAAGGTGAAATGGATCCTTTATGAGCTAACTTAGGTGAAATGGATCGTTTATGAGCTAACTTAGTTGAAATGGATCATTTATGAGCTAACTTAGTTGAAATGGATCGTTTATGAGCTAACTAAGGTGAAATGGATCGTTTATGAGCTAACTAAGGTGAAATGGATCGTTTATGAGCTAACTAAGGTGAAATGGATCGTTTTTGAGCTAACTTAGGTGAAATGGATCATTTATGAGCTAACTTAGTTGAAATGGATCGTTTATGAGCTAACTTAGGTGAAATGGATCATTTAAGAGCTAATTTAGGTGAAATGGATCGTTTTTTAGCTAACTTAGGTGAAATGGATTGTTTATGAGCTAACTTAGTTGAAATGGATCGTTTATGAGCTAACTTAGTAAAAAGCATCATTTTAGAGCTAACCTAGGTGTGATGGGTCATTTTGGAGCTAACCTAGGTAAGATGGGTCATTTTGGAGCTAACCTAGGTGACATGGGTCATTTTAAAGCTAACGTAGGTAAAATGGATCATTTAGGAGCTAATCTAGGTAAAATGGGTCATTTTAGAGCTAACTTGGATAAAATGGATCATTTATAAGGTAACTAAGGTAAAATGGGTCATTTTAGAGCTAACTTAGGTAAAATGGATCGTTTATGAGCTAACTAAGCTAATTATGCAATTTTTTACATAAGTAAGCTAAGTACAGATCGTTTTAGAGCTAACTTAGGTAAAATGGATGGTTTTGGAGGTCAGTATGCTTATTAAGTCATTTTGGAGGAAAAGAAGCTAACTCTAGGTCATTATGGTAAGCATATTGGAGGAAATAAAGCTAAGTCTAGGTCTTTATGCATTTGTTAAGCAAAACACTAGAGAAACTTACCGTGATCATGGAGGTGTAGGAGCGGGCTGGCTCGTGCCGGTAGCTGGAGAAGGATCGTGCGATGCTTGTCTGGAGTTACGCTGCACCAAAGATCATTTCCAATGTCTCGTTAGCATGATGACACTCCAATGTTAAGACTAGCAAGTAATGTCCATTCAAATTAAACTCACCGTGCTCCCAGGAGCAATCACTGGCATCGGCGGAGCGGTCTGACCGGACTTCTCGCACACAGACTGCACATTTGGTTTTGACAACTCAGTCATACTAGTTAGTAATGAGACAAACACTAGATGAATGTTTTGGCTAATCTGCAGAAGAAACTTACCACAAGGAGCTCGTACATGGCCCTTGCCTGCATGTCATTCCGTGCCCTCTCCTCCTCCAACATCTTTGTCGTCCTCTCCTCCAACTCCCGCTGCCTCTCCGCCGCCTCCGCCAGAAGTTTCTCCGTTCTATCTCTCTCACTCTGTATAGCAGCCTGCAACACCACTCACATGACCATTTGTAATCATTGATGGAAGCGCACACAATGTAATGGAGAAAGATAGCTGAGTACGTATAACTAACCTTGAAGGCGAGTTGGACTGGCCGTTCACGAGGCCTTATCTTAGGAGCAGAGCTCGACTGGCGCGCCTTGATCTCCGGGAGAGTGCTAGGACAACGGATAAGTCCACCTCCCATGGCTATGGAGCCATGGGACCTCCCACCACCAGATATCATCAGCAGCTCTGTATCAATGGGAACCTGGCTCGGGTTAAAGTCCTCCCCTTTCCTCGCCTTCCCCTGATCTCTATATTTCACGAGCTTGTCGTGGGAGGAGATGTTGGTGAAGTTCTTTGGATCATCGAGGTCAGACGCAGAGAATGCCTTGACTTTCTTGTAAGGGCCAGTGTGGGCCATGGCATACAGGTCGTACACCTCTGGCACCTTATCCGCCTTATTGTAGCGTGCCTGAAAGAGAGAAACAAAGTAAATTAGTAATTAAAGGGCTAAAGCTAGCATGATGAATGAATTGCATGAATCATGAAGCAAACCACATACCCAGTTCCGCCCGAACTAATATAAGTTGGAGCTGCCTTGATGGTGTGGCACACCTTCCATTTGGGCATGTTTGTCCTTGGCCTCGTTCTGGAGGGCTAGCCATTCTTTTGAGCACCACTCATTGACCAACACCTCCCAACAATCCATCTGATCCGCACACCATCTCGGAGGGGCCTAAGTTAGCAAATAGAAACTTGAGCGCTACGGCTATGAATTACTAAATGAAGGAAGTAAGTACAAGGCCTTAAGAATTACCTTCATCTACTCCTCCTTACTCAAGAACTTCTCGCAGCACGCCGGCTTGGTCTTCTTGATACCACGCGAGGCGTAGTAGTCTCGAACAGCCTACACCCGAGCCTCGTGCCGTAAGTTCTGTAGTAGGCGCTTGCAGACGTTATCGATAACATTTGCCGCTTCCTCCTCGTATCCCTCCTCACACCTGTAGAATGTCTGCAATCAAACGAGACAATATTGATTAGTACAATTAATAACTAGCTAGTTGAAGATTTTTAATTGTGTAAAGGAGAAATTACCCAGAACTTTCTGATCACCACGTCTGCCCTTGTCTTGCACAAGAAACCATCGATAATCTCACCCGACGGGGCCGAGGCAGCCAAGTAGTGCTCCCAACTCAATCCAAGCTCTGGAAGCCGACCCTCACCAGGCAACGTGACAAACCCCGGGAAGTTTTGCCGACAAAGAACTCCAAGGACGGAGTTGGGCCGGCGGACACTATGATGGTGGTCCCAACCCCTGCAGCATGACAAGGCCAACACATTAGTTATTTGAAGAAACGTGAATGCAGAAGGTACAAAAAGATTAAATGCACTTACCTCTCCCCATCAGGGAAAATCAACTACCTCTGCTCGCGGGTCGCCGGCACGAACGGGAGCCGTGTACAACCACGCTGGTAGACGGTGCCCCCCTCCTCCTCAATATCAGTCGGCTCCCTGCCATCATCAGCATGGCCACTCGGCTCCTCAGGCCGATCCGGCCAGGTACCCCATCCAGACATGTGCTCCTCCGGGGTCTCATGGGCCGATGGCCCGTCGACCAGAGGCTCGTGGGCCGAAGACCCGTGTACCGGAGGCTCATGGACCGGAGTCCGTGTAGCCTCCTCCTCGGACGAGTCCACCCTAGCAGTCACGTGCTCGGGTGAAACAGCTGGGGGTGGCGGCGAGGAAGGCGCCGTAGCAGGCACCCTACCTCCTCTCCCGCGACCACGTGCTCCAGCTCCTCTCTTCTTCTTACCTCGTCCCCTGCTGGGCACCATAGTCGACGAAGAAGGGCCCGGCGGTGTCGCCATACTATCCAGCAACGCTCGGCGGAGAGGTGCGTGTGAAATGGAAGACCTCACACCACGCGCCGACGAAGAAGGGGCCTCGGCGCGCTCCCGACCAGCACCCACCATCTTTCAACACCTGCCATGACAAAGAGTAAACGAAATTAGTACAACATAAAAAAAATACCGACATGAATAATAATATGTATATCACTTAAGTGTATCATCATCAAGTACAACATAAAAAAATTGAATACCTGACACTACTAATAATCTCGATCAGTATCATCAATAAATGCATAATCATCATCATCACTATAATCAATGATGGGCTCATAGGGTTCAGTGGCATCAACATGTGGAAGGCCACCTTGACGTAATCGGTCAAGCATTGACAGGTCATCCGCAGCAGTAACCTCTTCTTGTTCCGGCTCTTCTTGTTCCTCCTCTGGGGTGATGTCGGATTCACTGTCGCTGTCTACTTCAATGTTTTGGGGTGAAGTATAGCGGTTCTTGAAATGCTTTTTGGAAAGACGTGTCTCTTGGAAGAATTCTCCTTCATATGTGTCTGGGTTAATGTGAGGTTCATAATCCTCTTCCTTTGGGGGAGATAGTCTAGCACGTGGCGGCACTTCATAAACGACATCCCAACCTATCACATAGCGCCTCCAGATCGACTCTAGCCTTAGTATTATCCTTTGACTTCCCATCTATGCCGAACAATGTACCAAAAAGTGCCTCAGCGATATTCTTCTCAGTGTGCATCACGTTGATGTTGTGTGGGCAAAGGAGGTCTTTGAAGTAAGGCAGATCCCATAAGCATGTCTTGTGAGTCCAGGCGTGCTTAGAATTATACCCCTTGAAGTACCCTGGACGCTCTGGATCTGGCTCGAGAGCGTTTAACTGATCCAGGGTCTGTTGGCCTATCAACGCAGGTGGTGCAGAGTTTTTGACAACTCTACCTCTGATGAAGTTCTTCTTGTATTTCCTGAACTTATGGCGAGGATCCAGGAACTGTCTATGCATGTCGAAGCAAGAAAACTTGCGACCGGCCTGAAGCCAACGAAACTCAAGAGCTCCCTTGCATGTGGGGCACGGGAACCTTCCATGCACACACCAGCCAACGAATAGCGCATACGCCGGCAAGTCATGCGTTGAGTACATGTACCAGACACGCATTATGAAGTTCCGTTTGCTATAGGCGTCGTATGTCTTGAACCCATTATCCCAGTCTTCTTGCAATTCGTCCTTAAGCGGCTGCATGTACACATTCATATTTTTCCCCGGATAGTTGGGCCCTGGAATTATCAATGTCAGGAAAATGTTCTTTCTTTGCATAATCTGTCCGGGGGGGAGATTGAGTGGAAAGACAAATATGGGCCAACAACTGTATTGGGCTGCCGTCATACCAAACACACTGAACCCATCCGTGTTGATGCCGACTCGAGGATGCCTCGGATCTGCCGCTTTGTCAGCATGTAATTCATCAAACTTTTTCCACGCAACACCATCCGATGTGTGTACCATCATCAGATTCCCATCTGCATCTAGTTCGGTTCTTTTGCCTGTTTTGTGCCATGTCATCTGTCTGGCCGTCTCTTCGACCATGAAAAGACGTTGAAGTCTTGGTACGATTGGCATATACCGAAGAACACTAATGGGGATTTTGGTCTGTGTCTTCTCACCCATACCGTTGTCTACCACAACATACCTGGAAGACATGCAAATGGGACAATAGTTCAAGTCCGCCTAGTCAAGCCTAAATAAGGCACATCCTTTCTCACAGGCATGTATCTTCTCATAGGGCATCTTCAGTGCACGGAGGATTTTGTCCGACTGGTACAGGTTTGCAGGCATTACATGGCCTTTGGGTAGAAAGCGTCCAAATACTGTCATCATTGCGTCGTAGCATTCTCTGCCCAAGTTGAACTGAGCCTTCAGGGCCATTACTTGTGAGATGGCATCCAACTGACAAAGCTCAGTGTGCTCGTGGAGCGGACGTTTTGAAGACTCCAACATTTCATTGAAGGCCTTTGCAGATTCCTCCATCTCCTCGTCCGAATCCCGAGCATCATCATAGTCTTGCACCATGTTTACCATCCCGGTACCATGCTCGTCGGTGCGATGACGATTCACCTCAGCTCGGTCACGTTGGGCAGACTCACCATGATATGTCCACACCGTATAATCGGGCGTAAAACCACTCTTCTGCAGGTGTTTGCCCATTTCAGCCTCTGTCCTCTTTTCCCAATTGCCGCACCGGAAACAGGCGCACCAGGTTTTCCTCTGGCCATTTGCAAATGCGGCTTGCACAAACCCCTTGGTTTTTGTGAACCATTCAGCGCTCCATTTGTTCTGACCCCGGTATACATCCACGCACGATCACTCATCTTGACTTTAAGAGCTACTGGACACACAACAAATATATATATAATTCACCATGTATATATTCATCAGTTGATCTACTTTGTCAATTTTATTACGTCCATGCAACCTACACTCTAATAGGTAATGATAGGTCCTAATCCCACCCGAGTATGTGTAGATTGGGTTCATTTTCCCATGCTATGCTCCGGATCCGACGCAAAATTTCGGCAGCACCTCCCCGCTGTTCTCCTGATACACATCTCTGCAATAAACAGAGAGGATGTGTACCCGGAGAACAACAGGGGAGGCACTGATGAAATTTATGCGTCGGATCCGGAGCAAAGCATATGGGAAAACGAACCCAATCTACACATACTCGGGCTGTCCATGGATAGCGTTGGACAATTCGAAAGAATCAAGGTTATAAATATGCAAATGCATGCATATTTATAACTATAACGCTTTCGAACGGGAGACACATATTGGTTACGCATACTGATGATTCAAGACACATATATAGCTAGCTATCAAGTTTCATCGGCACGAACACCGGAACAGAGCAAATAATTAATGGGGGAGGAGGACATGTCATTTGTGCTCACCCGCGAACGAAGGGGCAGAGCTCGTCAAATGCAAGGCGAGGTCGTCGAACACCAAACCTCGCAGCGATGAAACAACTGCACATTTAAATCTACCCGATCAACACAATTATATATGATGTTTTTCATAACAAAATTGAAAAATATATGACCTAACTAATAATTCACAAATATATGACCCCGTCGGCCTCTGGAAGGCCAAAGAACACCTTTTCGAGAGGTGTCGGGGGTCGGGGTGTCATGTCGGTGTCGGGGTGCCGTGTCGGGGTCGGGGTGCTGTTTTGGGGTCGGGGGGTCGGGGGTTGTAGATGTGGGGTAGGGTGTTCGGGGTCAGGAGGGGTCAGGGGGGGTCGGGGTCCGGGGTGTGGTGTGTAGGGGTCGGGGTGTCCCGGGGTGTTGGGTCGGGGTGGGGTGGATCGGGTGTGGTTGTTGGGGTCCAGGGCGGTCTGGGTTTTTGGGTGTTGTGTGTCGGGGTCGGGGTGCTCAGGGGTGTGGTAGCGAGTGGGTGTGTGGGGTCAGGGGGAAGAGGGGGTGGGGTGTGTTTCGGGGACCGGGGTGTCCGGGGGTGGTGTAGGGGTTGTAGGGGTGTGGGAAGGGTAGCGGGGGGTACTGGAGGGGGTGTCGGTGGTGTCGGGGTGGGGAGGGTTTGTCGGGGTTGGTGGGTGGTGGGTCGGGCGGGTGTCGGGAGGGGGGTGCAGGGGGGGGCTGGTAAGGGGGGAGGAGGGGAGAGGCTGGGGTGTGGGGTGGGGGTAAGGGGGGGCGGGGGGGGGGGGGGGGGCCGTCTAGCCTTCGCTCTTTCTGGCTCTTCGCTTCTTCTTCTTCTTTCCTTCTTCTTCCTGTAGTCAGCGGGGGGACGGCGGGACGTCGGGGGCAGGGCGGTCCGGGGCGGCGGCGGCGTAGGTTGTCATTTGGGGGCGAGTCTTGTGTTCGTGCCTTGCGGCGGCGTCTACTTCTTTTCTCTTCTTCTTTTTCATTCTTGTCGTACTTGTTCTTTTCTTCTCTTCTACGTCACTGTCTACTCGTAACACTAACACTAACACATATGTAGCACTAAATCTAACACTAACACATAGTAGCACTAAATCTAACACAACACTAACACATATTAGTCTATAAATAAACACTAACAATTAAACAGCAAAAAAAATGAAAAAAACAAAAAAAGAAAAAAAAGAAAAAAATAACTCACCAGAGCAATGGGACGGTCGGGGGCAGTGGGGCGGGGGGCGGAGAGGGGGGGAGAATGGCGCTCCGGGGGTAGTGGGAGGGTGGGGCATGGAAGGGAGGGTGGAAGGCAGAAGTTCGGTGAGAGGACGAGGGCGGACGGGATGGTGGAGGAGAAGGGGAGGGGAGGGGGGGTGGGGGAGGAGGGGTGGTGGGGAGATGGGGCGAAAGAGCGGCGAGGGAGCGGGGGAGGTTGGGCACGAGGAGGAAAACGAGAGCGGGGGCGAGAGCGGGAGGCGGGATGGTTGGGAGGAGCGGATCGCGGGAGGGGTCGCGGCGGCGGTGGTGGGTGGGGCGAGGGGTGTGGGGTCGACGGCGACAGGGAAAGCGGGGGACGGGGGAGCGAGGCGGGGGAGGCGGCGGTGGCAGGGGCGGCACCGGGCGGCGGGGGCGGCGCCGGGCGGCGGGGGCGGCGGTGGGTGGATCTGGTGGCGGGGCGTCGGGGAGGAGAGAGGGAGAGAAGAGAGAGTAACGGGCGGGGGGTGGGGGCTTGACCGGCCGTTAGTTACGTTAGGTTAGTTAGCCTTTGCCGTCCGCTTTTTTTTATCTTTGCCGTCTGCTAGCAGACGGCAAAGAGGGGGGGCGTTAAGTTTTTCTAATCGGCTCGTTACTGGGGGGCACCTCTCTCTTTGCCGTCAGCCAGCTGACGGCAATGAATTGACAGATGGCAAGGACTGTTTTTGCCGTCTGCCAGTTGTTTGCCATCTGCTTTTTGGTAGCTGATGGCAAAGACCTTCTTTGCCGTGTGCTAGCAGACGGTAAAGAACTGGCAGACGGCAAAATCCCTGATTCCAGTAGTGAAAGTTTAAGGCCATTTGGAGAAGGTTAGGCGTTTTTTAGAAAATGGAAGGGCCAATTTAAATGCTGCTGGACCACTGAAATAATTTCCAGGGGCAATTTGGGAATTCCAAAAATGTTGTTTTCAACATGAAAAATATTTAGGGATTATTTTCCATAGGATGAACTATTTTGAATGCATGACAGAAGAAGTAAATATTTGCCATAAAATTTAAATTGAAAATTGACTTTGATTTTAGGAAGGTGGCAGATTGGCATGATGACATGACCATCATTAGGGGAAGATCATTGTAGTGTGATGCTGGGGATGTTACAGTCCATGAGACCTTAAACATCGACTCCCTCTCATGCTAGTGCTAGTATCATCATGTTCATATCATGATTAACATATACTTGCCATGCTCAATCTCATGTTGTGCTAGTTGTATCATGCTCATCAATTTACCTGTAAATGTCATGTTGTTGTTTTGCTTGATTGCTTTGGTTGTTGTGAGCTTGCGAGTACATTCAAAGTACTCACCTGGCGTTTCATGCCAGATTGCAGGTGATGCCGTGATTGATTACTTGTCAAGGATCCCAAGCTTGCGAGCTAGGATGTGTCCCAGCCAGAGTCCCTGCGGAGTGGAGTTCATCACCGTTGTCGATGTTCCGCTGCTAGAAGTAATTCCGCTGTTACGAGTTGTTCCATTGCTAGAAGTTATTCCGGTGTCGCCGTGCCGTTGTAACCCTTTGTTATACCCGAACCTTTGCACCCCAATTATTTGTAATAAAGAGCTGATTTGTTCTATGCCAAGCAGTGCCGTATTCCAGAAGACTTGATCTCTGGGCTGGAATATGGGGTGTTCCGGTTTCTCTGCGCCGGGGTACCACATGGAATGCTGGTGCAAAATGATGCTTCTTCCTCTTCCATAGCAGCTCTTGCCATTGCATCACCACCAGGGACAGCTTCGCCTTCAGCTCTTCCCAGAGAAGTTTCATCAAGAACGGTATCTCCTGTGGCACTTTTTTGGGGAGTCCTTGCCGGAGAAGTCCCTTGGCGCTCCGGAGAAGTGCTTCCCAGGGAAGTCCTTCCCGGAGAGGTCTATTGTCATTCTTCTTCCAGGGGATCTTGGGCAGGATTCTCGGGGACTCCTTCCTGAGAAATGTTGCCGGTATCCATGTTCTCGCGGGCGACAGTGCCCTTTGAGATCTTGCCAGTGCCAAGGTCAAGATTGCTCTCTGGAGCAGTTCGAGTTCTCTCCATGTGGCGTAGCTGAGATGCTTCCCAGCAAATGAAACAAGCAAGGAACTAGTTCATTATATAAAAGGCATTGATAATCAAGCACGAGAAAAGAGTCGAGGGAGGTTTGAGTTCTTACTCCTCTTCGCTGCTGTCCAAGTTGAAGATGAGGTTCCACATATTTCTCTCCTCGGCGGCGGCTATGCTTTCCTTCACGCGCATGGATGTTGTCGGAGCCCTTCGCCTCTTTTGGTGGGTTTCTTCTCGTCCCGCGACAGTTTCACCTTGGGTAGAGGTTATTCTTGGGGAACGGCGTTGAGCATCAGGCGCTACGTCCTCTTGCTCCAGAACATCTTCGCTAGTCTTTTCCGTGGCTTGGACGTGGCATGCCTTTTTAGAGGAGGGAGTGGGTCATCCTCCCCAGCAGTTTGAGAAGCTTCAGCTGCAGCTAACTGCCTCTTCATAACCTCCACTTCCACTGTCCTTGGCGGGTGAACCATGGACACGTCTTCTGTAGTAGGTGCTTCATTCAGTCCACTATGCCAGACCTCCCCTGCTTTCGGCTCTGGAGGTTTCCAACCATTTAAGATCCCGTTGGTGTTGGGCTGTGGCATCATCTCTAAGATGGAATCCTGTGTAGTGTTGTTATTCAGTGCAACTACCATTGCCGGGAGTTGGGTTTCGGGGTTGGTGTTGAATAGTTGCCAGATGAGCTCGTGATGCTGGATGACCATCAATTTGTATTTTAGCCCTAGCCACAGACGCATCTTGTCAGCCACCCCATTGTATTCTCAAGCAGCACATCTTTTCCATTGCAGGGGAGCAATATGGTGCCACAAGAAGTCTGCGCCAACCATTTCCACCGTCAAGCCTGCTTGTCAGGGAGACTTGATGCGCTGGTACGGCAAGTCAAAATCTTTGTCTCAGGGCCCCTTATCTTTCAAATGGGGATTGTGCACTGCTTTGCCTTGGGGGATTCCCCATCTTGACCAGGCACCAGTCAGCCCTCCATTCCGGCCACCGTGTCATGAAATGGCCTCCTATGTACTCTGCTGCCATGGAGTTCTTGAACTACCAAGTCACACTCCCAGCGTGATTATCGTTGTCGATTTTGGGTGTGTAATAGTGTCCGAACAGAGGTAATGATGGAGCGACGCCAACAAAGTTTTCACATAAATTACACTACAGGAATCAGGCACTTTGCCATCTGCCATGATGGCAAAGGCATGGCCGGCGGATGGCTTTGCCATCTGCCAGCGGACGGCAAAGAAGCCGGCTTCTTTGCCGTCCGCTGGCAGATGGCAAAGAGCCTGCAGCCTTTGCCATCAGCTAGCAGATGGCAAAGCCTCTGGACGGCAGAGGAACGGGGTTAGCCATGTTAGGAGGCTAACGGCGTGCTTTGCCGTCTGCCAGCAGATGGCAAAGGCTGCAGGCTCTTTGCCATCTGCCAGCTGATGGCAAAGGCTGGCTCTTTGCCATCTGCCAGCTGATGGTAAAGGTTGCATGCTCTTTGCCATCTGCCAGCTGATGGCAAAGGCTGTAGGCTCTTTACCGTCTGCTGGCAGACGGCAAAGGCTGACCAAATAGGCCAGACAAGCGCTTACCAGGGTGAACAGGTAGCTGCCACGTGGCCTCTTTGCCATCTGCCAGCAGATGGCAAAGTGCCTATATTGCCCCATTTAATTTTGTTTTTTCTTATATCAATTCATTTTCACAGAAAATCAAACATATATATATATATATATATATATATATATATATGTATATATATATATGACCAATATAGCATACTGAGATCCAGCGCTCTCCGGAGGGTCTGGGGTGGAATGGAACTACCCCTCCCACCACACGCCGAGGAAGGAGCCTTGGAGCGCTCTCGACCCACGCCCAGCATCTGTCAACACCTGCAATGACAGAGTAAACGAAATTAGTACAACATAAAAAAAGAATACCGGACATGAATAATAATATGTATATAATTTAAGTGTATCATCATCATGAACATAATAAAAAATGGAATACCTAACATGAACTATAATATTAATCTTCATCATCTATATATGCTTCGGGGTCAATAAATGCATCATCATCATCACTATCAGTAATGACGTGCTCATCATCATCATCAATAAATGCATCAACATGTGGAAGGCCTCCTTTACGTAATTGGTCAAGCATTAACAGGTCATCCGCAGCAGTAACCTCTTCTTGTTCCGGCTCAATCTCGGATTCACTGCCGCTGTCTACTTCAATGTTCTGGGGTGAAGTAGAGCGGTTCTTGAAACGTTTTTTGGAAAGATGTGTTTCTTGGAAGAATTCTCCTTCATATGTGTCTGGGTTAATGTGAGGTTCATAATCCTCTTCATTGGGGGGAGGTGGTCAAACATGTGGCGGCACTTCATAAACGACATCCCAACCATTGAGATTTGGATCACTTTGGCAGGCCCACGGTAGATAGAAAACTTGGGTTGCCTGTTGAGCCGTAATATAGACATCGGGAACATCCAAATGGGTGCTTTGTTTGATTTCGACTAGCCCTAGATGTACATGAGTCCTTCTAGTCTCCTTCGGCTGGAACCAATAACATTTGAAGACTACGACGTTCGGTGGGTTTGCACCATAGAATAGAAGTTCATAAATTGCTTCAACTCTTCCAGAATACTTGGTATCTCCTTCGCTGATAGCAGAGACACAACAATTTGTAGACTTTCTGTAGGCCATAGATAGCTCTTTGCCATAGGTACGAAAGCGATACCCGTTGATGTCGTATTTGTCAATTGAACGGACCTTATAGTCAAAAACATTAGCGACTTGTCTCAATTCGGCGTCCATAGACTCTGAACTAGCCTACAAGTTTAATACAAAATGATTATTTCATTAGCCAGAAAATAGACGAAGAAATGAAATGGTCTAATGGAAATTACCGTTTGTTTGAACCAAGAGATGAAACCGGGATAGCCGCGTCCATGCATTGCCAGAAGCTCATACTCTTCGACGCAATCCTTTTGGATCACCACTCCATACGAGAATTTGGCGACGTATCGACTGTATCAAATATCCGGGAATAAGAGCAGTTCAAAGGAATTAGAGGTTGCGAAACAATGTACCGAGAACTTACTCGATGTACGGCCGCACTTCTGTTAGATTGTTCAAGATATACAACGTAATGGTCCACCATTCGTCGACATCCAACAATAAGGAAGTATAAGCACCGGCTGGTGCGAGCTTCCCTTTGAATAGGCTGAGGTTGGATCCACCCTTTTTAGGGTCGCCAGCATTGTACCGAGGCTTCGGATTATGCAAATGAGGATTTTTGGCTTCGTAGTGTGCTGTCATGAAGTTTGCCGCCTCCTCAGTAATGAATGCCTCGGCCATCGATGCTTCAATTCGACGTTTATTTTTACATTTTGCTCGAAGTGTCTTCTGCATCCTCTCCGTTGCGTAGCACCAACGATTCTGCATGGGCCCCCCCAATCGTGCCTCGGTCGGGAGATGCAAAATCAAATGCTGCATTGGATTAAAGAAGCCCGGTGGAAAGATCTTCTCTAACATGCAGATCAACTCCGGCACCAACTCTTCCAGTTCTTCTAGCAAGCCAGACGATAGTTCTTTCGCACAAAGAACATGGAAGAAATAGCTCAGCTCTGCCAGTACTAGCCATTCATCCTCAGGGATAAAACCACGCAACATCACCGGCATTACCCGCTCAAGCCATATGTGCCATTCATGACTCTTGAGACCAAATATTTTCAATTTTTCAAGGCTCGTTCCCCTCTTTAGATTCGCTGCATACCCATCGGGGAACATCAACTCCTTTTTCACCCACAGGATAATTTCCCTCATATCTGGACTTCCAAGATTGAACCATGCCTTTGGCTTCGCCCAGTTCTTCTTTCCTTTCGGTTGTCGCATGTTTTGTAGTGATCTATCACATAGAGCCTCCTAATCGACTCTAGCCTTAGGATTATCCTTTGTTTTCCCCTCTATGCCGAACAATGTACCAAAGAGGGCCTCGCCGACATTCTTTTCAGTGTGCATCACGTCGATGTTGTGTGGGCAAAGGAGGTCTTTGAAGTAAGGCAGATCCCACAAGCATGTCTTGTGAGTCCAGGCGTGTTCCGAATTATACCCCTTGAAATACCCTGGACGGTCTGGATTCGGCTCAAGAGCGTTTAACTGATCCAGGGTCTGTTGGCCTGTCAACACAGGTGGTGCAGAGTTTTTGACAACTCTACCTTTGATGAAGTTCTTCTTGTCTTTTCTGAACTTATGGCGAGGATCCAGGAACTATCTATGCATGTTGAAGCAAGAAAACTTGCCACCCGCCTGCAGCCGACAAAACTCAAGAGCTGCCTTGCTTGTGGGGCACGGGAACCTACCATGCACACACCAGCCAACGAATAGCGCATACGCCGGCAAGTCATGCATCGAGTACATGTACCACACACGCATTAGGAAGTTTTTTTTGTTGCGGCGTCGTATGTCTTGATCCCATTATCCCAAGCTCCTTGCAATTCATCCTTAAGCGGCTGCATGTACACATTCATACTCTTCCCCGGATAGTTGGGCCCCGGAATTATCAATGTGAGGAAAATGTTCTTTCTTTGCATAATCTGTCTGGGAGGGAGATTGAGTGGAATGACAAATAGAGGCCAACAACTGTATTGGGCTGCCATCATACCAAACACGTTGAACCCATCCGTGCTTATGGCGATTCGAGGATGCCTTGGATCTGCTGCTTTAGCATGATGTATTGCATCGAAGCGCTTCCACGCAAAAGCGTCCGATGTGTGTACCAACATCGGTTCCCCATCTGCATCTAGTTCGGTTCTTTTGCCCAATTTGTGCCATGTCATTTGTCTGGCCGTCTCTTCGACCATGAAAAGATGTTCAAGTCTTGGTATGATTGGCATATACCGAAGAACATTAACTGGGATTTTTGTCTGACTCTTCTCACCCATACCGTTGTCTACCACAACATACCTGGAAGACTAGAAAATGAGACAATACTTCAAGTCCGCATACTCAAGCCTAAATAAGGCACATCCTTTCTCACAGGCATCTGTCTTCTCATAGGGCGTCTTAAGTACACGGAGGATTTTGTCCGACTGGTACAGGTTTGCAGGCATTACATGGCCTTTGGGTAGAAAGCGTCCAAATAGTGTCCTCATCACGTCGTAGCATTCTCTGCCCAAGTTGAATTGAGCCTTCAGAGCCATTACTTGTGCAATGGCATCCAGCTGACAAAGCTCAGTGTGCTCGTGGAGAGGACGTTTTGAAGACTCCAACATATCATTGAAGGCCTTTGCAGATTCCTCCATCTCATCATCCGAATCCCGAGCATCATCAAAGTCTTCCACCATGTCTTCCATCCCGGTACCATGCTCGTCGGTGCGACGACGGCCCTCCTCAGCTCTGGCACATTGGGCAGACTCACCATGAAATGTCCAGACCGTATAATTAGGCGTAAAACCCCACTTCTGCAGGTGTTTGATCATTTCAAACTCTGACCTCTTATGATAGTTGTCGCACTCGACACAGGGGCACCAGGTTTTTCTCTGTCCATTTGCAAATGCGACTCTCACAAACCCCTTAGTTTTTGTTATCCATTCATGGGTCATGTCTTTCTGACTAGTGTGACCGGTGTACATCCACCCACGATAACTCATCTTGCCTAGCTACTGGACACACAAGAAATATATACATAATTCAGCAAACCATATTCATCAGTTAATAGAGTTTGTCAGTTTTATTATGTCCATGCAACCTAGACGCTAATAGGTAAAGATAGGTCCTAATCCCACCCGAGTATGTGTAGATTGGGTTCGTTTTCCCATGCTCTACTCCGGATCAGACGCAAAATTTTGGCAGCACCTCCCCACTGTTCTCCTGATACACGTCTCGGCAATAAGCAGAGAGGATGTGTACCCGGAGAACAATAGGGAGGCACTGACGAAATTCTGCATCGGATCCGGAGCAGAGCATATGGGAAAACGTACCCAATCTACACATAGTCGGGCTGTCCATGGATAACGTTGGACAATTCGAAAGAATCACGGTTATAAATATGCAAATGGATGCATATTTATAGATGTAACCCTTTTGAACGGGAGACGCATAGTGGTCACGCATACTAATGATTCAATCTACCTACAGCTAGCATGTTTCATCGGCACGAAGACCAGAACAGAGCAAATGAAGGGGGGAGGAGGAGATGTCATTTGTGCTCACCCACGAACGCCGGGGCGGAGCTCGTTGAACACACGGGGAGGTCGTCGAACACCAGACCCTCGCAGTGACGAAACAACTGCACATTTAAATCCACCCGATCAACACAAATATACATGATGCTTTTCATAACAAAATCGGAAAATATATGACCTAACTCATAATTCATAAATATATGACCCCGTCGGCCTCTGGAAGGCCGAAAAGCACCTTTTTGGTCAACAGGAGGCCGAAGAGGTGTCGGGGGTGTCGTGTCTGGGTGTCGTGGTGTCAAAAGGACAAAGATAAATTCTATCCGGCAAAAGTGGACTGTAAAGAAAAGCCCGCTACATGATCCTCAAAACATCTATAAGCATATCCTAAATCTTGGCTGCATGCATGTGTTTTTTCGAAGTCTAAGACGAAAAAAAACTAACATGCCTTTCAGTGTGCACTTAAATAGTCTGTCTGCTGTACAATGTGATTTTTTTCAGTAGGGGTATAAGCGAGAACTCATAGACATCTTACCTTGGGCAAGAAGTGCTCAAGCGAGGAAACAACAGTGACCAAGGCTCGATCAAGCCCAATCTCCTCCTTTGCCTCCCTTAATGCTGTTGCTGCATCATCAGCATCACCCTCCTCTGCATTTCCTCCAGGCAATGCAACCTCCCCTGCAAATCTCAATTGGAGAAAACAAAATCAGATAGGGTTTATCCAGCTCGTGTCTAGGTTGGTATCTATTTGTGAACCTGATTGTTCAAATATAAAAGCTAAGGCAAGCCAAATCAGCACTGAATGGAAAAAGCTAGGTTAAAAATGCAAATTTTCTTGTAAGAATGTTGGGTATCCGCTGATTGCTATTTTAGAGGATGTTGACAGGCAAACAACAGTGATAGCAAAATAATTCTTAGGATAGTGCAACAAGCTGGACAATAATCAGAGGGCGGCATATGAGACTGGGCATTATCGTGGGATGTGTTTGCACATGCATGTCTCGATCATTGTAGTACCTTCACTGAGCATGACTTGCGTAATTGAAAAGTATGTACTTTGAGCTATTTCTCTACCTAAAACAGTAGATATTGCAATCAATCAATCAATCATGTAAAGTGGATCTTATGAAATCTGTTCATTTCAATAAAAAATATAAAATTTCCTATAGTGTTTTCCAAGACATATCCAGCAGAACTTTACTGAATCTTCTAAGCTTGATGGCAGTGTGTATAAGATATTGCCTATAAGATCACTTTCTGGTATTGATCGGACTTGTAGACAAACTTTAAAAGACTGCCAAATAAAAATGACAAGCAGCAGCTAAAAGAGAAATAACTGAATATACAACTTTTTTGAAGCAAGTTTCATTTGTGCTCTCCAGATGGATGGCTCAAACGATAAGATATGTTATTGACGATATCCCCTTTTTTGCAAAATTATATTCCTTCTTTTATACAACTTAGCATTGCCGACACGCAGTTGTACAACAATAGGTTTTGCAGTCATGTAAGTCAGATCGCAAGAATTTTTGTTCATTTCATTAGAAAAAACTGAAGTTTCTGAAAGTGCATTGCAAGAGACGCAGTAGAACAACATTGAATCTTTGAAACTTGACTACAAAGTATATAGTATTTGCCTTATAAAGTTCTTGGTCTTGGTACTTTAGTTACCTTCAGCCAATGAAGAAACTGAGTTGGAAAGTGAAAATATTATGCATCTCAACATAGATTAAGGTACGTACTATCTCTAATTGATTTTTTCATTGTAATTCATTCTAATATAGGCTTCCAAAGTATTAATATTCTAGAAACATAATTTTGACTTAAAATGCAACATTATCTTAATTCAGTCTACTCATTGGATTGATTCATTCTTCACAACTGCTCCCTTTTGTTGCTCAATGTTTAGTGCAAAAACATCTAGCCGTGTATACACCAACTGTAGATTGTTCTTCCTAAGTCAAACTGAGGTTTCTTTCTACTACATGTATACACTAACAAGATTATAATCATCACATGTCGGTAGATGTAAGAACCAAACATCACTGTCATTTTGTTTTGCCAGCACATTACCGAGTCATTCTATTTTCAGGTTGTGGAGATGTTCGTTGCGTTACCTTTGGCCTGGCTCCGGCGGTGGCTGAGGAGGGTCGGTGCAGGAAGGAAGGTCAGCGTGGGGCGGGTCGTGGATGGCGCACGGGTGGGCTGCGGTGGCGGGGAGGGAAGCAAGGGAAAAAAGCATCAGGCTGGAGGGAGGGCCAGCGGGGAGGGGGGCAGAAGTGGAGGGAGAGGTGCGGCGTGGGATGGGCGAGGAGGGGAGAGGGGGGGAGGCGACGAGGCACTGGAACGATGGAGGGGGGGGCAGAGGGCGGGGCTGCGGTGACGGGGAGGGGCGGGGGAGGGGCGGGATGCTGTGGGGGAGGGGCGGAGCGAGGCGGGGAGGGGCGGGCCGGCGGCGATGCTGGGCGTCGTCGGGAACGCGGGGCTGGGGCGGCGGGTGCGGTGGTGGGTGGGTGAGGTGGTGGGAGAGAGAGAGGGGTGGGGCCGGGCTAGGAGAGAGAGGGGAGGAGATAGCCCCACCTCTTTGCCATCAGCCAGCGGATGGCAAAGGCCCACATCTTTGCCAGCAGCTAGCAGATGGCAAAGCCCCACCTCTTTGCCATCAGCCAGCAGATGGCGAAGAATCTTTGCCGTCTGTTGGCAGATGGCAAAGAGGTGGGGCTAGTGGGCCGTTACAGCGCCGGCGTCCACTGGACCCCACCCACTTCTTTGCCGTGTGCCAGCAGACGGAAAAGATTCTTTGCCATCTGCTGGTAGACGGCAAAGAGGTGGGTTGATAGGCCCTTACAGCGCCGGCGTCCACTGGACCCCACCCACCTCTTTGCCGTCTGCCAGCGGACGGCAAAGATTCTTTGCCATCTGCTGGCAGATGGCAAAGAACTGGCTGATGGCAACCAGGTTCTTTGCCGTCCATTTTTTGTAATTAGATGGCAAAGACGTTCTTTGTCATCCGTTGGCACACGGCAAAGAGCTGACTGATGGCAAATTCCCTGTTTCCAGTAGTGAAATGTGCGAATACAACCATAGTGGGGATGGTGTTGGGATGCAATTGCAGGATGAGCAGTCCATACTCATCCATAATGCGCAAAAAGAAATCTTAGAAAGGAAGGACCAAGCCGGAGAAGAATCTCACTTGGCCGTCTTCAAAGGAGCTGAGGCAGGCAGGAGAGCCGTGGCACCGTTCTCATTGCCCTCCACTGCCACCAGATAATTGAGGCAATCCACCAATTCCGACGTTGTAGTATCGATGGTATGTCTAGAGGGGGGGTGATTAGACTACTTGATCAAATAAAAATCTATCCTTTTCCCAATTTTAGTTATGGGCAGATTTTAGCAAATACACCAAGTCAGGTATCACCTTACACATGAAATTCAAAGTGTAGCAGCGGAAAGTAAGAACATTGCACATGTAAGTAAAGGAGGGGTTCGGAGATTTCAAACACAATGAAGACACGATGATTTTTGGCGTGGTTCTGATAGGTGGTGCTATCGTATGTCCATGTTGATGGAGTCTTCAACCCATGAAGGGTAACGGTTGTGCAAGTCCACGGAGGGACCCACCCACGAAGGGTCCACGAAGAAGCAACCTTGCCTATTCCACCATGGCTTCCGTCCACGAAGGACTAGCCTCACTCGGGGAAGATCTTCACGAAGTAGGCGATCTCCTTGCCCTTACAAACACCTTGCTTCAACTCCACATGATCTTGGAGGCTCCCAAGTGACACCTAACCAATCTAGGAGACACCACTCTCCAAAAGGTAATAGACGATGTGTTGATGATGAACTCCTTGCTCTTGTGCTTCAAATGATAATCTCCCCAACACTCAAACACTCCCTCATATATTTGGCTTTGCTAGAAGAAGGATTTGAGTGGAAAGCAACTTGGGAAAGGCTTGAAATCAAGGTTCAAATGATTGTATTGGAATATCTTGATCTCAACACATGAGTAGGTGGTTCTCTCTCAGAAAATGTATGGTGGAAGTGTAGGCACATTCTGATAGCTCTCTTACTTGGTAAGAGGGGGTGGAGGGGTATATATAGCCTTCACCCAAAATCCAACCATTACACACTTTTGACCCATCTCGGTGGCACTGATCATAAATCTCGGTGAGACCGATCTGTGTAAAAGATATGAACGTTGGGCTTTTCGGTGAGACTGAACGGAAACAACTCAGAGCGACCGAAGTGCAATGTTAGGGCAAAGCCTTGTTTTGGTGGCACTGATTACATCATCTTGATGGGACCGAAGTAATGCAATAAGGCAACAGAAAGTTGCCAAGCCATCTTGGTGGCACCGATTGGAAAAACTCGGTTGGACCCAAATAATTAAAATAGGTGACAGAGAGTTGGCAAGGCCAACTCGGTGGGACCGAGATCCATTTCGGTGGATCCAATTTGTTAGGGTTTTGGCTATGGCAATGGAATGATCATCTCAGTGGGTCCGGAGTAGGTGATATCGGTGGGACCAAAATGATGAATTATGGTTTGGACAGATATGAGAGAGGAAAATATGGTTCTAAAAATTTTCATGTCACTAAATTACCTCTCGTTATGTTGAGATTGCTATTGTTTCTTTCTTCTTCCTTGCATATGCTAGTTTTTGCTTGTCTTGATAATTTGTTTGCTTATAAAATGCCTATGCATAGGAAGTATGTTAGACTTAAACTTGTTTTTTTACATGCTACATGATGCTCTTTTCGTGTTTCAATTGCTATCTTTCATGCGAGCATCATTAAAATTATCAATGCCTAGCTAAGGGTGTTAAACAATAGTGCTTGTTGGGAGGCAACCCAATTTTATTTTTGTTTTTGCCTTTTTGTTCCTGTTTTGCTTTGAATAATTCATCTAGCCTCTGGTTAGATGTGGTTTTGTGTTTTAATTAGTGTTTGTTCCAAGTAAAACCTTTGGGATGGCTTACGGTGATAGTTGATTTGATCTTGCTGAAAAACAGAAACTTTTGCGTCCAGTCACTGAATTTTAATAATTAACTGGAGCATTGAAAAACCCTGTATTTTTTACACGAGATTGATATACAAATTGAATCTGTTTTCATAATTGTTCAATATTTTTTGAGTTACATAAGTATTATAACAACCCGGATCTTCACAGACTGTTCTGTTTTTGACAGATTCTGTTTTCTTTTTGTTGTTTGCTTATTTTGATGAATCTATGGGTAGTATCGGGGGGTATGAACCATGGAAAAGTTGGAATACAGTAGATATTACACCAATATAAATAAATAATGAGTTCACAACAGTACCAAAACTGGTGATTTATTTTCTTATACTAAAGGAGCTTATGAGATTTTCTGTTGAGTTTTGTGTTGTGAAGTTTTCAAGTTTTGGGTAAGGATTTGATGGATTATGGAATAAGGAGCGGCAAGAGCCTAAGCTTGGGGTTTCCCAAGGAACTCCAAGGTAATATTCAAGGACAACAAAGAGCCTAAGCTTGGGGATGCCCCGGAAGGCATCCCCTCTTTCGTCTTCGTCTATCGGTAACTTTACTTGAGGCTATATTTTTACTCAACACATGATATGTGTTTTGCTTGGATCGTCTTGTATGATTTGAGTCTTTGCTTTTTAGTTTGCCACAATCATCCTTTCTGTACACACCTTTTGAGAGGGACACGCATGAATCGTGATTTATTAGAATACTCTATGTGCTTCACTTATATCTTTTGAGCTAGGCAATTTTGCTCTAGTGCTTCACTTATATCTTTTTAGAGCACGGCGGTGGTTTTATTTTATAGAAATTGTTGAACTCTCATGCTTCACTTATATTATTTTGAGAGTCTTTAAACTGCATGGTAATTTGCTTTGGTTATAAATTTAGTCCTAATATGATAGGCATCCAAGAGGGATATAATAAAAACTTTCATATAAAGAGCATTGAATACTATGAGAAGTTTGATTCCTTATGATTGTTTTGAGATATAGAGATGGTAATATTAGAGTCATGCTAGTGAGTAATTGTGAATTTGAGAAATACTTGTGTCAAAGTTTGTGATTCCCGTAGCATGCACGTATGGTGAACCGTTATGTGATGAAGTCGGAGCATGATTTATTTATTAATTGTCTTCCTTATGAGTGGCGGTCAGGGACGAGCGATGGTCTTTTCCTACCAATCTATCACCCTAGGAGCATGCACGTAGTACTTCGTTTTGATAACTAATAGATTTTTGCAATAAGTATGTGAGTTCTTTATGACTAATGTTGAGTCCATGGATTATACGCACTCTCACCCTTCCACCATTGCTAGCCTCTCTAGTGCCGCACAACTTTCGCTGGTACCATATACCTTCCTCAAAATAGCCACCATACCTACCTATTATGGCATTTCCATAGCCATTCTGAGATATATTGCCATGCAACTTTCCACCATTCCGTTTATTATGACATGCTTCATCATTGTCATATATGCTTTGCATGATCATGTAGTTGACATCGTATTTGTGGCAAAGCCACCATTCATAATTCTTTCATACATGTCACTCTTGATTCATTGCAAATGCCGGTACACCACCGGAGGCATTCATATAGAGTCATATTTTGTCCTAAGTATCGAGTTGTAATTTTTGAGTTGTAAGTAAATAAAAGTGTGATGATCTTCATTATTAGAGCATTGTCCCATGTGAGGAAAGGATGATGGAGACTATGATTCCCCCACAAGTCGGGATGAGACTCCGGACGAAAAATAAAAAAAAGAGGCCAAAAAAATGAAAAAAAATGAGAAGGCCCAAACAAAAAAAAAGAGAGAAAAGAGAGAAGGGACAATGTTACTATCCTTTTACCACACTTGTGCTTCAAAGTAGCACCATGATCTTCATGATAGAGAGTCTCCTATGTTGTCACTTTCATATAGTAGTGGGAATTTTTCATTATAGAACGTGGCTTGTATATTCCAATGATGGGCTTCCTCAAATTGCCCTAGGTCTTCGTGAGCAAGCGAGTTGGATGCACACCCACTTAGTTTTATTTTGAGCTTTCATAAACTTATAGCTCTAGCGCATCTGTTGCATGGCAATCCCTACTCACTCACATTGATATCTATTGATGGGCATCTCCATAGCCCATTGATACGCCTAGTTGATGTGAGACTATCTCCTTCTTTTTGTCTTCTCCACAACCACCATATTTTATTCCACCTATAGTGCTATGTCCATGGCTCATGCTCATGTATTGCGTGAAAGTTGAAAAAGTTTGAGAACATCAAAAGTATGAAACAATTGCTTGGCTTGTCATCGGGGTTGTGCATGATTTGAATATTTTGTGTGATGAAGATGGAGCATAGCCAGACTATATGATTTTGTAGGGATAAGCTTTCTTTGGCCATGTTATTTTGAGAAGACATAATTGCCTTGTTAGTATGCTTGAAGTATTATTGTTTTTATGTCAATACTAAACTTTTATTTTGAATCTTATGGATCTGAACATTCATGCCACAATAAAGAAAATTACAAGGATAAGTATGTTAGGTAGCATTCCACATCAAAAATCCTGTTTTTATCATGCACCTACTCGAGGACGAGAAGGAATTAAGCTTGGGGATGCTTGATACGTCTCCAACGTATCTATAATTTTTGATTGTTCCATGGTATTATATTATCTATTTTGGATGTTTTATATGCATTAATATGCTATTTTATATTATTTTTGGGACTAACCTATTAATCTAGAGCCCAGTGCCAGTTTCTGTTTTTTTCCTTGTTTTTTAGCTTCATGGAAAAGGAATACCAAACGGATTCCAAACGGAATAAAATGTTTGCGATGATTTTTCTTGGACCAGAAGACACCCAGGAGACTAGGAGATGAAGTCGGAGGAGCCACGAGGCGGCCACAAGGGTGGAGGGCACGCCCAGGGGGTAGGGCGTGGCCCCTGCATTGTGGGCCCCCCGTGACCCTCCTGACCTAATTCTTTCGCCTATATATTCACATATGTTCCCAAACCACTAGAGGCATCCACGAAACAACTTTTCCACTGCCGCAACCTTCTGTACTCATGAGATCCCATCTAGGGACCTTTTCCGGCACCCTGCCGGAGGGGGATTCGATCACGGAGGGCTTCTACGTCAACCCTATTGCCCTTCCGATGAAGCGTGAGTAGTTTACTTCAGACCTACGGGTCCATAGCTAGTAGCTAGATGGCTTCTTCTCTCTCTTTGATTCTCAATACCATGTTCTCCTCGATGTTCTTGGAGATCTATTCGATGTAATACTTTTTTGCGGTGTGTTTGCTGAGATCCAATGAATTGTGGATTTATGATCAGCTTATCTATGAATATTATTTGAATCTTCTCTGAATTCTTTTATGCATGATTTGATATCTTTGTAATTCTCTTCGAACTATCAGTTTGGTTTGGCCAACTAGATTGGTTTTTCTTGCAATGGGATAAGTGCTTAGCTTTGGGTTCAATCTTGCGGTGTCCTTTCCCAGTGACAGTAGGGGCAGCAAGGCACGTATTGTATTGTTGCCATCGAGTATAAAAAGATGGGGTTTACATCATATTGCTTGAGTTTATTCCTCTACATCATGTCATCTTACTTAATGCGTTACTCCGTTCTTCATGAACTTAATACTCTAGATGCAGGCAGGAGTTGGTTGATGTGCGGAGTAGTAGTAGTAGATGCAGAATCATTTCGGTCTACTTGACACGGATGTGATGCCTATATTCATGATCATTGCCTTAGATATCGTCATAACTTTGCGCTTTTCTATCAATTGCTCGGCAGTAATTTGTTCACCCACCGTATTATTTGCTATCTTGAGAGAAGCCTCTAGTGAAACCTATGGCCCCCGGGTCTATTTTCCATCATATAAGTTTCCGATCTACTATTTTCCATCATATAAGTTTCCGATCTACTATTTTCCATTATATAAGTTTCCGGTCTACTATTTTGCAATCTTTTAGTTTCCGATCTATGAACCAAAAATACCAAAAATATTTACTTTATCTTTTATTTAGTTTCATCTATATCTATCAGATCTCACTTTTGCAAGTAACCGTGAAGGGATTGACAACCCCTTTATCGTGTTGGGTGCAAGTTGTTTGATTGTTTGTGCAGGTATTCGGTGATTTGTGCGTTGTCTCCTACTGGATAGATACCTTGGTTCTCAAACTGAGGGAAATACTTATCTCTACTTTGCTGCATCACCCTTTTCTCTTCAAGGGAAAAACCCCCAAGTGTGGAGCAGATCCCCACTCGGATTGTTTTGAACTTAGGCGAAAGCTGGTTTGCAGCTAAGCCCCCGAGTGTGCAGAATATCCTCAGTCGGATTGTTTTGAACTTAGGCGAAAGCTGGTTCGCAGCTAAGCCCCCGAGTGTGGAGCAGATCCTCACTCATATTGTTTTTAACTTAGGCGAAAGTTGGTTCGCACCTAAGCCCCCGAGTGTGGAGCAGATCCTCACTCGGATTATTTTTAACTTAGGCGACAGCTGGTTCGTAGTTAAGCCCCCGAGTGTGGAGCAGATCGTCACTCAGATTGTTTTTTAACTCAGGCGAAAGCTGGTTCGCAGCTAAGCCCCTGAGTGTGGAGCAGATCCTCACTCAAATTGTTTTTTAACTTAGGCGAAAGCTAGTTCGCAGCTGAGCCTCCCGAGTGTGGAGCAGATCCTCAATCGGATTGTTTTTTAACTTAGGCGAAAGCTGGTTCGTAGCTAAGCTCCCGAGTGCGGAGTAGATCCTCACTTGGATTGTTTTTAACCTAGGCGAAAGCTGGTTCGCAACTAAGCTCTCTCCTATCCTTCACCCACTGGGGATGTGTTAGATTCCGAATGCGGTTCTTCACCTGAGTGAGGATGCGGCCGTAGCCCAAACTGGATGATATACAGAAAAAGCAAGACTTTTATTCATCTAAGTTCATTCAGACTAACTATTACAATGGAGAAATTTTATTTTAAGTATAAAAATTGTGGAGTAGGTCCGCGTTCCAAGCTCTGGGCTCTTCTGTTTCTCTGGCGAAGTTGTAGAGTCTGTATGCTCCGTTATGCAGGACATTCGAGATGGCGAATGGCCCTTCGCAAGGGGGCACAAGTTTGTGAGGCTTCTACTGATCCACTCGGAGGACGAGACCCCCTTCTTGAAAAGCACGCCCTCTGACGTGCCTGTCGTGGTACCGGCTGATACGTCTCCAACATATCTATAATTTTTTATTGTTCCATGCTATTGTATTATCTGTTTTGGATGTTTTATATGCATTAATATGCTGTTTTATATTATTTTTGGGACTAACCTATTAACCTAGAGCCCAGTGCCATTTTCTGTTTTTTCCTTGTTTTTGAGTTTCGCAGAAAAGGAATACCAAACAGAGTCCAAACGGAATAAAACTTTCATGATGATTTTTCTTGGACCAGAAGGAAACCAGGAGACTTGAAGATGAAGTCAGAGGAGCCACGAGGCGGCCACAAGGATGGAGGGCGCACCCCCCACCCTTGTGGGCCCCTCGTACACCTCCTGACCTAATTCTTTCGCCTCTATATACCCATATATCCCCAAACCAACAGAGGCATCCACGAAAAGACTTTTCCACCGCCGCAACCTTCTGTACCCGTGAGATCCCATCTAGGGACCATTTCCGTCACCCTGCCGGAGGGGGATTCGATCATGGAGGGCTTCTACATCAACACCATTGCCCTTCCGATTAAGCGTGAGTAGTTTACCACAGACCTACGGGTCCATAGCTAGTAGCTAGATGCCTTCTTCTCTCTCTTTGATTCTCAATACCATGTTCTCCTCGATGTTCTTGGAGATCTATTCGATGTAATACTTTTTGTGGTGTGTTTGCCGAGATCCGATGAATTGTGGATTTATTATCAACTTATCTATGAATATTATTTGAATCTTCTCTGAATTCTTATATGCATGATTTGATATCTTTGTAGTTCTCTTCAAACTATCGGTTTGGTTTGGCCAACTAGATTGGTTTTTTTGCAATGGGAGAAGTGCTTAGCTTTGGGTTCAATCTTGCGGTGTCCTTTCCCAGTGACAGTAGGGGCAGTAAGGCACATATTGTATTGTTGCCATCGAGGATAAAAAGATGGGGTTTTCATCATATTGCTTGAGTTAATTCCTCTACATCATGTCATCTTACTTAATGCATTACTCCGTTCTTTATGAACTTAATACTCTAAATGCATGCTGGATAGCGGTCGATGTGTGGAGCAATAGTAGTAGATGCATAATCGTTTCGGTCTACTTTGACACAGACGTGATGCCTATATTCATGATCATTGCCTTAGATATCGTCATAACTTTGTGTTTTTCTATCAATTGCTCGGCAGTAATTTGTTCACCCACCGTATTATTTTCTATCTTGAGAGAAGCCTCTAGTGAAACCTATGGCCGCCGAGTCTATTTTCCATCATATAATCTTCTACTTTTCATTATACAAGTTTCCGATCTACTATTTTGCAATCTTTTACTTTCGGATCTACAAAACAAAAATACCAAAAATATTTACTTTATCGTTTATCTATCTCTATCAAATCTCACTTTTGCAAATAACCGTGAAGGGATTGACAACCCCTTTATTGCGTTGGGTGCAAGTTGTTTGATTGTTTGTGCAGGTATTTGGTGATTTGTGCGTTGACTCCTACTGGATTGGTACCTTGGTTCTCAAACTGAGGGAAATACTTATCTCTAGTTTGCTGCATCACCCTTTCCTCTTCAAGGGAAAAACCAATGCAAGCTCAAGAAGTATCATATCTCAAAGAGCAAGTATCTCAAAAAAACCAAACGAATCAAAAGGCAAAACACTCCAAAAGGCAAAACACTCTTTCTCAAAGCCTAATGATCTATACTAATCTATACTATTCTCCCCCTTTGGCAACAAGTACCAAAAAGTTCAAATAACTATAGAGCTAAACGTCGCTCTAGGCTTGATCTCCGGCAGCTCTTGGTGATGAAGTCCTCTAACTGGAAGCGCCGCTATGCGTCAATGTCGGAGTGGACATAAGTGCATCTACGAATGCCTCGGACGAAGTCTATTGAACTGGAGGAGTGGAGACGGTAGGAGCAACTAACGGAGCGGCCGAAGGTGTAGCTGCTGTAGCTAAAACTGTAGCTCTGGAAGTGTATGGTACTGCAGCTGACCTGGGCATCCTCTAGAACTGGGTAGTCTTGGGAAGTACTGGACTCTGACGCTCGTCATCCTCATCAGTGCTAGCATAATGTGCCTCATCCACCTCTTTCTTCGGGCTCTCAACAATGATCTTAACCTCTATTACCTTGATATCCAGATCATAAAACTTGGCTTCAACAATCCTTTCAAGACACTTCTGGTTCTCTGCGAGGTTGGCCAAACTCTGCTCAATTCTCTGAGTGGCTTGAATGAGATATTGCATTTGGTCTGTCTTGGTTTTGAGAAATGGAGCTGAGGGAGCACTGGGCCCTGGAGTTTGAACAATCTCAGCGCTTGCCTGTGTTGCGGCTGAGGTAGGATGGGATGGATCCATCGTCACTGTGTTGTCCTCAAACTCAGGCCAAAGCAGCAAATGCTCACGATCCAGCATAATAAGACTTGTTTGCACCCTTCATGTAGATAAGCATCTAAATATGAGGGGCAAAACCACAAGTCCTTTTCTAATCAGCAGCTGTCCTTTTGACGGTTTCCACTATGAGATCCATGACTTTGAACTTCTCATGCTGGTCAATATGATGCAACATGTTAATGGAGTGACAACGAATCATCCTATCATCAACTGACTTAGGCATCAAAGTATGCCTCATGATGGTGTTGGAGGTAGCAAGTACTGCCAGCAGATGATAGACAGATCCAAGCTTGTGAGTTTCCTTGTCCTCCTCAGGAATCACGGTGTACAGGTTAGCCATGGAATTGTGGTCCATCTTTGGCTTAGCATACACATCGATATCATTCAGATCAGCTTCGGGCACACCAAGCAATGTGGCCCACTCAAGCACGCTAGACTGGTACTTGACTCCTTCGGTCATCCAAACAATCCTTCCATTGGGATAGAAATGAGCAATCAAGTAAAATTGCATGATCATCTCATCGTTCCATGCAGTCAGCTTCTTCCCAATGAACTCATCAACATCAATGGTTCTGATGTCCTCATGAACGTGGGGAAACTTATCTTCATGAAGATCAATGTACTTCCAGTCCACCCACTTCATGTCACTGACTATTGGCTTCTTGTCAAGCAAAACTGTTTCATAGAAATCCTATTGTTCCTTGGTGTAGACGGATAGTCCACAGCTATCCTCCTTCTGATGGATTAGGGGTCAGACTCTCCCCATTTCCTGAGACCTTTATCCTTCCTTTTCTTCATATTTTCTGCAATTGGGTGAGTCTCATTCTGTTCAGGCAATCTTGGTCTTAGCTTCATAAGCACTATGGCATCATCCTCTTCTTCTACTCTTTCAGGCACTGGGGCCTTGTTCTTCTCAGGAGCCGATATATTTCTGATGGTTTTGCCCTTGGCCTTGGATGCAGCAACTTTGTGAGGCTTGGAAGTTGGAGCTTTAGGCTTAGACTTGGAGGGGGCTGCAGTCTGCATAGCATCTGCCATAAGCTTCTGCTACTTGAATGGAGGAGGGTTAGCAGCTGGCTCTTCCTCCTCTCCTTCCTCATGTTCATCTGGTTCTTCATACATGGATGGCCTTCTGCCTACAACATGAGTTATCCTCTTTCGTCATTTCCTCTTCTTTCCCGCATCTTGTGCCTCTGAGTCACTTGACTCCTCAAGAGTGAGTGTCATTCCTCTTTTTGCTACAACCGGCCTTGTACTTTTAGTAGTGCCATATTCCTTGGCTAGCATAGTCTTCTTCTTCTTCTTTGAGATCACTTCTTTAGCAACAACATCTTTATCTTCATCATCAGAATGTTTCTTCTTTCTGGACCTGGTGGCTGCCTTTGGCATCTTAGAAGAGCTCCTTTCTCCTTCATAGAAACCGCCCTCAGCACTAGAGCCTGCACTAAGATCAACATTCTGCCCTTCTGACATGTTCTGGCTATCACTTGCATCTGACATACTGACACCTACACCTGTGAAGTAGATGGGGTAGAGTGGAATGGATGAGCATCACAAAATACAGCTAGTTTTTGAAAAAATTGAGTTCAAATCTTAGTTTCAAGTTTTCACAGAAGACATATCGGATCCACTGAGTTGATAATTTCGGTGACACTGAAGCACTCAATAGAAACTTGGCACACAATTTTGGTAAGACCGATAGTTGATTTGGTTTCTCCGAGATGCTAGGGTTTCATAGAAATGTTATCTCGGTCTCACCGATTAGTACAACTCGGTGGCACTGAGACGTACTAGTGCAATGGCCAAAGGCCAGATTGGTAACTCCGAGATTTTCACATCGGTCGGTCCGAGATTTTTTCGGCGGAAACTTAAACCTAAAATTTTACTCGCATCTAATCTACGGAATTTGTATAGGGAATAGAGTGTTTGCAAACTGTGGCAAGAATCATGGCGAAAACCCTAGTGCATTGAATCAGAAGTAGAAGCACAAGGGGATTGGATTTTAGCCTAACTTGGCACAAATCCTCTACAGCGGCAACGGAGGGCGAGATTTCCATTGACGGTGACAAAATCCAATGGCGAGGGTGCGCTGGACGAAACGGCAGCTGTCCGGACACTGGGCGACGGCAGCTGTGGGGTGCGGCGACGAGACGAATGAGAAAATTTCAACCATATGGGCACGCTGGATATATATACCCATCAGCTGTCGATGAGACCGAGCGAAATGAAGCGGTGGCACTAAGATGTGTAACTGCTAGCAGTACCACACATCGGTGACTACGAGATTGTTCGGTTCGGTTACACCGAGGTGAAAAGCCAGATCAATCCAAATGGTTTCGGTGAGACTGAATGAGAATGAGTTGGTCAGACCGAAAAACATTTAGAAGGTTTTGGAGTTCAGTCTTTGATAGATCGGTGACTGCTACTTGTAGACTGCGTTGGATTTTTATCCCCGAAGAGGAGAGGATGATGCAGCATAATAGAGTAAGTATTTCCCTCAGTTAAGAAACCAAGGTTATCAATCCAGTAGGAGAACCAAGCAACACCACGTAAACAGCACCTGCACACAAAACGCAAACCTTCGGACCCAACGTAAACGAGAGGTTGTCAATCTCTCGATGGCTAAGTAACGAGATTAAAGGTATATGATAGATTGATAAATAAATAAAAGATAAAAAAATATGCAAAAAATATTTTTGGTATTTTTGTATAAGAAAACAAGATAGATCTTATGATAGAAGTAGACCCGGGGGCCATAGAGTTCACTAGAGGCATCTCTCAAGAAAATAGCATACGGTGGGTAAACAAATTATTGTTGGGCAATTGATAGAAAAGCAAATAATTATGACACTATTCAAGGCAATGATCATGATATAGGCATCACATCCAAAACAAGTAGACCGACTCCTACCTGCATCTACTACTATTACTTCACACATCGACCGCTATCTAGCATGCATCTAGTGTATTAAGTTCATAAGAACGAAGTAATGCATAATAAACGATGACATGATGTAGTCAAGATAAACGCAAATAAGAATTCATCCCAACTTGTTATCCTTAATGGCAACAATACTTGCGTGTCAATTCCCCTTCTGTCACTAGGACTGAGCACCGCAAGATCGAACCCATTATCGAGCACCTCTCCCCATTGCAAGAAGATCTAATCTAGTTGACCAAACCAAACCAAAACTTCGGAGAATAAATACAAGGCTATTCTAGATTATGCATAAAAGAGAACAGAGAAGAACTCAAATAAAACAAGGATAGATCTGATCATAAACTCACAATTCATCGGATCCCAACAAACACACCACACAAAGTCATTACATCGGATGGATCTCAATGAAGATCATGGAGACCATTGTATTGAGAACCATAAAGAGAGAGAGAGCCAAGTAGCTACTACCTACAGACCCGTAGGTCTATGGTGAACTACTCACGCATCATCGGAGAGGTGGCAAGGTTGAACTAGAGCCCCTCCGTGATGAGTTCCCCCTCCGGCGGAGTACCGGAAAAGGCCTTCAGATGGAATCTCGCGAGAACAGAGACTTGCGGTGGCGGAAAAAGTGTTTCGTCTGCTCCCCTAGGGTTTTTGGAATTCCTCTGAATTTATAGAGGTGGAAGTAGGGCAAAAGGACGCAAGGGGGCCCACATGGCACAGGGGCGAGCCCCCCCGGGGCGCGCCCTGGTGCCATGTGGGGCCCTCCAGAAGCTTCTTCCTTGGCTTCCAAGTTTATGTTGATCCTTATCTCCAGAAAAAAATCTCCAAAAAGTTTCAGGATGATTTGATCTTATCTGATATTGATTTTCTGTAAAACAAAAACAGGGCAGAAAACAGGAACTGGCACTAGGCACTAAGTTAATAGGTTAGTCCCCAAAAATGATATTTAAATTTATGAAATGATATAAAAAAACATCCAAGAATAATAATATCATAGCATGGAACTGGCAAAAATAATAGATACGTTGGAGACGTATCAAGCATCCCCAAGCTTAACTCCTGCTCGTCCTCGAGTAGGAAAGTGATAAAACATATTTTTGATTGTGGAATGCTACCCAACATACTTCAAGTTATTTTCATACCATAGACATGAGGACTTGTATGATTCAAAGCAATAGTCTATAGTTTGACATGAAGACATAAATACTCAAGTGATACTAACAAGCAACCATGACTTTCAAAATAACAATGCTAAAGAAAATTATCCCTCGCCCGGTATGCTCAAACAATGATCCATTCATGAAACACACTCGAATATCAATCATACTCCATGCATACACATGATCACATGACCCCCTAGTTGGTGCTTTTAAAGAGAAGGATGGGACTCAACATAAAAGTAAATAGAAAGGCCCTTCAAAGAGGGAAGCATTGATTTACAGAGGTGCCAGAGCTCAAGTTTTTAAAAGAGATGAAAAATTTATTTTGGGAGGCATGCTTTTCCCGTCAACGAAATGACTTAGAGTTCCCAATACCTTCCACACTAGATACATCATAGGTGGTTCCCAAACAGAAAATAAAAGTTTTGCTCCCCATCATCGTTCCATGGTTTTGAGACTTTTGTCCCTTTTTTCCATTCACATCCGAAGGAGTTTGTTTTTTCACCTTTCCTTTCACAATCCATGGCTAGCCATATTCACGGGTGCCCTCCATACCAACACATTCTAGGAAATTCAATTTATTTTTGGGACTGGGAATCCCTTTTACCGCCACACTCTCATGCAATGACAAGTGAATAAACACTCATCTTGAGAATGACATATCCAACATGGAATTCATTGGCCACCCCTCACCGCTTCATGAGCGATATGGGCGCACAAAAGAGAAATATTTTGAATCTTTTTTAGAGATGGCACATGGAAATTTACTTAGGACGGCAATGAAATACCGTATATAGGTAGGTATGGTGGACACAATTGGCAAAACAAGTTTAAGGTAATGGATGCACAAGCGGTATTCCCACTTAGTACAAATGGAGGCTAGCAAAAAGACTGAGAAGCGACCAACTAAGAAACAATAATGATGCACATGTATACATAAAGCATAACCAACACTGAATAATGCATCACAAGTAGGATGCAACTTCATTGCATAACTATTGACTTTACGTGCTTGCATAGGGAATCATAAACCTTAACATCACTATTCATACTAGAACATAATTACTCATGAACCTAACTCACATGTCATCATCTACATATCTCAAAACTATTGCAAAGAATCAAGTTTTTCATGTCCCATAAAAATTTTATGCTAGTGTTCATTATTCCTCTTGAATATTCATCACATGGGGACCAAGCTCATAGCTTGTATATTTTACCATAACTATTTTCAGACTCTCAAAATGATATAAGTGAAGCATGAGAGCAACATTTCTATAAAATTTCTAACATTCTGAAAAAGATATAAGTGAAGCATTAGAACAAGTTTCTTCAAAACAAAAGCACCACTGTGCTCAAAAATATATAAGTGAAGCACTAGAGCAACCACCTAGTTCAACAAATTTAAGTGAAGCACAAAGAGAAATTCTAACAAATCATGATGATGTGAAGCTATCTCAAGCAAATATGTTCAGAGGTGATGATTGTGATAAATAAAAAAAATAAACAAAGCAAAGACTCATATCATACAAGACGCTCAAAGCAAAACTCATGTCATATGATGAATAAAAATATAGCCTCAAGTGTGTTACCGATAGTCGTTAGAAGAAAGAGAGGATGCCTTCTGGGGCATCCCCAAGCTTAGACGCTTGAGTCTCCTTGGATATTACCTTGGGGTGCCTTGGGCATCCCCAAGATTAGGCTTTTGCATCTCTTCATTCCTTCATCCATCGTTGTCACACCCAAAACTTGAAAACATCAACCACACAAAACTCAACAAAACCCTCGTGAGATCCGTTAGTATAACAAAACAAATTACTACTATAAGTACTGTTCCAAACCCATTCAAATTTTATTTTGCATTATAGGTACTGTGTTCTCACTTTCCCATGGCTTGCACCCCCCGATACAATCCATAGTTTCATAAAAACAAGCAAACAATGCATAGAAAACAGAATCTGTCAAAAACAGAACAGTCTGTAGCAATCTGTCGAAAAGCCATACTTCTGTAACTCCAAAAATTCTGAAAAATTAGGAAAACAAGGAAAATTTGTATATAAATTACGTGTAAAAAAATAAGACTTATTTGATGCTCTGACGAATTTATAAAAATTCTGGACTGGGCATCAAAGTTTCAGTTTTTCACAGAATTGCGTTCACAAGCATCCACATCATCCCAAAGGTCTTACTTGGCACAAACACTAATTAAAATATAAAAACCAACTCAAAACAGAGGCAAATAAAGTATAATAAAATTAAAAGAACAAAAAACTGAAAAGATAAAAATTTATTTTATTCGTTTTGTTGCCTCCCAACTAGTGCTATCGTTTTACGCCCCTAGCTAGGCATAAAGCAATACATCAAGTATTGTCATCCTTGGATTTGACTCCATAGGTAGCCCTCATAATGGATTCATAGGGCGGTTTTATTTTGGTCCATGGGAAGTGTTCCATGCCTTTCTTTAAAGGAAACTAAAACTTTATATTTCCCTCTTTCATGTCAATCACCGCACCAATGGTGCATAAAAACGGTCTTCCAAGAATCAAAGGGCAAAACGGATTGCAATCAATATCAAGAACAATAAAGTCCACGGGTACATAGTTCCTATTTGCAATAATAAGAACATCATTGATCCTCCCCAATGGCTTTTTGATAGTAGAATCCGGCAAATGCAAATTAAGAGAACACTCATCCAAATTGGTAAAACCGAGAACATCACAAAGAGACTTTGGAATTGTAGAAACACTCGCACCCAAATCACACAAAGCATTGCACTCAAAAATTTTAATCTTAAAATTGATATTAGGCTCCCATTCATCATACAACTTTCTAGGAATAGAAACTTCTAACTCAAGTTTTTCTTCCAACGCTTTCATTAAGGCTTCCACAATATGTTTAGTAAAAGCCTTATTTTGTTCATAAGCATTTGGTGAGTTCAACAAAGATTGCAATAAAGAAATACACTCAACCAAAGAACAACTATCATAATTAAAGTCATGGCAATCGAAGATAGTGGGTGCATTACTAGCTAAAGTTTTAACCACTTCAAACCCACTTTCAACAATTTTAGCATCAAGATTTTCACCCTCCAAATCATGGAGACGCCCTCTATCTAAAGTTGACTCTTCTTTAGTCTCCTTGTCAACAAGATTAACATTACTAAACAAAGAATCAATAGAAGACACACCAATCATCTTAACATGCTCATCCTTATTGCTACGAAAATTAGTAAGAGAGGCCTTTTCTAGCAATTCCCGCTTAGCATTCAACATAGCGGTTCTCTTCTTACTTTCATCAATAGAAACATACATAGCCTTAATAGATTCATTAATATCAACTCTCGAAGGCAAAGGTTTTGCCTTGAGGTTTTCCACATCAAGAGAAAGTCTATAAACACTCTTAGATAAATCATCAATTTTGTTCAACTTTTCTTCTATTGAAGTGTTGAACGCCTTTTGAGCATTGATAAATTCCTTCATACTACTTTCAAAATCAGAGGGCATCCTTTGGTTATTATGGGAAGAATTACCATAAGGATTTCTAAAAACATTAGAGGAATTTCCAGGATAAGGCATAGAATTGAAATTTCCCCTATAAGCATTATTATTGAAATTACTACGAGAAACAAAATTCACATCTATAGGATCTCTATGTTGTTCAATCAAAGTAGACAAAGGCAAATCATTAGGATCAATAGAAGCATTCTTACTAGCAACCAACTTAACAAGTGCATAAACTTTATCACTCAAAGTGCTAATCTCCTCAACGGCATTCACCTTTTTGGTAGTAGGTGCTCTTTCGATATGCCATTGGGAGTAATTAGCCATAATGTTATCAAGCAACTTAGTAGCATCACCCAAAGTAATCTCCATAAAAGTTCCACCCGCGGCAGAATCCAAAAGATTTTGAGAAACAAAATTCAAGCCAGCAATTTTTTTTTGGATAATCATCCACAAATTCAAGCCAGCTAGATGGCTTCCTCTCTCTCTTTTGATTCTCAATACAATGGTCTCTTGGAGATCTATTTGATGTAATTCTTTTTGCGGTGTGTTTGTTGGGATCCATTGAACTTTGAGTTTATGATCAGATCTATGTTTTATCCATGAAAGTTATTTGAGTCTTTTGATATCTTATATGCATGATTACTTATAGCCTTGTATTTCTTCTTTGAATCTTTGGTTTAGTTAGGCCAACTAGATCGATTTTTCTTGCCATGGGAAGAGGTGCTTTGTGATGGGTTCGATCTTACGGTGCTTGATCCCAGTGACAGAAGGGGAACCGACATGTATGTATCGTTGCTATTAAGGATAACAAGATGGGGTCTATTTCTACATAAATAGATCTTGTCTACATCATGTCATCGTTCTAATTGCATTACTCTGTTTCTCCATGAACTTAATACACTAGATGCATGCTGGATAGCGGTTGATGTGTGGAGTAATAGTAGTAGATGCAGGCAGGAGTCGGTCTACTAATCTTGGACGTGATGACTATATAATGATCATTGCCTGGATATCGTCATAATTATTTGAAGTTCTATCAATTACCCAACAGTAATTTGTTTACCCACCGTATGCTATTTTTCTCGAGAGAAGCCACTAGTGAAATCTACGGCCCCGGGTCTATTTTCTCATCATATATTTTCATATCTCTTTTGCTATTTACCTTTTTATTTATTTGCCACTTTTATTTTTAGATCTATATTTCTAAAAACCCAAAAATATTTTGCTTCACTTTATTTTATTCGTGATCTATTTATCCAATCTACTACAGTTTATCTCCCATCTGTTTGCCAATTTCTAGCACCGTTACCCGAAAGGGATTGACAACCCCTTTAACACGTCGGGTTGCAAGTATTTGTTCTTTGTGTGCAGGTGCTGTTTACATAGTGTTGCTTGGTTCTCCTACAGGTTCAATAACCTTGGTCTCATCACTGAGGGAAATACCTACCGTTGCTGTGCTACATCATCCCTTCCTCTTTGGGGAAATACCGACGTAGTTCAAGCCAACATCACCTACCATGTGGCAGGGCTTTAGTCCCGGTTGGTGTCACCAACCGGGACTAATGGTCCCCAGGCCCCATCGCGTGCGGCCGGCCACGTGGCAGGGATTTAGTCCCGGTTCGTGGCCAACCGGGACTAAAGGGTGGGACCCTTTAGTCCCGATTTATTAGTCCCGGTTGGTGAACCGGGACTAAAGGCCCTTCCCAACTAGGACTAATGTCCCGTTTTCTACTAGTGTGTAGCCGCCCCGTTGGCCCATGCGCCTGCCCCAAGGGATAAGATCAAATCCCTTTAAAATAGGAGATAAGATCAAAAGGGGAGGCTTTACTTGGGAAAGGGGATTACTATTTCAGGTGGTACTATTCATGTATGTACTATTCATGTGGTACTGTTCACGCGGCACTATTCCTGCTCCTCCAAGTTTCCTCCCCTATATATAGTGGGGAGGGGTGTGGGGCACAGCACGCTTCCACCCTTGGCCGCCCCCTCCCTCTCTTCCTCCTCCACGTTCCATCAGTGCTTGGCGAAGCCCTGCCGGATTTTCGCAGCCACCACCATCACCTCGCCGTCGTGCTTGTTCCGATCTCATCTACCTCCTCTCCCTTGCTTGCTAGATCAAGAACAATAGGACGTCATCGAGCCGAACATGTGCTAATCTCGGAGGTGCCGACCGTTAGGCACTAGATCGGATTGGATCGCGATTGGATCATGGCGGGTATGACTACATCAACCACGTTACGACGCTAATGCTTTTGGTCTACAAGGGTATGTCGACACACTCCCCTCTCATTGCTATGCATCTCCTAGATTAGATCTTGGGTGTTCGTAGGAATTTTTTGATTTTCATGCTTCGTTCCCCATCAGTGGTATCAGAGCCAGGTTTATGCATAGATGTATATGCATGAGTAGAACACAAAGAAGTTGTAGGTGTTGATGTTCAGATTGCTTACCTCCATTGTGTTATTTGGATTCGGCGGTATTATGGGATGAAGCGGCTCGGACCAACCTTACTTGTCCTCGCACATGAGACCGGTTCCACCGACTAACATGTAACTTGTATTGCATAAGGTGGCTGGCGGGTGTCTGTCTCTCCTACTTTAGTTGAATCTAATTTGACAAAGGCAGTCCTTGTACAAGGTTAAAAGGCAACTTGATTATCACCGTTGTGGCTTTGCATAGGTAAGAACGGTTCTTGCTAGTTGCCCATAGCAGCCATGTAAAATTTGCAACAACAAAGTAGAGGACGTCTAACTTGTTTTTGCAGGGCATGTTGTGATGTGGTATGGCCAAAACGTGATGTGATATATGTTGATGTATGAGATGATCATGTTTTGTAATAAGTTCACGACGTGCATGTCCATGAGTACGGCAACCGGCAGGAGCCATAGGCTTGTCTTTAATTTATTTTATGACCTGCATGTGAAGTAATAATGCCATGTAATTGCTTTACTTTATCGCTATGTGTAAGCAATAGTTGTAGAAGCAATAGTTGGCGAGACAACCATGTGATGATGATACGTCTCCAACGTATCTATTATTTTTGCTTGTTCCATGCTATGATATTATTATTCTTGGATGTTTTTATTACCATTTCATACATTTTTATATCATTTTTGGGGACTAACCTATTAACTTAGTGCCACGTGCCAGTTCCTATTTTCTGCCCTATTTTTGTTTTACAGAAAATCAATATGAGATAAGATCAAATCATCCTGAAACTTTTTGGAGATTTTTTCTGGAGATAAGGATCAACGGGAACTTGGAAGCCAAGGAAGAAACGTTTGGAGGGCCCAACATGGCACCTGGGCGGGCCCCGGGGAGGCGCCCCAGTGCCATGTGGGCCCCTCCCAACTCCTTTTGCCCTACTTCCGCCTCTATAAATTCAGACGAATTCCAAAAACCCTAGGGGAGTCCACAAAATACTTTTTCCGCTGCCGCAAGCCTCTGTTCTCGCGAGATCTCATCTTGAGGCCTTCTCCGGTACTCCGCCGAAGGGGGAACTCATCACGGAGGGGCTCTACATCAACCTTGCCGCCTCTCCGATGATGTGTGAGTAGTTCACGATAGTCCTACGGGTCCGTAGGTAGTAGCTAGATGGCTCTCTCTCTCTTTCCGATTCTCAATACAACGGTCTCCATGAACTTCATGGAGATCCATTCGATGTAATGACTTTGTGCAGTGTGTTTGTTGGGATCCGATGAATTGTGAGTTTATGATAAGATCTAAACTTGTTTTATTTGAGTTCTTCTCTGATCTCTTTTATGGATGATTTAGTATAGCCTTGTATTTCTTCTCTGAAGTTTTTGTTTGTTTTGGCTAACTAGATTGGATCTTCTTGCAATGGGAAGAGGTGCTCGGTAATGGGTTTGATCTTGCGGTGCTCAGTCCTAGTGACAGAAGGGGAGTTGACACGGAAGTACTGTTGCCATTAACGATAAGATGTTGGGATGAATTCTTGTTAGCGTTTATCTTGACTACATCATGTCATCGTTCTTAATGCATTACTTCGTTCTTATGAACTTAATACACTAGATGCATGCTAGATAGCGGTCGATGTGTGAAGTAATAGTAGTAGATGCAGGCAGGAGTCGGTTTACTTGATTTGGATGTGATGCCTATATCATGATCATTGCCTTGGATAGTGCCATAATTATTTTCTTTTCTATCAATTGCCCAACAGTAATTTGTTTATCCACCATATGCTATTTTCATGAGAGATGCCTCTAGTGAACTCTACGGCCCCTGGGTCTACTTTTATCATAAGATCTATCTTGTTTACTTATACAAAAATACCAAAAATACTTGCTGCACTTTTTTTATCTTTTATTTATTTATCAATCTATCATATACCATTTAATCTCGTTACTTGACCGCCGAGAGATTGACAACTCTCGTTTGCGTTGGGTGAGAGGGTTTGCGTTTTGTGTGTAGGTGCTATTTACGTGGTGTTGCTTGGTTCTCCTACTGGATTGATAACCTTGGTTTCTTAACTGAGGGAAATACTTACTCTACTGTGCTGCATCATCCTCTCCACTTCGGGGATAAAAATCCAACGCAGTCTACAAGTAGCAAAAATAATTTCTGGCGCCGTTGCCAGGGAGACATCATCAACATTACCAAGTACCTACACTCTCAACTCTTACCTTTGCAATTACTTTATCTGCCATTTGCCTCTCGTTTTCCTCTCCCCCCACTTCTAAATATTTTCTTTCTCGTTTGCCATTTTCATTTGCCCTTTTTATTTGCCTTTTTCTTGTTCACTATCTTTGCTTGTGTTGCCATGTGCCTTCTATTTGCTTGCATCTTTGCTTGCTAAAAATCTATTATTATGGATCCTCATCCACTTGCTAATCTTTTCAAAAGACCAATTTATGGTGAACCAATTGCTAGTGAGTTGCGTGCACATGATTATCTCTATGAAGTTTTGCTTGAAAATCATGAATCAGAAAATTTTCATGAAGTGTTGAAAAAAGAAATTTATGAAGTGATTATGCTAATTATGTTACTATAAATTCTATTAATGTCAAATATGCTAATGATGTGCAAAACTCCAGCTTGGGGATGATAATCCCACTATTTTGGAAGAGTGTAAATATTTTATGCATGTGGATCATCAAGATAATATTTTATATGTCAGTTATATTGTTGAGTTTGATTATTATCCTGCAAGTAATTATTATGAGAGAGGCAATTATGGTTGTAGAAATTTTCATGTTACTAAATTACCTCTCTTTGTATTGAAATTCTTAATGCTTCATTCTTCCTATTTGCATATGCTAGATGTTGCTTGTCTTGATAATTTATTTTCTTACAGGATGCCTATGCATAGGAAGTATGTTAGACTTAAATGAGTTTGTCACATGTTATATGATGCTCTCTTTGTGCTTCAATTCTTGTCTTTCATGTGAGCATCATTGAAATCTCAAACCTATCTTAATAACTATAAAGAAAGAGCTTGTTGGGAGGCAACCCAATGAATAAAATAAATTTTTGTTTTTTTTTTGCTTTTTGGTTCTGTTCTTTTGTTTAAACTTTATTTTCCTCTGTTTTGAGTTGGTTTTAATATTTTAATTAGTGTTTGTGCCAAGTAAGATCTTTGGGATGATGTGGATGCTTGTGAACGCAATTCTGTGAAAAACAGAAACTTTGACGCCCAGTCCATAATATTTATAAATTTTTTAGTGCGTAGAATGAATCTGAATTTTTTACATGTGATTGATATACAAATTTTTCACGTTGTCCTAATTTTTCAGAATTTTTGGAGTTACAGTAGTTTGGATTTTCGACAGATTACAACAGACTATTCTGTTTTTGACAGATTCTGTTTTCTATGCATTGTTTGCTTGTTTTGATGAAACTATGGATTGTATCGGGGGGTGCAAGCCATGGTAAAGTGAGAACACAGTACCTATAATGCAAAATACAATTTGAATGGGTTTTGAACAGTACTTATAGTTGTAATTTGTTTGGTTATACTAATGGATCTCACGAAGGTTTTGTTGAGTTTTGTGTGATTGAAGTTTTCAAGTTTTGGGTGTGACGACGATGGATGAAGGAATGAAGAGATGCAAAAGCCTAAGCTTGGGGATGCCCAAGGCACCCAAAGGTAATATCCAAGGATACTCAAGCGTCTAAGCTTGTCGATGCCCCGGAAGGCATCCCCTCTTTCTTCTAACGACTATCGGTAACACACTTGAGGCTATATTTTTATTCATCACATGATATGTGTTTTGCTTGGAGCGTCTTGTATGATATGAGTCTTTTATTTTTAGTTTGTCACAATCATCACCTCTGAACACATTTGCTTGAGATAGCTTGATGTCATCATAATTTGTTAGAATTGCTCTTTGTGCTTCACTTAAATTTGTTGAGTTAGATGGTTGCTCTAGTGCTTCACTTATATCTTTTTGAGCACGGTGGTGCGTTTGTTTTGAAGAAACTTGTTCTCATGCTTCACTTATATCCTTTTGAGAATGATAGATATTTTGTAGAAATGTTGCTCTCATGCTTCACTTATACCTTTTTGAAAGTTTGAAAATGGTTGTGGTAAATTGCACAAGCTATGAGCTTGGTCCCCATGTGATGAATATTCAAGTAGAATAATGAAAACTAGCATAAAAAATTTATGGGACATGAAAAACTTGATTCTTTGCAATAGTTTTGAGATATGTAGATGATGATATGTGAGTTATGTTCATGAGTAATTATGCTTTAGTATGAATAGTGATGTTAAGGTTTATGATTCCCTATGCAAGCACGAAAGTCAATAGTTATGCAATGAAGTTACATCCTACTTGTGGTGCATTATTCGGTGTTGGTTATGTTTTATGTATGCATGTGCATCATTATGGTTTCTTAGTTGGTCGCTTCTCTACCTTTATGCTAGCCTCCATTTGTACTAAGTGGGAATACTACTTGTGCATCCTTTACCTTAAACTTGTTTTGCCAATTGTGTCCACCATATCTACATATATACGGTATTTCAACGCCGTCCTAAGTAAATTTGCATGTGCCATCTCTAAAAAAATTTCAAAAATAATTTCTCTTTTGTGTGCCAGTATCGCTTATGAAGCGGTGAGGTGTGGCCAACGATTTTCATGTTGGATATGTCACTCTCACGATGAGTGTATATTCACTTGTCATTGCACGAGAGTGTGGCGGTAAAAGGGATGCCCAGTCCCAAAATAAATTGAATTTACTTGGAATGTGTTTGTATGGAGGGCACCCGTGAATACGGCTAGCCATGGATTGTCATAAGGAAAGGTGGTAAACAAACTCCTTCAGATGTGAATGGAAAAAATGGACATAAGTCTCAAAACCATGGAACGATGATGGGGAGCAAAAAATTTATTTTCTGTTTGGGAACCGCCTATGAAATATCGAATGTGAAAAGTGTTGGGAACTCTAAGTCGTTCTTGTTAACGAGAAAAGCATGCCTCCCAAAATAAATGTTTCATCTCTTTTAAAAACTTGAGCTCTGGCACCTCTATAAATCAATGCTTCCCTCTGCGAAGGGCCTTTCTATTTATTTTTATGTTGAGTCTCATCCTTCTCATTAAAAGCACCAACTAGGGGGTCATGTGATCATATGTGTGCATGGAGTATGATTGATATTCGAGTGTGTTTCATGAATGGATCAATGATTGAGCATACTGGGCTAGGGATAATTTTCTTTAGCATTGTTATTTTGAAAGGCATGGTTGCTTGTTAGCATCACTTGAGTATTTATGTCTTCATGTCAAACAATATACTATTGCTTTGAATCATACAAGTCCTCATGTCTATGCTCTTAAAATAATTTGAAGTATGTTGCGTAGCATTCCACAATCAAAAATATGTTTTATCAATTTCCTACTCAAGGACGAGCAGGAGTTAATCTTGGGGATGCTTGATACGTCCCCAACGTATCTACTATTTTTGCTTGTTCCATGCTATGATATTATTATTCTTGGATGTTTTTATTATCATTTCATACATTTTTATACCATTTTTGGGGACTAACCTATTAACTTCGTGCCACGTACCAGTTCCTGTTTTCCGCCCTGTTTTTGTTTTACAGAAAATCAATATCAGATAAGATAAAATCGTCCCGAAACTTTTTGGAGATTTTTTTCTGGAGATAAGACAGGAACTTGGAAGCCAAGGAAGAAACATTTGGAGGGCCCCACATGGCACCTGGGCGCGCCCCGGGGGGGCGCCCCAGTGCCATGTGGGCCCCTCCCAGCTCCTTTTGCCCTACTTCCGCCTCCATAAATTTAGAAGAATTCGAAAACCCTAGAGGAGCCCACAAAATACTTTTTCCGCCGCCGCAAGCCTCTGTTCTCACGAGATCCCATCTGGAGGCCTTCTCCGGTACTCCACCGGAGGGGGAACTCATCACGGAGGGGCTCTACATCAACCTTGCCACCTCTCCGATGATGCATGAGTAGTTCACCATAGACCTACGGGTCCATAGGTAGTAGCTAGAAGGCTCTCTCTCTCTCTCTCTCTCTTTGTGATTCTTAATACAACAGTCTCCATGATCTTCATGGAGATCCATTCGATGTAATGACTTTGTGCGGTGTGTTTGTTGTGATCCGATGAATTGTGAGTAAATGATTAGATCTATCCTTGTTTTATTTGAGTTCTTCTCTAGTCTCTTTTATGCTTGATTTAGTATACCTTTCTTCTCCGAAGTTTTGGTTTGGTTTGGCCAACTAGATTGGATCTTCTTGCAATGGGAAGAGGTGCTCGGTAATGGGTTCGATCTTGCGGTGCTCAGTCCTAGTGATAGCAGGGGAGTTGACACGCAAGTATTGTTGCCATTAAGGATAACAAGTTGGGATGAATTCTTGTTAGCGTTTATCTTGACTAATTCATGTGATCGTTCTTAATGCGTTACTTCGTTCTTATGAACGTAATACACTAGATGCATGCTGGATTGCAGTCGATGTGTGAAGTAATAGTAGTAGATGCAGGCAGGAGTCGGTCTACTTGTTTTGGATGTGATGCCTATATCATGATCATTGCCTTGGATAGCGTCATAATTATTTGCTTTTTTATCAATTGCCCAATAGTAATTGGTTTACCTACCGTATGCTATTTTCTTGAGAGATGCCTCTAGTGAACTCTACGGCCCCCGGGTCTACTTTTATCATAAGATCTATCTTGTTTACTTATACAAAAATGCCAAAAATACTTGCTGCACTTTTTTATCTTTTATTTATTTATCAATCTATCATATACCATTTAATCTCGTTACATGACCGCCGAGAGATTGAGAACCTCTCGTTTGCGTTGGGTGCGAGGGTTTGCGTTTTGTGTGTAGGTGTTGTTTACGTGGTGTTGCTTGGTTCTCCTACTGGATTGATAACCTAGGTTTCTTAACTGAGGGAAATACTTACTCTACTGTATTGCATCATCCTCTCCTCTTCGGGGATAAAAATCCAATGCAGTCTACAAGTAGTAGATGACACAATGATGGAGATCATGGTGTCATGCCGGTGACGATGGAGATCGTGCCGGTGCTTTGGAGATGGAGATCAAAAGCAAGAGATGATGATGGCCATATCATGTCAGACACACACACACACATATATATATATATATTGATTGCATGTGATGTTTATCCTTTTATGCATCTTATTTTGCTTAGGACGACGGTAGCATTATAAGATGATCCCTTCACTAAATTTCAAGATAAAAGTGTTCTCCCTAAGTATGCACCGTTGCAAAAGTTCATCGTTTCGAAGCACCTCGTGATGATCGGGTGTGATAGACTCTATGTTCGCATACAACGGGTGTAAGCCAGTTTTACGCATGCGGAATACTTAGGTTAAACTTGATGAGCCTAGCATGTACAGACATGGCCTCGGAACACGGAGGACCGAAAGGTCGAACATGAGTCATATAGTAGATATGATCAACATGGAGATGTTCACCATTAATGACCACCCCATCTCACATGATGATCGGACATGGGTTGGTTGATTTGGATCATGTAACACTTAGACAACGTGAGGGATGTTGATTTAAGTGGGTGTTCATTAGTAATATGATTAATTGAACCAATTATCATGAACATAGTCTTAATGTCTTTGCAAAATTATTTTGTAGATCAATGGCTCGCGCTGTAGCTCCCCTGAATTTTAATGCGTTCCTAGAGAAAGCTAAGTTGAAAGATGACCGAAGCAACTATGCGGACTGGGTCCGTAATTTGAGGATTATCATCACTGCTGCACAGAAGGCTTATGTCCTTGATGCACCGTTAGGTGTGCCACCCTCTCCCTCGACTGTGGATGCTATGAACATCTGGCAGACTCAAGTTGATGACTACTCGATAGTTCAGTGCGCCATGCTATACGGCTTAGAACCGGGGCTCCGAAGACGTTTTGAGCACCACGGAGCATATGAGATGTTCAGGAGCTAAAATTGGTATTTCAAGCTCATGCCCGGGTCAAGAGGTATGACACCTCCGACAAGTTATTTAGCTGCAAGATGGAGGAGAACAGCTCCGTTAGTGAGCATGTACTCAAAATGTCTGGGTACTACAACCGCTTGAATCAGTTGGGAGTTAATCTTCCGGATGAAGTAGGGATTGATAGAGTTCTCCAGTCACTGCCACCAAGCTACAAGGCCTTTGTGATGAACTATGATATGCAAGGGATGGAGAAAATGATCCCTGAGCTCTTCGCGATGCTTAAGGTCGCGGAGGTAGAAATCAAGAAAGAGCATCAAGTGTTGATGGTGAATAAGTCCACTAGTTTCAAGAAAAAGGGCAAGGGAAAGAAAGGGAACTTCAATAAGAATGGCAAGGCAGTTGCCGCTCTCATGACGAAACCCAAGGCTAGACCCAAACCTGAGACTGAGTGTTTCTATTGCAAGGGGAATGGCCACTGGAAGCGGAACTGCCCCAAGTACTTGGCAGATAAGAAGGCTGGCAACGTCCACAAAGGTATATATGATATACATGTTATTGATGTGTACCTTACTAGTGCTCAAAGTAGTGCCTGGGTATTTGATACTGGTTCGGTTGCTAATATTTGTAACTCAAAATAGGAGTTGCGGAATAAACAAAGACTAGCTAAGGATGAGGTGAGGATGCGCATTGGAAATGGTTCCAAGGTTGATGTGATCGCCGTTGGCACGCTACCTCTATGTTTACCTTCGGGATTAGTTACGAACCTAAATAATTGTTGTTTGGTGCCTGCGTTAAGCATGAACATTATATCTGGATCTTGTTTATTGCGAGACGATTATTCATTTAAGACAGAGAATAATGGTTGTTCTATTTATATGGATAATATCTTTTATGGTCATGCACCCCTTGTGAATGGTTTGTTCTTGTTGAATCTCAATCGTAATGATACACATGTTCATAATATTGATGCCAAAAGTTGCAAAGTTAATGAAGATAGTACCACATATTTGTGGCACTGCCGCTTAGGTCAAATTGGTGTAAAGTGCATGAAGAAACTCCATGCTGAGGGACTTTTGGAATCTCTTGATTATGAATCATTTGAGACATGTGAACCATGCCTCATGGGCAAGATGACTAAAACCCTGTTTTCCGGTTCAATGGAGCGAGCTAGTGACTTGTTGGAAATAATACATACCGATGTATGTGGTCTGATGAGTGTTGAAGCACGCGGTGGATATCGTTATTTTCTTACCTTCACAGATGATTTGAATAGATATGGGTATATTTACTTAATGAAACAGAAGTCTGAAACATTTGAAAAGTTCAAGGAGTTTCAGAGTGAAGTGGAGAATCATCGTAATAAGAAAATTAAATTTCTACGATCTGATCATGGAGGTGAATATTTGAGTTACGAGTTTGGTATGCATTTAAGAAAATGGGGAATTGTTTCAAAGACACGCCACCTGGAACACCATAGCGTAATGGTGTGTCCGAAAGTCGTAATCGTACTCCATTGGATATGATGAGTTCTATGATGTCTCTTACCGATTTGCTACTATCATTTTGGGGTTATGCATTAGAGACAGCCGCATTCACTTTAAATAGGGAACCGTCTAAATCCATTGAGACGACACCGTATGAATTATGGTTTGGCAAGAAACCTAAGCTATTGTTTCTTAAAGTTTGGGGATGCGACGCTTATGTCAAGAAGCTTCAACCTGATAAGCTCGAACCCAAAGCGGAGAAGTGCATCTTCATAGGATACCCGAAAGAGACCATTGGGTATACCTTCTATCACAGATCCGAGGGCAAGACCTTTTTGCCAAGAATGAGTCCTTTCTTGAGAAGGAGTTTCTCTCGAAAGAAGTGTGTGGGAGGAAAGTAGAACTTGATGAGGTAATTGTACCTTCTCTCGAATTGGAAAGTAGCACATCATAGAAAGTAGTTGTAACACCTCAGTGGTTAGCTACAGTAATCCCCTATTTGATAATGCCATGTCATCATGATCAACAGTGCTTAAACATCATTTGGATCATATCTCTTTTCAAATTACAATTCAAATTGAAATTCAAACTAAAAGTGGAAATAAAAGTTGTTCAAATTTGAAAACTAAAATGTCATAATATTGTAAATAGTCTAGAGACAATTCTAAAATTATAACCAACTTTCTCTAAATTAATTATGTGCCTCTAACAGCAACAAAACAAAGATATTTAATCCATTTTCATTTGATTAAAATCCAAATAAAATTCAATTGCCCCCAAACCAATTTCTAGCAGTGGCTAATTTTGCACTGTAATTATTGGGCTAAGTCACATATTTTTCAAAAGTCATCTAGTGGCCAAACTATTTACAAAACAGAAAAGAAAAATAGAGAAAGCAGAAAATATAAAGAAAGGAGAAAAGGCCCGTAGTGGCTGGGCTCTAGTCACCCGCGTGGCCCAGCCCACTCCCCTCGCTCGTCCGCTTCCTCCCCTGTTCACCGCGCTCGCTGTCGCCTCCACCACAGCCGCAGCGCCTGGCCCCCCCTCCCCCTCGCTCGACAGCGCGTCGCCGCGCTCGCCGTGGGGGATAAGGACGAGTCCCGCGACCCCCCTGGCGCCCCCAGTTTCCCCCCTCTTGCCCCTCGCCGCACTCTGCCTCGCCAGATCCCCATCGCCCAAACGCCATCGCCGCCGTCCAGCTCCCTCCACCGCGACCACCGACCGCCCCGAGCATTGTCGTCATGCCCTGAAGCGCGACCGTCGTCCGCCTCATCGTCCCCGACTACGCACGCGGGCCGGGAGCCACCAGAGCGCCCGCAGCACCGTCGTCTTCCTCCTCCAGACGTCGGAGCTCCGTCGCCGTCTCCGTCGTCCCCCTGCTCCTACTAAGCTTCCATGGGCCCTCGAGAGCCGCACGGTGAGCTCCGCGTCCCCTCCCTCTTCCCTGCAGCTCCGTTTCGAGCTGGCCAGCCGCCGCTGCTACTGCCAAGCTCCAGCTGCCGCCATTGCCGGCAATCTCGTCGCTCCCGTACCGTTTTGCTCGAAAAGTAGCCCCGACGAGTTCCCGGGGTCCCATAGAGCTCGCATGTGTAGATAGTTCGCCCGAACATGCCGCGTAGCTGCATTTCTGAGAAGGCCCAAACTCCGGCCGCCGCTTCGAGCTCGTTTCCGGCGAGCTCCGACCACCTTCCCCCGTGAGGTTGCCACCGTTGAGTGTGGTGCTCTTTGGTCTTTCGAACGCGACCGGTATCACCCGATTTGGTGCGCTTGGGCGAAAACCCGACGTTCGCCGGTGTTCGGACACCGCACGCGAGCTCGCCGCAGCAGCTCCGGTGGCTCCGCTGTGCTGGCACCGGCGTGGCCCGCCCCGGTGACATTGCCCCTGGGCCCCGCGGGTCCACCAGTCAGGGTTGACTGGGTCAACCCTACTGACTATGCAGCATGGGCCACAAACATGTGGGCCCCGCGCTAATTAACTGATTTTCTAAATAAATAAATTGGTTAATTAATCCATTGTTTAATAAGATAGCTAATTAGTCACTGACAGTAGGCCCCACTAGTAGATTAACTAGCTTAACTAAATTGTTAGTTTCTGAGTCACTGACAGGTGGGTCCCACCTGTCAGTTTGACTAGTCAGCTGGTCAGCTGGCCGCTGATGGAGGCATGTCATCATGCTGACATCATAATTTATTTCTGACGAATTTAGTGATTAAAACAATTTCAGAATATTGATTAAACTTTGAAATTCAATAGAAAATAAACCGTAGCTGGGATCGAAAAACTTTGTACATGAAAATTGCTCAGAACGACGAGACGAATCCGAATGCGCGGTCCGTTCGTCCGCCACACGTCTCTAGCATAGTGAACATGCAACCATCCCCCTCCGTTTCATCTGCCCGAAAATGCCAAACTTCGGGAAAACATTCCCGGATGTTATTCCTCTTCGTCGGTATCACCGAGCACTGCGATAGGTCACCCCTAGCTCTGCGTATTGTCATGTCATGCTCTTGTTTGCTTTATATTAACTGTTTCCTCCCCCTCTTCTCTCTCGGTAGACCCCGCTGCAGACACTTTTCCTGAGACCGACGCAGCTCAGGAGCCCGACGACACCGTTGACGACCTTGCCTTTGCCGCCGAGCAACCAGGCAAGCCCCCCCTTTGATCATCCCGATATCGCCCATTCTATTTTCTCATGCTTGCATTAGAATTGCTGCCGCTACTGTTTATCCTATTCTGATGCATAGCCTATTTATTGTAACCTGCTATTGATACCTTACCTGCTTATCCTAAACTGCTTAGTATAGGCTGGGTAGAGACTTATCAGTGACCCCACTTGTCCCGACTGCCCCGCTGGATTATCAGAAGACCCGGTTAATGGGATTGACGACCAGGCCCCGACACCGCACCTCACACCCCCTTTATCTGTACGACACTGCAGCATTACTATCGAGTGCCGAGGGTGATACCTCGTAAGCACTTCCGATGATAACTCTGCGGAGTAGTTACTCGGTCATGGCCATCGAGGGTGATTCCTCTTTCTCCACTTCCGATATGACCCTGTCGTGCAACACATCAAGTGTGAACCCATCGAGGGTGATTCCTCTGAGTTCACCTTGACGGATACATCAAGTAGGAATCCAAAGAGGGTGATACCTCGGATTCCCCTGATGTTATGGACACACGGATACCTGGACTTTACACTATTACTTGGAAAGGCGGGTCGACCCTGAGGGGTACCCGCGTGAGCCTAAGTGGCGAATGTTGTGGAGACAGGTTAACCTGGAGGTTGCCCGAGATATGAATACGAGGCGTGGCCGGGCATTGTTGGCCCTTCCCGCAAGTCCTCGAGACGGGGCGACGGGGTCACATCGATCATGAGTCTCTGCTCGTTACCACACTACCAACATACTACGATTTGGATATTTGATCTGAGTGGGCCTCTGGCCCGATAGCACTAACCATCATGCGGGAAAAGTTATGGTCACTCTGCATCGTATGCATCAGCCGAAAGCTTTGTCAGATGTCCAGTTCAGCATTGTGGCCTGGTCGGATCGTGCCGGTGGCGCTGTTATCCACCCTGCTCGCAACGACCCAGAGAGCACAGGGCGATGGCCCAAGACCCCTGAGCGCTTAGGTTGTAGACCGGCGGGGACCTCTCTGCTGAGCTCTAGGTAGGGTTGCGATGTGTCGTTTGGCCGAGGCCGGGCATGACCCGGAAAAGTGTGTCCGGCCAAAGTTAAGAGAGCGTGGTGGGTAAGTTTGTGCACCCCTGCAGGGAAGAACTAATCTATGCATAACCGGATCCTCGGTAACGGACACTCGGAGTTGTATCCCGATCGATACAACTAGAACATATTGATGAGATGTGATATGGATATTATGGCTCTGGGATTACTTTCTCGCAGGGAGTCGAGAAAGGATCTCTGTCCAAGGTTGATGACAGTATGGCTCTGGGATTGCTTTCTCGTAGGGAGTCGAGAAGGGATCTTTGGCCGAGGTTGATAACACTTCTACTACTTATACTATGCTAATCTACACTCTTCTAATGCTGCAATACCGCTGAAGATGCTAGTCTTCGATAGGACTAGACCTTCTCTCTATTCTGGCATTTCTGCAGCCCAGTCCACATATACAGCCTCCCCTTGATAATGTTGCATATGTAGTATAGATCCTTGCTTGCTGAGTACTTCGGATGAGTACTCACGGTTGCTTTGACTTCTTTTTCCCCCATATCCATTTGATGCAACCAGATGATGGAGCCCCTGAGATAGCTGCCCCCGCCGACGATCGCTACTACTACCACCTCGAGAGTGGTTACTTCTACGAGCTGGCCGACGACCAGGAGTAGTATCGGAGGGTCCCAGGCAGGAGGCCTGCGCCTTTCGATCGTAGTTTTGTTTTGCCCCGCCTTGATAAAGGCTTTTCTAGCTTTCTTTTATATCTGTACTCCGATATCTGATGCTTCCACTGACGCTTGTAGGCAAGCTTATGTATTCGAGCCCTCGAGGCCCCTGGCTTGTAATATAAAGCTTGTATGACTTTATTTATGTTTTAGAGTTGTGTTGTAATACCTTCCCGTGAGTCCATAGGCTTGATCATGTGCATTTGCGTGTATGATTAGTGCACGATTGAGCTGGGGGCGTCACAAGTTGGTATCAGAGCCGACTGCCTCTAGGAAACCACCTTTCTAACTCCTTGGCCGAAGTTGAGTCTAGTCATCTAAAACTGTTTTACTAACTTGGCTGTGTGGCTTACGGGCCCACCTCGCCAATTGGGTGGTATTAGGATCTTTTATTCCTCGTCTATACTCTGGGACTCTGACCTCTCTTCTATTTGGGTTAAATGAATTTACTAACGCCGACACTTAGGATCTCATAAATCTTGTCTACACGGAGAACTGGATATCTATGCTTAATTCTTTACCATTGATCTGATTAGTCTGATAATCATTTTCCTTTCCATTGTTTTGTTTAACCTTTCTCTCTGAGTTGTATTATACTTCTCATTGCCTTTTAACAACCCTAAATTTCCTGTGTTTCAGATGGATCATTTGTTTCCACCACGCCCTACGACGCAGCTTGTGCTTCGCACTTGGGCTCGTGGTTCCCCTGGTTTTCCAACTGTCCTGATCTCCCTCCTGACCAGACTGGGCTACCGCTGGTACCCCGAGTACATGGTCTACGAGGATTACTGTGAGTTCAACCAGGAGCAGTACCATGCTGATGTTCATATCTATGATCAGCGCGATGACTCAGACATTGAGCTGCACCTTTTCCATGGTATCGGCGTGACGATTGAGATGGCAGTACATGATGCCGCCTACTCTGCGGTCGCACATCTCCGACGAGAGTTCAACGATAGCTTGGATGCTTCTGAGTTCCGATACATTCCGTATGCCCCTACTGGAGATACTACTAGATACTACACAGCTATCTGTGCCCCGTACGAGCGTCGTCGATACGACCCGCATGTTCTGATTCAGTGCACTCAGGCTCTGGATCGCACTATTCGGGCTCTTGCCGTCAAGTTGGTTGCCGCTCGAGCACGCCTCTACGATGCTATGATGTAGTTGCTACCAGCTGTTCATGCAGGGATACATCCAGAGTACATCCTTTACCCGAGCAGGACTCAGATATATGCTGGTATTGATTGGCCTGCTGTTGGAGGTCACGCACCTTCACGTGGACCTCTTCTTTCAGCTCGAGACCGGGTTCTACATCAGAGTGCACATGGAGCACAGGATCCTTCCGCGATGAACACTCGTCGTCCACACGTGCAGCTACCCCGTTTCAGTGGATCTTCCCGACGTTGATGTAGCCTTTGCTATGTCTCGTGGTGTACTTCCTTACCGCATGCCTGCGCGCCGCCTACCATATCTAGCTTTTGAATTTGAGCCGTTATGCTATTCGCATGTACCCGACTCTGTGTATGGATCTGTATGTCTTAATTGACTACTGTTAAGTATCTAGTACACTGGTTAATTATTGTCGTGTTACATCATGCTTGTCGCTAAACACCCGCAACTGCTTTTACTGAACTACCCCTATTGAAACTTAGCAGGATGGTTAGACCAGGTGGTCGTGGTCGTGGTCGTGCCCCAGAACACCCACCACTGCCAGATTATATGGCAGCTATGATGCAACAATTCGAGCTCAACCGCCTGTTCATGACTGGGATTATGGCTCAGTTCCCGCATCTGAACAACCCTCCTTCAATAACTCTGCCAGAATTTATGCGTCTTAACCCAACTCAGTTCCGCAACTCTGAGAAACCACTGGATGCTGATGACTAGATTCGCGATATCACTCATGAGATGGAGTCTGCAAATGTCTCCCCTGCCAACTTTGTCGCCTTCGCGTCCTTTTTCTTAAAGGGTCCCACTGCTCAATGGTGGGACACCCACAAACGTACACTGCCTGCTGGAACAGCCGTTACTTGGCCTGAGTTCCAGGCTGCTTTCCATGCCCGATATATTCCTCAAGGAATCATGGACCGGATGAAAACTCAGTTCCGCAACCTCACTCAGGGCAATAAGACTGTCGAAGCTTATCAGCAGGAATTCCTTGATCTGTCCCGCTATGCTGAAGAAGACATCGCCACGGATGCCCATAGACAAGAGAAGTTGCGTAATGGACTCCACCCAGACATCGAGCTTGCACTTGCTGCTCAAGACTTCACCGACTTTACTAATCTTGTGAACAAGGCTATTCTGCTTGAGACTGCTCAAATGAAGCATAAGGACTCGTAGAAGCGCTATCGTGATGTTGGCTCATCTTCGGGCTCAACACAGAAGCGAAAAACATATGATCGTCGACACGCTTACAACATTGATATTGAACAAGTCTAGGATCAACCTGCCACCGAAATGGGTACCCTTCTCGTTAACTCAGTACCTACTTCTGTTTTATTTAATTCAGCAGCGTCACATTCATTCATCTCTGAAAAATTTGCATTCATGCATGACCTTCATTATGAGGAAATGCATACTCCGTTAGCCATCCCGGCTAGTGAATTACCGTGCCCAGATAACTCCAAAATAAACACCTTGAAAGCGTTGAACGCTTCTCCGCTTGAGGGGATAAAAAACATTCTAGTCGTTCAAGATTTTCCAGACGTATCTTCGGAAGAAGATCCAAGAATACCCCGCTTTCTTTCAGTCTTCCTCTTAATTCTCGGGACGAGAATTCTTGTTAGTGGAGGAGATTTGTAACACCCCCAGTGGTTAGCTACAGTAATCCCCCATTTGATAATGCCTTGTCATCGTGATCAACAGTGCTTAAACATCATTTGGATCATATCTCTTTTCAAATTCCAATTCAAATTGAAATTCAAACTAAAAGTGGAAATAAAAGTTGTTCAAATTTGAAAACTAAAATGTTCATAATATTGTAAATAATCCAAAGACAATTCTAAAATTATAACCAACATTCACTAAATTAATTATGTGCCTCTAACAGCAATGAAATAGAGATATTTAATCCATTTTCATTTGATTAAAATCCAAATAAAATTCAATTGCCCCCAAACCAATTTCTAGCAGTGGCTAATTTTGCACTGTAATTATTGGGCTATGTCACATATTTTTCAAAAGTCATCTAGTGGCCAAACTATTTACAAAACAGAAAAGAAAAATAGAGAAAGCAGAAAATAAAAAGAAAGGAGAAAAGGCCCGCAGTGTCTGGGCTCTAGTCACCCACGCTGCCCAGCCCACTCCCCTCGCTCGTCCCCTTCCTCCCCTGTTCACCGCGCTCGCTGTCGCCTCCACCACAGCCGCAGCGCCTGTCCCCCCCTCCCCCTCGCTCGACAGTGCATCGCCGTGCTCGTCGTGGGATAAGGAGGACCCCCCTGGCGCCCCCAGTTTCCCCCCTCTCGCCCCTCGCCGCACTCTGCCTCGCCAGATCCCCATCGCCCGAACGCCATCGCCGCCGTCCAGCTCCCTCCACTGCGACCACCGACCGCCCCGAGCCTCGTCGTCATGCCCTGAAGCGTGGCCGTCGTCCGCCTCGTCGTCCCCGACTACGCACACGGGCCGGGAGCGACCGGAGCGCCCGCAACGCCGTCGTCTTCCTCCTCCAGACGTCGAAGCTCCGTCGCCGTCTCCATCGTCCCCCTACTGCTACTAAGCTTCCACGGGCCCTCGTGAGCCGCACGGTGAGCTCTGCGTCCCCTCCCTCTTCCCTGCAGCTCCGTTTCGAGCTGGCTAGCCACCGCTGCTACTGCCAAGCTTCGGCTGCCGCCATTGCCGGCAATCTCGTCTCTCCCGTACCGTTTTGCTCGAATGAGTAGCCCCGACGAGTTCCCGGGGTCGCATAGACCTCGCCTGCGTAGATAGTTCACCCGAACATGCCGCGTAGCTGCGTTTCCGAGAAGGCCCGAACTCCGGCCGCCGCTTCAAGCTCGTTTCCGGCGAGCTCCGACCACCTTCCCCCATGAGGTTGCCACAGTTGGGTGCGGCGCTCTTTGCTCTTTCGAACGCGACCGGTATCACCCGATTTGGTGCGCTGGGGCGAAAACCCGACTCTCGCCGGCGTTCCGCCACTGTGCGCGAGCTCGCCGGAGCAGCTCCGGCGGCTCCGCTGTGCTGGCGCCGGCGGGGCCCGCCCCTGTGACACTGCCCCTGGGCCCCGCGGGTCCACCAGTCAGGGTTGACTGGGTCAACCCTGCTGACTATGCAGCATGGGCCACAGACATGTGGGCCCCGCGCTAATTAACTGATTTTCTATATAAATAAAATGGTTAATTAATCCATTGTTTAATTAGATAGCTAATTAGTCACTGATAGTAGGCCCCACCAGTAGATTAAGTAGCTTAACTAAATTGTTAGTTTCTGAGTCACTGACAGGTGGGTCCCACTTGTCAGTTTGACTAGTCAGCTGGTCAGCTGACCACTGACGCAGGCATGTCATCATGCTGACGTCATAATTTTTTTCTGATGAATTTAGTGATTAAAACAATTTCAGAATATTGATTAAACTTTGAAATTCAATAGAAAATAAACCGTAGCTCGGATCGAAAAACTTTGTACATGAAAATTGCTCAGAACGACGAGACGAATCCGAATACGCAGTCCGTTCATCCGCCACACGTCTCTAGCATAGAGAACATGCAACCATCCCCCTCCGTTTCATCTACCTGAAAATGCCAAACTTCGGGAAAACATTCCCGGATGTTATTCCTCTTCGTCGGTATCACCGAGCACTGCGATAGGTCACCCCTAGCTCTGCGTGTTGTCATGTCATGCTCTTGTTTGCTTTATATTCACTGTTTCCTCCCCCTCTTCTCTCTTAGTAGACCCCACTGCAGACACTTTTCCCCAGACCGACGCAGCTTAGGAGCCCGACGACACCATTGACGACCTTGCTTTTGCCGCCGAGCAACCAGGCAAGCCCCCCCTTTGATCATCCCGATATCACCCATTCTATTTTCTCGTGCTTGCATTAGAATTGCTGCTGCTACTGTTTATCCTATTCTGATGCATAGCCTGTTTATTGTAACCTGCTATTGATACCTTACCTGCTTATCCTAAACTGCTTAGTATAGGCTGGGTAGAGACTTATCAGTGACCCCACTTGTCCCGACTGCCCCGCTGGATTATCAGAAGACCTAGTTAACGGGATTGACGACCAGGCCCCGGCACCGCACCTCACACACCCTTTATCTGTACGGCACTGCAGGATTACTATCGAGTGCCAAGGGTGATACCTCGTAAGCACTTCCGATGATAACTCTGCGGAGTAGTTACTCGGTCATGGCCATCGAGGGTGATTCCTCCTTCTCCACTTCCGATACGACCCTATCATGCAGCACATCAAGTGTGAACCCATCGAGGGTGATTCCTCCGAGTTCACCTTGACGGATACATCAAGTAGGAATCCAACGAGGGTGATACCTTGGATTCCCCTGATGTTATGGACACACGGATACCTGGACTTTACACTGTTACTTGGAAAGGCGGGTCGACACTTAGGGGTACCTGCGTGAGCCTAAGTGGCGAATGTTGTGGAGACGGGTTGACCTGGAGGTTGCCCAAGATATGAATACGAGGCGTGGCCGGGCATTCTTGGCCCTTGCCGCAAGTCCTCGAGACGGGGCGACGTGGTCACATCGATCGTGAGTCTCAGCTCGTTACCGCACTACCAACACACTACGATTTGGATATTTGATCTGAGTGGGCCTCTGGCCCGATAGCACTAACCATCACGTGGGAAAAGTTATGGGCACTCTACATCGTACGCATCAGCCGAAAGCTTTGTCAGATGTCCAGTTCAGCATTGTGGCCGGGTCGGATTCTGCCGGTGGCGCTTGTATCCACCCTGCTCGCAACGAATCGGAGAGCACAGGGCGATGGCCCAAGACCACTGAGCGCTTAGGTTGTTGATCGGCGGGGACCTCTCTCCTGAGCTCTAGGTATGGTTGCGATGTGTCGTTTGGCCGAGGCCAGGCATGACCCAGAAAAGTGTGTCTGGTCGGAGTTAAGCGAGCGTGTAGGGTAAGTTGGTGCATCCCCTGCAGGGAAGAACTAATCTATGCATAGCCGGATCCTCGGTAACGGACACTCGGAGTTGTATCCTGATCGATACAACTAGATCATATTGATGAGATGAGATATGGATAATATGGCTCTGGGATTACTTTCTCGCAGGGAGTCGAGAAAGGATCTCTGGCCGAGGTTGATGATAGTATGGCTCTAGGATTGCTTTCTCATAGGGAGAAGAGAAGGGATCTCTGGCCGAGGTTGATAACACTTCTACTACTTATACTGTGCTAATCTACACTTTTCTAATGCTGCAAGACCGCTGAAGATGCTAGTCTTCGATAGGACTAGACCTTCTCTCTATTCTGGCATTTCTGCAGCCCAGTCCACATATACAGCCTCCCCTTGATAATGTTGCATATGTAATATAGATCCTTGCTTGCTGAGTACTTCGGATGAGTACTCACGGTTGCTTTGCTTTCTTTTTCCCCCATATCCATTTGATGCAACCAGATGATGGAGCCCCTGAGACAGCTACCCCCGCCGACGATCGCTACTACTACCACCACGAGAGTGGTTACTTCTACGATCTGGCCGACGACCAGGAGTAGGATCGGAGGGTCGCAGGTAGGAGGCCTGCGCCTTTCGATCGTAGTTTTCTTTTGCCCCGCCTTGATAAAGGCTTTTCTAGCTTTCTTTTATATCTGTACTCAGATATGTGATGCTTCCGCTGATGCTTGTACGCAAGCTTATTTGTTCGAGCCCTCGAGGCCCCTGGCTTGTAATATAGAGCTTGTATAACTTTATTTATGTTTTACAGTTGTGTTGTGATATCTTCCCGTGAGTCCTTAGGCTTGATCATCTGCATTTGCGTGTATGATTAGTGCACGATTGAGCCTGGGGCGTCACAGTAGTTCCCTGTGATGCCTACACCAGCCAGAGGGGAAGCTAATGATGATGATCATGAAACTTGGGATCAATTTACTACTGAACTTCGTAGGTCGACCAGTGTACGTTCTGCACCAGAGTGGTACAGTAATCCAGTCCTGGAAGTCGTGTTGTGAGACAACAGTGAACCTACGAACTATGAAGAAGCAATGATGAGCCCGAATTTCGACAAATGGCTTGAGGCCATGAAATCCGAGATAGGATCCATGTATGAAAGCAAAGTACGTACTTTGGTGGACTTGCCCGATGACCGGCAAGCCATTGAGAATAAATGGATCTTTAAGAAGAAGACGCTGATGGTAATGTCACCGTCTATAAAGCTCGACTTGTTGCAAAAGGTTTTCGACAAATTTAAGGAGTTGACTACAATGAGACTTTCTCACCCGTAGCGATGTTTAAGTCTGGTAGAATTATGTTAGCAATTGACGCATTTTATGATTATGAAATCTGGCAGATGGACGTCAAAACAGCGTTCCTTCACGGGTTTCTTAAGGAAGAGTTGTATATGATGCAACTGGAAGGTTTTGTCGATCTTAAGGATGCTAACAAAGTATGCAAGCTCCAGCAATCCATCTATGGACTGGTGCAAGCATCTCGGAGTTGGAATATAACCTTTGATGAGGTGATCAAAGCTTTTGGTTTTATACAAACTTACGGAGAAGCTTGTATTTACAAGAAAGTGAGTGGGAGCTCTGTAGCATTTCTAATATTATATGTGGATGACATATTGTTGATTGGAAATGATATAGAATTTCTAGAAAGCATAAAAGGTTATTTAAACAAGATTTTTTCAATGAAAGACCTGGGTGAAGTTGCTTACATACTAGGCATTAAAATCTATAGAGATAGATCAAGACACCTCATAGGACTTTCACAATGCACATACCTTGACAAGATTTTGAAGAAGTTCAAAATCGGCCACTCAAAGATAGGGTTCTTGCCTGTGTTGCAAGGTGTGAAGTTGAGTAAGACTCAAAGCCCGACCACACAAGAAGAAAGAGAAAGGATGAAAATTGTCCCCTATGCCTCAGCAATAGGCTCTATAATGTATGCCATGCTGTGTATCAGACCTGATGTGTGCCTTGCCATAAGTCTGGCAGGGAGGTACCAAAGTGATCCAGGAGTAGATCACTGGGCAGCGGTCAAGAATATCCTAAAGTACTTGAAGAGGACTAAGGGCATATTTCTTGTTTATGGAGGTGACGAAGAGCTAGTCGTAAAGGGTTACGTCGATGATAGCTTCGACACAGATCCGGATGACTCTATGTCTGAAACCAGATATGTATTTATATTGAATGGTGGAGCGGTCAGTTGGTGCAGATCCAAGCAAAGCGTCGTAGTGGGATCAACATGTGAAGCGGAATATATAGCTGCTTCGGAAGCAGCGCAAGAAGGAGTCTAGATGAAGGAGTTCATATCCGATCTAGGAGTTGTGCCTAGTGCATCGGATCCAATGACAATCTTTTGTGACAACACTCATGCAATTGCCATTGCCAAGGAGCCCAGGTTTCACAAGAAGACCAAGGACATCAAGCGCCACTTCAACTCCATTCATGATTACATCAAGGATGGAGACATAGAACTTTGCAAAGTACATACGGATCTGAATGTGGCAGGCCCGTTGACTAAACCTCTTCCATGAGCAAAACATGATCAGCACCAGAACTCCATGGGTGTTAGATTCATTACAATGTAAACTAGATTATTGACTCTAGTGGAATTGGGAGACTGTTGGAAATATGCCCTAGAGGCAATAATAAATTGGTTATTATCATATTTCCTTGTTCATCATAAATGTTTATTATTCATGCTAGAATTGTATTGACCGGAAAATTAAATACATGTGCGGATACATAAAGGGACAATTGCATTTTTACCCCAAGTTGGTTCCTACCCACGGGTTTTGCCCTTACTTTTCGAGCTTGCTCAGTTTTGCCCTTACTTTTTCTGTCGAGGTCCCTCGAATGCCCTTTAACCATTTAACCAAAACTTTGAAAATTCATAACTAATTCAGAAAAACATTACCATTATGTGCATATCATTTGCATTCACGACAAAAGCACCGTTTATACTGCCCGAGGTAATTAATGTTATTAAAATTATTAAAACTAAAAAGGTATAAACAATATTTTTTTCATGAATAAAAATTACATGCAAATGTAGTTGATGTTTTCTGAACATCCTGATATCTTATTTGCATTTTTCTGAGTTCGTATAAACTTGTTATGAAGTTTCAGGATGATATCTTATTTGCATTTTTCTGAGTTCGTATCAACTTGTTATGAATGTTCTAACGACTTTGACCATTTTTCTGAAACTTCATAACAAGTTGATACGAACTCAGAAAAATGCAAATAAGATATCATCCTGAAACTTCATAACAAGTTTATACGAACTCAGAAAAATGCAAATAAGATATCAGGATGTTCAGAAAACATCAACTACATTTGCATGTAATTTTTATTCATGAAAAAAATATTGTTTATACCTTTTTAGTTTTAATAATTTTAATAACATTAATTACCTCGGGCAGTATAAACGGTGCTTTTGTCGTGAATGCAAATGATATGCACATAATGGTAATGTTTTTCTGAATTAGTTATGAATTTTCAAAGTTTTGGTTAAATGGTTAAAGGGCATTCGAGGGACCTCGACAGAAAAAGTAAGGGCAAAACTGAGCAAGCTCGAAAAGTAAGGGCAAAACCCGTGGGCAGGAACCAACTAGGGGTAAAAATGCAATTGTCCCATACATAAACAACACCGTGTCCCTAGTGAGCCTCTACTAGACTAGCTCGTTGATCAAAGATGGTTAAAGTTTCCTAACCATAGACATGATGTAATGCCTAGATAATTAAGCTACAGTAATTCCCTGCTAATGATGCCACATCACCATGATTACTGCTATTAAACTTGTGTTGGTTCAAACCCCGTTCAAATTCAAATTTAAAATCAAGTCAAACTATAAAATTTTTATAATATCAAAACTAAAATGTTCAAGTTGTAGCAAATTGATCATGATTAATATTGGTGAAGACACCACATTTTTATAAAGTATTTAAAGTCATCAAAATGATTAAAACAGTAGAAAAAACAATTAATTAAATTCCTTTTATAATTAATAAAATATAAAATATTTATTTTATTGCCCAAAACTTATGGGGCAGTAGCATATTTATTCACACTAAAATTAGGGACTACTTTTATATTTTATAAAACTAAAACTAAAACGAAACCAAAATTAAAAAAGAAAAGGATAAAATAAAATAAACAAAAGACAAACAGAAAACAAACAAAACGAAAAGGGTCCCCCCCCCCAGCTGGCCGGCCACCTCAACCCTCGCCGGGGCCCGTCGTAGTTGCCACCTCGTCCTCCTCCCCGTTGGCCACCTCAACCCTCGCCGCCCCACTCCCCTGCAACCGCACGTGAGCCGCGCCCCTCTCCTCTTCCCTCGGTCACCGCACCGGCCGTGCCGCTCGCCGTGTGCCCGCCTCGCCGCGGTCCCTGGCTGGCCTCGCCCCACTCGCTGCCTCGCCTCGCCCCGCGTGCGCCAGCCCGCGCGTGACCGCGCACATCACCGAGCACCAAGCGCCGCGCTCCGCCCGCTCGCCAGCCGAGCCCTGCACACCCGGCTTCCCCCTCTGCCCGCGCCTCGCACCTGGCATGCTGCTGCTTGCGCGCGCGCACGCCCGCGCGAGGCCGCGCTCGTGCCATGCCTGGGCCCCGTCCCCACTCGCCACCACCGCCGCCCCGCAGTCGCCGCTCCGCAGCCGTCCGCGTCTGGCCTGGCAGCGCGCCCGCGGTGCCCGCAGCCCCACCGGCCCACGCGCGGTCCCGCTGCCCCCCGCCGTGCCAACCCCCTGCTCGCCGACCGCCTGGGCCGCCGCTAGACGCAGCCGCTACCCCGCCTGCTTCGGGCCGACGGCGCCATGTGCGCTTGTGTGTGTGTGTGTGTGTGTGTTGTGTGCGTGTGTATGCCCAGATGGGCCACTGACCAGTGGGCCTCGCCCTAGAAAAAAAATGTAAATAATAATAATAATAATTAGTTTATTAATTAATTAACTTTGATTAATTAACTATTTAACTTAATCTAATTAACCTAATTAATTAGGTTAGTTAACTAATCCTAATTAGTTATACCGTGACAATGATAGTGGGACCCACAGGTCACTTTGACTGGTCAGCGGTCAGAGTTGACCGCTAACATCATGCTGACATCACGCCGATGCAATAATTCAATTTCAAATTAATTAAATAATAATAATTTCAAAAATGATTAAATCTTTAAAAATTAATATAAAATAGTCCGGAACTCGGATGAAAATACTTTGTAAATGAAAGTTGCTCAGAACGACGAGACGAATCCAAATACGCAGTTCGTTTGTCCGCCACACGTCCCTAGCATAGCGAACATGCAACCGTCCCCCTCCGGTTCATTTGTCCGAAAATGCCAAACACCGGGAATACTTTCCCGGATGTTATCCCCCTTAGCCAGTATCACCCGGCACTGTGTTTGATCACCCCTAGCACCGCTTATTGCAATGTCATGCATCGTCATGCATCTGTTTGCATTATATTTACTGTTTCTTCCCCCCTCTTCTCTCCGGTAGACTTCGGGACTGACACTACTGCTGCCCCGATCGACTACAGTGTTGGCGACCCTTCCCTCTCGGCAGAGCTTCCAGGCAAGCAAACCCCCTTGATCATCCCGATATCGCCTATTCCTTCTCTCTACTGCTTGCATTAGAGTAGTGTAACTGTTGCTGTTTATCGATTGATCCTACTCTGTTGCATAACCTGTCCTTGCTACTGTTGTTGATACATTTACCTGCAATCCTAATGCTTAGTGTAGGATGCTAGTATTCCATCAGTGGCCTTACATTCTTGTCCGTCTGCCATGCTATACTATCGGGTCATGATCACTCGGGAGGTGATCACGAGTATATATATACTATACATTTATACATGATACAATGTGGTGACTAAAGTCGGGTCGGCTCGTAGAGTACCCGCGAGTGATTCACGGACTGGGGGCTGAAAAGACATGTTTCCCGACGGCTCCCTGTGTGAGTCTTTGTGGCTGAGCGACAGGGCAGGTTGAGACACCTAGGAAAGAGGTGGGCCTGGTCCCTGGTCATTTTCCATGATTATTTCATAATAACACGCTTAACGAGATTGGGTATTTGATCTGAGTCTAGCTACGAGCCTATACGCACTAACCAACTATGCGGGAACAGTTATGGGCACTCGGCGTCGTGGTATGAGCTGAAGCTTTCTAGACATCAGCGACTGAGCGGCGCGCGCCGGGTTGGACTGGAACGACCGTCCTTGTTTAAGGGGGCTAGGTCTGCTCACCGGCCGCATTCGTAACATGCAGGAGTGCAATGGGCGATGGGCCCAGACCCCTGCGCACATAGGATATAGTCTGGCGTGCTGATCACTCTGTTAAGCCTAGGTAGGGCTGCGACATGTTAATCTTCTGAGGCCAGGCATGACCCGGGAAAGTGTGTCCGGCCAGAGGAGTCGAGCATGTTGGTTAAGATGGTGCACCCCTGCAGGGAAGTTTATCTATTCGAATAGCTGTGTCCCTCGGTAAAAGGACGACCCGGAGTTGTATTCCGACCTCTGACAACTAGAACCGGACCGGATACTTAATAAAACACACCCTTACAAGTGCCAGATATAACCCGGTGATCGCTCTCTCGTAGGGTGTCGAGGAGAGGATCGTCTGGTAGGATTATGCTATACGTTGATACTTGGTTAACTTACCAACTACTCTCTTCTACTGCTTCAAGATGGAGGCTGTCAGAAGCGTAGTCTTCAATAGGACTAGCTTCTCCCCCTCTTATTCTGGCATTCTGCAGTGTAGTCCATAGTTACTACCCTTTTCATTGATACCGATGCATATGTAGCTTAGATCTGATGTCAATCTTGCGAGTACTTTGGATGAGTACTCATGGTTGCTTTACTACTTCTTTTCCCCCTATACCCCATTGCTGCGATCAGATGGTGGATCCCAGGAGCCAGCTACCCCCGCCGACGATGACTACTACTACTTCGAGGGTGGCTACTACTACGTTCAGGACGCTGATGGTCAGGAGTAGTTAGGAGGATCCCAGGTAGGAGGTTTGCGCCTCATCGATCTGTATCCCTGTTTGTGCTAGCCATCTTATGGCACCTTGTTGAACTTATGTCTGCACCCAGATATATTTGCTTCCGCTAACACTTGTGTACTTGAGCTTTCGTATTCGAGCCCTCGAGGCCCCTGGCTTGTAATATAAAGCTTGAATTATTTTAATTTGTGTTTAGAGTTGTGCTGTGATATCTTCCTGTGAGTCCCTAATCTTGATTATACACGTTTGCGTGTATGATTAGTGTACGGTCAAATTGGGGGCGTCACACATGAGTTGTAATTTGATAACGGGATCACATCATTAGGAGAATGATGTGATTGACAAGACCCAACCGTAAGCTTAGCATCAGATCGTTTAGTTATTTGCTATAACTTTCTTCATGTCAAGTATCAGTTCATCAGACCATGAGATCATGTCACTCCCGGATACCAGAGGAATACCTTGTGTGCTATCAAACGTCACTTCATAACTGGGAGATCATAAAGGTGCTCTACAGGTATCTCTGAAGGTGTCTGTTGGGTTACATGGACCGAGACTGGGATTTGTCACTCCGTATGACAGAGAGATATCTCTGGGCCCTCTTAGTAAAACAACATTGTAAAGAGCTTGCAAGCAATGTGACTAATGAGTTAATCATGGGATCTTGTATTACGAAACAAGTAAAGAGACTTGCCAGTAATGAGATTGAACTAGGTATGGAGATACCGACGATCGAATCTCGGGCAAGTAACATATCCCTGGACAAAGGGAATTGCATACGGGATTGACTGAATCCTTGACATCATGGTTCAACTGATAAAGATCTTCGTTGAATATGTGGGAATCAATATGGGCATCCAGGTCCCGCTATTGATTATTGATCGGAGAGGAGTCTCGGTCATGTCTGCATGTTCCCGAACCCATAGGGTCACACGCTTAATGTTCGATTGTGCTAGGGTAGTAATGAGATATTAACAGTGGAAAGTCCGAAGGTTGTTTGGAGTCCCGGATGGGATCTAGGATATCTCGAGAAGCTCCAGAATGGTCTGGAGGCAAAGATTTATATATGGGAAGTCATATTTTGGGTTCCGAAAAAACTTCATTTTTTTCGATATTGTACCAGGAAGCTTCTAGAAGGTTTCGGAGGGTTCCGGAGGTGTCCGAAAGTCCATGGAGGGTCCACATGGACTCTATGGAGGGGCGCATCAGCCCTTCATGGGCCAGACGCAGCAGCCCCCTTGGCCCATGCGGCTGTAGGAGATATGCCCTAGAGGCAATAATAAATGTTATTGATTATCTCCCTGTTCATAATTAGGTTTATGTTCCATGCTATAACTGCTATGGTTCTCGAGTCTACAATAACCACGAGGCTCAGAGGAAGACTCATATGCACGTGTGGAATAATAAACGGTAAAATGTATTCCTAGTCTGGCCTCTGAGACAAGCTGAAGTGTTGCATGATGGTTCTATTTTCCTGATCATGGGCATGACTATGCCGCAACTTTGAGGGCACAATGTTAGAAGAACATTTGTGTTGAATCGACCCGAATTGATGTTATGCTATGGGATACTTTTGTCACAAGTTAATGGTTAATAACACAGAGATGGTTAACGTTTGCATGATTCCTTAGACCATGAGAGTATCGAGTTTCTTCATGCTTGATTCATGAACTTTGGGGTTTGTTAAACGTCATCCGTAAATGGGTGGCTATTACGGCGGCTTACGGGTTCATGGAAAAGTGTGTCAAGTAACTTGATAGGTCCAGATTGGGATTTGCTCCTCCGACGATGGAGAGATATCTCTGGGCCCTCTTGGTGTTACGGTATCCATCATCGTCTGGCCAGACACATTGTGATTTGATCACGGGGATGCCGGAACACGGGAACGAGAAAAGAGAACAAATACCGGTAACGAGGTAACGGGCATAGTGGACAAGTTGTTGACCCACGGGGATGCCATCATGTCTCACCTCGGGTATTTGTAACATATCGCGAAGCAACAGGAATAGCACACGGCAACTGGAGGTTCACTCGAATATTCATTCGTGTGGGTATAGGGGTCAATATGGGTGTCCACGGCTCCGATGTTGATCATTGATCGGAAGGGGTTCCGTGTCATGTCTATACTTCACCGAACCTATAGGGTCACACGCTTAAGGGTCATCTATCTGCTGAATACTAGACAGGGAGTCTGAGAGAAAATCACCGAAAAAGTTTCGGACACCAAAAAAGTTTCGGACAGCGGAAAAGTTCCGCAGAGAGAACACCGGATGAGTTTCGGTGAAACTGAAAAATTGTTTCGGGGTATTCCATTAAGTCAAATTGGTTTCGGCACATGCTTGATAATTCTTGGAGGGTACCAGAATCATTCTGGAAACTTCTGGGAATTTTCTGAGATGAAAATCGGAAATGTTCCGGAGCTGCCGGAACCGCTTCAGATGCTTTTCTTAGATGAAATCACTAAACTGGAATTGTTCCAGAACGCATTGAAAATTATTTTAGTGGGTACTGGAAATGTTCTAAGCCCACATAAATATTTTCAGTTCGAACGGACGCTGAAAAATGTCGTCATGAATAGTGAAACTGCTTTTTGGGTTACTTTTTGGAAAGCCATTATTTTGGGTTTTGTCCCAAGATATTTTTTGGGGGTGACATTGATGGATGAGGCTCCCTTGGGGGGGCCCCTCCTAGGTGTGGCCGGCCACATGGGGGCTCCTCCTTGGAGCCCCCTCTTGTGCCTTGGTTTCACATTTGGGTCCTTGTGGAAGGACATCATTCATGTGCTTTTTGGTTTTCTTGTAAAACCACCCTACCCCTTGGGATTTCCTATAAATAGAGGTGGAGGGGCAGCCCTCCACACTCACTCCTTCTCACATACAAGTGCTATTGCATGATCTGGCTTCTCTCTCTCTCCCCGCAAAATAGTTTTGCGGAGTCGAAAGGCTGTCTGGGTTCCAGTGGGAACTAGTTCTGGACGGCGAAGCCCTGCCGGATAGATGACACCGTATGTGTGCTACTCTGTAGAGAGGTCGTAGTTTCGATCTTAGTGCCCGTAGGGCTGTCCAAGTGATGGTCCATGTTCTGTGAGTCCTCCCGAAGGGCTGTCTGAGTCACCGTTCGAGTTTCGAAGGTCCTCCCGAAGGGCTGTCCGCGACACCGTCCGGGGGACTGTTCGACCGCCTCCCGGAGGGCTGTCCGAAGGGAAGACGAGGGTATACATCCTCGCGGTTGGGAGGTTGTAAATCCTAGCTGCGGGGATCTGCACCGCCGATCGTCATCGACTCTACTTCCGCTGCGCTACGAGTCGGTAACGAAAATGATCAAACCTTGTATGCAGTCTCCATAGTGGTCCTGGGCTGGTGCGTAGGTCGGAAATTTTTGTTTTCTGCAGCATTCCCCTTACAGTGGCATCATGAGCCGTGCTATGCGTAGATGCAGGTTGCGATCTAGAATACATGAGATGTATGGCTGTTGCACAATATAATTAGGTAGTAGATGAGTTCTATTACTGAAAATTATTTGTGCGGGTAGCAGATGAAATCTGTTACCCGATGTTCTTGTTGCTTCCCTGGAATTTGCATATTTCTGATCTTGATGACAGCATGGTGGAGTTTCAATGTTCTGGCAATCCGCGATCCTGATTGATCAACGAAGTGCTAATAGTTCATTGAATTCCACCGTAGTTAAAAAGAAAGATGAAATTTCGCAGACAAAAGGGCAATGCAGATATGATCTGCACGGGGGTCATGTGTATGACGAAGTTTAGTATGGGGTTCGAGATTTTATTATCTCGTGCTTTATACACCCCGCATTGTTAATCTAGCGACTTGAATTATCATACTTGATGATGGACGTTGGTAGCTTCAGTTTGTTTCGAAACCTTAGAAGCCACGTAAAACAAGTTTTTGCATGAACCAATTAGAGGCGTCTAACTTGGTTTTGCAGGAGGGTTCGCATGTGCATGTGATGTGGTATAGCAGTGTTCATAATAATTTGATTATGTATGAGATGACTATATAATGTAAATTGATTAACATGACCTGCGTGTCATGATTCGGCATGATGGCTGGAGCCATATGATTGCACTTTAAATGACCTGTGTGTCAACCTTGTGTAATGCATTATTTTATTAGCTATAGAGATAGCAATATTATCTGCTACATCGACAAGGTGGTGGCAATCTTCGCGAAGGTGATCACCGACGTGAATGCCGAAGACGAAGGAATACAAGACTTCTCCGTCAGAAAGGGCTATACCATATCATGCTATTATGAATTGCCTGAGATGTTTATCCCTTATGATGCACCCTTTTTGATTGCGTGGTAGTCGCTTTTTATTAGGGTGATCTCTCACTTCAAAATATCAAAGTAGTTAGTGTTCACCCAAGTGTAGCACCGTCTGTAATTCGTATCTTTTCGGGGTGCGCCATGTGCACATGGGTACGAACGAATCAAGAGGAATGAGGCGGGTGAGGTCAGACCTCGCAGCAAGATCACTTGGTTGTTTTTGACGTTCAGGCAGGATCGTCCTGAGCTCGGAACACACCCATCGAAAGATGAATAAGAGTCACATGGAGATGTGATCGGCAAGTTTGCCTACCAATTGAAATTCTCGTCATCAGTGATGTCCACATCAATGGCGTTGAATCGAAGTGTGGGTCTTGTATCACTCACAAATCAATTATGAGAGATATTGATTTGAGTGGGAGCGCACTGTTGAATTAACTTGTTTAATTCTCAGTGCAATTAATTATGAACACTGTCTAAGTGTGGTTTGCATAATAGTTGTAGAATAATCGCTCGCGTTTGCACCTTCCCTATTAAAATTGAATAGCTGTTAAATATCTGGTTAAAACTTTACGGTTGGTAACGTAATGTGAGGATTGTCCTCAAGAGTGCCGAGAAGGACTTTGTCCTATCGCATACTTTCGGTATTCTCTCGCTGATGCTATGGATCATGTGACTCTCGTCCTTCGATCCAAAAGCTAGAATTCCGTTTCAGTCAAGAGCAATATGTTTGCTTCCATGAGACCCGAACTTCGAAAGTTTGGATAGTTATGTGATATTCATGGAATCTGAAAATCATATTCAGAGACAGACAAAGGCTAAAAGATATGAGATATCCAAAGCAATGTTTGTTTGCAAACTATTAGTAAAAGAGTTTACTATGCATTAGACTGATAAGAGAGGGATCCAGAAGAACGCCTGTCATATGATGAAAGGTGAATAAAACAACAACTTAAAGAGAAAGGAAGTGTCCGAAGGGTGTTAGTGAAACTTTCACGCCTAGGAAGTCCGGGGCTAATGCCACTCTTAAGTTGGGTGCTTCGTCTGAGAGTAGGAGAAATACTAAAAGTTAAACTGTTAGAAGTATAATGGCAGAAAGAAAGAAGACTGGAATATCCAGCTCATGTATGAATGTCATACAAGTTTTTGATGTATAGAAGGCTAGTCAAAGATATAGTTCTTGGGAATTATGATTAATTTGTTAATCACTGATTCTTGGGTATTGTGAGTTAATCATAGAGATACCCGCTCGATTGCATTCTGTTGCAACTCGATGTAAGAACTACTATGGCCTGAAAGACTAGCCAGGAATGAGGTTTAGGTATACACAGGGAACATAGTAAATGTTACTATACCTTCCATCGGTGTATTACCGTCTGTATTTATTTTCATAATTCATTTAGATTTTTACAAACACTAGCCTTTGCATAAAGTAATCTTGCAAGAAGGTTGTTCATAAGAGAACTTTTTATGTTTGATGTTATGAATAACATAAGGGCCATACTTTCATTGAGAATGAGATGCATGTTATGAATAATGATAATAATATATTACCTCTGGATTTACTTTCATAATTCATTTTAGAGTTTTACACACTCTAGCCCATTGCACAATGTTTGTTGCAAAAGAGTTGTTCATAAAAGAACAATAGTTATTCAGTATTATGAATAACATAAAGGGCCATGCTTCCATCCGAGATTGGACGTATGTTATGAATATTGATGGTAATATGATACATCTATAACACTGACACTAAATGTCGCAAGACTAAAAGAATACCACACAAGTGTGGCACTGCATTTGGTCACATTGGAGAAACCCGCATGGAAAACTCCATTATGATGGATTTTGAAGTCGTTTGATTTTGAATCATCTGACACTTGCAAATTTCCTCCGAAAAGTGAACTGACTGAAATACCGTTCACAGGCCATAAGGAATGAGCAACAAACTTATTGGTGATCATACATTTTGATGTGTGTAGTTCAATAAATGTTGTTGCAAGTAGTGGATTTATCTATCTTCAGAAATGACTCAAGGAGATATATGGATATTTACTTGATGAGACAAAAGTCTGGATCTTTTGAAATCATTGAAAAGGTTTTCAAATATGAAGTAGAAGTTATTGTAACAAGAAAATTATGTTTCTACAATTCGATTGCAGAAAGGAATATTTGAGTTACAAGTTTAGCGAATGTCTGATGAGTTGTGAAAGGGGTTTCATAACTTGCACCTCCCGGAGCACCACTGCAAGTGGAAAGTCCGTGAAGATGTAATCGAACCATTTATGACATGGTAAGATCAAAGATGACATAAATAAATTTGCCATTATCCCTTTTAAAGAGTGATGCTTTAGAGACTGTGGATTTTACACTGAAAAGAGCTCCATCTATTCTGTTGAAATGACACCATGGTATGGTACGCCCAACCATGTTATATCTTTTCTTAAACATTTGGAATATGGGGCTTGTGTAAAAGGTTATAAACCTATTCCAAATCAGACAAGTGCTACTTTGTAGGTTATCCCAAGTCATTGGGTATTCCTCCCTCACTATACCGAGGCAAATAGGTTTTCCACAAAGAACGGTATGCTTTTTGAAGAAAATGGTTCTTTCAAAAAGGTGAGTTGGAGAATAGTGCAACTCGACGAGATAAACAGTATCTTCGTCATCAGGTCAAAGAAAAGAGACCTTGGAAGTAATTCCAGAGTTTCCTACTGCGACTGATACGGAAGTCTCTACAATAAAATGTATGGACTTCAGTCGAACTTGCAGCTGAACCACGTAGGCAAGGCTCGTGCGAACCTCTCAGGTGCGCAAACGAGATATTGTTGTTAGACAACAGTATACCTACGATACACAAGGAAGCGTTGATGGGCCCTGACTCCGGAATTGGCTAAATGCCAATACAATCCGAGATAGTCTCCATATAAATGTTTCAAGATTAAAACCTTGATACACCTTTCGGAAGACTTAGAGTCTAACGAATTTTTATGGAACTTAAAACTGATGCGGATAAAAATGTTTTATCCATAAAGCTCGACTTGTTGCAATAACAAGTTCAAGGAGTTGACTACGATGAGGTTGTTTCATCGTAGCGATGCTTAAAGTTGGTTCAGGTTGAACTAGCAATTAATACATATTTCAATCATGATATATGAAACATGGATGACAATAGGATTTCCATCTGATGGAAATGAAACCAAGGACTTGCATGTGTTACAGTCCAAGGTATTTTGTCAGTCCAGAGGATGCTAGTAAGTATGCAAACTTCAGAGTTCCAGCAATGGACAGAAGAGAGCAAAATGGAGTTGGAATCTTCGTGTTTTGATGAAATAGTGAAAGGGGTTTGACTTCATCAATGGGTAACGAAGATGCTTATGATTCAAGAAAGTAAGTGGGAGCATAATAAAATTTCTAAAAAACGTTGTGTGCTTGACACATTGTTAATTGGAAATAAATTTCTTGACATGAATTAGGACTTCATTTGAAAATAGTTTTTCGATGAAGTTCTTGGGCTAAATAGCCTTGATATTAGGCATGATGATCTATGGAGATAGATTTACCTGATGGGGCTGAGCAAAGATACATATTGACAAAATGCTAAAACCTTTTAGCATTAAAAACGTCAAGGAGTGATTCTTGCCGAAGTCACATGGAAAGAGTTTTTGCAAGACTCGGTGTCCCAAAACACTGATGAGCAAAATACATGATGGAGATTCCACACACTCTTGTGTTTGGATTAATCATGTATTCCATGGTATGTAAAAACAAACCAGATATGTCCAATACTCCCAAAGTTGTTGCGAGTATAGATACCAAAGTGATCAAAAGTACTGATCATGGGACAACAGTGAAAAAGGGTCATTGAGTACTATAATAGCACTGATGACATGTTTTCTCGCAAGCGGAGATCATGAAGAGTTTGTTGTAAAAGGTTACATCGATACAGTCTTCATCCATGCTCCATGCGATTTTCGATTTAAATTGAGGGTTTTGTGTAACACACAATCTGGTGGCACAGTTAGTTGGAATTTGTTCAAACAAGTTACTGTGGCGAATTCTATAACAGAGGCGAAGTATGTTGCCGCTTTTAAAGCGACAAAGAAGATGTAGAATCATATAGTTCATTCATGAACTTAGTATGGTTCCAAGATGGCTTTTGTCAATGGGACAATTCTGCGGGTAGTTGCTCCATAACTCTGTCTGAGGAATCCAGGTTCGACCTGTGATTCACATACATACAAAGCCAAGTCCACACAAAATATGAATTTTGTGAAAGCGTAAAAACGCGAGGATACGCAAAGATACACACGGAGCTGAAGTCGTCAGATCCGTTGGACATCAGGCTATACCACATGCAAAGCATATTTACACCGGTGTGCCACAGGTGTGAAGTGCATTAGCATTAACTAGATTATTGATTCTAGTGCAAGTGGGAGTCTGTAGGCGATATGCCCTAGAGGCAATAATAAATGTTATTGATTATCTCCCTGTTCATAATTAGGTTTATGTTCCATGCTATAACTGCTATGGTTCTCGAGTCTACAATAACCACGAGGCTCGGAGGAAGACTCATATGCACGTGTGGAATAATAAACGGTAAAATGTATTCCTAGTCTGGCCTCTGAGACTAGCTCAAGTGTTGCATGATGGTTCTGTTTCCTTGATCATGGGCATGACTATGCCGGCAACTTTGAGGGTACAATGTTAGAAGAACATTTGTGTTGAATCGACCCGAATTGATGTTATGCTATGGGATACTTTCGTCACAAGTTAATGGTTAATAACACAGAGATGGTTAACGTTTGCATGATTCCTTAGACCATGAGAGTATCGAGTTTCTTCATGCTTGATTCATGAACTTTGGGGTTTGTTAAACGTCATCCGTAAATGGGTGGCTATTACGGCGGCTTACGGGTTCATGGAAAAGTGTGTCAAGTAACTTGATAGCTTGAGATTGGGATTTGCTCCTCCGACGATGGAGAGATATCTCTGGGCCCTCTTGGTGTTACGATATCCATCATCGTCTGGCCAGACACTTTGTGATTTGATCACTGGGATGCCGGAACACGGGAACGAGAAAAGAGAACAAATACCGGTAACGAGGTAACTGGCATAGTGGACAAGTTGTTGACCCACGGGGATGCCATCATGTCTCACCTCGGGTATTTGTAACATATCGCGAAGCAACAGGAATAGCACACGGCAACTGGGGGTTCACTCGAATATTCATTCGTGTGGGTATAGGGGTCAATATGGGTGTCCACGGCTCCGATGTTAATCATTGATCGGAAGGGGTTCCGTGTCATGTCTATACTTCACCGAACCTATAGGGTCACACGCTTAAGGGTCATCTATCTGCTGAATACTAGACAGGGAGTCTGAGAGAAAATCACCGAAAAAGTTTCGGACACCGAAAAAGTTTCGGACAGCGGAAAAGTTCCGCAGAGAGAACACCGGATGAGTTTCGGTGAAACTGAAAAGTTGTTTCGGGGTATTCCATTAAGTCAAATTGGTTTCGGCACATGCCTGATAATTCTTGGAGGGTACCAGAATCATTCTGGAAACTTCTGGGAATTTTCTGAGATGAAAATCGGAAATGTTCCGGAGCTGCTGGAACCGCTTCCGATGCTTTTCGCAGATGAAATCACTAAACTGGAATTGTTCCAGAACGCATTGAAAATTATTTTAGTGGGTACTGGAAATGTTCTAAGCCCACATAAATATTTTCAGTTCGAACGGACACTGAAAAATGTCGTCATGAATAGTGAAAGTGCTTTTTGGGTTACTTTTTGGAAAGCCATTATTTTGGGTTTTGTCCCAAGATATTTTTTGGGGGTGACATGGATGGATGAGGCTCCCTTGGGGGGGGGGCCCTCCTAGGTGTGGCCGGCCACATGGGGGCTCCTCCTTGGAGCCCCCTCTTGTGCCTTGGTTTCACATTTGGGTCCTTGTGGAAGGACTTCATTCATGTGCATTTGGGTTTTCTTGTAAAATCACCCTACCCCTTTGGATTTCCTATAAATAGAGGTGGAGGGGAAGCCCTCCACACTCACTCCTTCTCACATACAAGTGCCATTGCATGATCTGGCTTCTCTCTCCCTCCCCGCAAAATAGTTTTGCAGAGCCGAAAGGTTGTCTGGGTTCCGGTAGGAACTAGTTCTGGACGGCGAAGCCCTGCCGGATAGATGACACCGTATGTGTGCTACTCTGTAGAGAGGTCGTAGTTTCGATCTTAGTGCCCGTAGGGCTGTCCAAGTGACGGTCCAAGTTCTGTGAGTCCTCCCGAATGGCTGTCCGAGTGACCGTTCGAGTTTCGAAGGTCCTCCCAAAGGGCTGTCCGCGACACCGTCCGGGGGACTGTTCGACCGCCTCCCGGAGGGCTGTCCGAAGGGAAGACGAGGGTATACATCCTCGCGGTTGGGAGGTTGTAAATCCTAGCTGCGGGGATCTGCACCGACGATTGTCATCGACTCTACTTCCGCTGCGCTACGAGTCGGTAACAAAAATGATCAAACCTTGTATGCAGTCTCCATAGTGGTCCTGGGCTGGTGCGTAGGTCGGAAATTTTTGTTTTCTTCTGCGTTCCCCTACAGCGGCTGCCCCAAGGGATAAGATCAAATCCCTTTAAAATAGGAGATAAGATCGAAAGGGGTGGCTTTACTTGGGAAAGGGGATTACTATTCAAGTGGTACTGTTCATGCACGTACTGTTCACATGGCACTATTCCTCCACCTCCAAGTTTCCTCCTATCTATATAGTGGGGAGGGGCGTGGGGGGCAGCACGCTTCCACCCTTGGCCGCCCCCTCCCTCTCTTCCTCCTCCACGTTCCGTCAGCGCTTGGCGAAGCCCTACCGGATTTCCGCTGCCACCACCATCACCTCGCCATCGTGCTGGTTCGGATCTCATCTACCTCCTCTCCCTTGCTTGAGGATCAATAAGACGAGGATGCCATCGAGCCAAACGTGTGCTAATCTCGGAGGTGCCGTCCGTTCGGCACTAGATTGGATTGGATCACGATTGGATCGTGAAGAGTATGACTACATCAACCGCGTTACGACCCTTCGCTTTCGGTCTATAAGGGTATGTAGACACACTCCCCTCTCGTTGCTATGCATATACTAGATTACATCATGGGTGTTCGTATGAAATTTTTGATTGTCATGCTTCGTTCCCCATCAATAAGCACATGTGGAATGATAAACGGTAAAAACCTGATTCCTAGTCTCCCTCTAGGACTACCTCAAGTGTTGTTTGTTGATCATGTTTTCTAGATCTTGGGATATCATTAAGTGTGACGATAGTCCCAAAACAACATTGAGAGTATGATGTTAGAAGAATGGTCATATTAAATTGACCCAACTTGTTTGTTATACTTTGAGATTCTATCATCACAAGTGAACCAATATAATACGGAGAGTTAACATATGATTTAGTTCCTTAGACCATGAGAGTATCGTAGTATCTTCTTACCAGACAATGGACTTTGGGGTTGCTCAAATGTCATCTGTAACATGGTGATCATAACGACAACTTCCAGGTTCATCAAAAAGTTTGACAAGGGACTAGATAGCTCAAGAGTGAAATTTGCACGTCCGACCTTGGAGAGATATACTTCGGGCTCTCTCGGTGTGATGGCATCCATCATCGTCTAGAGAGACATAGGAGACTAGGTCACAGGGATGCCAGAACATGTCAACGAGAAAGAAGAAAAAACCCGGTAATGAGGAGACCGGTATAGTGAGCATGAGAATGACTCAAGAGGATACCGATATATCTCACCTCAGGTTTTGTAAAGTATAGCAAAGCAAAGGGAATAGCACATGATAACCAAAGGTTCACTCGTATATCATTCGTGTATTCATAGGCATCAATATGGATGTCCATGATTCCGCTATTGGTCATTGAACGAAAGGAGTTTTGTTCATGTCTATGCTTTACCGAACCTATAGGGTCACACGCTTAAGGGAATCACAATCTATTGAGTGTTAGTGGAGTAAGAGTTATGAGAAAATATAAATGAAATAGTTTCATGAATATTATAAATAGTTTTGAGAGAAACCGGAAGCGTTTCGGAGTTACCGGAAGAGTTTCGGGGTTTACCGGGTAATACCAGGAATTGATATATAGGTGAAAAATGTTTCCAGATATGTTAAATTTATAATAAAAGGTTCTAATATTGATTAGGAGGCTTTTATAATTAGTTAAATATCAGCGGGCCAAGAAAAATATAAAAAGACCAGGTGGTGGGAAGCTATTGGGCCCTAGGGCCCAATAACAATTTGTGGCACCCCCTAGCTTGTATGACAAGCTAGACGGGTCCGATTTGGAGGTGGAGGGGGACTCCTCCACCCCTAGGGCTGGCACAAGGGGGCGTAGTCCCTCCTCCCCTTGTGGCGCCCCCTCCTCTCCCTCCAACCTATATATACTAGAAATATTTGCCCCTTTGAGATACACAAGTTTTGGAGCCTCCTCTAGTTCTCTAGTTCTAGTTCTAATTTGGAGTTGATCCAATTAGAGCTAGACCTAGATCTCTATAATCCTCATAATAGAGAAACCCTGTGCGGTTCTATTCTTCTCCCTCTAATTCTCCGGCGACGATTAGCTCTGGACGGCGAAGCGCTGCCGGATCGTGAAGCCTGTACGTCTGCAATCTGTAGAGAGGTCGTGCTTTCAGTCTTCGGTTCAAGGGTTCATTCGTGAATGGTTTGAGGGACTTCATCAATGATCTACGCCAACTCTTCTTCTACTGCAACTGAAAGTTTGTAACGATCCGATCTAAACCTCTGTATGCATTTTCATAGTGTTCCTGGACCGTAATCATAGGACGATTTTTTTGTTTTCTACTATGTTTCCCAATAGTGGCATCATGAGCAGTTCTATGAGTAGATGCAGGTTTCGATCTAGATCACATGTGATTGTGAGGGTATTGCACAAAGTTTTTAGTATTGAATTTGATCTATTGATAAAAAGAATTAAGAACTAGATGAGTTCTAGAGCATAATAAAATTTTGCGAGTAGAAGATAAGATCTATTGTGGTAGATGCAATCTTTTACTTGATGTTCTTGTATGCTTCCCTCGAGTGTTGCTTTCTTTCAGTTCATTGGCGGCATGATATAGCTTTCTACAAAGTTCTGACAATCAATTGACTCTAGCTGTTAACGATCTGCTAACAGTTCTTTGGGCTACATCATAGTCAAGAATACTGAACCATCACAAGCACGAGATGGCATGAAGATGTTTGATCTTCATGAGGGTCACATGTATTGACAAAGTTTAGTGTGGGGCTAGAGATTTTTAATTAAGTCTCTTCCCTCACACACCCCGCAAAGTTAATCTAGCAACAAGAATAATCATACCTTGATGGTGGACATAGGTAGGTAGTGTTCTCTGAAACCCTAGAAGCCACATAAATTAAAATTTGCTAAATTGATTAGAGGACGTCTAACTTGGTTTTGCAGGTTGCATGTGATGTGGTATAGCCTTCTTCATGATAATGAGTTTATGTATGAGATGGTTATATGATGTAACGTTAAGTGACCTGCACGTCACAGTACGACATGATGGCTGCAGCCAAAGGATTGTCACTTTAATGACATGCTTGTCTAACTTGTTGATCTATTTGATTACTTGACGGGAGTGACAGACTTGCTATGGAGGACCCCGACGTAAGGAGGCTTCATCAAGGTGCGAAGGAGGAGGGCTGAAAATTTTGCTGCCACGACAATGATTTTTTTCTGCCACGGCAACGTTTTTGGCTCAAGATTCAAGAAGACATCCCCGGCGCCTAGGTCTATACCATATCATGCTATTATGAATTGCCTGAGATGTTTATCCTTTTTTTATTGCACCCATTTGATTGCGCGGTAGCCATTTTTATTTGGGTGATCTATCACTTAAGTGCTCCTCCGAGTGTAGCAACCATCTATAACACATAGCTTTTTGGTGTACATCATTTCCACATGAGTACGAATGGATTGTGAGGTGTACGGCAGGTCAAGGTCAGACCTCATGGCAGGAACACTAGGTTGTCTTAAAGTTCTAGCAGGATAATCCAGAGCTCGGAGCACAAACCATCGAAAGATGAACAAGAGTCATATGGAGATATGATCGGCAAGTTTGCCTACTGGTTAAAGTTCACGTCATCAGTGATGTACTACACATCAATGGCTGTGAATAACATCAGGGCCTTGAATCACTCACTTTCAATTATGAGAGATATTGATTTGAGTGGGAGCACACTTTATATTAAAATTTGTTTAAACACTAGTGCACATTAATTATGAACAATGTCTAAGTGAATCTTGTTTTTATCATTGTAGATCAATGGCTCGCTACGTTTTTAACTTAGCCCCTATGTTAGAGAAAGAAAAGATAGCTGCAAATGGTGGAAACTATGCGGATTGGATCCAGAACCTGAGATTTGATCTCAGGAGTGGTAGGAAAGAGTATGTGCTGGATCAGCCCCTAGGTGATCCTCCTGCGCTAGGTGTGATGAAGGAAGTTGCAAATGCATATACTGCTCTTGATGATGACTATGAATCAGTCCAGTGCCTTATGCTGAGTTGGATGGATCCTGAGTTACAGAAACATTTTTAACAATCTAGTACACAATTTATAATGGGGTCACTGGATGCTCTGTACAGGAAGCAGGCATGGACCGAACGTTTTGAAATAACCAAAGCCTTGATTGAATGCAAGATGAGTGAGCATATAGTGAAGTTTGCTGGCTATGTTGATAGACTTGCTGCTCTGGAATTTGGAATTCCTCCAACACTAGGTACAAATATTGTGCTTGCTTCACTCCCCCCATCTTACGATTGTTTTATCATGAATTACAACATGAATGGGATGGAGAAAAGTGCAAACGAGTTGTTTGCTATGCTCAAAACTGCAGAAGCTAGAATGCAGAAGAACAAGCAAGTGTTGCTGGTCAATAAGACTGCCAGTTTCAAGAAGAAGGGCAAGTCCAAGAAGAAGTCTACTGGCGCCAGTATGACCGGCTCCCAGAAGAGGAACAAGGGCGGAGCCACTAAGGAGACTGAGTGTTTCTACTGGAAGCAAAAGGGACACTGGAAACACAATTGCAAGAAGTACTTGGTGGATAAGAAGAAGAACGGTTCTTCCGGTGACGGTATAAAAGTTATACAAGTTAATGTTATTGACATTCTACTTGCTAATAATTCCTGTAAGTCATGGGTATTTGATACCGGATGGGTTTCTCATATTTGTAACATGATGCAGGGACTGCAGAAAGTTCGCAAGCTTTAAAGGAATGAAGTCATGATGCATGTCGGTAATGGTGATGGGATCGTTGCTCAAGCCACCGGAGTCATGTCTTTAAGTCTACCTTCAGGATTTATCTTAGAACTTAGTATTTGTTATTTCATTCTGAAGTTGTGTAAGAACATTATCTCTGGATCGTGTTTAACAAACAATGGTTATTCTTATAAGTCTGAGAACAATGGTTGTTCAATTTATTATAAGAATATGTTTTATGGATTTGGACCTATTGTCGGTGGTTTATTCCTTTTGGATCTTGATTGTGAAAAAGATATCTATAACATTAATGCTAAACGTTTTAAGATGACTCATAATACCACTTACAAGAGGCACTGCCATCTTGGTCACATCAGAAAGAAATGTATGCAAAAGCTCCATAAAGATGGAGTGTTAATGTATTTTGATTTTGAATCATTTGACACATGCGAAGCTTGTCTGATGGGTAAAATGACTAAGATGCCATTCACAGGTCATCCTGAACGGGCGGGTAAATTGTTGGAAATAATACATAGTGATGTATGTGGTCTGATGACCACACCGGTGCGCGATGGATATTTATACTCCGTAACCTTCACTGATGATTTGAGTAGATATGGTTATATTTACTTGATGAAACATAAGTCTGAGACATTTGAAAAGTTCAAAAAATTTCAGAACGAAGTCGAGAATCATCATGGCAAAAAGATAAAGTTTCTACGATCAGATCGTGGAGGAAAATATCTAAGTCATGAGTTTAGCAAACATCTGAGTGGTCGTGGAATTGTTTCACAACTTAATCCTCTCGGAACTCAGCAAAGAAATGTAGTATCTGAGAGGCGTAACCGAACCTTGTTAGACATGGTAAGGTCAATGATGTCATTTACTGATCTGCCTTTTGGGGATATGCACCTGAAACAGCAACATACACACTAAACAGAGCATCGTCAAAGTCTGTTGAGTTGACACCATATGAGTTATTGAATGGGAAGAAACCTAATTTATCGCATCTCAAGACTTGGGTTTGTGATACTTATGTGAAGCGTCTACAACCAAATAAACTCAATCCCAAAGAAGACAAATGTTACTTTGTAGGTTATGCCAGAGAAACTATTGGGTATTCCTTCTACCAACCGTCCGATGACAAAGTGTTTGTTGCAAAGAATGGACACTTTCTCGGGAAAGAGTTTCTCACTAAAGAAGTAAGTCGGAGGACAGTACAGCTTGACGAGATTACTGAATCACCGGCAAAAGTAAGCTGGACTAACGAAATAGAAATTCTTCCAGCAGTTGTCCACACAACTTAGCCGGAAGTTACTACACCAGTTGTAGAAACTCCTGCTAAGCTTGTAACTGAACTGCGTAGGTCAGGAAGAGTTAGCGAACCTCTTGAGTGGTTTCATAATGAAATATTCATCTTAGAAGAAGATGAACCTGTGCACTACATAGAAGCGATGGCGGCGCCCAGCTCAAAAGAATGGCTCAAAGCCATGAAATCCGAAATGGAGTCCATGTATAAGAATCAAGTTTGGAACTTGGTAGAGACATCCAGAGGGTGTAAAACCCATTCAATATAAATGGATCTTCAAAAGAAAAATGGAGGCGGATGGTAATCCTACTATCTATAAAGCAATGCTAGCCGCAAAAGGTTTTTCGCAAATCGAGGGAGTCGATTATGATGAGACTTTCTCACCAGTAGGCATGTTAAAGTCTGTGTGGATTATCATGGCGATTGCTGCATATTTTGATTACAAAATATGGCAGATGGACGTCAAAATGGCTTTCCTAAAAGGAAATCTCAAAGAGGATGTATACATGATGCAACCAGAAGGTTTTGTCGATCCTAAGGATGCCGGTAAGGTGTGCAAGCTTCAAAGATCAATTTATGGTTTGAAGCAAGCATACAGTAGATGGAATCAACGTTTTGATGAAGTGGTTAAAGGGTTTGGCTTCATCAAGAATGATGAAGAAGCTTGTGTATACAAGAAGTTTAGTGGGAGCTCTATAGCATTTCTAATCTTGTATGTGGATGCCATATTATTGATTGGGAATGATGTAAAGTTCTTAGCACAATAAAAGAGTCATTGAAAAGTATGTTTTCGATGAAAGACTTAGGCAAAGAAGCCTATATATTGGGCATTAAGAACTATAGAGATAGATCAAGACGTATAATTGCGCTAAGCCAGAGAACATACATTGACAAGGTTTTAAACAGGTTTAAAATGGAGAAAGCTAAGAAAGGTTTTCTCAACATGTCACATGGCACGACACTTAGCAAGAATCAATGTCCCATATGAGCGAGTGCAAATGAGTGGAGTCCCATATGCCTTGGAATTGGGTCTCATGTATGCCATGATATGTACAAGACCAGATGTTTCTTATGCTCTAAATGTTAGTAGCAGGTATCAAAGTGATCCAGGGTTAGCTCACTGGGCAGCTGTTAGAAAAATTCTACAGTACCTCAGAAGAACAATGGATATGCCCCTTGTTTATGGAGGAGATGAAGATCTCGTTGTAAATGGTTACACCGATGCTAGCTTCATAACTGATATAGATGACTATAAATCTCAATCGGGCTATGTTTTCACCCGTAATGGTGGTGGAGTGGTTTGGAAGTGTTTCAAGCAGAACACTATTGCGGATTTGATAGCAGAAGCAGAATATATTGCGGCTTCAAAAGCTTTGAAGTAGGCAGTCTGGATCAAGAAGTTTCTTGAAGAGATTGGTGAGGTCCCAAGTGCAATGAACCCAATGGCGCTCCATTGCGATAATAGTGGTGCCGTTGCTCAAGCAAAGGAACCAAGGTCCCACATGAAGTCCAGACATATCAAACACAAATATCACATCATCCGACAGCATGTTGAGAAAGGTTTTGTGAAAGTACTCAAGATTCACATGGACTTGAATGTGTCAGACCCGAGGACGAAGCCTCTACCACGGGCAAAACATGAGCAACACCGAATAGCCATTAGTGTTAAAGAAGCTATGTAAATACATTATTGACTCTAGTGCAAGTGGGAGTCTGTTGGAAATATGCCCTGGAGGCAATAATATTGTATTATTTATTTCCACGTTTATAATTAAGAGTTTATATTCTATGCTATAACTGCTATGGTTCTGGAATATGTGATTCAGTCAAAAACTCATAAGCTCGTGTGGAATGATAAACGGTAAAACCTGATTCCTAGTCTCGCCTCTAGGACTAGCTGAAGGGTTGTATGTTGATCATGTTTTCCAGATCTTGGGATATCCTTAAGTGTAACGAAAGTCCCAAAACAACATTGAGAGTATGACGTTGATACATCTCCAACGTATCTATAATTTATGAAGTATTCATGCCATTATATTATCATTCTTGGATGTTTTACAATCATTTTATAGCAACGTTATATCATTTTTTGGGACTAACCTATTAACATAGTGCCCAGGGCCAGTTGCTCTTTTTTGCTTGTTTTTTACAGCGCAGAAAATCAATACCAAATGGAGTCCAAATGCAGCGAAACTTTTTGGAGATTTTTCTGGACCAAAAGACACCCGGTGGGCCAAAGAAGTACCAGAGGGGAGCTCCGAGGAGAGCACCACCCAGCTTGGTGTGCCTGGGTGGGTTGTGCCCACCCCGGTGGCCTCCCGCACCGCCTCTTTGCCCTATAAATTGCCAAATATTCCAAAAACCCTCGGGGTAACCCTAGATCAAAAGTTCCACTGCCGCAAGCCTCTGTAGCCACAAAAAGCCAATCTAGACCCCATTCCGGCACCCTGCCAGTGGGGGAAATCATCACCGGTGGCCATATTCTTCATCCCGGCGGCCACCGTAATGAGGAGGGAGTAGTCCACCCTCGGGGCTGAGGGTTTGTACCAGTAGCTATGTGTTTAATCTCTCTCTCTCGTGTTCTTGAGATGTCACGATCTTGATGTATCGCGGGCTTTGTTAATATAGTTGGATCATATCGTGTTTTCCCCTCTCTATCTTGTTGTGAATTGAGTTTTCCCTTTGAGATTTCATTCCTATCGGATTGAATACTTTTCTGGATTTGAGAACACTTGATGTATGTCTTGCTATGAATACCCGTGGCGACAATGGGGTATCATATTGATTCACTTGATATGTGTTTTGGCACTCAACTCGCGGATTCCTGAGGTGACATTGGGGTAATCTATGCATAGGGGTTGATGCACGTTCTCGTCTTTTGTTTCTCCGGTAGAAATCTTGGGGCACTCTTTAAGGTACTTTGTGTTGGATTGAGTATTATGAATCTGAATTTTCTTTGGTGTTATTCTAGTACGAACTCTTGATAGATCGATCGGAAAGAATAACTTGGTATTATTTTAATACGTACTCTTGATAGATCGATCGGAAATAATAACTTCATGTTATTTTAGTACGAAGTCTTGGATAGATCGATCGGAAAGAATAGCTACAAACAATTTCGTCTTATGTTCTCCGCTAGATAGGAACTTTGGAGTGATTCTTCATCGCACATTGATGGATGGTTATATGATCCAATTATATTAGCATTGTTGAGAGATTGCACTAACGAAAGTATGGACACTAGGCCTTATTTTCAAGCATTGCAATACCATTTGTGCTCCGTTTTATCAATTTCTACCTTGCTATTTTTTATTGTTCCTATTACAAAAATCAATATCTACTATCAATACTATGCTTTTATTACCATCTCTTCGCCGAACTAGTGCACCTAAACAAATTACCATTGTATTTGGTGTGTTGGGGACACAAGAGACTCTTTGTTATTTGGTTGCCGGGTTGTTTGAGAGAGACCATCTTCATCCTACACCTCCCATGGATTGATAAACCTTAGGTCATCCACTTGAGGGAAAATTGCTACTGCCCGACAAAACTCTGCGATTGGAGGCCCAACACGAGTCTACAAGAATAAAGTTGCATAGTAAACATCAAGCTCTTTTCTGGCGCCGTTGCCGGGGAGGTGAGTGCTTGAAGGTATATCTTTAGATCTTGCAATTGAATCTTTTAGTTTCTTGTTTTATCACTAGTTTGGTTCGTAAAAGAAAACAACAAAAAAAATGGAATTGAGGTTGCATCATATTATTCATCTTTATCATGTCTTTCGTGAAAAGGATGGAAAGGAAAATTGTGCTCAATTGATAGAAGAAGAATTCAATAAAATGTTTGGCATAAATGATGAGCATGATTGCAATATTGTTAGTATGAATTCTTTGAATATCCATGATGCTAATGATATGCAAAGCCATAAGCTTGGGGATGCTATGTTTGATGAAGATGATATTTTTAGTCCCCCAAGTTTTGATGTGCAAATTTGTTATAATGGTAGCATGCCTCCTATTTATGACGATTGTATTGATGAAAGTGGGTTTGGAAGAGTGTCAACTCTAGGTACTAATGATCCCACTATTTTGGAGGGTGTTGAATCTTATTGTCATAATTATGAAAGTGGATTTGGAGAGGTCATGACTTTATTTAGTGATGAATCCACTATTTTGGAAGAGGTTTCAATTGATCATGACAAGAAAGTTGCTATTTATGATGATTATGGTGATGACATGTGTGCTATAAAGAATAATGATAAGCATGAAACTTGTCATCATAATTTTAATGTTCAATTTGATTATGTCAATTAAGTAGCACATGATAGTTATTTTGTTGAATTTGCTCCCACTACTATTGATGAGAATAAATTTGCTTGTGTGGAGAGTAAGAGAATTTCTATGCTTGTGGATCATGAAATGAATGCTTTATGCGATAGCTATATTGTTGAATTCATTCATGATGCTACTGAAAATTATTATGAGAGAGGAACATGTGCTTGTAGGTATTGCAATAATATCAAGTTTCCTCTCTATATGTTGAAAGTTTTGAAGTTGCACTTGTCTTGCCTTCCTATGCTAGTTGATTTTTGTTCCCATAAATTGTTTGCTCACAAAATCCTTATGCATAGGAATTGGGTTAGACTTAAATGTGCGAGTCATATGCTTCATGATGCTCTTGTTATGTTTCAATTCTTATCTTTTATGCGAGCATCATTGAAATCATCAAGCCTAGCTAAAAGGCATTAAAGAAAAGCACTTGTTGGGAGACAACCCAACACTTTTACCCGTCGGGCTTGTTCACATGGTTAGTCTACTGTAGTGATCTTGTTTTATAGCTTTTGTTTCAACAAAGTGCCAAGTAAAGCCTTGATTTTTTTTCAAAACTATGACTAAATTTATAGCCTTTTTGAAAACTATTGAGCAAAATGCAAAAATATCAGAAATAGCACCCTGTCGGCCTGGGCCGGGCCGATGGGGGGCCTGTCGGCCTGCGGTAGGCCGATGGGGGGCCTGTCGGCCTAGGGTGGGCTGATGGGGGGCCTGTCGGCCTAGCGTAGGCCGATAGCGGCCTGTCGGCCTGCTGTGGCCCGATGGGGTGCCTGTCGGCTTCCTGGCGGCCGATAGGTGCCTGTCGGCCTCCTGGCGACTGATAGGCGTGTGGATAAGCCCGACAGGCTCCTTTCTTCTTCCTCTGCTCGCTAGCTCTTCCTCTCTCTCTTGTTTCTCTCTGTACTTTCCACCCCCGCGCCGATCTCTTCCCTCGTCCACCCATTTTCATATCCAACCCGCAGATACAATAGATCATAGCATTCTCCGTCGGCGTACGTAATTTTTTTTTGCTATGGTGTAGGTTTTTGTGCGTGGTGGTGAGGAGGAGGTGGTGGTGGTGAGGAGGATATGGTGGTGAGGAGGAGGTGGTGGTGGTGAGGAGGATGTGGTGGTGAGGAGGATGTGGTGGTGAGTTGGAGTTCCGGTGGTGTCGTCCGGTGGTGCAAGTAGTCCGCGAGGTGGCCGGTGCCGCTGAGTTGAAGAGAGGACGAAGAAGAAGGGGACACACGCGTCAAAGGTATACCATTATCGTCACAAATATTTTTGTAGCCGGTAATATTTTTAGTTAGTGTAGCTGATAATATTTTTAGTTAGTGTAGCCGGTAATATTTTTATTAGTGTAGCCGGTAATATTTTTGTTAGTGTAGCCGGTAATATTTTTGTTAGTGTAGCCGGTAATGTTTGTAGTTAGTGTAGCCAGTAATATTTTTTTTAGTGTAGCCGGTAATATTTTTAGTTAGTGTAGCTGGTAATATTTTTTTAGTGTAGCCGGTAATATTTGTAGTTAGTGTACCCGGTAATATTTTTTTTAGTGTAGCAGGTAATATTTTTAGTTAGTGTAGCCGGTAATATTTTTTTTAGTGTAGCCCGTAATATTTGTAGTTAGTGTAGTCGGTAATATTTTTTTTAGTGTAGCAGGTGATATTTTTAGTTAGTGTAGCCGGTAATATTTTTTTAGTGTAGCCGGTAATATTTTTAGTTAGTGTAGCCGGTAATATTTTTTTTCATTGCAATTAATGAGAAGGCGGCAATGTCTGACAGGTGAAAATGTCTGAATCAGTAAATTTGACTGTTTACTACGGCCCTGGTAATGTTCGATATAATGAGTTGGGGGTTGATCTTAGCGAGTTTAAAAATGGCGTCATGACACTTTCAGACCCGAACAGAATGGACATTAGACAGTTGAAGTACTGGTTGACTACTAGTTTTGGGCTGGATCCTGAAGTATGTTCCGTCAGTATTCATGCATTGTGGACGAAATGCTGTAAAAATGTGAAGTGGGAGTTGATGCCGATAGATAGGAGCCAGCATTGGTTGACCCTGTTAAGTCGTTGCCGAGACAGAAGAATCCACCCATATGCCCTAGTGCAACCTGTGGCGAAGGAGGAAAATACCATACAACTCCATGTGGGGTATGAACCCGGCCACGGTAGTCAAGTAGCTAACGAGATTTATTTATCCAGGTCACAGCCACCGGATGTGGATGCTAGCCAAGCCGAGAAAGAGTCAGACTATGCGCCACACAATGTTTGTGGTCATGATACTGGGCAGAGTAGTCAGTCAATAATATTGGCGAAGGATGTGGATTTATGATTGGGATGAGGAAGAGGAGGAAATGCTGAGGGTGATGGAGGAAGAGGATGAGAATGGATTGGTGGAGGATCTGGATTCTGAAAATTCCGAGGATGAAGTGGAGGTACCAATTCCTTCTGCATGGGATCAGGACATATCCACCGGCCTTACGGTCAACGATGGCCATGAGACTCCATGGCAGTATAATCTGAACCAAGTCCAGATAGGGGCTATGTTTGACACAAAGAAAAAATTGAAGTATGCGGTGATAAAGTGGGCTATGTCTACGCAGAGGGTTTTCCGCACACACATATCAAGTCCAACAAACTATACCATGAAGTGTGCTGAAACAGGTTGTCCTGCGAAGGTGCACGGGCACGTGCCGAAGTATAACATCCACTGGGTTGTCACCAATGTGGTCCCACATAATTGTGTGAGGAAAAACCTGTTGGTTCGTCATCCAAACCTGACTTCAACTCTCATTGCGCAACTCATGTATACTGAGATAGTGGAGAAGAAAGATATGGAAGCCAAACACATCCAGACAGCAGTGAAGGTCAGATGGAATTATGAGATTCCTTATGGGAAGGCTTGGAGGGCTAAGCAGAAGGCTATGGAGGAAAGGTTTGGGACGTTCTTCGACTCATATGATAATGTTGTCCGTCTCCTTGACATACTGAAGGAGAGGAATCCCGGCACTTATGTTAACATACAACACACGAGGTTGGAGAGTATACCAGATTTCAAGGTGTTGAAACGAGTATTCTTCTCTTTCGCTATGTGCATCGAAGCTTTCCGGCATTGTCCTCCTGTGATGTTTGTGGATGGGACATTCCTGACTGGTCAGTACAAAGGGGAAATCCTGACTGCTATTGGTGTGGACGGGAACAATCAAATCATCCCACTTGCCATGGCATTTGTGGAGGGTGAGAACTTTCCGAGCTGGGTATTGCTCTTCCGTCAAGTTAAAATTGCGATAGTGAAAGACCGACCAAATGTGTGTGTCATTCATGACAGACATGCTGGTATATTGAAGGCCGTGAAGACACTAAGGAATCCAACAGCTGACGAACCAACACCTTGGAAGGACTTGCAGAGCCGGTGGTGCATGCGCCATCTTGGGGCTAATTTTTTCTCACAGTTTAAGAACAAACGGTTGATGAACTTGTTCAAAAAATTATGCAACCAGAACCAGCAGTGCAAATACGAATTTATTTGGTCAAAACTAAATGAGTTTACTAAGAAGCAGGTCCGTGCGAGGAAGAAAATGGAAAAAGATCAGGTTAAATTAGCAGTACTCATCGCGGAGCTAGAGGAGCCAGTAGGTCTTTGTGACTTGCCAGCAATTGACCCTCCTAATACTCAAAGAAAGAAGGGCAGGGCAATAAAGAACTTTTCTGAGTGGATAGGGAAAGAGCCTTCGGTGAATTGGTGTTTGCTGCATGACACCCATGGAGCTAGGTATGGCCACATGACAACCAATCTTGCAGAGGTGTTTAACTTTGTACTCAGAGGGAATAGAGCATTGCCACTCACAGCTATTGTAGAGGCTGTATTCCATGGCACTTTGAGATATTTCAGAGAAAGGCACGAGTTAGCAAAGAAGCATATTGCAGATAACCAGAACACACCTTATTGTAGCCGTGTCATGGAGTACATGGCAAAGAAGATAAAGAAAGCAAAGAAGCACACTGTCAGACTCATAGGTAATCAGGAAAGGAGGTATGAGGTTCAGCTTCCTACAAATGGTTTTGGTTCTACAAATGAGGTGAAGACGCACGAGGTAAAAATTGGAACGGAATTTTATCCAACTTGTGAGTGTACATGCAACAAACCGAAGTTGTTGCACCTACCTACTATGGGATCTGTTTGGACATGGAGAGAGGTATTTTCATATTAAGTAACAACATGAATTACTAATGCTTATTTCTTGCCATTCAATAGTATTACTAATGCTTATTTCTTGTCATGCACAGAGATAGTTCGCGCATAGCCAGGTGAGGGGCTGCTACCCCTCCTTCATGGCGCAGTTTGATAGTTTGCATGAGGATCAAGTTATCTGGGAGCCATACTCCCATCAGGCTATATTATCCAGGTGTCCAGTTGGGATTTCTGGATTGTGCACTAGAGATCGGCACTATTGGATGACCAAGGCCAAGTTGGTGTTCGACGTGACGGTTGAGGAGATGGCTCTTCATAGGGTGATGAGACAGTTTGGTCTATGCCAAGAGCCTGACATTCCAGTTATTCCACACTTACCAGATCACATGCACAAGTAAGTAATACTATTTTAGTTCTCAGGTCTGCATTCAGAATATCACTAATCATGTAACGCGCATGTCAATCTTAGGTACAGTCACGCAGGAGGAAACAAGTCCCACGATTCTTGGCTTCGCGACATTAGCCCTTACGTGGATGAATGGACTACTGCGCCGACAAATATCTGGGATGAGGTTCGGCCCTTTGACTGGGACAAGTTCGGGTTGTATCTGCAGAGTTACTGGCATAGCACCAGGATCTACTTGGTTCCATCAGCAGCTCCTGATCAGATCGAAGCCCCTCTACCCAGCGATATGTACCCAATTGCCTCTGTTATGGGAACCAGACACCACGCGGTACGTGCTATGGCTCTCACATGTTAAGTTTTTTCTTAATCTGAACATATACAATTGGTTGACTATTCGTATTGTCTGCCATATAACAATGACCTAATTGGTTAACTCTCCGTGTACAGGGTGACTTGACAAGCGAGGCGCTACAGGAGGTTTCCGCTTTAATGCAACGCTTTGAGAGGGGAGATAATATCCCACCGCGAGAGAACGTCTCATGGTTGAGGCATCTTGATGAGAAGCTACGGGGGATTTACGCAGCTGTTACATGTAGACGATCTTCGGATGTTGCTATTCCTCGTCCAGCACATCGTCCGCCACGCCACTCTCTGCAGCGTTCAGAACCTCGACCCTCTGTGCAGCATTCAGAACCACGACCCTCTGTGTAGCGTTCACAACCAGGGACCTCTTCCTGGCAGCAGACACCTCCTTCACAACCAGGGAGCTCTTTCTTCCAGCAGCCACCTCCTTCAGAACCAGGGGGCTCTTCCTGGAATCATCAGATGGACCTAGGTAACACTACTTTGTACATTCTTTTAAACATTGTAGGTTCGCAAATCAATTTTACATGTTTTACTTTACCGCAGTCGGCAGCCAGTCGCAGCCGTTCATGCATTCAGTCCAGTCACCGATGCTTAGTGGTGCTGGTTCGTTCTTAGCCGGCGACGACAACGATGATGACCGAGCTGCAAACACCTATGAGTTCTCGCAGACAGTTCTTCACACTCCACCACCACCATTGACGCAGGAGAAACAGACAGACGAGGTTATGTATGGTCGTGGTAATCGTCAGCGTCATCCACCGGCTGATCGCTTATCGCCTTCAGGTCCTTGTCCGAGGAAGACCCAGATTCGTCATCGTCCCCCCCAGTGATATCGTTATCTATGTATGAGTCGTTATCTATATTAGTTTCAGACTATTCGCATATGTTACTATCACACTTGCTTCTATCTGATCAGGAGACATATATTGTTTTATGTATGCGAGAGACATATTACTATTAATCCGCATTGTTATTCGAGTTACATTTCCAAAGAGACTGCAACCGATAATTAAGATACAAGTACATCTCACATAAACGGTAGGACTGAACCTAAAAAATACAGCTTACATACTACATGAAGGCATCATCGTCATCCTCCGTCGATGCAGCACTCTTGCCCTTCGACGATGCGGTACTCTTGCCCTTCAACGATGAGGTACTCTTGGCCTTGGTGCTCGGCATGAAGATATCGTCTTCGTCTTCGCTGTCGGCAGTCCATAAATATGTATGCTCTGCTGCAATCCTTATAAAATTTTCACTCTTCGTATGCACTACCTTCTTCCACCTTCCATGCAACCTAAGAAGTTCTTTACGTACCTCCTCATAGGTTCTTTCAGGCCATCCAGACCTACGTAATGCGTGAGCCAACTCATTCTGTATGGTGTCACTACCGATGAGTTCGTCCCATGGAACTATCCTATTGTCCATCCTGAAATTGGTGGCTAGCCTAAGAAGACATTTGCTCATCTCAGGGTGAAAACTACGATCGAAAGGATAATCGGACATCTCGACTACACTAAAATGGACTGCTTATCCAACTCCGTGTGAAGGGGGTTTTATAGGTAGAGAGGAGAAAATGGCGGGAAAGAACGACTGCGGTATGGAGGGAAAGGTGGCGGGAACATATGGCAGGAAGGGGTTGGCGGGAAACGGGTGGCGGGAAGGGGTTGGCGGGAAACGGGTGGCGGGAAGGGGTTGGTGGGAAACGGGTTGCGGGAACATATATCGGCACAGAGTTGGCGGGAAAATATTGAGGGAAATGAGGGGGAATGGTTGTGCAGCAATTATAATGAATTTATTTGTAAAAAAACACTTAGAACCCCTCGGCCCACAGCACTGCCTACTACACTACACTGCACTGCCTACCCACCTTACTATCAAGGGGGTTTTATAGGAAGAGAGTTGAAAATGGTGGGAAATAATGGCGGGAAAGGGTTGACGAGAAAGGATGGCGGGAAAGGTAGGCCCGCGGAAGCATAAATAATATTTTTACAATATTTATAAGACGGGCAATCGTTGTACATCATTAATAAGTCAAATTTCACAAAAAAAAAACATTTTGGCTTACCATGGGCCAACAGGAGCCCACTCGGCCGTGTGGAGGCCAACAGCCACTCGTCGGCTTCGTGTAGGCCGACAGGCCACTGGTCGGCCTACTGCTGGCCGACAGGCCCCCCATCGGCCTACTTGTGGCCGACAGGCCCCCCATCGGCCTACTTGTGGCCGACAGGCCCCCCATCGGCCCAACCGAGGCCGACAGGCCTCCCATCGGCCTACCCCAGGCCGACAGGCCCCCCGTCGGCCCAGCCCAGGCCGACAGGGTGCTATTTCTGATATTTTTGCATTCTGCCCAATAGTTTTCAAAAAGGCTATAAATTTAGTCATACTTTTGAAAAAAAATCTAAAGCCTTTGGGATAGTGTGGATGATAGTTGACTTGATTCTGTGCAAAAACAGAAACTTTTGCATCCAGTGCAGAAATTCCTGTCTTTTACTGGAACGCGGAAAATTTCTAAATTTTTTACAGTTGATGTTTATACAAATTTTCTACGTTTTTCTAATGTTTTAGAATTTTTGGAGTTACAGAAGTATGACCTTAATTCATATCTTCATGTACTGTTCTGTTTTTGACAGATATTGTTTTCAATGCATAGTTTGCTTGTTTTATGGTATCTATGGCTTATATTGCTTAATATAAATTGTGGAAATTGTAGACTAAAGTAGGAATTGTGTGAGAACAATTATGAATGTTATCTTGACAGTACCAAAGTGAATGATTTGTCTTTATCATACTAACCCATCTCACGAAGTTCCGTTAAGTTTTGTGTGATTGAAGTTTTCAAGTTTTGGGTGAGATATCGATATGAGGAGAATAAGGAGTGACAAGACCCTAATATTGGGGATGCCCAAGGCACCCCTAGGTAATATTCAAGGAATATCGAAGCAACTAAGCTTGGGGATGCCCCGGAAGGCATCCCCTCTTTCGTCTTCAACATTATCGGTAACCTCACTTGGAGCTATATTTTCATTCGTCACATGATATGAGTTTTGCTTGGAGAGTCATTTTATTTTATTAGTATTTTCTTGCTGTTATTTACATAATGTTTTTCATCTTTTATTTCAATAAAAGTGGCAAGGATAGGCATCACCATGCTTATTTTGCAAATATATGAGTTGCTGTTTCAAAACCGAAAGTTTACCACTGTTGTAATAATTATCCAGAAAATTCAGAATGTGATAAAATGTTGAAACTTTTTGCACAATAAGATCTGATAAATTTTCTACAGTGTGGTCAATTTTCAGAAGTTTTGAAGTTAGGGAAGTATGAGTAAAATTGCACTCTTTACAGACTGTCCTGTTTAGACAGATTGCTGTTATGTTCGCATTGTTTGCATATGTTTGCTTGTTTAATGATTCTATTTGAGGATAGGATTATTAAATGTGCAGAGGCATTTAGTATGCAATGTTGAATAATAATTTTAGTGCTTTGCTACAGTAGATAATGATAAGGTTTTGCATTGATTTATACTAACTTATCTCACGAGTTCTTGTTGAGTTTTGTGTGGATGAAGTTTTTAATAATTAGGGAAACCGTGATTTGAGAGGAATGAAGAAGACACAAGAGCTCAAGCTTGGGGATGCCCAAGGCATCCCAAGTTAATATTCCAAGAAGTCTCAAGCATCTAAGCTTGGGGATGCCCCGGTAGGCATCCCACCTTTCTTCATCAACAATTATCGGTTAGCCTCGGTTGAGCCTAAGTTTTTGCTTCCTCACATGATGTGTGCTATTCTTAGAATGTCATTTTATTTTTGTTTTGCTTGCTGTTTGAATAAAATACTTAGATCTGAAAGTTTTAAATAAGAGAGAGTCCTCAATTAGCTACCCATTTACTTAACTACTCATTTGAACTTCACTTGTATCTTTTTGGAGTAGTTTGTCATTTACTCTCATGCTTCACTTAGATTATTTTGAGAGTTGAAATTTTTGAAGAAATACTTATGCTCTCGTGCTTCACTTAAATTTATTTGAGTGCTTGTTAGTAGCAATGGTAATACATAAATTTAGTCCCAAAGTAATGGATATTCAAGAAGGATATAATAAAAACTTTCATGTAGATCACTGGATATGATAAGTTTGATTTCTTGCAATAGATTTTTGATATGGAGATAATAATATGTGTGTCGGGGATATCGTGCGACATATGCCAGGGGATGGCTTATCGTGGATGGGGACAAAAGTACGTCGCCGGGCTCTAGAAGCGGGAGTTAGCGAGACCGCGTACGCTTGCGAATCTTACCCAGGTTCGGGGCTCTCCTAGGAGATAACACCCCTAGTCCTGCTCTGCAGGGTCTCCGCATGATCACTATTTAAACAGGTGGCTACAAGCTTGCTCCTTGAGCTATCTGGCTGGAGGAGGAAGAAGGGCAAGGCTAGCTCTACTCCACTCTATCTGCGTGTTTGTGTGGTGCTGTGAGTGCTCGACGAGGCCTCTGCCAAAGAGCCAACCCCCTGCATGGGGTGACCTGGGGGGTTTATATAAGCCTAGCCCCCAGGGGTACAATGGTAATCTGGCCAGATGCGGGGCCCGGCAGTCAGCGTCACTGGTCGCCGGCTTCTCCGTCGACCGCCGGGGCCCGCCGCCTGGTGGGTCCGCCAACTGCCGCGATCTCAGCCGACAGGTGGGTCCTGCCGTCCACAGGCTGCGTTGACTGCTTTATGTTGTAGCATTGCCCCTGATGATGAAGGCCTCGTTAGGGGGAGCGTGGATACAGTCCCGCCGCCTGGCGGGAACTCACTATAGCCATACCCCGTCGTATCTGGTTAATGGCACACAGACTTCGAGGGAGGAGGAGGGCCGCCTGCTGGGAGCCGGCCTCCCACTGAGCCGACTGGTCTGGGCTCGCCTGCTGGCTTGTCACGGACAAGTAGGGCCCGCTGCCTGCGGGCCGTACTGACCGATTGTCACGGGAGCATGGCTTCCTCAGCCATGGGTGATGTCATGAGCGGCATGGCTACAGTCCTGCGTTGGGCGCAGGATGCCTGCTCGGTACGCAGTACTGTGGTCACGCTCTGCCCTGGATTCGCGGGTGGCAGGCCTGTACTGTAGCCATGCCCTGTCTCATCATGTTTATGTTGGCGCTGACATTGAGGGCACGAGGGGCCGCCTGCTAGGACTCGTCATCCCAGGAGGCCACCTTCCAGGAGTCGGCCCACTTCATGGCCGTCTTGTGGACTCCGCCGCCTCCCGGCAACCGGCTGCTTGGACCAGCCGGCCTCAAGAAGGCGGCCCTTGTCCTTGATGTTTGAGGGGCGCAGCCTGCCCCGATGTCTTGAAATACCAAAGGGAGCTGATGGGGCTACCCGTGGTCATTTACTCCGACAGTAGTCCCCGAAGCTGATGAGGCGCTGTGGCTGATGGGGCGAGAAGCCTCAGCAGCTTCATATTCCGGGTCGTCTGGTATTTTGCTTCGTCCGTCTTCCGAGGTGCCGGCTGGCAGGTGTCGGCCATGACCAGGCAGGCCGCCTGGCGATTTCGAAACGTCGTTGTGGGGACCAGGTGGCATGCTAGCCAGACGTCAGGCTTGTCGCCCGCGCATGTCAGCCACGTGCCGTCATCAGGTCAAGCCGGCCTGCGAGCCCATGCACGTGACGGGACGGCGCCGCAGGCCAGTGCCCGCCACTATAGTGCCTCGGCCCACGCGCGGATCCGCTGCGGCCGAGGCGGACAGTTGGACTTCTGTGGTAGTTAATACGCGCCTTTACCAGCGCCACAATAGTGGGAACGTGGGGGAGTGGGCGTAGTTAATCCCATGATCCCCCACGCCCCCGTCCCCTCAGCTTCGCCGCCTGGGGCTATAAGTAGGGGGAGGAGGGGGCGGCAGATGCACGCACGCCCTCCTCTCCCTTCACCGTTCTTCATCTTCTCCGCTGTCGTCGAAGTGCTGCCGCAGCCCACCGTCGACGAGCATCCTCTCGTTGCGGCTTCCTTGCTCCGCCGCAACCTCGCCCGCTCACCACCGCACCGTGCCTGCGACGAGCTCCTTCGTCCATGGCGCGCTCATGAGCCGGCGACTGGGACGGCTCCAACGTCCATGATGATCATCTCTCCTTCCTCCGTCAAACACGGCGGCTGCCCCGGGAGGCGAATGTGCAGGTGCGCGTTCCCCCCGAAGCAGAACTCTCGCCGGCGCCGGAGGACGATGAACGCGTCATCTTCCTGTCCCATTTCCTTCGCGGCTTCGGCCTTCCGGCTAGCGGCTTCCTCCACTCCTTCCTCGACTTCTACCGAGTCTAGCCGCACCACCTCACGCCAAACACGGTGGTGCTGCTGGCCGCCTTCGTCACCCTGTGCGAAGGGTACCTCGGCACTCTCCCCACTCTCGAACTCTGGGGGGAGTGCTTCTACCTTAAGCTTGGCACCGCCGCAAAGGGCCAGGTGGCTCAATGCGGAGCCTGTGTGGCGGTGCGGCGCCCGGGCACCGGGAACCGCTTCCCGCGCATCTCCTTGCTACAGTCGGCCAAGCTGTGACAGAAATCCTATTTCTACGTCAAGAACATCCACCCGACAAGCGACTACGTCAACTTGCTGGCCTACACAGCCGGCCCGCCAGCCGAGCCACGCGCCAACTGGCAGTACAGCCGAGTTCCCTGTCGGCCGCCTCGACCGCCGCCCTTGCCCGACTTCAGGCGATGACGGAGTCGGAGTGCCTGAAGGGCTCGGACTTGCTGGCTGCCTTCGTGACATGCCGAGTGCTCCCCCTCCAAGCCCGGCCTCACATCATCAGCTGCATGAGCGGGCACCGGGACCCGTGCCGGATGTGCACACGGGACCTGCCAGACGTGGAGGTGGTCAGGCTGGTCAACTATATCTCCAACTGCAAGCTGTCGGAGGCGGACTGGCAGTTCGGCATGCGGCCATACGACCGCGCACATCCGCCGCCTGCGGTGAGTCTTGTAATTCTTTTCTCTTTGCTGGTCCGAGTTCTTGTTTTGCCGCCTGACCAGTCGGCCATGGTGCAGGTCCTCCCGGCCCAGTCGGCCGCCGTCGCTCTGGATCCAGATCAGGAGTATATGCCGGACCGAACGAGGAGCGACGTGGAAGACCCCGACTTGGGGGCGGCCGCCATGGAGGAGGACGACGCCACAGGTGGCGGCGGTGGAGCAGGCGGCTCCAGGGGAGGAGGCGGCCTTGAGGACTGGCCGGATGACGATGAAGAGGAGAACGAGCCGCGCCGCCCGCACGGCACCGACAGGGCGGGCGCGAGCTCCTCAGCCGCGCCGACCGCACCAGGCGGCCCAAAAAAGCGCCGGGTCGGCTCGTTGCTGTTCGGCAGCCGGCCAAAGAAGTCCAAGAACGCGGCCGCCGCGACCAGGCGGCAAGAGGCCGCCGCAAGAGCGGTCCAGTTCCAGAGGGCCCCAAAGCAGCCCCCGATGGTGTCCGCATAAGTGCTTGGTTGTGTTTTCCTTTCTTCTTCCTTGCAAACTTTTTCTGTGTTTTTCTCTTGTCTTGCTTGAATCAGGGCCCCACTCACTCTTGAGCGGTCTGCCGCTGCTTCCTTGATCGGGGAGGCGGAAGGCTCTGCCAATACCCGCCGCGTGGACCCGCTCGCCGACCTCCGGGCGGCGACGGAGAGGAACGCACGGCAGGCGCGCGAGGAGCGGGAGGAGGCGGAGAGGCAGGAGGTGGAGGCGGCCAAGGCAGCGCGGGCGGACGCCGCCGCCAAGGCTCGGGCGGACACGGCCGCTAGGGCGCAAGCGGAAGAAACCACGCGTGGCCCGGCCCCGCAACTTGTCATTCCGTTGCGCGCGGCGCCGCCAGCGCCAGAGATCCCGGTGCCGACTGGAGGAGCCGGCGATGACCAGCCGGTCGTGGAGAGGGGAGGAGGCGACGCCATCGTCTCGGAGGCGGAGGTGCCCCCGCAAGCGCCAACTGCCGGGGCCCGAGGCAATCGGCCTGATGTGCCACCGGCGCCGCCGGTTAGTGTCAAGTTGATGGTGGGGGCCACTCCCGTGGTCCGCCCTTCGGTGCGCCGGCGTGTGGCGAAGGCGGCCTCGGCGCCGCGGGCGCAGGAGGTCGGGGCCGCGAGCTCGTCGGCCCTAGACGCAGAGGCCACCAGTGCCACCTCACCAGAATGGATGCCTGGGTCCGGGACGGGCGTGCTGAACAAGGCCACGCAGGACGTTCAGGCCCAGCTCCAGGCCCAAGGCGCCGCCCTCCAGCAGTGTACGAAGGCGTTCTTGGCGACGCGGACGGTCGTTCGGGTATGCTTCTTTGCTTTGTTTTTTGATTCTTGCAGTCTTCCGTGGGGGCGCGCCAGCGCACCCACTGGGTGTAGCCCCCGAATTCCGGGCCGACTGCTGATCAGGCGGCTCGGAACTTTAAGGTAGGATCCGAGTGCTAACTTGTTTTCTCTTCTTTTGTCTTCGTTGCTGGACTACCACAACATCTGCGCAGCCGCCTTCAACTCCCAGGTTCAGGAGTTGGCTAAGTGGACCGCCGACCTCACCGAAAGCCAGCGTAAGCATTCTGTCTACTTCCTCGCGGGGGCGCGTCAGCGCACCCGCTGGGTGTAGCCCCCGAGATTCGGGCCGACTGCTGAGCAGTCGGGCCGGATCTTCTGGCAACCACTTTTCTTTTTTGGTCATCTTTGTTGATTGTCCTCTCTTTCTCATTTTTGCCGGAGCCAACGCCACACTGTAGCAGCATCTGGGCGAAGTCCAGAATGAGCTGCGCGTCAAGGAGGAGGAGCGCCGTAAGGCGGCCTTGGAGCGCGACCGTCTAGCCAAGAAATTGGTGGACCAGGCAGACCAGCACAAGGCGGAGCTCCAGAAGCTCAAGGAGGCGGAAGGCGCCCTTCAGGCCGAGTTTGAGATCGAACGCTCAAAGTGGGCTGAGAAGGAGGCGATCCTCACCGCTGGCTATGGCGAGATTGAGCACATGATCGACGGTAAGCTTCTTTTTTTGGAATAGCTGCCGACTGCATCGGGAGTCGGTTTCTGATCTTTGTTTTTCTTTTGTGTAGACTTCTTTCCTGCCCACGCCGTCGCCATCAGCCAGGCCATCGAGGCGCGGCGCGACCGGCGTAGGAGGGAAGGAGTGGAGATCCCGCCCGACGCGCCTCGAAACATGAACGAGCAGCTCCTGGCCGTCAGGACGCGTTTACAGCCGATTCACCGTCTGCTCCGCCGCCTTCAGCGGGCCGGGTCTCAGTTGGTTTCCGCCCTCTGGCCAGGCGGCCAAGCTCCACGCACCCCCAGTCGGACCGCCGACTGGTTGGAGGCGGCAATCGGCCGCTTCGAGGCTTGGAGGGGCTCCTTCGCTCGGGCAAGCGCCCGAAGAGCCTTGGAGTTCGTCAAGGCGTGGTATCCTGGGCTGGACCTAGCCCAGTTGGCCATGTTCCGGCAGGAGGCCATGGAAGAGTTGGTGGCAGCGGGGCCTGCGCTCACCCATCGTGCGGTGGCGATCGCCGAGTACATCGACACTGGCGTCTTCTTCCCCGAGCTGGACGAGGAGGGTGCCGAGGTGCCGATGGACTGGTTCGGGCTGAACCCGGATGACGGCGAGGACTCGGCGGAAGAAATTGCCTCAAGCGATGAAGGCGAGGATGAGGAAGATGAGGATGGTGAAGGCGACGCACCGGAGGGCGGAGTGGACGCCCAGCCTCAGCTAGATCAGGCCTCGAGCAACGAGCCGCGTGATAGTGCACCGACTGCTGCTGAAGGCGACCAAGCCGAGACTCGCCAGACGGCCACTCCACCAGCTGGCGCAGCCGACTACACCAACCTGCCGGACCCGCCTGTTGCTCATTTGGCCTAGGCTACCAACTTATCTTATCTTTTCCTGCTTTGGTAATCTTTATAACAAACTTTGTTAAATTCGTGCAGTTCCACCAGCTGGGTGTATTCAAACTTTGTTGAATGCTGGCCGAGGGCCTCTTGCTATGTGATTTAATTCTCGCACAAGATGTGCTTCGCCGAGCTCTGACTTGTCTTGCTTTCTGTTCTTTTGGCTTTTTCCATTGCCGCTTTCCCTTGGCTACCGCCTTGCCGGCCAGACAGCCATTCTTCGGTCTGCTGGCCGGGTCAAGTACTTGGCCATTTTGGGAAGACAAGTACTTTGGCCGCTTAGAACGCAGCGGTTTAAGTAAGAAGCCGGCCGGCCGGCAGCTCAGCAACCGGACGGTTCGGCGAGGAGCCGACTTGGGCTATGTGGGTGCTTTCGTCATTAGCCATTTTTCATGTGAGCACCATTTCATGCCTTTGACCCTTGCCTGCCAGACAGTCGCTCTGCGAGCTGCGGCTTATGTCAAGGGTGGGCTTAGATGCCGGCACACTACTTGTCCGACTGCAGGTAGAGCCAACATAGTACAAGGCGGCAAGCCCCCGGGCCGACTGGTCGGACCCGGTGCCGGGCGTAGGAATGAAATAACATACTCACAGGCATGAAACTTATCATACAGATAAGAAAGGTAGCCCCCAAGTGCTCCTCGAGGGACCCGGTGCCTTTGCCCTTAGTACAAAAGGTAGCGTGGTACATACTGCTTTTAACTATAAAATCTTCGGAAAAGATTTGCCTTCCATGGGCGCTCTGCTTCCTTGCCGGAATCGTCCCTTTTGCGCGCCCTGGGCTTCTGCACGTCGATGAGGTAATAGCAGTCGTTGCCCAAGGCTCTGCTGATGATGAAGGGGCCTTCCCAAGGGGCCGAGAGCTTGTGCTGGCCGGCTGTTCGCTGGATCAGCCGGAGCACAAGGTGTCCCTCTTGGAAGGATCGTGGCTTGACCTTCCGACTGTAGTAGCGGCGCAGGCTCTGCTGGTAGATGGCGGACCGGCTGAGTGCTAATAGCCGGCCTTCTTCCAGCAGATCGATGCCGTCTTCTCGTGCTTCCTTCGCCTCCGCCTCCGTGTACATGGTGACGCGAGGCGAGTCGAACTCGATGTCAGTTGGGATGACGGCCTCGGCCCCGTATACGAGGAAGAAGGGAGTGAAACCGGTTGATCTGTTCGGAGTGGTGCGGAGACTCCAGAGGACGGCCAGCAACTCGTCGATCCAGCAGCCGGCCAAGCGCTCCAGTGGCTCAACCAGTCGGGGTTTGATGCCGGAAAAGATGAGGCCATTTGCTCGTTCTACTTGGCCGTTTTACTGCGGATGGGCAACGGACGCTAAGTCCAGTCGGATGCCCTGCGTCGAGCAGAAATGGGCCAAGGCGCCTTTGGCAAAGTTAGTGCCATTGTCGGTGACGATGCTGTGTGGTACACCATACCGGACAGTGATATCTGCAATGAAGGTCACAGCAGTCGGACCATTTAGTTTCTTGATTGGTTTTGCTTCAATCCACTTGGTGAATTTTTCCACGGCGACCAGCAGATGGGTCATGCCACCGCGTGCTGTCTTGAATGGGCCCACCATGTCCAGCCCCCAGACGGCAAAGGGCCAGGTAAGGGGGATGGTCTTGAGTGCAGAAGCCGGCAGATGTTGCTTGGAGCTGAATTTTTGGCACCCCTTGCATTTCTTGACCAGATCCTTGGCGTCCTCCAAAGCAGTCGGCTAGAAGAAACCATGGCGGAAAGCTTTGGCGACAAGGGATCTGGAGGCCGCGTGGTGGCCGCACTCGCCTTCGTGTATGTCTCTGAGGATTGCCTTGCCTTTCTCTGGTTCGACGCAGCATTGGAAAACGTCGGTCACGCTGCACCTGACAAGCTCTCTGTTTACTATCGTGTAAGCTCCTGCCCGGTGTTGCACCTGCCGGGCCGAGATCTCATCAACTGGCAGCTCTCCGCCTACCAGAAAGTTGAGGATGGGCTGCGCCCATGATGGTGCTTTAACTTCGTCCACTGTCATTACGGCTACTGAAACTAGGGCGGTTGGGTCGGAAGGTGGTGGGGTGGAGTCGGCCACATCTTGCCGCGTTGTTGAAGTCCCCGGGACGGCTGCTGCAGCCCCCGGGCCGGGTTGTAGAGTCCCTGGGCCGGGTGCGACTGCCGCAGTCCCCGAGCCGCTTGCCGAAGTCCCTGGGCCGGCTGCTGCAGCCCCCGGGCCGGGTTGCGAAGTCCCCGGGCCGGCTGCTGCAGCCCCCGGGCCAGGTCCGACTGCTTCGGGAGCAGCCGGCACGAAGATGGATTCTGATTCCGGGGAAGGCTTGATAGACGGCTTGCGGAGGCACTGAAGGGACACGCCGGCTGGTATGGCTTGCCTGGTGGAGCCGATCCGTGCCAGGGCATCTGCTTGCTCGTTATTGGCCCGTGGCACGTGAAGGAACTCGCACCCATCAAAATATCCGCTGATCTGCTGGACGAGGAAGCGGTAGCTCGCCATATTTGCATCCTTTGCGTCCCAGTCGCCGGACGACTGTTGGACCACCAAGTCCGAATCGCCGTCGCACAGAATCCGGCGGATGCCAATCTCCTTGGCCAGCAAGACTCCATGTACCAGCGCCTCGTACTCGGCCACGTTGTTGGAGGTGGCAAAGTGGATTTGCAGCGTGTATCTGAGCTTGTCGCCTTTGGGAGAGGTGAGGACGACGCCGGCTCCCAAACCGGTGCGCATCTTCGAGCCATCAAAGTGCATCCGCCAATGAGTGGAGTCTGGAGCTGGCGGCAGGTACTGGGTCTCGGCCCAGTCGACGAGGAAGTCGGCCACCGCTTGGGACTTGATGGCGGCGCGAGGCTGGTAGAACATGGTGTATGGGGCCAGCTCGATGGCCCACTTGGCCACTCGGCCCGATGCGTCTCTGTTGCCTATGATCTCCGCAAGCGGGGCGGTGCAGACGACCGTGATGGGATGCTCTTGAAAGTATGGCTTGAGCTTCTTGGCGGCAAAATGCACGCCATAGCACAACTTTTGGTAGTGGGGGTAGTTCTGCTTGGAAGCTGACAGCACCTCACTCAAGTAGTAGACGGGCCTCTGGACCGGCAGCGCCTTGCCGTCCTCTTGGTGCTCTACCACCATAACTGTACTGACCACCCTGCTGGTGGCGGCGATGTAGAGAAGCATGGGCTCCTTGGCAGCCGGAGCGGCCAGGACGGGCGGCGTGGTCAACATCTTCTTGAGCTGGAGGAAAGCCTCGTCCGCCTTGTCGCTCCACTCGAAATGAGTGGTTTTCTTCATCAACTGGTACAGGGGAAGAGCCTTCTCGCCCAGCCGACTGATGAAGCGGCTGATGGATGCAAAGCAGCCGGTGAACTTTTGAACGTCTCGCAGTCGGGTGGGCCTCTCCATCCTCTCGATGGCCTTGATCTTGACAGGGTTGCACTCTATGCCGCGCTCTGAGACAAGGAAACCGAGGAGCTGGCCGGCTGGTACTCCAAAGACACACTTCTCTGGGTTGAGCTTGATTTGAAAACGGCGCTGATTATCAAAAGTTTCCTTGAGATCTTCCAGGAGGGTACCGCGCTTCTCCGTCTTCACCACAATATCGTCTACATAGACGTGGGCATTTCAGCCGAGTTGCTTGAGGAGGCACTTCTGCATGCAACGCTGGAACGTGGCACCGGCATTTCTCAAGCCGAAAGTCATGGTCAGGTAGCAGAAGGCTCCGAATGGTGTGATGAAGGCAGTCTTCAGGCGGTCGGCCGGGCTTAACTTAATCTGGTGGTACCCCGAATAGGCATCCAAAAAACTCAACAGCTCGCATCCGGCTGTGGAGTCTATCACTTGGTCAATCCGAGGCAAAGCGAACGGATCCTTCGGGCAAGCTTTATTGAGGATGGAGTAGTCAATATACATGCGCCATTTGTTGTTCTTCTTTAGTACAAGGACTGGGTTGGCTAGCCACTCTGGGAAGAATACTTCCATAATGAAGCCGGCTGCTAGAAGCCGGGCTATCTCTTTACCAACAATTCCTCTCTTCTCCTCCGACAGGCGGCGGAGGGGTTGCCTGACTGGTTTTGCATCTTCCCTGACATGTAGCTTGTGCTCGGCGAAATCCGTCGGAACACCCGGCATGTCCTTTGGAGACCACGCAAAGATGTCCCGATTCTCACAGAGGAAATCGACAAGCTCGCTTTTGTTGACACCTGATTTTGGCACAATGCAGAATGCAATAGAGATGGCCTCAAATGACAAGATATTCTACATGAGAAACTTCACATTGCTGAGTGGAATGACTTTGATGTTTGGACCATAATCATTCGGCATCATATCAAAGACCAAAACTACACTCAGATTGTCATGTTTAGGTGTTCTGTGTGCTTTTTGGTCGATTACGCCTCCAATATAATCTCGGATGAAGGAATGCTCTACATGAGTTGTCTTCGTCTCGTTGAATCGGTTGATTTTCATATAAAAATCGTCTCAATCCGAGTTCGTATGTAAAAGTTAGAGCTATCTGAATGCAGCCCTGTCAAGAGACAAAATATGGCGCGCCCCATCAGACACATGTCTGATGGGTGTCTGATGCAATGCGTGAGTAATTAGCCCATTAAGATTGGCATGAATCGAAAAACATTCAACATAAAAGTTGTTCGTCTCGTCGAAATGGTCAACTTTGCTTTTGGGCACATTTTCATCCGAGGTCGTTCACTACCTCAAAAAAGACATGCAAGGTGCAGCCAGAAAACTTGCCGAGATGGAAACCTTGCCGGAGAAATCTTGCCGGGAACAGTAACCTTGCCGGGGTGAGAAAACTTGACGAGAAGAAAACCTTGTCGGGGAAATCTTGCCGGAAACAGTAACCTTGTCGGGGTGAGAAAACTGCCAGGATGGAAACCTTGCCGGAGAAATCTTGCCAGGAACCGTGAAACTGTCAAGGCCAATCCGACCGGATGCTGAAGATGGGCTTAAACACTTATCTAGATGGCCTCGGATGAAAAAGTGTTCAACATGAAAGTTGTTCGTAACGTTGAAACGGTCAACTTTGCTTTTGAAGTCATCATCATCCGACGTAGTATACGACCTGTAGAGATGCTACAAGGGTCAGGCGGTCCAGTCAGCTACATGAACAAGTCCGACCCAAAATTAAAGATGACCCCGTGGAGTATTCAAGATGGCCTTATTTGGGAAAGTGATCAACAGACGGATTGTCGGCCTCGTCGAAACGCACAAAATTGATATTTGGACCGTCTCCATTGGAAGTCATATGCAGATTATACGGCCCACGCAAGGAATACAGAAGATTGGACCAGATTCGGGATGGATCCGAGTGGGACCAGAACTAGGACTCTAGGACGTGAATTGATGTAATTTTCTTGTAAGGAAAGCCTAGATTGAATCCTTTGCTTGTACGGGAAGTCCAGCCGCCTCTTATATATGTTGGGGGTGACGGCCAATTGAACAACACACAATCGAACAAATCAATAGACTACTTTTTATCTACGTTTTATCTCTCCATCGTTTTTCTTCCTCGTTCTTCGCTGTTCCTCGAGTTTGAGAGCTATGAATCCCGAGGCTCTAGGGGTGAGCGAATCGACCTAGGGCAGCCCATTGCCGCCGCGCGCCGTGACGGGGTCCCTCCCGGGCGTGTGGGGTTTCGGATCTCAAAAAGCGCCCGCCGACTGTCCTGCGTATCGCGCTGTCGGTCGGTTCTCCTTCGACGTGAGCTGCGGTGCATCACCCCCGGCGTCGAGGGTACACGTGACGTGTTCGTGTGTCAACACACTTTTTGGCGACTCCGCTGGGGACGAAGATCAATCATCATCATCCACCATGTTCGATCTTCCCAAGCCATCTGAGGTAGACGCCGATAACATCATTAAGCCCAGTCTTGATGAGATATCGGCCGATCTTCGCCAAGTTTATGAGGAGTACAAGAAGGCACGCGAGGAGAAGGACTTGCAGGAATTCCTTGCAAAGTTCAAGAAGGATCGCCAAGGCAACATCACTCCGATTGAAGAAATCAAGTTCCCTCCTCTTCAAGCCGAGCAGGTTAAATCGTCTGTAAGTACTGCCTTTTCTCCTGAGTAGTGGGCTGAGATTGAGAGTCGTATTGCTGATGGTAACAATCTGGTTTATCAAACTTTCCTAGAAAATACTAATGCTCAGAAGAATATATCTCAATCATCTAGTGGTAATGGTGTTATAGCTGCTAATGTGCAAAACCCTAATCTGGCTTTACCTATTTCATCGGCGCCTCCCGTGCCGATGACTTATTATTCTACCCAAACCAATCAGATTGTGGCTGCACCCATTAATCCTATCATGAACATGCCAGGTTCGGTGGCAACGCCGAACCAAACCCTACCTACAGGTACAACCACTCGGCCACTACCGAACTATGGTTCGGCGTACATGCCACAATTCCTACCTACAGCTAGTAGTTATACTGCTCCTATGCCACTGCAACAAGCTTCATCGTCTACTACAGACGATGCTCTAGCTAATCTTAGAGAGGAGATGGCTAAGATGCTCCGAGAGAATTTTGGTATGAGTTGCCAAGGAACCGTATTTACCAAAAGCCATATCCAGAATACTTTGATGCCATTCAGTGCCCTCCGGGATATAAAATTCCAGATTTTGTTAAGTTTAATGGAGAGGGTACAAAAACCACATGGGAGCATGTTAGTCAATACTTGGCACAATTAGGTGAAGCAGGCTCACTAAATGAATTGAAAGTGCGTTTATTTCCTTTATCATTAACTGGTACCGCATTTTCATGGTTTTCTTCTTTACCACATGGTTCCATTCGAGTTTGGTCGCAGCTAGAGCAGAAGTTTCATGATCACTTTTATAGCGGCGATAACGAGCTTAAGTTATCACATCTTACATCAGTTAGACAAAAGGATGATGAATCAGTCTCCGATTACGTCAAACGATTTAGAGATACAAAAAACCGGTGCTATAGTTTGGTGATAACTGAGAGAGATTTGGCTGATCTTGTGCTTAGTGGTTTGAAAATTCCCATTAGAGAAAAGCTAGAGGGATATGAGTTTTTAAATGTCAACCAAGTCTTACAAAGGGCTTTGGCTCAAGAGAGCCGAAGCAAAGAGCTCAAAGAAGTGCATAGATATAAAGCTTATCATCCTAAGATGAACATGGTTGAATATGATAGTTATCACTCGGACGATGAGGGTGATATTTATGCTACTGAATTTGTTTGGCCATCTAAGGCCAAACCCTTCACTTGCAATGATCTGAAACCGATTCATAAGAATCGTGATGAAGAGATGAAGTTTACTTTTGACATTGCCAAGTGTGATAAAATATTTGGTGCTTTGCTGCAAGCCAAAATTATTAGAATATCTCATACTTTACCGCCGTTTGAACAGCTGAAACGGCGCGCTTATTGCAAGTATCATAATTCTTTTTCTCATGCTACTAACGATTGCAATGTTTTTCGACGACAGATACAATCGGCCATTAATGATGGACGATTGAACTTTTCTGAGATGCAAGTTGATAAATAGCCCTTTCCAATGAATACCATGGATTTGGAAGGGAAGAAGCTGCTCATTCGGCCGGAGGTAGCCGAATCTACTAATAAAGCTAATGCCATTGTTGGTCAGCCCAGGAAAGATAAGGAGAGCGACAAGGTCTTGGGGAGACAAGTCGTGCTTGACAAGCAACCCGGTGGCAAGGAAATAATCAAGATCACCATCAAGAATCCTGCACTTGGGGGGCAACCGCAAGTGCAAGAAAATACTCGTGTTAAATTTGTTAAGCCCAAGAGTCCAGAGGTTGGCAAGTGGAAGACGAATGAAGCTAAAGTGTAGCGCAAGAAGATCAAGCCAACTTTTGATATGTTGTTGTCCAAATATGCCAGTCAAGCGGCCGGTTCTAGCTCTAACCGATCATCAAATTTGAAGCGCTCAGGGTCACCTCCTCGGGAAGAATTTCAACATCATACAAGGCCATATGGGTCGTGGGCACCGGGACCATGGATGCCGCCACCCCCCTATGCGCCATACTACATGGGAGACTTCAACGGAGGATGGTGGCAGCCCCCAATGGCCCCTTATGCTTTTCATCCGGGTTGGGCAGAACCAAGGAGGCCCATTCATGAGAGACTTTATTATCCCACACGAGGCCGTTTGAACAATGGTGTCAATCGGCCAATGCAAGATAATCAAAAAAGGGTTGGCAAGCAAGTGTGGCGAGCTAAATCACCAAGTGCAGAAATTTCAGAGCCTAGCAAGCAAAAGGAGGAGAATACTAGTGCGGAAACTGTTATGATAGGCACTAAAGAATTGACAATCAAAGAGCCGATTATTGTTGAAAAACCGGCTGGTTCCAGTAAAAATGTGGCTGTTGTCCAGCAGGGTCCCATGGCTAATGATCATGAAGCTAGCACAAGCAAGGCCAAGTCGAGGGATCCAAAATATACTCAGCCTAAGTGGTGTCCTTCCGGTCTGACCAAGGCACAAAAAAGGAGACTGCAGCGCATGAGGAGTCAAGAGATGGCAGAACAAGAGGACGAGAAGCAAAGAGATAAATTGTTCAAAGACATTCGGCCCATGGTACCCCCAAAACAAGTGTGGAGGCCAAAGCAAAAGGAAAACATAGCAGCTTCTGCATTGATCATAGCAACACCTACACCACCAACGGAGGACGATGCAGCTACTATTACATCGTCCACTTTGCCTGCTGCTTCCTCTTCCCTTGGAGATATTTCGGAGTCAGTGGACATGCTTGCGGAAGGAGATGAAATGCTTGATTATGAGTCCACACCGGTTTATGAAGGTATGGATATTAATATGGTGTATTACTTACCCGCTGAATTTCGTGCTATAGATGAAGAAGGGGAAGTGGCTTAGCTAGATTTTGGTCCTAAAAATGCTATATTCGAAAAGCTAAAAGAACCGGTGACGCACTTGAAGCCATTGTTCCTTAAAGGTCATATTAATGGATCGCCGGTGGCTAGAATGCTTGTCGACGGTGGTGCTGTGGTGAATCTTATGCCATATTCGGTTTTCAAAAAATTGGGGCTGCGTGATGAAGAGTTAATAAAGACCAACATGGTGCTTAATGGATTTGAAGGCAAAGAGAAAACTGAAGCCAAAGGTGTAATGCATGTGGAGCTTACGGTGGGAAGAAAAACTTTGGCTACCGCATTCTTTGTCGCCGAGGTGCAAGGTAACTACAATGTGATATTAGGCCGCGATTGGGTTCATGCAAACCAATGCGTGCCATCTACTATGCACCTATTTTTAATTCAATGGGTTGATGATGAAGTAGAAGTCATTCATGCGGATAATTCGGGTTGTGTTGCTTTGGCCGATGCATCAGTGGATTGGCAACATCCCAATGCTACTTGCTTGACGGGGCGCGACTTATCAGAATTTGATTTTCTTAGCGCCACAAAAAGTGGTTTCGTGCCCGTTTCTTTAAAGCCGGTTGGTGGTAATCGGCTCCAAGGTATGATGTATTTAAATGGATTCTAACTCAGATTGGTTGCAAAAGCGTCTATAGAGGAGTTAGATGATATGGATAAATTAGGACAAGGTTTTATGTCGGCCGATCCATTAGAAGAGATAGACATATGAGATGGTTCAATTCCTAGGCCGACATTTGTAAACAAAAATTTAAGAGCCGATCATAAAGCTAAGTTGATCGAGCTATTGAAAGAATATGTTTGTTGCTTTGCATGCAAATATCATGAAATGCCAGGTTTAAACCGAGAGCTAGTGGAGCATCGGTTACCTATAAAGGTTGGTTTTAGACCGTACAAACAATCGGCTAGAAAGTTTAACCCAAAAACATATTACCGGATCAAGGAAGAGGTCGGTCGTTTGCTTAAAGCTAATTTTATTAGACCTTGCAGGTATGCCGAGTGGATTTCTAACATTGTACCAGTAGAGAAGAAAGGCTCCGGCAAGTTGAGGGTGTGCATTGATTTCAGAGATTTGAATAGAGCTACACCTAAAGATGAGTATCCTATGCCAATAGCTGATATGCTTATTAATGATGCTTCTGGACATAAGGTCATTAGCTTTCTTGATGGTAATGCGGGGTATAACCAGATTTTTATGGCCGAAGAGGACATGTCCAAAACAGCTTTTCGATGTCCTGGTTTCCTTGGTTTATTTGAGTGGACAGTGATGACCTTTGGATTAAAGAATGCCGGTGCCACGTATCAAAGGGCTATGAATTTAATTTTTCATGATTTACTTGGTGTTATACTTGTGGTTTATATTGATGATATTGTTGTCAAATCGGATGCTTTCGAATCTCATCTAGCCGATTTGCGCTTAGCTTTTGAAAGAATGAAAAAATATGGACTGAAGATGAATCCTTTGAAGTGTGCATTTGGCGTGTCGGCTGGGAAGTTTTTGGGTTTCATTATTCATGAAGATGGCATAGAGATTGATCCCAAAAAGATAGACGCTATACAGAAAAAGGAGGCTCCAACATGCAAGAGAGATATGCAAAAGTTCCTTGGCAAGGTCAATTATTTGAGAAGGTTCATAGCTAATGTGTCAGGGAAAGTTGATGCATTTACTCCTATCCTTCGGTTAAAGAATGATGTTGATTTCACTTGGGGGGCAAAATAGCAAGAAGCATTTGATATGATCAAGAACTATTTGTCCACGCCTCCAGTGATGAAAGAGCCCAAGCATAGGGAACCCTTTAAGCTTTACATTGCAGCAGAAGAAGGTGTTATTGGTGCTGTTTTGACTCAAGAAACCGAAGGAAAAGAGCATGCTATTACATATTTGAGCAGGCATTTATTGGACGCCGAGACAAGGTATACATTTATTGAAAAACTATGCCTATGCTTATATTATGCTTGCACAAAATTGAGACATTATTTGGTGCCGAGTGAATGCATAGTAGCTTGTCAAACTGATGTCATTAAATACATGTTGCATAGGCCAATTCTTAGTGGTAGAATTGGCAAGTGGGCTTATGCTTTGATTGAATATGATTTGGCTTATGACTCTCTAAAATCCATGAAAGGCCAAATCGTTGCTAATTTTATTGTTGAGCATCGGATTAATGACAAGCATGATGTTGATATAAACCTTGTCTCATTAGTACCATGGAGATTATATTTTGATGGTTCAGTTTGTAGCAGTGGCCAAGGTGTTGGTATTGTTTATATATCTCCTCATGGTGCTGTTTTTGAAGCCTCATGCCGCTTAGAATATTTTTTCACAAATAATCAAGCCGAATATGAGGCATTGTTATTCGGCCTGGAGATGTTGCTTGCCATAGATGCTACACATATTGAGGCTTTTGGTGATTCGTTATTAGTAGTGCAACAAATATCCAAAGTCTTTCAATGTTTTGATGAATCACTTAATGTTTATCTTGATAAATGTCTAGATATAATTTCTACTTTGGATTATTTTAGCATTGCTCATATATCTAGACATGACAATTGGAGAGCAAATGAGTTGGCACAACAAGCATCCGGCTATCATGTTGATCATGGCATGTTTCATATTTCTCAGAAGCCGATGTCTTGTCTTCCAAATATGGGAGAGGCCGAACCAGAGCCCACTGATTCGGCCACTAACAAAAAATCTAGTGCAGGTGAAAATCATGATTGGAGGAAGCCCATTATGGATTACTTGCGCGATCCGAGTGAAAGGGTGGACAGGACTATTCGGCGTATGGCTTTCAAATATACAATAAGAGATGGTGGTCTTTATCGCCGAACGGTTGAAGATGTTTTTTTGAAGTGCTTGGACGAGGACCAAGCAAGAGTTGCTATGGGAGAAGTACATGAAGGCATTTGTGGTACTCATCAGTCGGCTCCCAAGATGAAGTGGTTATTGCGATGTGCTGGATTTTATTGGCCGACTATGATCATTGATTGCTTCAGGTACTATAAAGGGTGTGAAGCTTGTCAAAAATTTGGTGATATTCAATTGGCTCATGCTGCTATGTTACATCCTATTATCAAGCCGTGGCCTTTTAGAGGATGGGGTTTAGATTTCATTGGGCAAATTCATCCATCTTCCTCGAAGGGGCATCAGTTCGTGTTGGTGGCAACCGATTATTTCACCAAGTGGTCTGAAGCAGTACCTCTCAAGAACATGACACATACGGAGGTAATTCAATTCATGACAGAGCACATTATTCATAGATTCGGTGTTCCTCAGACATTGACTACAGATCAAGGTTCGTCTTTCATGTCACATCAAGTTAGAGAATTTGCCGAATCATATAACATAAAGTTGCTCAATTCATCTCCGTATTATGCCCAAGCTAATGGACAAGCTGAGTCTAGCAATAAGATATTGATCAAGCTCATCAAAATGAAGATTAAGGATAATCCAAGAAAATGGCATGAGTTATTGTCTGAAGCTTTATGGGCACATAGAATCTCAAGGCATGGTGCTACCAAGGTAACTCCATATGAGCTAGTATACGGTCAAGAGGCTGTTTTACCAGTGGAAGTGAATTTGAGTGCTTTGAGAATAGCCAAACAAAATGATTTATCGGAAGTAGACTTTTATAATTTGATGATGGATAACATTGATGAAGTTGCCGATAAACGTTTGGCTGCTTTGAAGGCCATAGATAGGGACAAGCTGAGGGTAGCAAGAGCTTACAATAAAAAGGTCAAGTTGAAGAATTTTCAGGTTGGCAATCTTGTGTGGAAAGTGATTCTGCCGATTGGTTCTAGAGATAGAAAATTCGGGAAGTGGTCTCCAAACTGGGAAGGTCCTTTTAGGATTGCAAGGATAGTTCCTGGAAATTCATATTTGGTGGAATCCATGCAAGGAGTATTATTACCTCGAGCACTCAATGGCAGATATCTGAAGAAGTTCCACCCGAGTGTGTGCAAGAAGCCTGATTAGGCAATGGCCGATACATGATTATCGCCCTTAGCATAAACACGGCCGATACATAATTATTGCCCTGAGAAATATGGATGGTCGATGGAGTGTTGACATCGTCCTTAGAACAAGCATGGTGCAAATTATTTTTCGGCATGCAAGCTTTGCCGAAAAACAGCGGGGCATGTGTTGACACCTGATTTTGGCACAATGCAGAATGCAATAGAGATGGCCTCAAATGACAAGATATTATATATGAGAAACTTCACATTGCTGAGTGGAACGACTTTGATGTTTGGACCATAATCATTCGGCATCATATCAAAGACCAAAACTACACTCGGATTGTCATGTTTAGGTGTTCTGAGTGCATTTTGGTCGATTACACCTCCAAGACAATCTCGGATGAAGGAATGCTCTACATGAGTTGTCTTCGTCTCGTCGAATCAGTTGATTTTCATATAAAAATCGTCTCAATCCGAGTTCGTATGTAAAAGTTAGAGCTATCTGAATGCAGCCCTGTCAAGAGGCAAAATATGGCGCGCCCCATCAGACACATGTTTGATGGGTGTCTCATGCAATGCGTGAGTAATTAGCCCTTCAATATGGCCTCGAATCGAAAAACGTTCAACATAAAAGTTGTTCGTCTCGTCAAAACGGTCAACTTTGCTTTTGGGCACATTTTCATCCGAGGACGTTTCCATCCCGGCAAGTTTTCTGGCTGCACCTTGCGGGTCTTTTTTTGAGGCAGTAAACTACCTCGGATGAAAATGTGCCCAAAAGTAAAGTTGATCGTTTCGACGAGGCGAACAACTTCTATGTTGAACATTTTTCGATTAGAGGCCATATTAAAGGGCTAATTACTCACGCATTGCATCAGACACCCATCAGACATGTGTCTGATGGGGCGCGCCATATTTTGCCTCTTGACAGGGCTGCATTCAGATAACTCTAACTTTTAAATGCAAACTTGGATTGAGACGATTTTTATATGAGAATCAACCGATTCGACGAGACGAAGACAACTCATGTAGAGCATTCCTTCATCCGAGATTGTTTTGGAGGCGTAATCGACCAAAAAGCACTCAGAACACCTAAACATGACAATCCGAGTGTAGTTTTGGTCTTTGATATGATGCCGAATGATTATGGTCCAAACATCAAAGTCGTTCCACTCAGCAATGTGAAGTTTCTCATGTAGAATATCTTGTCATTTGAGGCCATCTCTATTGCATTCTGCATTGTGCCAAAATCAGGTGTCAACAGCTTTCCTATTTGCTGTCGAGGCAAGCTCCTATGACAGCGAACCTCTCCGGGTCCAAGGGTATCTTCTTGATTTCTTTGGCCGGTTGGAAAGAGCCCTGAGCTTCTCACACCTTGGGATCTTGCGACAGGTGTGACGCCCCCGATTCAATCGTACACTAATCATACACGCAAACGTGTACGATCAAGATCAGGGACTCACGGGAAGATATCACAACACAACTCTAAAAGTAAAATAAGTCATACAAGCATCATAATACAAGCCAGGGGCCTCGAGGGCTCGAATACAAGTGCTCGATCATAGACGAGTCAGCGGAAGCAACAATATCTGAGTACTGACATAAGTTAAACAAGTTGCCATAAGATGGCTAGCACAAACTGGAATACAGATCGAAGAGGCGCAGGCCTCCTGCCTGGGATCCTCCTAAACTACTCCTGGTCGTCGTCGACAGCCTGCACGTAGTAGTAGGCACCTCCAGAGTAGTAGGGGTCGTCGTCGACGGTGGCATCTGGCTCCTGAACTCCAGCATCTGGTTGTGACAACCAGAAAGAAAAGAAAGGGGAAAAGGGGGAAGCAAAGCAACCGTGAGTACTCATCCAAAGTACTCGCAAGCAAGGAGCTACACTACATATGCATGGGTATATGTGTAAAGGGCCATATCAGTGGACTGAACTGCAGAAAGCCAGAATAAGAGGGGGGATATCTAATCCAGTCGAAGACTACGCTTCTGGCAGCCTCCATCTTGCAGCAAATAGAAGAGAGTAGATGGTAAGTTCACCAAGTAGCATCGCATAGCATAAACCTACCCGACGATCCTCTCCTCGTCGCCCTGTGAGAGAGCGGTCACCGGGTTGTATCTGGCACTTGAAAGGGTGTGTTTTATTAAGTATCCGGTTCTAGTTGTCATAAGGTTGAGGTACAACTCTGGGTCGTCCTTTTACCGAGGGACACGGCTATTCGAATAGATAAATTTCCCTGCAGGGGTGCACCACATTACCCAACACGCTCGATCCCTCTGGCCGGGCACACTTTCCTGGGTCATGTCCGGCCTCGGAAGATCAACACGTCGCAGCCCTACCTAGGCCTAACAGAGAGGTCAGCACGCCGGTCTAAATCCTATGCACGCAGGGGTCTGGGCCCATCGCCCATTGCACACCTGCACGTTGCGTGGGCGGCCGGAGAGCAGACCTAGCAACCTCCATTACAAAGGAAGTTGCGTTACGCGGTCCAACCCAGCGCGTGCCGCTCAGTCGCTGACGTCTAGGAGGCTTCGGCTGATACCATGACGTCGAGTACCCATAACTGTTCCCGCGTGGTGGTTAGCGCGTATAGGCTCGTAGCCAGACTCAGATCAAATACCCAATCTCGTTAAGCGTGTTAATTTGAAGTAACCGCGGACGCCGACCAGGGCCAGGCCCACCTGTCTCCTAGGTGGTCACAACCTGCCCTGTCGCTCCGCCACAAAGTAACACTCGGGGGCCGTCGGGAACCTAGGCCCACCTATGCCTGGATGGAACCACCTGCCCCTTCAGCCCCCATCTCCGACCAGTAACATAAGTATGTAATAGTATATAGTATATGTACCCGTGATCACCTCCCGAAGTGATCACGGCCCAGTAGTATAGCATGGCAGACGGACAAGAGTGTAGGGCCACTGATGTAATTCTAGCAACCTATACTAGGCATTTAGGATTGCAGGTAAGGTATCAACAGTACTAGCAAAGACAGGCTATGCAGCAGAATAGGATTAACCGAAAGCAGTAACATGCTACACTACTCTAGTGCAAGCAGTAGAGAGAAGGAAATAGGAGATATCGGGTTGATCAGGGGGGGGCCTGCCTGGAAGCCCGGCAGAGAAGGACGGGTCGTCAACACTGTAGTCGTACACGGCAGCGTCGTCAGTGGTCTCAGCGTCTATCGAGAGAGAAGGAGGGGGGAGGGAACAGTAAATACAAAGCAATCAATGCTACATAAAGTATGACATGACAATATGCAGTGCCGGGGGTGCTCTAACGTGGGGTTGCACGTTACCGAGAAAGGGGGATCCCATCCGGGAAAGTATTCCCGGTGTCAGGCATTTTCGGGCAGAGGGACCGGAGGGGGACGAAACAATGAATACACGGTAATTATGCAACAGGGATGCATGACATGTCTGAACGCAGTGCTAGGGTGGTATACTGCCTATCTAAGTGTATTAGTTAATTTAGGAATTTATTTGGATTTATTTTATTAAGGTCATGCACTATTCACCTGCCAGAAACAGGCAAAAAGTTCCATGTTCAGATAGTTAGAGGCATCTGACAGGTATGCGGGTAGCATATTTGGCTTTGTCTCATTTTTCTGGTAATTTTTCATATATAAATTATTTTCATCGGAGTTACGGTTTAAAAGATATGAATTTTTAAAGTTTAAAAGATTTTCTGGAATTTATTTAATTAATTAAATTCGAATTATCAAAAACAGTAAATGATGATGTCAGCATGACGTAGTGCTGACGTCAGCAGTCAACAGTGCATTGACTGGGTCAAACCTGACGTGTGGGGCCCACTGGTCAGCCTCACAGTAGGTTAATTAGGTTTAAATTAAACTAATTACGATTAGTCAGGGGTGGACCCCATTAGTCAGCGACTAATTAGTCTTTTAATTAACTAATTAATTAATTCACAGTTTATTTTTTATTTATTTATTTTAAAAATCGTTTAAAGGGGTGGGGCCCATATGTCAGCGACACAGCCAGCCCAGTCAGCGGGGCTGACCGGTCAACTGACCCCACCGGGCCCACGGTCAGTGGCACCAAGGGTGGGGCCACGCGTCCATGTGGCGCCACATCAGTGCCTGCCACCGGTGAGGCGAGGCGCGGCGGCGACGGCTGGAATCTCGCCGGAGTTCACCGGAAATGAGCTACAGGGGGTTTCCGGACCCGCGGTTTGGCTCTACGGGACGTGGGCACTCCCGCGCATCTAACGGCAGCGGTCACGGGGGCCGAAGTGGCCGGAGTTGGCCGGAGCAAGTGGGGCCGGCGGCGGTGGCGTACGGGGCTTCGCGGGAAACGGCGCCTGAGCGCGCGGGCGAGCAGAATAAGCAGCGGGGCAGCAACGTCGGGGCTCCAGGAGCGCACTAGTGCAGACGGGTGAGGCCGTAAGGGCTCGGGAGCGCAGTGCTCGCAGCCATGGCGGCGGCCGGAGCACGGCTCGGTCGGGGGCTAGCTAGCGGGTGCACGAGGGCACAGGGAGAGAGGGAGAGTGACGGAGGGCTCACAGGGAACCCGTAGTTGTGCGAGAGTGAGCTCGGGGAAGGGCGACGGCGGCGAATCGGAGCCGGAGACGAGGATGACCGTGCGGGGAGGATGAGCTCGAGGAGGACGATGTAGCGGCGCCGAGATCCGATGCGTGGCGTCAAGCGACGTACTCGAGGACGGGGAACACGGCGGGCATGGCGGAGCGATGATCATGGCACGGTGGTCGCGGGATCGACGGGCACACGGCGATGGTAGCGAGCGAGCGCGCGAGCGAGAGAGGAACGAGCGAGGGGGAAGGGGTTAGGGTTTGTCCCGGTGGGGGGATAAGGGAGTGGGGTGGCCGGTTGGGCCTTTGCCCGGTTGGGCTGGCCAGCTGGGCCACGGTTGGCCCAGTTAGGCCAGGGGGGTTTTCTCTTTTTCTTTTGTCTTTTTCTTTTATTTATTCTTATTTCCCTGTTTAGTAAAAAGTTAGGCCTCAAAATGATTTTTATAGAACATGGCAATTGTTCCAATAAATACTAGGCATTACCTAACACTACCAAAAATTAGTTTGGAGACAATTGGAGCTCCCACAAATTTTACAATAATTAATATGCATTAATCCTAGCTGTTTTAATCATGTTAGTGCCACCTAAACATTTTATTATTTGTTGGTTTCAATTTTAGACTAGCCTCTGCAATATTTGTTATTTACTGATCATTTTAGTTTTTATGTTGGACAACTTTTATATTTCACTTTCATTTAAATTTGAATTTGAGTTAGGAGTTGAAATGCAATATGATGCTAATGATGATTTGACACTGTTAACCTTGCTGACTTGTCATTATCAAAAGTGATTACTGTTGCTAATCACCGGGGGTGTTACAACAGGTCCGGCTGCTCGCCGGCCATGGCCACAACCCGGTCAAGGAGCCGTTTCTCGGCAGCAATCACAAGGGACTCGGCCAGCCGGCCGCTGGCAGTGGCACAGGCGGTAGACTTCTGGTAGTCGCCGGCTATGGTGATAATGCCCTTGGTGCCCGGCATCTTCATCTTGAGGTAGGCGTAGTGGGGGACCGCCATGAACTTGGCCAGAGCAGGCCGGCCAAGCAATGCCTGGTAGGGGCTCTCAAGGCCAACCACCTCGAACCAGATTGGCTCTCGGCGGAAGTGAATCTTGTCTCCAAAGAGGACATCTATCTTGATCTTGTCGATTGGTGAGCAGGATAGGCCAGGCACAATGCCATGGAAGACAGCCCGGCTGGGCTGGAGCTGTTTCTCTTTGATGCACAACTTCTCCATGGTGTCGCGGTAGAGGATGTTGATGCTGCTACCGCCGTCTATCAGAATTCAGGAGAAACGAGCAGCTCGCCTCTCTGTTGCGAAGGTGGCATCCAACACCAGGGCAAAGGAACCCGGAGAAGGCACCACCTCCGGGTGGTCAGCTCGGCTCAAACTGATCGGCTTCTCCGACCAGTGCATGAACTCTGGGGCTTCAAAGGCGACAATATTCACTTCTCGGCGCTGTTGACGCGGGCTTAGCCTGTCATCAGTCACGCTGGAGAATATGACGTAAGCTCCATGCTCTTCAGGAAACTCGTCTTGGATCGCGCCGACTGGTCGGACCGCCGGCTGCTGGGGAGGCGGAGGCGGCGGGCCAGCAGGCGGCGGAGGCAGTCCTTCGCCTCTGGCGATGCGGGTGAGCCAGTGGCATTTCCGGGAGGTGTGGTTGGATGGCTTCGCGCCGCTGTGGAACTTGCAGGGAGCGTCGAGGGTTTGCTCAAACGAGAAGGCGGGCAACCAGGCAGGCTTGCCGCCCTTCTGGCGTTTGGGGCCGGGCTGCTCCTCTAGATGCTGGTCTTCGACTGTCGCCACCTGCCGGCTGGTGGTAGCCGGCTGCGGGGCCTTGCACTTATTGTCGTTTGACTGTTGGCGCCTACTGGGATCACCAGCCGGTGTCTGAGGGGCCGGAGGGAGCATCTTTCCTGACGCATCCACTCGGAGTTCCGACTTCATGGAGGAGTCGGCAGTGGCGTACTTGTCCGCTATGATCAACAGCTCGTCGAGCGTGGCCGGCTCGTCGCAGAGGAGCCGATGCTTGAGTAGGGTGCCCTCTCGGCACCCGGCAGTGAAGTATTCAATGGCTTGCACCTCATGAACCCCTTCGCAGGAGTTGTGCAGCTCGGCCCACCGCGGTAAGTATTCGCGGGTGGACTCGATCGGGCCTTGGATGCACAGGGAGAGCTGGCGAGGCTTGGGCGGCCGCTTGTAGGTGCTGGTGAAGTTGCGGATGAAAACTTTGGTGAAGTCTTGCCAGCAGTTGATGCTGTAGGGCTTGAGGCTGTTCAGCCATGTCCGGGCCGTGCCCTGGAGCATGAGCCGAACATACTTCACGGCGACACGCTTGTTGCCATTCGCTATCTTGATGGCAGTGGAGTAGTCGACCAGCCAATCTTCCTGCTTCTCAGAGCCGTTGTACTTAGGAGTGTCCCGAGGGAGCGAGAACCCTTTGGGGAAGGGCTCATCACGAATGCGGTGGCCGAAACAAGGCGGGCCGATTGCATCTTCTTCTTCCAACGCCAGGGACCGAGCCAAGCGGTCGATCCGGTTGCGGGCGTCGTTCTCTCCGACTCCTTCGCGGGGGCCCAGCCGGCGCCCGAGAGTCGGATGCTCAACAGGCGGCGGAGAGGCGCGCCTCTCCCTACACGGGGGAGGGGGCTGACGAACGTCCCGCTGTTCTACTGCTCGTGGGCGGCCGTCTTGGTCGCGCTCAATGGAGATGCGGGTGCGGTCGCCGGCTGTCGGCGTCCGGGAGGTCGCGCCGTGCTCCCGGCGAGGGGGAAGGTTCCCAGCCTATAGGCCGGGTTCCACCATGCGGCGGCCGGCTTCTTGCTGCGCGGTGGCCGCGTCGATGAGCTGCTGCACACGCTCCGTCATGCAGCGACGCTCGTCGCCCTCCAGGCGGTCCAGCTCGTCTGCCGCTGCCTGGGCGGCGCGCAAGTTCTCCATGGGCGTGGCGTAGACCGGGCGGTCGGCCCCCAACATGCTGGCGATGGCGGCGCCGCGCTGCCGGACCGTGCCCACGCGGCTGGGTTCGTCAGGAGCCGGTGTGCCGCAAACGGCGCGGTCGATCTCGCGGTGGTAAGCCTCGGTGAAGCGTCTCATCGCCGCCAACTTGTTGGCGCTGTCGAGAAGTGCGATACGGCATGTTTCCAGCGTTTCACCGCTCGCACCGGTGGCTACGGGAGCGGACAGGTCCCGCATTGCCGCCTGCAACGGGTCCCGGCCGGCCTGGTCGGAGGTTTCGTCGTGGCTGATGACCAGCACCTCAGTGATGGTGCTGGTGCCGGCACTGCTGTCTGCAGCGGGAAGTGGATCATCGAACATCACCACGTCACCGGGGAAGGCATCAGGAAGAGCGAAGTTGGCATCGACGACCATGTCAACGGACTCTGGGTCGGAAACCGGCTCGTCGGCGATGTGAAGCTTGCCGAGGAGATCGATGAGGCAGCTCTCGGAGCTAGCTGCGCCCGCGTCAAGTGCGGGCTTGTCGAAGAGGCAGATCCCGCCGATGAGATCAGCGAGGTTTCTTGCGGCGCAAACAACTTCCACGCCGTGCAGCGTGTCGGCGCAAACACTGTCGGGCGTGCCGGCCTGGCTGCGATCGCCAGGGAGGAAGAGGGTTCCCGTCCAGAACGTGTTTCCGGACGACGGTGCACCTAGCCCCACGGTGGGCGCCAAATGTCGGGGATATCGTGCGACATATGCCAGGGGATGGCTTATCGTGGATGGGGACAAAAGTACGTCGCCGGGCTCTAGAAGCGGGAGTGAGCGAGACCGGGTACGCTTGCAAATCTTACCCAGGTTCGGGGCTCTCCTAAGAGATAACACCCCTAGTCCTGCTCTGCGGGGTCTCCGCATGATCACTATTTCAACAGGTGGCTACAAGCTTGCTCCTTGAGCTATCTGGCTGGAGGAGGAAGAAGGGCAAGGCTAGCTCTACTCCACTCTATCTGCGTGTGTGTGTGGTGCTGTGAGTGCTCGACGAGGCCTCTGCCAAAGAGCCAACCCCCTGCATGGGGTGACCTGGGGGGTTTATATAAGCCTACCCCCCAGGGGTACAACGGTAATCTGGCCAGATGCGGGGCCTGGCAGTCAGCGTCACTGGTCGCCGGCTTCTCCGCCGACCGCCGGGGCCCGCCGCCTGGTGGGTCCGCCGACTGCCGCGATCTCAGCCGACAGGTGAGTCCTGCAGTCCACGGGCCGCGTTGACTGCTTTATGCTGTAGCATTGCCCCTGATGACGAAGGCCTCGTCAGGGGGAGCGTGGATACAATCCCGCCGCCTGGCGGGAACTCACTGTAGCCATACCCCGTCGTATCTGGTTAATGGCGCATAGACTTCGAGGGAGGAGGAGGGCCGCCTGCTGGGAGCCGGCCTCCCACTGAGCCGACTGGTCTGGGCTCGCCGCCTTCTGGCTTGTCACGGACAAGTAGGGCCCGCCGCCTGCGGGCCATACTGACCGCCCATCACGGGAGCATGGCTTCCTCTGCCATGGGTGATGTCATGTGCGGCATGGCAACAGTCCTGCGTTGGCCGCAGGATGCCTGCTCAATACGCAGTACTATGGTCACCCTCTGCCCTGGATTCGGGGGTGGCAGGCCTGTACTGTAGCCATGCCCTGTCTCATCATGTTTATGTTGGCGCTGACTTTTAGGGCGCGAGGGGCCGCCTGCTAGGACTCGGCATCCCAGGAGGCCGCCTGCCAGGAGTCGGCCCACTTCATGGTCGTCTTGTGGACTCCGCCGCCTCCCGGCAACCGGCTGCTTGGACCAGCCGGCCTCAAGAAGGCGGCCCTTGTCCTTGATGTTTGAGGGGCGCAGCCTGCCCCGATGTCTTGAAATATCAAAGGGAGCTGATGGGGCTACCCGTGGTCATTTACTCCGACAATGTGAGTCATGTTGGTGAGTAATTATGCTTTAGTATGAATATTGGTGTTAAGGTTTGTGATTCCCTATGCAAGCACAAAAGTCAATAGTTATGCAATGAAATTACATCCTACTTGTGGTGCATTATTCGGTGTTAGTTATGCTCAATGCTCGTTTATGTGAATTTCCATTTCTTGGTTGGTTGCTTCTCAATCTATTTGCTAGCCTCCATTTCTACTAAGTGGGAATACTACTTGTGCATCCAAAATCACTAAACCCAATTTTGCCACATGAGTCCACCATACCTACCTATATGCGGTATTCCCGTGCCATTCTAAGCAAATATTTATGTGCCATCTCTAAAATTTTAAAATAATTTCCTTTTTGTGTGCTCGTACCGCTCATGAAGCGGTAGAGGGTGGCCAATATTTTCCATGCTAGATGTGTTATTCTCAAGATGAGCGTTTATTCACTTGTCATTGCACGAGAGTACGGCAAAGGTATTAGGGATGCCCAGTCCCGAAATAAAAAATGAATTTACTTTATGTTGTCAAATAATAAATTCCTTGGAAAGTGTTGGTATGGAGGGCACCCGTGGATACGGCTAGCCATGGATTGTGAAAGAATGGTGGAAAAAGGAATAAACTTTATTTTTTGTTTGAGAACCGCCTATGATATATCTAGCATGGAAAGTGTTGGGAATTACTCGGTCGTTTTTGTTGACGGGAAAAGTATGCCTGCCAAAATCTTTTATCTCTCAATTTAAGCTTTGAGCTCTGGCACCTCTACAAATCCCTACTTCCCTCTGCAAAGGGCCTATCTATTTACTTTATGCAATTTTTATTTTTTATTTGAGTCTCTATCTTCTCTTATAAAGCACCAACTAAGAGGCACTATGATCGTACTCGAGCATTGGATGTAGCTAATATGCGAGTGTGTTTCATGAATGGATCAATGATTGAGCATGATGGGCTAGGGATAGCTTTCTTTAGTGTTGATATTTTGAAAGACATGGTTGCTTGTTGATATGCTTGAGTATTGATGTCCTCATGTCAAATTATAGACTATTGCTTTGAATCATTCAAGTCCAAATATCCATGCTATAAAAGAAAAGAGTATATGATAAATATGATAGGTTGCATTCCACATAAAAAAATCTGTTTTCAATTGCTACTTTAACATGAGAAGTTTTATGAGAAAGAATTGCTGTTATGATGCTAGGAAAAGTGATTGCAATTATCTTTGATCAAACTTGTGCACTTTACTAGCATTCACACTTCATAAATTATTTCTTTTATCATTTACCTACTCGAGGACGAGTAGGAATTAAGCTTGGGGATGCTGATACGTCTCCAACGTATCTATAATTTATGAAGTATTCATGCCGTTATATTATCATTCTTGGATGTTTTACAATCATTTTATAGCAACTTTATATCATTTTTTGGGACTAACCTATTGACATACTGCACAGTGCCAGTTGCTGTTTTTCGCTTGTTTTTTACATCGCAGAAAATCAATACTAAACGGAGTCCAAATGCAGCGAAACTTTTTGGAGATTTTTTCTGGACCAGAAAACACCCGGTGGGCCAAAGAAGTACCAGAGGGGAGCTCCGAGGAGAGCACAACTCACCAGGGCTCGCCTGGGGGCCCAGGCGCACCCAAGTGGGTTGTGCCCACCTCGATAGCATCCCGCACCGCCTCTGCCCAGGCGCGCCCAAGTGGGTTGTGCCCACCTCGATGGCCTCCCGCACCGCCTCTTCACCCTATAAATTGCCAAATATTCCAATAACCCTCGGGGTAACCCTAGATCAGAAGTTTCGCCGCTGCAAGCCTCTGTAGCCACGAAAAATCAATCTAGACCCCATTCCGGCACCCTGCCGGAGGGGAAAATCATCACCGGTGGCCATCTTCATCATCCCGGCGGCCACCGTAATGAGGAGGGAGTAGTCCACCCTCGGGGCTGAGGGTTTGTACCAGTAGCTATGTGTTTAATCTCTCTCTCTCTCTCGTGTTCTTGAGATGTCATGATCTTGATGTATCGCAGGCTTTGTTAATATAGTTGGATCATATGGTGTTTTCCCCTCTCTATCTTGTTGTGAATTGAGTTTTCCCTTTGAGATATCATTCTTATCGGATTGAATACTTTTATGGATTTGAGAACACTTGATGTATGTCTTGCTATGAATACCCATGGTGACAATGGGGTGTCATATTGATTCACTTGATATGTGTTTTGGCACTCAACTCGTGGATTCCTGAGGTGACATTGGGGCAATCTATGCATATGGGTTGATGCTCGTTCTCGTCTTTTGTTTCTCCGGTAGAAATCTTGGGGCACTCTTTGAGGTTCTTTGTGTTGGATTGAGTATTATGAATCTGAATTTGCTTTGGTGTTATTCTAGTACGAACTCTTGATAGATCGATCGGAAAGAATAACTTGGTATTATTTTAGTATGAACTCTTGATAGATCTATCGGAAAGAATAACTTGGTGTTATTTTAGTACAAACTCTTGGATAGATCGATCGGAAAGAAAAGCTACAAACAATTTCGTCTTATATTCTCCGCTAGATAGGAACTTTGGAGTGATTCTTCATCGCACGTTGAGGGATGGTTATATGATCCAATTATATTAGCATTGTTAAGAGATTGCACTAGCGAAAGTACGGACCCTAGGCCTCATTTTCAAGCATTGCAATACCGTTTGTGCTCCGTTTTATCAATTGCTACCTTGCTGTTTTTTATTGTTCCTATTACAAAAATCAATATCTACTATCATTACTACACTTTTATTACCATCTCTTCACCGAAGTAGTGCACCTATACAAATTACCATTGTATTTGGTGTGTTGGGGTCAGAAGATACTCTTTGTTATTTGGTTGCAGGGTTGTTTGAGAGAGACCATCTTCATCCTACACCTCCCACAGATTGATAAACCTTAGGTCATCCACTTGAGGGAAAATTGCTATTGTCCTACAAAACTCTGCGCTTGGAGGCCCAACACGATTCTACAGGAATAAAGTTGCATAGTAGACATCAGACGTTAGAAGAATGATCATATTAAATTAATCCAACTTGTTTGTTTTACTTTGAGATTCTATCATCACAAGTCAATCGATACAACACGGAGAGTTAACATATGCCTTAGTTCCTTAGACCATGAGAGTACCATGGTATCTTCTTACCGGACGATGGACTTTGGGGTTGCTCAAACGTCATCTATAACACGGTGATCATAACGACAACTTCTAGGTTCATCAGAAAGTTGACAAGGGACTAGATAGCTCAAGAGTGAGATTTGCTCCTTCCATGATGGAGAGATATACTTTCGGCCCTCTCGGTGTGACAGCATCCATCATCGTCTGGCCAGACATAGGTGACTAGGTCACAGGGATGCCGAAGCATGTCAACGAGAAAGAAGAACAAAACCGATAACGAGGAGACTGGTATAGTGAGCATGAGAATGGCTCAAGAGGATACAAATATATCTCATATCGGGTTTTGTAAAGTATCGCGAAGCAAATGGAATAGCACATGATAACCAAAGGTTCACTTGAATACCATTCATGTATTCATAGGGATCGATGGGGATGTCCACGGTTCCGCTATTGGTCATTGAACGAATGGAGTTTTGTTCATGTTTATGCTTTACCGAACCTACAGGTTCACACACTTAAGGGAATCATGATCTTTTGAGTGTTAGTGGAGTAAGAGTTGTGAGAAAATATTCATGAACTAGTTTCATGAATATTAGAAATAGTTTCGAGAGAAACCGAAGGAGTTTCGGAGTTACCGGAAGAGTTTCGGGGTTTACCGCGTAATACCAGGAATTGATATATAGGTGGAAAATGTTTTTGGAGATGTTAAATTAATAATAAAAGGTTCTAATATTGATTAGGAGGCTTTTATAATTAATTAAATATCAACGGGCCAAGGAAAATATAACAAGGCCAAGTGGTCGGAAGTTATTGGGCCCTGGGGCCCAATAACAATATGTGGCACCCCCCTAGCTTGTATGACAAGCTAGAGGAGGCCGAAGTGGATGTGGAGGGGGACTCCTCCACCCCTAGGGCCGGCAAAAAGGGGAGGAGTCCCTCCTCCCCTTGTGGCGCCCACTCCTCTTCCTCCAACCTATATATACTAGAGGTTTTTGCCCCTTTGAGGTACACAAGTTTTGGAGCCTCCTCTAGTTCTCTAGTTCTAGTTCTAATTTGGAGTTGATATAATTAGAGCTTAACCTAGATCTCTCTAATCCTCGTAATAGAGAAGCCCTGTGCAGTTCTCTTCTTCTCCCTCTAATTCTCGGGCGACTATTAGCGCTGGACGGCAAAGCACTGCCGGATTGTGAAACCTATACGCCTGCAATACATAGAGAGGCCGTGCTTTTGGTCTTCGGTTCGAGGGATCATTCGTGAAGGGTTTGAGGGACTTCATTAATGATCTATGCCAACTCTTCTTCCACTGCGACTCAAAGTTGGTAACGATCCGATCTAAACCTCTATATGCATCTTCATAGTGTTCTTGGACTGTGATCGTAGGACGATTTTTTTTTGTTTTCTACTACATTTCCCAACAGAGAGTGCCCAAGAACTCTTATAAGCTCGTGACTCTCTCCGACTGGGATTGATTGGTGGGATGAGATGCTCATGTAGCAGGCCCATGATACATATGGGTTGAAAATGCTGATTAGCAGACTCGGGATTGCCTAACAAGCGGGTTTTGATCTTCTGTGCACTGCTTGTGAGATGGCAGCTGTCCGGATATAGAATCAACTCCGATAAAAACAATTGAAAGAGCTCATCTTGCAGTATGCGATTCAGCTCAGTACCACCAGTTAGTTATGTCACGGCATTATTTTCTGATTGGCAAGTGGTGAAGAGTGTGATAGTGTCCAATTCCAATGTGACTTGCATCTCTATGAGCGTCTCCCGAGCCCCAATGGAGAATCAACTATCGATTAACATCAGATCTCAAGGACGCCTAATCGTGCATTCACCATAGCAAACAAGGCATTCACCTTGATCCTTGAACAGCCCCCCTTGTTACACCTGGGTCATTCTTCAAACTAAAGTTATTATTCTTGGAAACATAATCTCATTTTCTTAAGCTTAAGTCATACCTTCAGTTAAGATAGCCGAGAACCAATCTAAATGATGCTGGCTTCAAACCAAATGTTGCCTTAGTCACTCTTCATATTCTACTTCCTACACATATCTATCTATCTATATCTATACCTATACTAATTACAGACTCCCAAGAAATTACCACGTTAATTAGATTTTATGAGCCGTTAATCTGGTGGGACCGAATTATTACGGTGTAGATCGACCCATAAAATCCACGGTAAAAAAACTTAATTTTGAAACTCCCGATCTATCTAAAACTCACGATCTATTGCATCTGAAAAAAATTGGGGGCAGGCGTCGGAGTAGAAAAACTCCCCTGCCCACTCCCAACCTATTTCGTCAAAAAAAAAATTGTGGGGCGGGCTTCGGAGCAGAAAATCTCCCCTGCCCTTTTGTGGGGCAGGCTTCGGAGCAGAAAATCTCCCCTGCCCTTACGACAGCTCTTCCTCATCCTCCCTCTCAGCGCCGCCTCCCCCTGCCTTCCTCAGCTCCATTGTTGCATGAACACATGAAACAAGATCAGGCTAAAATTGATCCAGAAAATATGGTACGTTCGAATACATCCTTCTCCTTCAACCTAGCGTTGAGTCTATATTCTGTTATGTAGAAGCAACTATGCAGCAGAAGAGGAGTTAAACTGATGGGCGTCTATGCTCGCTCGCGCGCCGACCTTGAGAACGTGATCAGGGCGAAGATGCGACATCTAATCTCCTGCACCGCATCATGCAGACCGTGGCAAGGGCCATCAGCTCCCGTTGAAGAATCCTCTTCCGGTCTTCCCTATCAATCCCCTGTTCTCTTCATCCTTCTCCGCTTGTCTGGCCATGTACTGTTTCTCACATCTTGGCCGGCCGGCCGGCCTGCACTGATTACATGAAAAGCAACTTCCACCAGTTAGATATCATGTAGCAACATAGGAGAGCTATGATCATCTTTCCACACCTGCTCGACGTGAAAGTTGCGGCTGGAAGAAGGGCATTAGCGACAACTACAAGGAGACAGATCAGAATCTCGCGTAAGCTGCAGATATGTTCTCCCCGTAGGCTCCTTTCTTGGCTGTGGGGCATCCGGGAACCCTACAACAACTGGCTGAGTCTTCTCTCCATACCGTCCCCAGATTCGTGTTCTATCTAAAGAAAGGTATGATGCACTCAAGCCTCTTCCAAGTTCTTCCATGCTGCAATAGCAATCCAGTAGATGAAACATCCTACAATGGTTGACGCAGGCATAAAACACAGTGGGAGGTGTACTGATAGCAGTTTCAATTCGATTGGGTGGCCACGGGGGCACTTGAAGCTTCCGTGCCAAGAAACCATAGCGGATTGATCTGATCACATCCCAATTTACATCAATATTCCTCGCTCCTAGGCTCACTCAACGGGCAAGTAACTCCATATCCTTCAGTTCCCTTCCCCATATCATTTGTATTCATATAATTATCTGTAATATTATGTCCAAAACGTTGATGTTACATGCAAGTTTAATAAGCCTAGATTTGTTGTGACTGCATAACTGTATATCATATTCAAACAGCAAAGCTGATGCACATGTGGCAACTACAATGCCCTCCACACACTAGACATCAAAACCTCTCGAGCCTCTTCGTCACAATAAAATAAGAGGCATGGAAGTGGCTATTAGAATGAGGTGACTTCTTTTGAATACCAAAGCCCCGCTAACTGTAGCCTAATGTATCCTCACTCGGCAGCAGCAATACTAGACCCCACGCAAGCAAGCGAAAGGATGAAGGTGAAGAAACAAAGGATGCTCAACTGAGGGCTGTCGATAATGGCGGACGTGTCAAATCCATGCGAGAAAGATCTGTGTGGCGACTAGCCAGTATGAATGCCCTACAAGCAACAGAACTTGAGCCACACCATCAGTGAGTTTGCAAGGACGAGATAGACATACATGTGGTATTCCTCGAGGCAATATATTCGACCCATGTATACCTAGTACAAATCATTCTATAATTATGTTGCAGGTCCTTATTTCCTACTGTGTTCGTCGAATTATTCACATGCTAAAGTGGCAATTGTGTAATGGGGTTATTTTCCTCAGAATATCAGGCTTATTGTTCAATCAGCCTGAAAGAAATTCATGGTATGTGTATCAGCGTATGCTGACGCTTTAAGTTGTCATGCTTCTCCTTCACAAAAGAATCTATGATATGACAATGCTCCTAAGTCACATACGTGTTCATAGAGAAACCTACTTTTATCTTTCAAAATTGAAAGGTAATCTTCGGAATTAGACACCATTCCGGCTAGCGAATACTGTATTCGTCTTTACATCATACAGTATGGCTGATTGCAGTACTGTTCTTCGAGCAGATCCACGCAGGTTATCTTCAGGGCTACGGCATGGATCCGTACGTGGTCGTTACTCCTATGGCCTCCAGGGAGCAGCTGGCTACTGGGTACAACCGGTGGGAGATGGTAGCACGGGCTATATTCAACCGGTTTGGATGGCGGTCGCATAATAGGATAGGTCCTTAGTGTCCTTTCGTCCAGCCGGTTGTGGCTTTGAATTGTTTACTTTGTTCTATTGCTCCTTTTGTGAGCTGTACTTTGCAGACAAGACTTTTTTTGTTGGACTTGTTCTAATAAAGTGGCCGCATGCGTCTTTCCGATGCAGAGGCCGGGGGATGACCTCCTTTTCAAAAAAAAAAATTCTAAATTGTTAATAAAAAAACATATCCCCTGAATGTTTATTTTTAACATGGCTATCCTCTGAAGACATGACTATATGGTAATAGCTTTGAGGTCTGCCTTAATAATAACTATATTCTAAATTGCGGAGGATTTTGGATATATGTATTACCTCATGGCTTAAGGCTTTATCTACAATCATTGTTAGTGCGGCAGCATGCTTATTATTTTGGTTATGTCATGTGGTACTGCTCTGCTGGATATAATCGGAATAGTATTTGTATTTCAAGTATCCACTGCTGACAAAATAGAATAGCAGGCTTTTCGCAAGCTATATATGTGAACAAATATTACCATTAATGTAAATTTTGTATGATTGAGCAGTGAATTAAAATATTTGATTGAACTGCCTTAATGCATTTCCTGCTTACCTCTACCAAAACTTTACGCACTTGAATTACTCTATTCTAAGGCACTGGCATTTTTTTCTGGCGGCATCCACTCGAACAAGGGTCCAAAATTTGCGCAAACTAAGGGGAGCACCTTCCTCTTTGTTTTTAACAAGAACTAATAAGCACACATGCAGCAGATATTATTAGGGGGTTATAAATTGCAGGTGCAGGCCACACAAGCATATATATATATATATATATATATATATATATATATATATATATATATATATATATATATATAACAGAGAAAATGGGGGTGTTCTCAAGTGTTATTACTGATAAAAATAGTACCACATTAGTAATTTCCTCAATTTGAAAGATTTGTCTTCGTATACGGACCTAGGTTTGATGCACGGACGATTTGTACGATGCAAGTTTTCAACACTACTATAGCTCTTCCATGCTTCACTCCAATTGATGCATTCTCTGTAGCTCAACAAATTTGTGCAGATCGTTTCAAGTCATATGTTGCCTCTGTACACATGTTCCCTGCTAACTAAGGGAAGGAATCTCTACCATGCAGAACACATCCAAGTGTTGGTGCTGGTTGTTCATCGTCATTATTGTGGGGATCGTATGCAGCCGTGGAAAGCATCGAAGCAAATAAATAACACGAAGGGCCGAACAAGCAAGTAATTATTTATATCACATTTAGTTTCAATTTTTTTTTCACGTAACTACCATCATTTGATCCAATTTCTTCCAAGGCTCATCGCTTCTTTCTGGAAATAACAACTATGCACACCATGTCATGTGATAGTAATACAATTGAAGGGCTCCGATGTTGACCTGATCCCTTTATTCCTCCTTACGCTGTATGGATTTGTTTCTAAACATACACCCACATGGACTGATTGGGTTCGGTTTCTCCACAGGTTTATACCCCGATTCATCTGCTATTGTTCAAGCCTTTCATGTTCTCAACACCCGTCAAAAGAAATCTGCACATGCAAAGTATTCAAGAGTCAAAACCACCCCTATGGCCGGTTAGACTAGCTGTCTCTTTGCAGTTTTCTGCAGAAAAATATTCACTCTCAGACCTTTTTGTACATTCTTTCGTTACCTAAGTCTAAGTAAAAAAAGCCAACAATCTTTGATGTGATTTTTTAGGGAATAAGTCGTTACAATGATTTATTTAAAAATGTTATTTCTTGCATTACAACATAATGACAAGTCAGATCGATTTTCATCCAGGTTAATATTCACGAGTAATATCTTTGGAGAAGTAATGTGTTGCTTGTGGACGAAGCTTACTGTACCATTAATTGTATGATCTAAAAAGGAGAACGAAATTACTTTACACCCGACGCTTTCGTGCCTGATCCTTGCACGATACTTAATCAAGCGTTGTGCTGCACTTTATTTTATGGATGGATTGTTGGATATGTGGCACTGTATAAAAATCCTATGGAAAGCGTCATGTGCATAGCAACGTTCAAACGAGAATGTTTCAATCGTTTAGCATATGGAAGAGTAGTATACTTAACCTCCTTGCTGAATAGTAATGGTTAGGCTCATTAATGAGCACATTGAAGATCAAAGAGATTGATGAACCTATGAAATTCTGAAATTTCCATGTCCATCAAATTAAAGATCAAAATGATCAATCAATGGGACCAAAGCATAAAATACTTTAAATGGTATACTTAATTAATTAGGAATTCTTTTACATATATACAATGTTGATGATGTCTTATCTTAGTGTGGGGAAAAGTCAAAGATCATTATACAATATTGGAATTCATTGTTTGTAGTAGCAATAGGCTATAAAGTCTCAGCGAAATATATGTACTAAAAGTTTTTGAAGTGTCAATCTCAAGCTTATAAAATTTCAGAAATGCATCTTTTGTATATGTCATCATAACTCATATATTGGTGATCTAGCATCTACATTGTATGCTCTGTTTTTTATTAACATCCAAGTAATTTTTATTTGTTTATTTATTTCTTATGATGACCATTTAGAAGAAAATATGTAGTTAATGAGTTGAAAAGGAGCATATAAAAATGCTATATGAATAATATACATTTATTGTTTAGAAGTGTATATTGAAAAAAAACTACTTTATCACTGGGTAATTAAACTTATTTATGGATCACATTTCACTCAAAACAGAATATTTGTTTTTCCTTTTTTTGCGGGTGAATATTTGTTTTTCCCACTATCATGCTAACTTCAAGAAGACTTATATAAATGAGAGTGGTTAGTCTCAATAATGAACCTTTTGACGTAACACATTATTAAATAATTGTATTATCAAAAAATAAAACTAGCCCGTGCAAGTGCACGGGTCGACGACTAGTTACTATACTAATTATAGACTTCGTAGAAATTCCCATGTTAATCGGAGAAATTAGAAAAATTCTTGCCCATCCATCTGGTGGGGCCATATTTATAACAGCTCTGATTGAACAAAGGCACACAAGATTAATACATCTCTAGCAAGTTTGTGTTTTATATGTATGTCTCTCCAAAATTTGCTATAGATTGGGAATTGGGCTCGATATATGTATGATTTAACAATTACATGACAAGTAAAACTATCATCTCTATACATCATTGAGCCATACAATAAATAAAAATATGATATGATCCTTGTGATGTTCCTCTAGATAAATCACTAGAGTAGCAATTAATTTGAGATAAAAGTAGAGTAGCAGCGAGAATTGGCGATCCAGGGAAACAGAGTCGGGGGATGGGAGGGGAAAGTTACACACCAAGCGGCGGCCAGCCAAAATCTAGTTCATCAATGCCCCAGATCGGAGTCGTGTCATGCCTAAGAAGTGGTCGCTCGACTGGGCTTCACTTGAGCCACTTGTTGCCAGCCACTCTTGGATTGGGCTTCACTTGACGCTTGGGCCTATTGGACCGGCCTCGAGTTCCTTCAGTGCAGCTAGTGGTAGTGTTTCCCATGACATTTCCATCCCCTTAGACTTGGCTTGTCCCCAAGCCAAAGCTCGGGGAAAATGCATCTTCAGTGGAAGCAAATCTTCCCAGGAATCCAACGATGCTCGGAACCTTCACCACTAGATCAAGACCTGCTAGACTTGTCGATAACCCTTTGGAATCGTGCGTTTGTCGAGGATCGCCACTGGAACTTGGAATGGCAACAGATCATCATCAAGCACTGGCAGCTTCGGCATGACAGTGGTGGACAGCAGCACCCTGGCGTGGAGCTGCGACACATGGATGGCATGATGAATTCGCGCCTGCACCGGTAAGTCCAGCTTATATGCCACCTCGCCCACACGCTGCAGAACTTGAAAGGGACCAAAATTGCGAAATGCTAGCTTGTGGTTAGCTCACACTGCTACTGATGATTGCGTGTATGGCTACAGCTTCAAATAGACCCAGTCCCCAATGACAAAGATGCACTCTGATCGATGGTAGTCAGCCTTGGCTCTCATCTGTTGACGTGCCCGATTCAAGTGTTGGTGAAAAAGTGCAAGCGTCATGGCATGATCTCTGGTCCATGCCGCCAAGCCTACCAACCTTTTATTTGCCACATTGGTGACGCCAAAGAAATGTGGCTTGTGCCCGTAGAGTACCTTGAATGATGTAGAATTGAGGGTAGAGTGTTAAGAGGTATTATACTAGAACTTTGTGAGGGATAGCCACTCCGACCATTTGCTCAGGCAGTTATGCATGAAACAACGAAGGTAGAGCTCCATGCATTGGTTCACCCATTCTGTAGTGCCACCAATTTGAGGATGCCGAGTTGCTGAGATATTCAGTGTTGTATGGGTGAGTTTGCACAGCTCACGCCAAACTTTCCCCATGAAGATTCTGCCTCAGTCTGAAACCATACCATCCGGAGGCCCATGCAATTTGAACACATACTCCATGTAAGCCTTGGCCACTTGTAGGGCTGTGAAAGAATGCTGCAGGGTATGAACTGGGTGTATCTATTCAGTTTGCCTACCATGACAAGCATTGCGTTGTATCCCTTGGAGGTGGGCAAGGCTTCTACAAAATCAATAGTAACCATTCCACATGCTTGTTTTGGAATCGGCAAGGGCTGCAGCAGTCCTGGGTATCTAACATGCTCTGGCTTTGCTTGTTTGCAAACCGAGCAGGTCCCCACAAAGTCTTTAACAGACTGTTTGAGACAAGGCTAGGCAAAATGCTGAATTATTCGGCTGTAGGTGGCCTGTACTCCCAAATGCCCCAACGGCTCCAGAGTGTAGCTCCTGTAGCACTTTCTATTGCATGACTGTGTTCTCCGCCAGCCAGACTCTGCCTTTGCAGCAGATCAGGCCATCTAATTACTGCTCGTCCTCGAGTAGGTAAATGATAAAAAAAGATAATTTTTGATGTGGAATGCTACCTAGCCAAAACTTGATTACATGTCTAGTCATGGCATGAATATTAAGATACGAGTGATTCAAAGCAATAGTCTATAGTTTGATATAAAGACATCAATACTCGGGCATCCCAACAAATTATCATGCTTTTCAAAATATCAATGATAATGAAAGTTATCCCTACAAAATCATATAATCCTGTCATGCTCTATCTTCATAACATAAAAATACTTTATCATTTACAACCCCGGTTTTAGCCAAGCAATTGGTTCGTACTTCTAACGCGCTTCAGCATTTTCAACACTTTACGCAATACATGAGCGCAAGCCATGGATATAGCACTAGGTGGAATACAAGGCGGTGGTAGGTATCAAATAATGAAAAAGGAGAAGTAGAAAGTCTCGCATCAACTCGGCAGATCGACGGGCTATGGAGATGCCCATCAATCAATATCAATGCGAGGAGTAGGGATTGCCATGCAACGGATGCACTAAGAGCTATAAGTGTATGAAAGCTCAAAATAAAACTAAGTGGGTGTGCATCCAACTTGCTTGCTCATGAAGACCTCGGGCATTTGAGGAAGCCCATCATCGGAATATACAAGCCAAGTTCTATAATGAAAAATTCCCACTAGTATATGAAAGTGACAACATAGGAGACTCTCTACATGAAAAATATGGTGCTACTTTGAAGCACAAGTGTGGTAAAGGATAGTAACATTGCCCCTTCTCTCTTATTCTTTTTTTTTTTCTCTTTTTTTTCTTTCTTTTTTTCTTTTCTTTTTCTTTTTCTCTCTTTTGTCCGGAGTCTCATCCCGACTTGTGGGGGAATCATAGTCTCCATCATCCTTTCCTTACTGGGACATGCTCTAATAATGATGATCATCACACTTTTATTTACTTATAACTCAACATTACAACTCGATAAAAACTATACAAGATGACTCTATATGAATGCCTCTGGCAGTGTACCAGGACGTGCAATGATCTAGCGTAACAAAGATATCAAAAAACGGACAAGCCATGAAAATATCGTGCTAGCTATCTTACAATCATGCAAAGCAATACGAAAATGAATGCTCAAGTCATGTATATGATGATGATGACAATTGCATGGCAATATATCTCGGAATGGCTATGGGAATGCCATAATAGGTAGGTATGGTGGCTGTTTTGAGGAAGATATAAGGAGGCTTATGTGTGATAGAGCGTATCATACCACAGGGTTTGGATGCACCGGCAAAGTTTGCGCCAACTCTCGAGGTGAGAAAGGGCATAGCACGGTACCGAAGAGGCTAGCAAAATACGAAAAGATAGGAGTGCGTATAATCCATGGACTCACATTAGTCATAAAGAACTCACATACTTATTGCAAAAGTCTACTTAGCCCTCGAAGAAAAGTACTACTACACTTGCCCCTAGGGGGGAGGTTGGTAGGAGTTAACCATCGCGCGCCCCCGACCGCCACACAAAGGAGACAATCAAAAATAAATCATGCTCCAATTTCATAGCATAACGACAGACCATACGTGCATGCTTTGGGAATCACAAACCTTAACACCAATATTCTTACTAAACACAATCATTCACTAGTACCTCCCACATATTACCATCTCCATATCGCACAAATATTGCAAGGAATCAAACATATCATATTCAGTGATCTACAAGTTTTATGTTGGATTTTATGACTAACCATGTGAATGACAATTCCTGTTGACTCTCTAAACAGATATAAGTGAAGCAAGAGAGTTTAATTCTTTCTACAAAAGATCACACTCTAAAAAATATAAGTGAAGCACACGAGCATTCTACAAATAAGGGATTTTTCTATGAAGAGAAATAGGCATCCAAACTTCAAATGATATAAGTGAAGCACATGAAGCCTTCTATAAAGTCATACTCAAAATATATAAGTGAAGTGCAAAGAGCATTCTATAAATCAACCAAGGACTATCTCATACCAGCATGGTGCATTATTAAAAGAAAAATAAAAAGAAACACACAACGCTCCAAGTAAGACACATATCATGTGACGAATAAAAATATAGCTCCGAGTAAAATTACCGATAGATTGTAGACGAAAGAGTGGATGCCTTCCGGGGCATCCCCAAGCTTAGACGCTTGAGTCTTCCTTCAATATTACCTTGGGGTGCCTTGGGCATCCCCAAGCTTAGGCTCTTGCCTCTCCTTATTCCTTTATCCATCGTAGTCTCACCCAAAACTTGAAAACTTCAATCAGAAAAAACTCAACAAAACCTTCATGAGATCTGTTAGTATAATAAAGCAAATCACTACTTTAAGTACTGTTGCAAACCCATTTATATTTTGTTTTTGCATTATACCTACTTTATTCTAACTTTATCATGGTTCATACCCACCGATACAATCCATAGTTTCATCAAAACAAGCAAAACAATGCATCAAAAACAGAATCTGTCAAAAACAGAACATTATGTAGTAATCTGAACATTCACTATACTTATGTAACTCCAAAAATTCTGAAAAATTAGGAAAACCTGGGCAATTTGTATATAAATCATTTGTAAAAAAATTCAGAAGCTTTTGACACACTTTTGATTTTATAAAAATTCTGCACTGGGCACAAAAGTTTCTGTTTTCAAACAGCATCAAGCAACTATCAACCAAATCATCCCAAAGGTCTTACTTGGCACATTATTTTTATAATACAATGGATTTATACAAGGGGATAATTATTTTTTTTTGAAAAGTTTCTGTAATCAAGATTCACAAAGTTGTCATGGGCATGAACAAAGTTCAAGGAGCTCCCCCACTTCAACGGTGCTCGTCTTTCTCACTTTCACTTCTCTTTTTGAAAAAGTTTTAGGTTCCCCTCTATATTTTTTTGTTTTTAAACTATTTAAAAGCACTCAACAGAAAAAAATGACTCTCTAAAACTTCTGGGTTGTCTCCCAGGCAGCGCTTTCTTTAAAGCCATTAAGGTAGGCATAAAGTGCTCAAGCAACCGATCCACCGGGATCCCAAGGTATATCAAAGCCAATTTTAATTAGCAATGATTTGTAATTTAGTAATGAGCACAAAGCAACATAATTCAAGCAATGACGATGTCTAACTCTCTTCATATGCATTGGCATGTCATAAAAGAACAATTCATGCACATCAAGTAAAGGCCAATGCATAGTATAAGCAGTTTCTTGCAATTTCATTGTATTGGAAAGATAGAGAGGCAGAGATAAAGTTCCTCTCTCATAATAATTGCAAGTAGGAGCAGCAAGCACATGAATAATCCTTAATAAGTGCAAACTTCTCCGATATAGTGTAGTTTGGAGAATTCAAAAAGATAATAGGACTATCATGTGTGGGTGCAATAGCAACAATTTCATGTTTAACATAAGGAACTATAGCAAGTTCATCTCCATAAGCATCATTCATATTGGCATCATGGCCACAAGCATAGCAAGCATCAAGTTCATCAAAAAGGAATATTTCAAATGAATCCAAGGGATCATAGCAATCAACATAGTATTCATCCTTCGGTAAGCACGAAGGGAAATTAAACAATGTATGAGTTGAAGAGTTACTCTCATTAGAAGTTGGGCACGGGTAGCTAATCCGCTCTTCCTCCCTTTGTTCTTGGCTCTCCTCCTCATCTTTTTCATTTGGTGAGCTCACAATGTCAGGAATTTCTTCTTCCATAGATTCCTGCAAAATATTAGTCTCTTCTTGGACAGCGGAGACCTTCTCAATAAAAGCATTAATATCGGTATTATATTTATAATTGGCATAGCAATATCGAAGTATAGCCAAATTTTGAGATCGGTAAACAGCATCATCATAATCTTCATACTTTTCAAACAAAGCTTCAATTTGAAAAGCACCCTTAAAAGCAACAAATTCTTCTATTCGTTCCACATCATAGTAATCATAAATACCATTAGCATAAGAAGCCAAGGTTTCAAGATCATTAAATTCATAAGAAAAGGGAAGGTGTTTAGCCGTCATCCTAGAGCAACAAGTAAAATCATATCTCAAGCATAGATTCCACTACTAGGAAAAGGGCTATAGCTGATATGGACATTAACGGCGCACCATGTATGTCGTGCTCCACTACTATATAGCAGTGGCGCACCAGATACAGGTGCGCCATTAGTGTCCTCATTACTAATGGCGCACCAGACACACGGTGCGCCATTACTAGCAAATTTTATTTTTATTTTTATTTTTCCAAAACTATGAATGGCGCACCAGGGCACAGTGCGCCATTACTAGTTTCAACTATTAATGGCGCACCACAGGCTCCGTGCGCCACTACTAACAAAAAAAATTATTTTTTTTTTCAAAACTAGTAATGGCGTACTTGTGTGAAGTGCGCCATTACTAGTTCAAACTTGTAATGGCGCACCACAACCACGGTGCGCCACTACTAACAATTTTTTTTTTTTTGCAAAACTAGTAATGGCGCACCCTTAACTGGTGCGCCATTAGTAACCAGGGTTACTAATGGCGCATTTTTAGGTGGTGTGCCATTAGTAACCTGAGACCAGCTAGATATTTTGGACAGCTACCTACCACACTCACTTTCCCCACTTCATTCTCTCCACCTCCTCCTCCAAGCTTGTCTCGGCTGCCTCCTCCTCCTCCTCACCTCATTTGCACCATAAATTCACCCAAATTAAGTGGTTAAATTATCTTTTTTTGATAGGTAAGTAAGGGGAAAGCTTTCTTTAATTATGTTGTAGATCTACTTTTTTCTCCCTCCAACAACGTGCACATGCACTTTTTATGGCCTAGATCTACGTATGTTTGTGGTGTTGCATATGTTTGTGGTGTTGCATATGTTTGTGTTTGCAGGTACCGGTATTTGAAATGCGATAGTTGCCAATATTTTGCCGGAATGTTGATTCATTTCCGTTTCGGCGAGAATTTGGCACTATGCATTCTTTTTGGTCCTATTTTTAGGCAAAGTCATGCCAAATTTTTTCTTGGTTCTAAAATATCGTTTTGCTCTACCCCGCAGGCGACCATGGTCCGCACGATGACCGAAGGCATCGTGAATAGGTTTTTGAGCTCCGCGAAGGCCGAGATGCTTCAAAAGAACGAGACGGAGATAAGATGTCCGTGTCGAAGATGCAAGCTGAAGAGCCTTATTACGGACCCGGATTCCGGACAGGTGCGGGACCACCTGCTCTTGTGTGGTTTCATGGATGGCTATCGGTGGCAAGGTGATGAAGATGACTATGAAGTCGTCCATGGGGGCCGGGCAAGAAATGAGGAAGGGCAGCAAGACAACCGCGGCGGCGAGGGCGGGCGAGAAGACGAAGAATCTCTAGGACATGATCACGACGGTGATGCAGTACACAGTCATCATGTAGAAGATGTCGGACATGATGATGAGGAAGATCAGGACGAAGGGCATGATCATGAAGATGAAGATGCCGGAGCAGACGACGATGGACCATCGATGGGCTGGGTGCAGGACCCTCATATTCAAGAGTTGCTTCTCAAGCAGACGGATAACGCAAGAACTGCCGCCCGAGAGAAAGCCAAGCTGGATCAACTGGAGATAGACGCGGTTACTCCATTGTATGAAGGATGCAGGCCCGAGGATACCCGCCTCAAAGTAACGCTCATGGCTCTGGAGATGAAGGTAAAACACAAAATGACCGACGCATGCTTCGACGAGAACATGTCATTCTGGCACGAACGTCTTCCCAAGGGGAACAAGTGCCCGACCAGTTTCGAGGAGGCGAAGAAAATCGTGTGTCCTCTGGATTTACCGGACGTGAAATACCATGTGTGCATGAACGATTGCATCATTTATCGGGACGAGCACGCGGAGTCTACCATATGTCCGGTGTGCGGCGTCACTCGATACAAGAAGAGGTAGAAAGCTCCTCGAAAAGTGGTGTGGTACTTTCCGATCACTCCTCGTCTGCAGCGGTATTTCACGGACCCTAAGGCAGCAAAGCTCCTGCGTTGGCACGCGGATAGGGAGGAGAAGAAGCGAGAAGATGACGGAAATGATCCGGAGATAAATAAAAAAGACAAGATGCTGAGTCACCCTAAGGATGCGAGCCAGTGGCAAGCGTTGAACTTCGAATACCCAGATTTTGGGGACGATCCAAGGAACATCATGCTGGGCGCGAGCACTGATGGAGTCAATCCGTTTGGCAGCCAGAGAAGCAAACATAGCACCTGGCCTGTGTTTGTGTGGATGTACAACCTTCCCCCGTGGAAGTGCATGAAGAGGAAGTACATTCATATGAGTATGCTAATTGATGGGCCAAAACAACCAGGGAACGACATCAATCTGTATCTGGGGCTGCTGAAAGAGGAGCTAGACACGCTGTGGAAAACGCCAGCCAATACGTGGGACGCCGCAGAGAAAGAATATTTCCCTATGAGAGCCGCACTGCTCACGACGGTGCAAGACTATCTCGGTTACGGATATGTCGCGGGGGAGGTGGTCCACGGATTTCGCGCATGCGTTAGGTGCATGGATGACACAACGTATCGCCAGCTAGATAGAGATCCCAGGTCTTCGAAAACCGTGTTCATGGGACATCGAAGGTGGCTTCGCGATGATGACTCATGGAGAAAACGCAAGGATCTGTTCGATGGTGAAACCGAACCCCGAAGACGCCCGCGTACGAGGAGCGGCGAGGAAATAGACGAGCTGTTGAAAAGTTGGAAAGAGTGCCCACCACCGGGAAAGAAGCGAAAGGCGCCAGAGCCACTGCTGAAGGTATGGAAAACGAGGTCGGTTTTCTGGGACTTGCCGTACTAGAAGATCCTCCGTGTGCCTCACAGCCTTGATGTCATGCATATCACGAAGAACGTGTGCGAGAGTCTGCTTGGTACCCTGCTCAACATGCCAGAGAGGACCAAAGATGGGCCGAAAGCAAGGGCAGACTTGAAATCAATGGGCATCAGGGAGGATCTTCACGCTAATGATGATGAGGCGACGGACACGGAAAGTCGTCGCAAAGGCAAAAAGGCCAAGAAGATCGGAAATGACTGCCCTCCCGCGTGCTTCACTCTAAGTCAGGAGGAGATCGAGCAGTTTTTCACCTGCCTCGTAGGAGTAAAACTTCCTTACGTTTACGCGGGGAAGATAAGCAGATACCTAGACTCAGCGAAGCAGAAGTTCAGCGGGATGAAGTCTCACGACTGTCACGTGCTGATGACACAGATACTTCCAGTTGCAATCCGTGGGATCATGGACGCGCACGTCCGTGAAACGCTATTTGGCCTATGCAACGTCCGTGAAGAGCACAACTCATGTTTCACGCATTGGTTCAAGGAGAAGCTTTTGTCGTACCCTTTACATGAAGATTCTTCCGCGGAAGAAAAAGTCATATTCGCCTTGTCACAGGGCGCCGAGCACAACCTGATGACCTATGAGGCGTACGATATCAACGGCTACACATTCTACACCGAGGACAAGGACATGAAGAGTGATGGTTATCAGAACTCCGGGGTAACGATGGAATCCTACACCGGTAATGACAAGGACAGATACTACAGAAGGATCGAGGAGGTCTGGGAGCTGAGCTACGCTGGAGAGAAGGTCCCGATGTTCCGTGTCAGATGGGCCAAGAGCGTCCTAAAAGAAGACCGGTATTTCACCACCATGGTTATACCCGAAGCCAAATCCAAGACCGCGGGCGCAAACGTCACCGCGAAAAATGAGCCATGGGTACTGGCTTCCCAAGTGGACCAATGCTTCTTCATTACCGACCCGTCAAAGCCCAGTCGTGTTGTCGTGAGGAGAGGCAAAAGGAAGATCATCGAAATGGATGGAGTCGCCAATGAGCAAGACTTCGACAAGTACGGCGACCCGAAGATGGAACATGATGACGACGATGAAGTGCCATACACCACAAGAAGAAGCAGGACCACCCTACCTAAAGGACGTCCGTTCAACAGAAGAACTCCATTTGCGAAAAAGAAGGGCAAGAAGATTGTGAAAAGATAGCTAGCTAAGATCGATTGTATTTAAATCGTAGTCTTCATTTCTCGATTGTATTGCGGCATATGGAAATAGGCGTCACTTTTTGAATTCATGAATATTTTGAAATCTGATGATATTTTTTCATATTCATAAATGTTTTCTAAAAAATTATTAGATGCAACTAAAAATCCAAAAAAAATCAAATAACAAATTTGATGATATTTTTTCATATTCATATTTTTTCATAAATGTTTTGAAATCTGATGATATTTTTCCACATTCATAAATGTTTTCAAATTTGATCGTCATTTTCTAAAAAATTATTAGATGCAACTAAAAATCCAAAAAAAAAAAGTTAGTAATGGCGCACCAGGGGAGGGTGCGCCATTGCTATGAAGGTATTTATGGCGCACCCGAATGAGGTGCGCCATTGATATACAAATTTTTATTTATATTTATTCTTGTATTTTATTTTTCAGTGTTCCTTTTCCTGCTTAAATTTCATGGGCACTTTTTGAATTCATGAATATTTTTTCAAATTTGATGATATTTTTTCATATTCATAAATGTTTTATCAATTCACAAATGAATGCAACTAAAAACCCAAAAAAAAATTACTAATGGCGCACCGCTAGGTGGTGCGCCATTGCTATCCAAAAAAAAAGTTACTTATGGCGCACCACTAGGTGGTGCGCCATTGCTATCCCTTCCCCCACTAAAATCCCCAATCCCCGATCCCCAATCTCACATCTCTCTCATCCCCACCACTGCGCGCCGCTTCCCCGACCCACTGTGCCGCCGCCCCTATGTGCGCCGCCGCCCCGCGGACCCAGGGGTGGGGGGGGGCGGGGCCGCGCCGCCCCCTCTCCCCATCCTCCCCTTCCTCCCCTTCTCACCTCGACCCACTGCGCCGCCGCCCCTACGTGCGCCGCCGCCCCCGCGCCCCCACCGCCTCCCTCTCCCCATCCTCCCCTTCCTCCCCCTCCGACCCCACCCCGACGCGTCTCCGTCTCCACGCCGTCGAGCACCGAAGCAGGCTGGAGAAGTCCAGCACGAGTGTCTACGTCGTCTCCGTCGGATACGTCGACGAACCGGACCGGAGCCGAGCCGAGGAGCACCACGAACCCGCCACCGAGCCCTTCTTCCACCTCTGATTCCGCCGCCTCTCCTTCAAGTCCGGCCGGCCTGCTGCTCCTAATCCACCACCGGGCTTTCGTGTGCCTCCGCGGTGAGCTCCCCTCGCTTGAAGTGTTGTACTTTCAGACAACTGAAAATCCAGTGAAGTGTCACTAGGAGCAGTAGGAACTATCAAAATTCAGTTACCTGTCACTAGGAGCTTTCAAAATTCTGTTTGCTGTACCATGTGCTGAAGGCCTGATTGAACCTTTTGTTGGTCTAGAAAACCTGACACAAGGTAGGGTGCTGACCCATGGACAGACACAATCACTATTCAGACAGACCATGTCCTCATGGAAAACATTTGCCTGAAGTTACTGTGATCGTTCGATCTGCAAGGCCACTGAAGACGGTGCATAAGTGCATGATGATCGTGTGCGTATGTTACGTGGCGCTGCCGGTGGTTGGGATCACCCTAGTGGATGAAACACAATTAGATTTTGCCAGTGTAGACTCTGTTTGTAGAAAGTTTGTGCTCTGTTAAGCAGAGCAGTGTGTGAGTAGGACACACATCATTCTTTTACTATGCCTACTAGCTAGCACAATTGTTCAGAGTCTACTGTTTTTGCAAGAGATTGCACTAGTCACTTGTCTAAGCCAATAACCCTAGACTACTATTCTTCTTTTTTTAAGCTATAAATTGTTTTAGGACCTTTCGGGGATCCGGCCTGTTCCCCTTCTTGACGCGTTGTGGCCATGCTTGATGCAGGAGCTCAAGAACCTGCGGCCGCAGCTCTACTCCGCCTCCGAGTACTGCGAGAAGTCCTACCTCAACACCCACCAGAAGCAGATGTGAGTAGCCACCTCTGTTGTTCCTCCTCTCCTCCATTAGAAGTAGTCGCAGAGTTATTGAGTGGACGGACATGCTTAGATGGGCCTGGAAGACAGGAAGAACATTTAACTTGAAATGGTCATGAATTGGAACTAAGTGTGTGTAGAACAGCGACAACTTACACTAGTTTTGTAGCCTCCAGCAAGTTTACGAGCAAACAGAATTTTCCTTCTCTTTTAGAAATATGCAGGCAGCTCCCTGATCAGTGTTGTTGTTGGTTGCTGTAAAAAACTAGTTACCATCTGTTACTGTACCAGCCAACTAGTGCTAATTATTTACTACTTTTCCCATATCAGTTTTCAGTGAAAAAACAAGACAGAAAAGTGGAGCAGGAATTTGGCACTAACTGTTTTCCACTGATCCCAAAATGAGTTTAAGAGTGTAGTCTAGCAATCATCAGCTACCGTAACCGTATGATATTGGTAGGTGTAGATGTGAGTGAGGGGATTGATGTCCAGATGCGAGAATGTGACTAGCTAGGCAACAAATTCTGCTAGCCGAACTGAACAAGGATATGTCATTTTGGTTTTATCTAGCATATGAGATTAGTGATATTCAGAGTACTCTAGTACAGTACTCCTATTAGTTTTCCGAAGATATCTCTTTGCTGAATGACAGACAGCCAATGTACCATGTACTGAAATCATTATCTGCCATCTTCTAAACATCATTACCTTACAGTTATCTTCTGAAATATGTAGGTGTAGTTTGTGTTTTTATTTGTTCACACTATCGTTGTATTGCTCAATTAGACAATTAGTGTTTATGAAGAAGAAGAATAAACCTGCTGCTGCTGCTGTTATGCCTGTATTCACTGCTGCTGCTGCTGTACTTGTGATGATGTTGTACTTGTGATGATGCTACTTGTGATCTTCTGAAATTCTAAGAACGCGGGGATAATGATTTTGCAGGTACCCTGAGAGGCCCTTGACTTTGCCGGAATGTCGATTAACTTCCGTTCCGGCAAATTCGGGTACTCCATATGTCCTATTTTTAGCAAAGGTCATGCTGAAATTTTCCGTGAATTTTAGCATGACTTTGCTAAAAATAGGACATATGGGGTACTTGCGACTAATGCATGGGCCGGGGTATCTTAGTACTTAATTAAGTAGGATCAACTGCCCCTTTATTCTTGCTGCATTAAACCATAGGTGGCAATAGAGCCAAGTGATTAGGCCCAACTTAGAATTCTCCTTCCCTTTTCTTGATAGGGTATATTATTAGAAGATACACATATATATCAGTCAACCTAGGGTGCCTCAGCATCGATAAACCCTAAATGATGAAAACTTAACTTAGCATTTAGGGTGCCTCAGCGTCGACAAACCCTAAATGATAAAACCTTGGCTTTTCGGGTGCCTCGGTGTCGATAAAAACCTAAATGATGAAAGCTTAGGCTTTTAGGGTGCCTCGGCGTCGACAAACCCTAAATGATAAAAGCTTAGCTTTTAGGATGCCTCGGTGTCGACAAACCCTAAATGATGAGACCATGATCTTGTTCCTTGACAATAACCAACTTTTTGACCAAACTTTTTTCCTATTTAGAGCGAAACATGGCCCACAACGATGAGGCCGGCGGTTCGGGCAAGGCATTCTGGGAGCTGTCCCAGGAGATGGAGGAAGAACCTCACCGCTATGAGGACGCCGCGGAAGACACCGATCCTGACTACACAACCCCTAGTGGCATCGGGGATGACACCACTGATGGTGCCGCCGAGGATGCCACCACTGATGATGGCGGCGCACGCACAGATGGCAGCCAACCGAAGAGGCAACGGAAGGACCAGCGCCCAAACGTGCTCGGCACCGTCAAGGAGGAATTTACTGAAGTGTCCTCTGAGGGGCATCCAACGGCGCCCAAAGAAATAGTCAAGGGGTACGCGGGACAGCTCGGGTGCATTCTCCGGAGCACCGTCTCGATCAACACCGAGAACCTAAGGCATCGTGACCGAGGGAATTTGCGCAACCTCCTCTTAACGAAGCTGCACGAACAATACAAGTTCCCCGGTGACTTCGCAAACACACGCCTCTCAGGGAATAAAGTGAACAGTGCCGCCCTCACGAAGATGAGCAAGGCCCTGGCTACTTGGAGAGGCGTGGTGAAGAGCATGATTGAAAAAGGTGATAGCTATACGAAGATCAAGGAGAAAAATCCTTCGATCAGCGAAGATGACTACCGGGAGTTCAAGATCAAGTGCGAGAGCAACGCATCCGAGGAATCAAGTCAGTGGGGGAAAGATATGCGGGACTTGAACTTAGGGGTCCACAAACTTGGTCCCGGCGGTTACAGAGTGGCGGAACCTATATGGGACAAGGAGGACGCGGAGCGTGCCGAGCAAGGCCTACCGCCCCGCTTCGAGAAATACCGTGACAAGCAGACCAGGAACTATGTCAGGGCCCGGTACAAGATTGACCCGGTAACCAAGGAGCTTACCACGGATCCGAAGACCAAGGCGCTTGAGCGTGTTCTGGTAAGGAATACACCCCCGCGTAATTAGCTCCATATGGTTGCATTCTAATTAATGAAGCCAAATTTCTAAATGGTTAACGTTCCTTCCGTAGGACACTGAAAGCAGTAGCGCGGGGTCGTCTCAGAGCTCCCCTTTCGACACCCCTTTAAATAGGGCGTTGAACATAATGAAAAACAAGGATAAGCTCAGTAAGCCGTCGTCAGCTGGTCGTGTGGCCGGCAAAGGCTTGTCCACGAAATGGTCGGAATACTATACCGCTGGGCGAAAGGAGAGAAAGACCAGCTCGGAAAGCCAGCAGCGCGAGGTTCAACAACTCAAGGCACAAGTGGCGCGGATTCCGGAGATGGTCGAAGAGCAAGTGCGAGACCAACTGGGAGCGACGATCACCGCTATTATACCTACCTTGGTTTCTGGGCTGCAGCCGTGGGTGGCGGGCGGCCAACAGGGGCTGCCCCCGATTCCCAGCTTCACGGGCAGCAACTCGCGCAACGCGCCGGCGGCGCCATTGGTGTCTCCGGCGGAGGCGGCATTGGTGTCTCCCGCGGCGGCGCCATTGGTGTCTCCGGCGGAGGCGGCATTGGTGTCTCCCGCGGCGGCGCCGGCATTGCAGCTTAATGCACCCGGGTGTGGGAAGAATACGCCGGCCGGCACCTCGGCAGCAAGCGGCCCCTCCATCAATTGCACGCCCGCCATTGGCGGTGCCTCGACATTAGCCGAGCTCGACGCCATCACGATAACTAATTAAGCCTCTTGGCCAATGACTTCATCTCCTTGCCTTTGACTAGGCATCCCTGACGCCCTACATGTTTTCGCAGGGCGCCGCCGACGTTCCGTGCACTCTCCTGCACTTCGTGAACGACGAGTTTGTCGATGTCGCCAAGGGCAGAATCGTTCAACCGGGCAGCCGAGTGTTCCACGATAATCAGATGCCACCCACCGTTTATAGAGTTCAACAGGTTCGGGTGCTGCCAGGCTTCGATGACATATTACCTCCGTATCGACCCCATGGGGCCGACGAAGATGATGTGATGACCCTCAGCGCCTGCATAAGCTAGCCCATGCTTTGGCCGAAGAGCCAGATTCGTTTGGGGGCGGGGGACACCACCCCACAGACAACACCGCCAGTCGTGCTGGCGCCAAGCCATGGCAAGACCCCCGCAACGCTACCGGACATGCCGGACATGCATATGGCACAGGATCCGGACATGCATATGGCACAGGATCCGGACGACGATGACGACGACGATGACGGTACATTTACCAACGTCGATAAGTACTTCAACGAACATGGGTACGGTGACGAATTCTTGGGGCCTCCTTCTCAAGAACCCAACCCTGCAAAAGACGATCTAGCTGGTACCGCGGAGAAACCCAATTGCAACAGGCGTCGTCTGGCGTTCAGTTCTCAGGAGACGCCTCCAGCTGCCGCCTTCACCGAGCCTCAGATAGCCGAGGTGCGAAATATTATCAGCCCCAACACACTCAAGAAGGCGGTCTCTGAGCAGAACTCGATCCCATTACAGCAGAAGAAGAAGGGACGGAAAAGAAAGAGTAACAAGGGTGCGAGCCAGCCGGCACCGAGTACGATCCGTGCTCAGGACGGGACACCTTCAACTAAGGATATCTCGAGGAGGGTGCATGTGGCGGGTAGGCCGATGCTACCGACTAATCTGCTCAATGCTGCAACCGGTGCTATGCGGAGTCTGCATGACAGTGTTCTTTCTTTGGAGAAGCGGCGTCTCCGAGAGAATGATGTGGCATACCCGGTTTTCGTGGCCAAGGTGCCAGAGGGCAAGGGCTTTGTGGATAGCGCCATCAGGGGTATGATCGTCCTGCGGTTTGATGACATCTTCGCTATGTTTAACCTTCATCCGCTGCACTACACCTTTGTTCGGCTATTTTCGCTAAGTATGGAGATGCGAATCATTAGAGACAAGACCCCGGACATCGTGATAGTCGACCCCTTCTACATGCGTGCCATGATCTTGGGCAGCGCTGGGGACCGGCAAGTCGCTAGTTCATACCTCGAAGGCATCATTCTGGCAAACCCAGATAAGGATAACTTCCTCGTGCCTTACTTTCCCGAGTAAGTCATCCCCTCACCGCCCTGTAACATATGATCTCTTAGATTTCGATCGTTCTTTTTTTTTCTAACATTCCGTGTTTTGTGCAGTGACACACATTGCACACTCATCCTCTTAAGCCCGAAATATTCCATGGCCACGTATTTCGACTCGGACCGTCAGTCGAAGAAAGACTACACAAATATCAAGAAAGTTCTTGATGATGTTCTCCCCGGCTACGCTAGATCTGGAGGCACCTTCAGCAGGCTAATTCATAGGTACGGCAAGCACGTGTTCACCCACAATACGACGTTCCCCTGCGTCAAGCAGCCGCCTGGCGGTCAGAAGGATGCCTACTACGCCCTCCATCACATGCGGGCGATCGTACGGGACCATAATCACCTTCTGCTACCAAATAATCTCAAAGATTGGGCCACACGCTTGTCGGCAATCCAGGATGCGGACATCAGACAAGAATTCTTTCGCATCCAGTCGGAGTTTGCATAAATCATCCATCAAGATGTCCTTCATACCTCAGTGCAGTTCTACCTCAGATATCAATCGTCCAACAGTGAGATAGAAACAAGGCTACAAATGCAGGCTGACAACGCCCACGATTTCATGACCATCACGACAGACGGCGGCCTCATCCACGCTCCGGTCCCTAAGTCAAATCGAAAGTAGTGATGCTATGTAGTTCTGAAATATCGATTAGCTCATGTTGTAATTAAACTTTAATGCACTTGTATGTCTCTTTGGTTTGGACAGTCGTTCAACTTATATGTAATCGATGCTATTTATTAGTAGGACCATGAATCGTGCTATTAATGTCTTGCTTTTCTCTTCCGATCCTTTTGTTGCATACTTATATATTGCTTATGTATTGTCTGTGAATTGCTACTAACATTTTGTTTGGCTAGTGCATAGAGATGCCGTTGTATGTCGTGTACAAGGGTAAGGTTCCCGGATTCTACGACGACTGGGAGGAGTGTCAGAGACAGGTTCACCGTTTCAGCGGTAACAGTTACAAAGGGTACACCACTAGGGCGGAGGCGGAAGCTAGATACGCGCGCTATCTAGCGGGAGAGAGGAGGGAGCGGAGGAGGAACCGGATGAAGACCAGTTTCATCGCGATGATGCTCATCGTGATGACCGCAGCTCTCTTCTATGTGATGGTAGTTTAGATGATCGATATCGACTTGTAATGTGAAGACAAACTCGCTACTCGCGGTCTCGAGACTTGTAATGTTCTAACTTTGTTCGGTCTTTTGAATTCAGAGACTAGCTAATATGATGAATTGTATTCGGAGGCTAATCTTCTATTGTATTCGATGAATCCGCTGTTTATATGTTTTGCTGTCTATATTCTGTGCAGTAATATATTTTGTAATCTGTGCAAATATCAGAAAAGAAAAAAAAATTCCTAATATTCATACTAGTGGCGCACCATACAGCACATTAGTGGCGCACTGCTATAAAAAATACTAGTGGCGCATTATCTGTTAGTGCGCCATTAGTAACCCAGAGCACAAGCTAAATATGGCCCCCTGGGAGGCATACTAATGGCGCACTGTGTGACTTACTAATGGCGTACTGCCTGGTGCGCCACTATAGTCTGGTATACTAATGGCGCACCAGGGGTGCGCCATTAGTATATGTTACTAGTGGCGTGATGATAGTGGCGCACCTGTAGTGCGCAATTAATGGCCAAAACAGGTGCGCCACTAATAAGCCTTTTCCTAGTAGTGTTCGAAGCATACCATTGCAACATCTTAATTTGATCCCATAAGAGTTTCCCTTTTTGAGTCAAGCGATAATCCCTAAAGTATTCACGTTGATCCAACGTGACTCCCATTATCAAGTTGAATGGGGTTTTCTCGGGGTTATCAAAGTAGTGTCTAATATTTTTCACATAACTAGCATCGAGGGTTTTAGGAGGTTCCCCATCTCCATGAGTAGCAAGTACAACTAATTTTTTTGGTGTTTCGTGTTCCATATCCATAACTAAAGATAGAGAAGAACTTAGAACAGAAAATAAAAACTACTTAGTGATAAAGCAAACAAGCACACACGAGAATATCAACCCCATGCTATTACTCCCCGGCAACGGCGCCAAAAAAAGGTCTTGATAACCCGCAAGTATACAGGATCAATTGTAGCTTTTTCGATAAATAAGAGTGTCGAAACCAACGAGGAGCTAAAGGTAGGATTAATAAACCCTTCAAGTTCTATCAACCACTGATACAACTCTACACGCACTTGATGTTAGCTTTACCCAGAACAAGTATGAAACTATTTGTAGGTGTGATAAGATAGTTTGCAAGAATAAAACTAGAAGTACTTTGCAAGATTGAAACTACGAATAAATTGCAAGATAATAAAAGTTAGTAGTAAAGTAGAAAGCTTTTGTAAGACAAGAGAAAGACTTGTCCATCGGCAATCGATAAACAGACCGGCAATCCTCGTTGCAATTCTATATGAGGGAGAGGCATGAGCTAACATACTATCTCTACTTGAATCATATGCACTTATGATTGGACCCCTAGCAAGCATCAGCAACTACTAAAGATCATTAAGGTAAAACCCAACCATAGCATTAAGTATCAAGTCCCCTTTATCCCATACGCAACAATCCCCTTACTCGGGTTTAAGCTTCTGTCACTCTAGCAACCCACTATAAGCGAATCATGAACGTATTACAAACCCTACAGCGAGTACCCCTCATGCTTGTGCGACACGGAGGGCACCATAGGACCACACCAATATAAAACATACAACTCAAACCAATCACGATCATCAATCAACCCATAGGACAAAACAGATCTACTCAAACATCATAGGATAGCCATACATCATTGGGAAATAATATATAGCATGAAGCACCATGTTTAAGTAGAGATTACAGCGGGGAGAAGAGGTGTTGTTGTTGCTGTTGACGGTAGCAAGGTTGTTGATGTAGATCGCTGTCACGATCGTTCCCCCGGCGGCACTCCGGCGCCACCAGAAGAGAAGGGGAGAGAGCCACCCTTCTTCTCCTTCTTCCATGGCCTCCTCCCTAGGTGGGAGGAGGGTTCTCCCTCTGGTCCTTGGCCTCCATGGTGGCGGAGGGGCGAGAGCCACCTCCGAGATTTGATCTATCTCTTTGTTCTCTTCCGTTTCGCGCTCCTGTTTTCTGGCCTTTCACCGTTTCTTTTATAATCGAAGATTCGTAACTCCGATTGCGCTGAAATTTTAACACAATTTTTTTCCGGATATAAGCTTCCTTGCGCCTGAAGGATACCCCCAACCGACTTATGGTGTGCCCACATGGCATCACCGCACGCCCCGGGGGAACGCGCCCAGGTGCCATGTGGGCACCTGGGGATCCCGTTTGCGTTGATTCCACTTCCTAAAAATCACATATATTCCGAAATTGATCTCCATAAAATTTTATTGCATTTGCAGTTCATTTGATATGGATATTCTGTGAAACAAAAAACATGCAACAAACAGGAACTGGCACTGGGCACTGGATCAATATGTTAGTCCCAAAAAATAATATAAAAAGTTGCCAAAAGTATATGAAAGTTGTATAATATTGGCATGAAACAATCAAAAACTATAGATACGACGGAGATGTATCACCATCACAGACCAGAAATGGCCCCTCCATTAGTGCTTTGACTGCATCAGCTGCCAAAAGTTTTGTACGCTGCGGGTCCGGTTTGTAACCTTGCTTTACTTCATCAAGATACCTGGGAATACACACTGATACGGCGCATGCTGCAGCGGCTGGCTTTCTGGACAAGGCATTGACAACTTGATTCATTGCTCCTTTGTGACACTCAATTTGGTACTGCAATCCAAGAAGCTTTGTCAGAGCTTTTTGCTGCCAAGCGATTGTTAGCCACTGCTCATCTAGACAAGGCAAACTCCGGTGATCTGTTCGTATGATAAATTCTGACATCAGCAGGTAGGGCGCCATCTATCAACTGTCATTAGGATGGCCAAGCACTCCTTCTCATATGTGGAGAGCATGTGCAACCGTGGCCCCAGCATCTAACTGAGGAATGCAATCAGGTGATGTTGCTGCATAAGCACCACACCAACTCCATTGTTTGATGCATCAGTTTCCACCAAGAATGGCTTCGAGAAATCTAGTAAAGCGAGAACTGGCACTGTAGTCAAGGCTATTTTGAGTGCTTGGAATGATGCCTCGTATTGAGAGGTCCACTTGAATACCACTCCTTTCTTGAGTAAATCCAAAAGAGGCTAACTGATAAAGCTGTAATGATGAACAAATTTCAGATAATAGCTGGCAAGTCCCAAAAACTGCCTTAATTCCTTTACCAATTGTGGTTGCGACCAATTCTGCACCTTGTCCACATTCTTCGGGTCTATCTGCACCTCTTGCTGACTAATGATTTGTCCTAGATATTTGAGCTATGATCGAGCAAAGTCACGCTTGCTCTTCTTGATCTTCAGGGAGTATTTCTATAGGAGCTATAACACCGTGCGCAGGAGTAGCACAGGTTTGTTTAAGGTGTGGCTATAGACCAGAATGTCATCTATAAAGACCAACACTCCTTTGCGAATTAGTGGGGCTAACACTATGTTCATAGCCTTCTGAAACATGGCTGGGGAACCCGTGAGTCCATATGGCATAACCCGAAACTCAAAGTGTCTTTGATGCATTTGAAATGTTGTTTTCGCTTCATCCATAGGATTCATTCAAATTTGATGATATCCTGCCCTCAGATACATACTTGTAAACTAGGCTTCCCATTTAATTCATCATTGATTGGTAGAGGATATCTGTTCTTTACAGTGATGGCATTTAGATGCCAATAATCGGTGCAGAATTGCCATTCGCCATCCTTCTTCTTCACTAACATGACTGGTGCACATATGGACGGCGCCTGATCTAAATAATCCATTGTTTGATCATGTCTGCCACGTGTACCTCAACTTCATTCTTTTGTGCTGGGTTGTAATGATAAGGACGAAGGTTAACTGGTTGTGCTCCTAGGAGCAACTCAATGGAATGGTCGAAATCCCTCTGCGAGGGCAAGCAATGAGGCTCATTGAACAGAGCACTGAACTCATGCAGCAGGCTCTCGATGGTTTCTAGTATCTCCTCGATATCTAAGTTAGGTTTCATCACACATAGTTGGACCAAATGTGACACCGCCTCTTGAGCTTGCAACAACTGTAATTGAACCATGGAGATTTGTGGACATGACTCAGCTTTTGCTATCACCCCTTGCCACTGAATAAATACACCTTGATGTTTGAATATCAAAAACTTGCTTCCCCAATTCACTGTCATCAACCCCCACTGGTGTAGTGACATGCTATACAAATGGATTTTACCCCCTTTCCGCGATAGAGTTTTAAACCGTCGCCTTGCCTGTGTGTGCGATAGGAGGGTCCAACCCACACGACCCAGAAACCATCGATGATCGAGGCTCCGGTCACACACACAGGGCAAAAAGAGCTCATGTGCAATCGGGCGAGCCATCACAGACAATTATACTGGCCCAATCATTTCCATTTGTATGCACATCCCACACAGTGAATCCTAGACAAACATTTCCATTCATATGTACATCGCACACATTTTTCCGTTCGTGTGCGGTCAGGGGAGATAACGCAGACGCTTTAGTAGGACAAGGCATGGGAGATCGTATTGCCATCCCACACAGTAATTATGGAAGAAACGTTTGTCTAGCATACCACATCACGCATAGTTTTCTGTAGAGCCTTGTCTATGATAGATGTAGTGATCACAGACGCGCTGCCTCAGTTAACCGTTTGCGTTGTTCAAGTATATCACACACGATTCCATGAAGAAAACTTTATGCCATTGGGCTATCCATCACACACACTTTTATTGCTAGAAACGTTTGTAAAATCCATGACCAATTTACCATATTTATTAGTTTACTATTAATAACTCCAGTATTATGAAAATTCCAATTTCATATCGAACAGCTGTTTACCACTTCCATATCAGGCACACAAATATATTTTAACATCACTGTACAATAGCTACGATAATACAACACAGTACATCATATAGCTAGTTCACCTTCATAAGCACAAAGTATGTTGAGCACAATATTAGAAGAATATATTCATTTCCCTAATCGACTGATGCATGATCAGCCAAATTAGTCTTCTCCACCTCTGCTTTCGGTTCAGTAAGAACCTGTTTTGCATTGACCAACTGGGAAAGTGGCTCCTCCTTCGCAAACACCATCTTAGCAAAGTCTAATTTAAAAAAATCTGAGCTCATTCTCCATCTTCCTCTTTTTTTTCCAGTAACTTGAAATATTCTTCAGCGTTGACAACATTTTCTCTAAGCCTATCTCTATTCTCTTCCTCATACATGCTCCAGAGCTTTGCTAGGCACATCTTCAAAGACGGTGGCCACTCTTGATCAACCCACTCCAGGTAAGAACACTTCCGTTCATCCTATAATATTTAAAACTACATCAGTTATAGTTGTTGGGAAAATGGGTTTGTAGCAACATAGAAAATCACCACATACATATTTTGAAAAACTGAAGAAACACATTAATTATGACATATCTTCTCAAAAAGTTCAATGTGCAAATGAATTAATTGCTACTGAGACAACAACCAAACTTAGGAACATCACAAGCTATAATTAACTGCACCAATGCTACAAGTTCCTAGTCAGGTACTATAATAACAAATTGACCATTTTATGAGGAAGCTAAATATAACTACAACAGCACAGCGATAGTGTTTCAATGCCATCAAATTAATACTAGCAGGTATGTACATGCAGAAATTAAATAACATAGACCTAATAGCACTAAGCCCTCCACTCTGCAGGCCAAAACCGGTGTCAAATCAACTGTTATTACATTTGGCACCGGTGCCCTACACTGTCGAGTCAATGCCAGAGGAAAAATTCAGGGAATCGGAGCACCTAGTTGCTCCGATGCCTAGTTCCTTCGTGCCATAAAGTATTAGTATTTTACTGCTTGGCTGCTCAGATGTGTGGAGCAAAGTTGGGTCCACAAACTGCTGAAGCAGTGCCAAATAATTTTCTCAGGGCACCGCTGATGAGATGGCAACATTTTTACATACTAGGTAGAAACTTTGACAGTGTCTTAATCACATCCAGATTAACATAGTAAAGTGACCGTGTCTGAATCACATCTAACAAATGATTTGTAATAACGAAAGTGGGGCTAACCTTCTCTGCACATGCCAGAAACTTCCTCCCACTGTCCACAGATTCAAAAGCAATTAACTTCACGCATGGAGATTGATGGTAACAATGAGCAGGCAGATCTTCAGCTACCCTGCTCCATTCCTTGCAAGTGATGGTCCTAAGGAGCTACAAGAGGAACAAATGGCTCAAATCGGCCGTCGGGTTAAAATCCTTTATTACAAATCAGAATCCTAAGCCTAGGGGGGCAAGAGAGAGGAGAGAGGCATACCCAGCTGATGACATAGTCATTGTCGGAGGAGGAACCACTGGAGAGGTCAACGAAGAAGACCATGGCGTCCGCGGCGGTCGGATGTGAGACAGCTAGAGCGAGGAAAGCAAGCGAGGAAGTGGCTATAGCTTAGGAAGGAAGGAAGGAGTAAACAGGGAAAATGTGGCTCGTGGTCGTGGAGAAAAGGGGGTGGGGAGGGGGGAAGAGTTAGATATTTTGGCGGTAGGCAAAAAAATTTGAAAGGTGGGGGGAGACTTGACACGTAGTGCCATCAGACACCATTCACTTTGAACAAATGTGTGCATCGCAAACAATTCTCATGACTTACACGCATGCGATGAGTTTGAGCACTCAAATTTTGGGGAAAATTTCCCTGCGTACAGTGCTCATCCACGTCATTGCATAATTTAACATCACTTGCTAATTTGCGGGGTACACAAAAGATCCTACAACACACACGGACCACACTTAATGAATCGAACAATTTTAGTAATTAAACAGAGCCAGTTGACCTAAACATTGCTCTAACTAAAGACCAACATTATAAATAAGGGCCAAATGCATTTTTGCCCTTAGTCAGAACCACCCCATGGGTTTTGCCCTTACTTTTAGGCTCTGCTTAGTTTTGCCCTTAGATTTGTCCCTGAGGTTGTCCAAGTGCCCTTTGACCGTTTGACAAATATTTTAAAAATTCATAACAAATTCATATGAACCCATAAAAATGAAAATAAGATATCAAAATGTTTAGAAAGACATTACCTTTATGTGCATGCCATTTGCATTAAGGAAAAAGTAATGTTTAAAGTACACAAGGTTATTAATGTTATTAACATTATTAAAAATAAAAAGTTATAAATAATACTTTTTCATAAATAAAATTACATGCAAATGTAGGTTATGTTTTCTAAACATCGTGATATCTTATTTGCCTTTTTCTAATTTCCTATAACTTTGTTATGAATTTTCAAACGACTTTGATCATTATTTTGAAACTTCATAACAAGATGATAAAGTCACAAAAATGCAAATAAGATATCAGAATGTTCAGAAAACATCACCTATACTTGCCTGTAATTTTTATTCATGAAAAAAGTATTGTTTGTAAATTTTTATTTTTAATAACGTTAATAACATTAATAACCTCAGGTTGTTTCAACAATACTTTTGTCCTGAGTACAAATGACATGCACATAAAGGTAATATTTTTCTGAACATTTTGATATCTTATTTGCATTTTTGTGAGTTCATATGAATTTGTTATGAATTTTCAAACTATTGGTCAAACGGTCAAAGGGCATTCAAACGACTTCAAAGACAAATCTAAGGGCAAAACTAAGCAGAGCCGAAAACTAAGGGCAAACCCCACGAGCTGGCACAACTAAGGGCAAAAGTGTAATTATCCCTATAAACAAAGGCTAAGTACACATAATTTAAACAAAGCCGCCGACGCGCCGCCGCCCTATGCCTCGCCAGTGTAAGATGAGATGTCGATGACTTGTCCTGGCTGAAGTCGACTGTGTCGTCGTCCTGGTCCTTGGCGCCGCCCTCAATGTTGTAGTACTCGTAGTAGTGGTGGCGCCAGAGCTCGCGTTAGTACTCCACTGCCGATTCCTCGACGGACAGGCGCCTCTCTACCTCCTCCTTAGCCACGCGTAACTCCTCCTCCTGGCGCTCCTCGATCTCAGCCGCCTCCTGCATCTCCAGCTCCCACTCGGCGATCTCATGAGGAAGTAGGGGCTCCATGGCCTCCGCTGCCGCATCATCGACAAGCATCTCTACTGCCTTTTCGAACATGGGGTGCATGCTGGATTCTGAGGAGGCCTAGAATATCTTTGCATTGGCGTCCTTGATCTGGGCGTGGCTGGCCTCGACCCGGGCCAGGGCGACCTCCGCGGCACGGACGGCTGCTCAAGTGCTATCGGCATTTGCAGCCGTCGTCGCAGTAGCTGCTGTAGCCGTCTCGGCCTCTATAGCTGCCCTGTCGGCTGCCGCAGACGCCCTCTTAGCGAATGCAGCCGCGCTCTCGGCGGTGGCGGAGCCGCTTGGGGAGGACCCGGCGACCGTACGGGCCCTCACGAAGTGTCTCCACGGCGTCATTCTTTGCAAGAAGGGGTTGGGGAATGGCTATCGAGGACTCGTGGATTCAGGGGTGAACGATGCTTGAGCGGACAAATCCGGCGAAGATTATGGAGGAAGATAGAAAAAGACCAACGAATTTTCATCGCAAATGGTTCCTATAACCAACTGTGTGTGATGTAGTCCATCTTTTATTAGTTGCGAAAGACTAATTTGGAGTACAGTGGCAAGTGGCAACAGATGGTGATGGAAATTGTACGAAATGTTTTGTACCATTAACATGCACTAATACAACTGTCATGTTAAAATTTGAAAAATTTCACGGTTCATCTGACCTTTTTAAGACATTAAGTGAGTTCCAAGCCATATAATGGCCGTAATTAATATTTGAACTGCATGTACATGCAACATCAAACCATCTTGTGTTGGAAAATCATATTTGTGTCCTTGTGTGCAAGTTAATGCCCTGTGTAGTAAATTGGAAGGAATTTTCAAACATATTTGTGTCACGGTTTCGACACAAACATTCAGAACCATTGCATTTAAATTCCAAAAAATTAAAAAATGATCAGAAATACATGAAACCTTTCTTGATGTCATGTCATGGCACCAAGATTCTGTGGTAACTAAATTGGCCACTTTGACAAAAGTTTTTACATATTAAGTGTGTTTAGCCATATAATGGTTGTAATTCAAATTTGAACTGTATGTACATGCAACAGCAAACCATCATGGGTTGGAAAATCATATTTGTGTACTTGTGTGGGAGTTAATGCCCTGTGCAGTAAATTGAAAGGAATTTTCAAACATATTGTTGTCACATCTTGGACACAAACATTGAGAACCATGGCTTTTAAATTGCAAAAAATTTAAAAATGATCAGAATTACATGAAACCTTGCTTGATGTCATGAAATGGCACCAAGATGCTGTGGTAAAAGAAGTGGCCACTTTCACGAAAGTTGTGACACACACCTCTCATGAATTGGAGCATCTCACGAGAAGGCACATGGTTCCGAGAGGGAACAATACAAGTTTGATGACGAACCCGCGCTCGCTTCCTCGTATCACCCTGCATTTTTTTGTACCGTTAACATGCACTAATATAAGTGAGATGTTAAAATTTTGAAATTTTCAGGGTTCATTTAACCTTTTTAAGACATTAAGTGAGTTTCTAGCCATATAATGGTTGTAATTCAAATTTGAACTGCATGAACATGCAACAACAAACTGTCACGGGTTGGAAAATCATATTTATGTACTTGTGTGTGAGTTAATGCCCTGTGCAGTAAATTGGAAGGAATTTTCAAACATACCGATGTCACGGCTTGGACACAAACATTGAGAACCATGGCTTTTAAAATCCAAGAAATTCTAAAATGATTAGAAATACAGGAAACCTTGCTTGATGTCATGAAATGGTACCATGAAGCCATGGTAAAAAAATTGGCATGTTTCTTGAAAGTTTTGGCACACACCTCTCACAAATCGGAGCATCTCATGGTAAGACTCGTGGTTCCGAGAGGGAAGAATATGCATGTTTGATGACAAACTGGCAGTCGATTCCTCTTATGGCTTGGCATTTTTCCTACCGTTAACATGCATGAATACAACTTTCACATTAAAATTTGGAAATTTTCAGGGATCATTGGACATTTTTAAGATATTAAGTGAGTTTCTAACCATTTAATAGCCGTAATTCAAATTTGAACTACATGTACATGCAACAGAATATCATCATGGGTTGGAAAAATCATTTATGTAATACATTCTCTAACAATATCATGGTAACACGAAATAAACATTCATGCAAAACATTTGGAAAGAAAATGTAAATATCTGGCAAGACAACAGGGCCCCACATGATTGGCACCCTATTTCGCGCCACGAGGTTTGGAAGGTGAGTGGCGCGGGTTATTAATCAGACGTGGTTTTGTCCTGGGAATCGTCAGCGATATATTTCACGCACGCATTTTGCTCCGTGAATCGTGTGTAATTCAAGTTATAGTACTCATAAATTTCGGCCACCGGCGCGTGTACTTCTCCCATCGATCTAGATTCTGGCCGCCAATAAATACTATCCTGCCGATGTCATCCCGCCTGCATTCTCATGTACATTCTCTCCTCGCTCCCCTCTCTCACAAAACTCTGCCATGGCGCCGCCGATCTGCCCACCCATCAAGGAGGAGGCGCCGCCCCGCGAGGACGTCCAGGTGCAGAGCAGGGACGAGGAGGACCCCTACGCACCACTAGACGAGGTTACGCCGGAACCCCCAACTTTCGAGTGGTTTTGGGGCCAGTACAATCTTTGTCTGTGGAAATCGCTGCCGCCGACTGAGAAAGCCAGGCAAGTGCCGTTCAAGAAGGAGTTGGCGGAGGAGCGCGCCAGGTACCAGGTGGCCTGTGAAGCTTGTGAGGCTGCCTGGGAAAAGGAGAAGCTAGAGCTTTGGTGGCGGGTGCGTCGACATGCGGACGAGGTGTACAAAGACGGCCGGTACTTCGCCGGGAAGGCCAAAGGTGCTAGGCGCCTCATCACTGCGTGGAGGTGGGCCGATAAGCTCCAGTGTGCTACCGACGAGGATTGATACGTCTCCAACGTATCTATAATTTATGAAGTATTCGTGCCATATTTACAATGATTTTATATGGTTTTGATATGATTTGATTAGAACTAACCCGGACTGACGCTGTTTTCAGCAGAACTACCATGGTGTTGTTTTTTGTGCAGAAATAAAAGTTCTCGGAATGGGCCCAAAATTTACGATGATTTTTTATGGACCAAAATAGACCCACGGAGCACCGAAGCTGGACCAGGAAGTGGCCGAGGGCGCCACAAGCCTGGGGGGCGCCCTCCCCCTAGGGCGCGCCCCTCGAGCTTATGGGCCCCTCGGGCACCGCCTTGACGTGATTCCAATGCCAAATATTCCTATATATTCTGGAAACCCCAAAAAGAAACCTAGAACTTCCACGCCACCGCCGCAAGCCTCTATACCGACGCGATCTCAATAGGAGCCCTGTTCCAGCACTCTGCCAGAGGGGGGAATCATCACCGGAGGCCATCTTCATCATCCCCGTGGTCTCCATGATGAGGAGGGAGTAGTTCACCCTCGGGGCTGAGGGTATGTACCAGTAGCTATGTGTTTGATCTCTCTCTCTCTCTCATGTTCTTGATTTGGCATGATCTTGTTGTACCGCGAGCTTTTTTAATATAGTTGGATCATATGGAGTTTCTTCCCTCTCTATCTTTGTTTTGATGAATTGAATATTTCCCTTTGTGGTTTTGTTATTGTCGGATTGAATACTTTGGATTTGGGAACACTTGATGTATGTCTTGCATGGGATACCTGTGGTGACAATGGGGTATTCTATTGAGTCACTTGATGTATGTTTTGGTAATCAACTCAAAGATTCCCGTGACCTTGGCGGATCTAGGCATATGGGTTGGTACACGTTTTCATCTTCTTTTCTCCGATATAAACTTTGGGGTACTCTTTGAAGTTCTTTGTGTGGATTGAATATGATGAATCTGAAATTGTTTGATGCATATTGAATAATCAACTCACGAATACTAGTGGTGACATTTTAGTATCTAGGTGACCTTAGAGTTGGTTGATGCGTATCATATGGTGTTATTTTAGTACGAACTCTAGGGCTGTTTGTGACATTTATAGGGACGGCTCAATAGATTGATCGGAAAGGATAACTTTGAGGTGGTTTCGTACCCTACAATAATTTCATCTTATGTTCTCCGCTAATAGGAACTTTGGAGTGATTCTTTGTCGCACGTTGAGGGTTTGTTATGTGATTCAATTATGTTAGCACTGTTGAGAGATTGCACTAGTGGAACTATGAACCCTAGGCCTTGTTTTCAAGCATTGCGATACCGTTAGTGCTCACTTTTATCACTTGTTACCTTGCTGTTGTTATATTTTCAGATTACAAAAACCTATTTCTACAATCCATACTACACTTGTATCACCATCTCTTCGCTGAACTAGTGCACCTATACAATTTGCCATTGTATTGGGTGTGTTGGAGACACAAGAGATTGCTTGTATTTGATTGCAAGGTTGTTTGAGAGAGACCATCTTAATCCTACACCTCCCATGGATTGATAAACCTTAGGTCATCCACTTGAGGGAAATTTGCTGCTGTCCTACAAAACTCTGCGCTTGGAGGCCCAAACGAGTCTACAAGAATAAAGTTGTGTAGTAGACATCAAGCTCTTTTCTGGCGCCGTTGCCGGGGAGGTGAGTGCTTGAAGGTATATCTTTAGATCTCGTAGTCGAATCTTTTAGTTTCTTGTTTATTAGCTAGTTTGGTTTTATAAAGGAAAACTACAAAAAAAATGGAATTGAAGTTGCATCAAATGCTTTACCTTTATGATCTCTTTCTTGAAAATATGGATTCCGATAATTGTGCTTAATTGTTAGAGGAAGAATTTAATAAAATGTTTAATGTGAGAACTTTGAATGATGGGCATGATTGCAATGTTGTTAGTATGCTTTCCATGAATATCCATGATGCTAGTGATATGCAAAGCCATAAGCTTCGGGATGCTATGTTTGATGAAGATGATATTTTTAGTCCCCCAAGTTTTGATGAGCAAATTTATTATGATGAAAGCATGCCTCCTATTTATGAAGAATATATTGATGAAAGTGGGTTTGGGAGAGCGTCAACTCTAGGTACTAATGATCCCACTATTTTGGAGGGTCTCGAATCTTTTTGTAATAATTATGAAAGTGGATTTGGAGAGGTCATGACTTTATTTAATGATGATTCCACTATTTCGGAAGAGGTTTCAATTGATTATGACAACAAAGTTGCTATCTATGATGATTATGGTGATGACATGTATGCTATAAAGGGTAAATATAACCATGAAACTTATCATTAGGATTTTAATGTTCAATTCGATTGTGTCAATCAGGTATCTCATGATAGTTATTTTGTTAAGTTTGCTCCCACTACTATTGATGAGAGTAAATTTGCTTATGTGGAGAGTAACAAAAAATTTATGCTTGTAGATCATGAAAAGAATGATTTATGTGATAGTTATATTGTTGAATTCATTCACGATGCTACTAAAAATTATTATGAGAGAGGAACATATGCTTTTACATATCTCAATAATATCAAGTTTCCTCTCTATGTGTTGAAAGTTTTGATGTCATGCTTGTTTTGCCTTCCTATACTAGTTGATTACTGCTCCCATAAATTGTTTGCTAAAAAATTCCGTATGCATAGGAAGTGGGTTAGGCTTAAATGTGCTAGTCATATGCTTCATGATGCTCCCGTTATGTTTCAATTATTTACTTTTATGTGAGCATCATTGGAATCATCGTGCCTAGCTAAATAGGCATTAAAGAAAAGTGCTTGTTGGGAGACAACCCAATATTTATACCTACTGTTTTTGTGTGTTCACATGATTAAGCTACTGTACTAATCATGTTTTATAGCTTTTGTTTCAATAATGTGCCAAGTAAAGCCTTTGGGATAGTGTCGATGATAGTTGACTTGATTCTGTGCAAAAAAAGAAATTTTTTTGCTCAGTCCAGAAATTCCTATAATTTACTGGTGCATCAAAACCTTCTATAATTTTTACACGTGATTTATATACACATTTCCTACATTTTCCTAATTTTTCAGAATTTTGGAAGTTGCAGAAGTATGGTGTTTGTTCAGATCATTACAGACTATTCTGTTTTTTGACAGATTCTGTTTTCAATGCATAGTTTGCGTGTTTTATAGTTCTACGGCTTATATTGGTCAATATAAATTGTGGAGATGATAGAATACAGTAGGAATTATGTGAGAACAATTATTAATATTGTCTTGACAGTACCAAAGTGAAAGATTTATCCATTATCATACTAACCCATCTCAGGAAGTTCCGTTAAGTTTTGTGTGATTGAAGTTTTCAAGTTTTGGGTGAGATATCGATATGAGAAGAATAAGGAGTAGCAAGACCCTAAGATTGGGGATGCCCAAGGAACCTCAAGGCAATATTCAAGGAACCCAAGCAATTAAGCTTGGGGATGCCCCGGAAGGCATCCCCTCTTTCGTCTTCAACATTATTGGTAACCTTACTTGGGACTATATTTTTATTCGTCACATGATATGTGTTTTGCCTGGAGCATCATTTTATTTTGTTAAGATTTTCTTGCTGTTATTAATAATCATGTTGGTATCTTTTAGTTCAATAAAAGTGACAAGTATAGCCATTACCATGCTCAATTTGCATGTCTATATGTTGCTGTTTGAAAACAGAAAGTTTGTTGTTATGTATTAAATATTCCTGAATAGTTAGAACATGATAAAATCTTGAAATTTTTACACAGCAAGATACAATAATTTTTATACAGTGTGGTAATTTTTCAGAATTTTTGGGGTTAATTAAGTATGAATATTGCTTCATCCTTTACAGACTGTTCTGGTTAAACAGATTGCTCTCATGTTTGCATTGTTTGAATATGTTGGCTTGTTTAATGATTCTATTTGAGGATAGGAGTATTAAACATGCAGAGGCATTTAGTATGCAATGTTTAATTATAATTTTAGTAATTTGTTACAGTAGAGAATGATAAGGTTTTACATTGACTTATACTAACTTATCTCACGAGTTCTTGTTGAGTTTTCTGTGGATGAAGTTTTTAAGGATTAGGAAAACCGTGATTTGAGAGGAATTAAGGAGACACAAGAGCTCAATCTTGGGGATGCCCAAGGCATCCCTAGTTAATATTCCAAGAAGTGTCAAGCATCTAAGCTTGGGGATGCCCCAGTAGGCACCCCACCCTTCTTCATCAACAACTATCGGTTTGTCTCAATTGAGCCTAAGTTTTTGCTTCTTCACATGATATGTGTTATTCTTGGAGTGCTCTTTTATATTTGTTAGATTTTTGAATAAAATAATTGGATCTAAAATCTTTATTTGGAGAGAGTCTTCACATAGCTATTTAATTGTTTGACTACTCATCGATCTTCACTTATATCTTTTGGAGTAGTTTGTCATTCATTCTTGTGCTTCACATATATCCAAAGAGAACATATTTGAATGAATTGAATATCATAAAGTTGAAATTATATGTGCTTCATATGCTTGTCTCATGCTTAGAAATATTTCGCATTTGGTTTAGAAAGTAGAATCTATTGAAGTTTGACAATCACAATATTAGTCATACAAGCAGTTCATGAAAGATAGTATATGAAAGAGAACTTTCACATACAAATATATTATCTTGGACATCTTTTATGATTGTGAATACCCACTAATTATTTTCACTTGGTCAAGTAGTTGAAGTTGGACAAGGAAGACAACGTAATGAGTTATGGTTGGCTATATTTGTATAGAAGTTATATTGTTATGGATCCTCCAACATGTGGTGCTTGTTTAGAATCTTTTGCTAGCCAAAATTTCTGTACTAAGCGGGAATACTGCTTGTGCATCCAAAATCCTTGAGCCAAGTTTCTTCCATGAGTGTCCACCATACCTACCTATATGCGGTATTACTCTGTCGTTCCAAAGTAAATTTGCATGTGCCACCTCTAATCATTCAAATAAGCATCTATTTTGTGTGCTCGTACCGCTCATGAAGTGGCAGGGGGTGGTCAGTATCTTCCATGTTAATCAGGTTATTCTCATGATGGGTGTTTATTCACTTGTCATTGCACGAGAGAGGCTGGTAATTGGGATGCCCAGTCCCGTAATCAAATATATATATATAATTAAACAAACTCCACCGAAAAGTTGATTGTATGGAGGGCACCCGAGGATTCGGCTAGCCATGGCTTGTGTTTGAATGGTTGAGGGGGAGTAAACTTTACCTTTCCGCCTTGGAACTGCCTATAATGTGTTTAGCATGGAAGATATTGAGAACTCTCGGTCGTGACGTTGACAGGAAAGGCATGCCTCTCAAAATGTATTCTTCTCTGATTTAAGCAATGAGCTCTGGCACCTCTGCAAATCCATGCTTCCCTCTGCGAAGGGCTAATATTTTACTTTTTCTGTTAATTTTATTTTTGCTGAGTCAATTTCTTATTCCAACCTATTCTTTAGTTGGCAAGCATCATGCGGTGGGGAAAGATCTAGGCACATATGGCCATTCAAATATATTTGATCATGATTTATTATTGTTGACAATTATCTCTATGATAAATAAGTTGGGAGGCAAAACATTAAAGCTCCTGCCTTTCTCTGTGTTCGATGGATGCTAATTGTTCTAAAAATATGATTTGAGTATTAGCAATCATAGAAGGCTATATGATAATTGAGTATGTGGAGCTCTTACTTAGACTTTGTGTAACACCCCAAAAATATTTCTTTTGGATCTTCAAAATCTTTTCTTTAAAATAAACACTTTGAATTACTTTTGGCCTTATTTTCTTTCTTCCTTCTCCTGTTCTGAAAATCATTTTAATTTTAATTGGGGTTCAAAATTTTAGAATGGTTCTATTTTGGATGGTTTATTTATTGGGTAATTATTTTTGAGAGATCAAAAATATTTTTCTTCTAGAAAAGTTTTGGATAATAAAAATTATTTCAAGAATATGGCCTTTTCATTTCTTTCTAGCACTTCCAAAATCCATCCAATAGTTTTTCTGCCACTCCTAAATTTTTCCCAAGTCACTCACACCCTCTAGGACAGTACTCAACATCTTTTCTCTCCACAAAAACATTTCTCTCATATTTTATAAATTCAAAAGTTGGAGTTTAAAATTATTCATGATTCATTTGGTTTACAAAGGAACCATATTTTCTACAACTCTTCTGCCTCCACCAAAATTATCCTAGCAAGTAGATGGTACCTACAACCCATTTCACCAAATACGTTGGGTTCCACAGTTTAAAATTTTCAAAATTCATTCAATTCAAATTTCGACTAGAAACAAACTCCTTGATACAAACCCAATTTTTATAGCTCCAAAAATTCTGAAACTTTGCAAAACTCTCTTATATGCATCAACACCTCACCACAAAAATCCCTGCAAATTCCTAAAATGCCTAGACCTCTCTGGCATTTCAACATACACTTATATGCACATTGTTCATCGCTGATAGAGACTCAGTTAACTGAATTTTCTTTAGAGGCAGTGGCGACCGATGCCATGCACTCCTCCCCTTCCTCTCTTCTCCACGGCGTCGCCTCTGGTCACCTTAAATGAGCCTCGCCGAGTCCCCCTTGTCAGCTAGCCACCGCCGATGACACAGTACCCGGCCGGTGCACCTGCTACAGACCATGGCTGCGGCGATCGGGCGGATTAGCACGGCGTTGATACGTCCATTTTGCATCATGCTTTTATGTTGATATTTATCGCATTATGGGCTGTTATTACAAATTATATCACAATACTTATGCCTTTTCTCTCTTATTTTACAAGGTTTACATGAAGAGGGAGAATGCCGGCAGTTGGAATTCTGGACTAGAAAAGGAGCAAATATTAGAGACCTATTCTGCACAACTCCAAAAGTCCTGAAACTTCACGGAGAGTCATTTTTGAATTAATAAAAAATATTGGGCGAAGAAAGCACCAGAGGGGGGCCACCAGCCATCCACAAGGGTGGAGGGCGCGCCCCCCTGCCTTGTGGGCCTCCTGTCAGGCCCCCGATGCCCATCTTCTGCTATATGGTGTGTTTTGACCTAGAGAAAATCAGAAGGAAGCTTTCGGGACAAAGCGCCGCTGTCTTGAGGCGGAACCTGGGCAGAACCAATCTAGGGCTCCGGCGGAGCTGTTCTACCGGAGAAACTTCACTCTGGGAGGGGGAAATCGAAGCCATCGTCATCACCAACGATCCTCTCATCGAGAGGGCGTCAATCTCCATCAACATCTTCATCAGCACCATCTCCTCTCAAACCCTAGTTCATCTCTCATATCCGATCTTTGTCTCAAAACCTCAGATTGGTACCTGTGGGTCGCTAGTAGTGTTGATTACTCCTTGTAGTTGATGCTAGTTGGTTTATTCGATGGAAGATCATATGTTCAGATCCTTAATGATAATTAATAATCCTCTGATTATGAACATGAATATGCTTTGTGAGTAGTTACGTTTGTTCCTGAGGACATGGGAGAAGTCTTGTTATAAGTAATCATGTGAATTTGGTATTCGTTCGATATTTTGATGAGATGTATGTTGTCTTTCCTCTAGTGGTGTTATGTGAACGTCGACTACATGACACTTCACCATTGTTTGGGCCTAGGGGAAGGCATTGGGAAGTAATAAGTAGATGATGGGTTGCTATAGTGACAGAAGCTTAAACCCTAATTTATGCGTTGCTTCGTAAGGGGCTGATTTGGATCCATATGTTTCATGCTATGGTTAGATTTATCTTAATTCTTCTTTCGTAGTTGTGGATGCTTGCGAGAGGGGTTAATCATAAGTGGGAGGCTTGTCCAAGGAAGGGCAGCACCCAAGCACCGGTCCACCCACATATCAAATTATCAAAGTAACGAACGCGAATCATATGAGCATGATGAAAACTAGCTTGACAGTAATTCCCATGTGTCCTCGGGAGCGCTTTGCTTTATATAGGAGTTCATCCAGGCTTTCCTTTGCTACAAAAAGGATTGGGTCATCTTGATGCACCTTAGTTACTTTTTTTACTTGTTACCCGTTACGAATTATCTTATCACACAACAATTTGTTACCGATAATTTCAGTGCTTGCAGAGAATACCTTTCTAAAAACCGCTTGTCATTTCCTTCTGATCCTCGTTGGGTTTGACACTCTTACTTATCAAAAGGACTATGATAGATCCCCTATACTAGTGGGTCATCTAGACTCTTTTCTGGCGCCGTTGCCGGGGAGTGAAGCACCTTTGGTAAGTGAAATTTGGTAAGGAAACATTTATATAGTGTGCTGAAATTTACTGTCACCTGTCACTATGGAAAATAATCCTTTGAGGGGTTTGTTCGGGGTATCTTCACCCTGACCGGAAGAGCAAAGAGTTGCCCCTCAACCTACTGCACCTACTGAAAATATTTATTATGAAATTCCTTCGGGTATGATAGAGAAACTGCTAGCTAATCCTTATATAGGAGATGGAACACTACATCCTGATATGCATCTAATCTATGTGGATGAAGTTTGTGGATTATTTAGGCTTGCACTACTGGAACCCACTTCTTTGCCATCTGCTAATTCTTTGCTGTCCGCTTGCTGACGGCAAATAAGGTCTTTGCCGTCAGCCACAAGAAAACGGACGGCAAAGATGTGGCTGATGGCAAACAAAGTCTTTGCCATCAGCCTGTTCTTTGCCGTCCGCTGGCTGACGGCAAAGAATCTTTGCTGTCCGCTAGCAGACGGCAAAGAGGTGGGTGGGTCTAGTTATTGTTTAACCAACTCAAGCCCACCGGCCCCACCTCTTTGCCGTCCGCAAGCGGACGGCCAAGAAACTTTGCCGACCGTTGGCTGACGACAAAGAGGCGGGTACGTTAACGGCCGTCCCGCCCCCCTCTCTTCTCTCCACTCTCTCATTCCTCCCCACCCACACCCGCGCCGCCGCCGCCGACCCCATCTGCCGTAGCCGGCCGCCCCGCACCCCTCCCTTCTCGCCCCCTACCTCCACCTCACCCCCGCCTCCCTATCCACTTCCCTCCACCACCCCCCCCCCCGCCCCCTCGCACCTCCTTTGTGCCCTCCCCCCCACCCCCGTCCCTCACCGCTTCCCGCCGCCACCCGTCCTTCTTAGCCTGCGCGCGACACGCTCCTTCCCCTCACCCCTCCCCACCTCACCAGCGGTCCGCCTCGTCCCTCTTCCCGATCACTTGTGCATACCACTTCCGCCGATCCCCCGTACTCCCCCGTCCTCGACGTCTGCCGTTCCTCGCCCCCGTCCCAGCCTCGTGCCGTCCGGTCCTCCCCCTCCACCGGGCCCCCTTTCTCCTCAGCGCTCCTCTTCGCTTCGTCAGGCCGGTCCGGCCCACCCTCCCCCAGGTGAGTCTCCTCCCCTTTTTTTTATTAGTTTCTTTTGTTTCTTTTAGTTTAGTTTCTGTTTGTTAGTTATGTTTTAGTTTAGTTTTAGTTTTAGTTTAGTTATTTTTAGATTAGTTTTAGTTTTAGTTTATTTTAGTTTAGTTTATTTTAGATTAGTTTAGTTTTAGTTTTAGAAGACGTGGAGCAGGAGGAGGGAAAGCCTCCTCTCACTGCCTTGCGCCCTCTCTAACCTCCTTCGCCCCCCCGCTCTACTCGCCTCACTGGCCTCGCTCCCCACATCCGCTCCTCCTCCTCACTCACATCGCCTTCGGCCTCGCCCTCTTCTTAGCTATCGTCCCCTCCTCCTCCTCCCTCCTCCTCCTCCCAGCTCCCCCTCCTCCATGCCTCCGTCAGCCCCTCCTCCTCCTCACTCCGTCCTCCTCCTCTCTCCTCCTACCTGCCTCCTCCTCCTCTCCTCCTCCTCCCCTTCTCCCCCTCCTCCTCTCTCCTCCTCCCTCCTCCTCCGTCCCTCCTCCCTCTCCTTTGCTTCCCTCCTCCTCCGTCCTCCTCCGCCCCTCCCTCTCCTTTTCTTACTCCTCCTCCTCCTCCTCCTCCTCCATCCTCCTCCTCCTCCTCCTCCTCTCCTCCTGCCTCTCGCTCCTCCCTCCCTACTTCCTTCTTCTTCTTCCTCCCTGCCCCCTCACCCTCCCCCCCTCCCCTCCCACCGCTCCCCCCCCTCCACCTCCCCCCCCTCTCCCTCCCCCACCTCCCACTACCCAGCCCTCCTCTATCCCTTCCCCCCCCCCCCCCCCACCCCCCTACCTCTATCCCCAACCCCCTCCCGGCCCCCCCTCCCCTCCCCCTTCCCGGCCCCTACGGCCCTGCCCCCCTTCACCAACCACACCCCTACCCCTACCCCGACCACCGCACACCCCCCTACACCTAAAACTCCTACCACCTACACCACCCTTACACTTCCACATCCCCCCCTTACCCCCTACCCCCCTACAACACCTTACACTGCACCCCACACCTCTACCCACATACCCACCCCGACCCCCTACCACTTACACCCTCTGACACCCTGACACCCCGACCCCGACACCCTGACACCACACCCCAACCCCATATATATTTGTGTTGATCGGGTGTATTTTTATTATGTTCATGATTATGATACACTTAAATTATATACATATTATTATGTTCATGTCAGGTATCCAAATTTTTTATGTTGTACTAATTTCGTTTACTTTTTGTCATTGCAGGTGTTGACAGGATGGTGGGCAAGGGTCCAGAGCGCCCAGAGCCTCCTGCGAGCGCTACTGGGAGGGGTGGTTGCATTATTGCAGCGCAGCCCCTCCGGAGAGCGGTGCAGGATGGTATGCAGACAGCTGCGGCGGGCACTTCTTCTACGGCTGGGAGAGGTCGGGGGAGGACGAAGAAGGCTGGTAGAGGTGGACGTGGCAGTGGGAGAGGTAGGAAGGCTGCTACGCCTTCCTCGCCGCCACCCTCAGCTGATTCACCCGACCACAGGAGTGCTCCGTCTTACGTGGACCCTCGGACTCCGGTCCATGAGCCTCCGGTCGCTGATCCTTCGCCCCACCAGACTCGGGTCCTAGAGTCTTCGTCCCAGAAGACTCCGGTCACAGGGTCTTCATCCCAGAAGACTCCGGTCACGGGGTCTTCGTCCCAGGTCCCGGAGTCTTCGTCCCAGAAGACTCTGATCCCGGAGTCTTCTTCCTACGAGACTCCGGAGGCTAGTGGCTCGGAGGATGGTAGCGAGGACACCTTTTCAGAAGATAGCTACAGCGACGATGAGCTGGTTGAGAAGGGCAAGAAGGTCTACAAGCGTGGCTGTACAAAGCTCCCGCCCGTGCCGACGACCCCCGACCAGAGGTGGTTGATTGCACCTAAAGGGTTGAAGTAAGTGCATTTACTATTTTTTAACCTTTTGCCTTCATGTTCCTTCAAATTAATATCTAATGCGTTGGCCTTGTCATACTGCAGGGGCTGGGTACACCCCCGTGGTTCCCGTAGGCCCAACCAGGTCCTTGGTGTGCTTTGCCGGCAGCACTTCCCTGGGTGGGTCACGTTGCCCGGTGAGGGTCAGGTTCCACAGCTAGCACTGACCTGGGAGCTGTACTCGGTTGCCCCGGCCCCGCCGGAGGAGAGGGTCGACGGTGTCTTGTGCGAGACGGTGGCCGACATTGTGTTCCGTCAGTTTTGGGTAATTTCTCCTTTACGGAATTAAAAATCAATAGTACCTTGTGATTGTACTAATCAGTGTTGTCTTGTTTGATTGCAGACCTTCTACAGGGTTTCAGAGGGAGAGCAGGAGGCCGCGTGTATGGTTGTCGAAAACGAGTGGAAGCGCCTACTTCAGAACTTAAGGCACGAGGCTCGGGTGCAGGCCGTTCGAGACTACTACGCCTCGAAGGGTATTAGGAGGGGCAAGCAGAAGTGTCGCGGCAAGTTTCTGAGTAAGGAGAAGTACATGCAGGTAATTACCTATTCTTAAGGCCTTGAACTTAGTTTTCTTGATTTGATTCATAGGCGTAGCGCTGAAATTTCTCTTGACGCACTTAGGTGCCCCTGAGATGGTGTGTGGATAAGATGGACTGTTGGGAGGCGTTGGTGGATGCGTGGTGCTCTACCCAATGGAAAGTCGAACACCAAAGGGCCAAGGATAAGCGTGACCAAATGGAAGGTGTGCCACACCATCAAGGGAGCTCCAACCTGTTTGAGTACGGGGATAACTGGGTATGTGGTTTGCTACATGATTCATGCAATTCATTCTTCATGCTAGATAGTTCATTTATGACATATTTATCTCTAAAATGACATAATAACCTTAGATAGCTCTATAAAATGACTTAATATGCTTTAGTCAGTTAGAAAATGGCATAACTACCTTCGATAGCTCAATAACGACCTAAACTAATCTTAGCTAGTTCATTCATGACATAATTAGCTCTAAAATGACATAATAATCTTAGATAGCTCTATAGAATGCCTAAATATGCTATAGTTAGCTCTAAAATGACATAATAACCTTGGACAGCTCAATAATGACATAATTAGCATACTTTGGTCAAAAATGGCATAATAATCTTGGTTACCTAAAAAATGACCTAAACTTAGCTTATTTTCCTCGAAAATGACATAATAACCTTTCTTAGCTCCAAAATGACCTATTTACATAGCAATATCATTCTTCATGCTAGCTTGAGCCCTTAACTAATATTTTGTTCCTCTCTCTTAGGCGCACCACCACAAGAAGCCTGTGCCAGGTCTGTTCGACATCTATGGCATGGCCCATATGGCCCCGTACAAGAAGGCCAAGCCATTCACGGAGTCTGACCTAGATGATGCAGAGAACTTCACCAACAAGACCTCCCACCACAAGCTTGTGAAGTACAGACACGAGGGGAAGGCGAGGAAAGGGGAGGACTTTAACCCGAGCTAGGATCCTTTTGATACAGAGCTGGTGATGATATCTGGTGGCGGGAGGTCCCATGGCTCTCTAGCCATTGGTGATGGACTGATACGTTGTCCTAAGACTCTCCCGCAGATCAAGAAGCGCCTGAGTAGCTCTGATCCTGAGATAACGCCTCGTGCACGGCCCGCGGAGATCGCCATGGCGGTTAGTTATACGGACTCTCTCACCTTTCCTCCATTACATTGTGTGTGCGTCCGTCGATGATTACAATGCTAACGAGGAGTGGTGTGTTGCAGGCTATTGTTGAGAAAGGGAGATTGAAGACGAAGGAGCTTCTGGAGGAGGCACAAAGGGAGGCGGCGGAGAGGGAGAGGGAGATGGAGGAGAAGACGGCTAAGCTGTTGGAGGAGGAGTGGAACCGGAACGACAGCGCTAACCGGGCCCTATACGAGCTCATCGTGGTACGTTTCTCGTGCATATTAGCCCAATCATGCACGTAATGTTCGCATTACTATCTAATATGACTGACTCATGACAACCAAATGTGCAGAGCTTGTGCGAGAAAAATGGTCAGGCCCCTCCGCCGATGCCCCAGATTGCTCCGGCGACCACGGTGAGTTTGATTTGAATGGTCGTTGCTTACTACTATTCACATTTCAGTTTGCGAACTTGCTAACGAGACATTATGGGAAATGATCTTTGGTGCAGCATAGCTCCCGACAAGCATCGACCACTCCTTCTGCCAATGCCGGAACCCCGACCGGTCCTTCACCTTCGTCTGGCACTGGCGCAGCCCCGACCATTCCTACATCTCCGTGATAACGGTATTTTTCTTCTTAATTAGCGTGTTTAGTCCATTTATGACATAATTTAGCCTATTTAGTCCACAAATGACATAATAAGATGAAGAAAATCAAGGAAGAGGAAGGAAAGAAGGAATAGGAAGAAAAGAAGAAGAAGAAGAAGAAGAAGAAGGAGAAGAAGAAGAAGACTAGAAGAAGAAGAAGAAGATCTTCTTCTTCTTCTAGTCTTCTTCTTCTTCTCCTTCTTCTTCTTCTTTTTCTTCTAGTTCTCTTCTTCTTCTTCTTCTTCTCCAAAATGAAGTTAGCTCTAAGTTATATAAAAAATGGCATAATATGCTTAGTTAGGTCAAAAATGGCATAATATGCTTAGTTCACTCAAAAATGGCACAATTAGCTAGGTTAGCTCCATTTTACCTAAGTATGCTTACTTCTTCTTCTTCTTCATTTTCTTCTTCTTCTTCTGATTCTAGTCTTCTTCTTCTAACTTTCTTGTTTCCATTTTGCAGATTTAATTCACTATGTGGAACTTGTTATATGGATGCATGGAACAATGTGTTGGATGAACATTGTGATATGTAATATGTATATATGGATGGAACTATGTTTCTTATGTATATATGTATGTTGTCATGGATGGAGATAGATATGTATATGTATATCTGTGTGTTGGATACATCATATATGTATATCTATGTGTGGCTATGAAAAAAAAATATATATGTATATCTGTGTTTGAAACCCTGTTAAATTAAATGGATTCAAATAAAAACAGGGGATACATAGCCTCTTTGCCGTCTACTAGCGGACGGCAAAGTGATTTGCCTTCCGCTAGCAGACGGCAAAGAGGACACATGGCAGCTACCTATGAAACCTGGGAACACTGGCTGCCTATTTGGTCACTTTGCCGTCTGCCAGCGGACGGCAAAGATTCAAATCACTTTGCCGTCTGCCAGCGGACGGCATAGCTGGCCACGTGGCAGCTTCCCAGTACTGCCTAGCTGAGTTGTTTGTCATCTGTCAGCGGACGGCAAAGAGCTTTGACTCTTTGCCGTCCGCTGGCAGACGGCAAAGAGCGTCGTTAACCCCCTAACGGCTCTCACGCCACCGCACTGCCGTCCGTTGTCTTTGCCGTCTGCTGGCCTCGGATGGCGGACGGCACAATTCTTTGCCGTCCATTTCCAGGAAGCGGATGGAAAAGAAGGCCTTTGCTGGCACGTGTTCAACCGGAAAGTTTGCCGTCTGCTGGTGGACGGCAAAGATTTTGGCCGTCCGTGATCCATGCCTTTGCCGTCCGTCATGGCGGACGGCAAAGAAGCTGATTCCAGTAGTGTTGCAGGTATGCCCGAGGATGTTGTCAAGAAGAAGGTCTTCCCTTAATCTTTGAAGGGAAAGGCATTGACATGGTATAGGCTATGTGATGATATTGGACCTTGGAACTACAACCGATTGAAATTGGAATTTCATCATAAGTTTATCCTATGCATCTGGTTCATCATGATCGGAATTATATATATAATTTTTGGCCTCATGAAGGGTAAAGTATCATTCAAGCTTGGGGGAGGCTTAAGTTAATGTTATATTCATGCCCCCATCATGAGCTCTCAAGAGAAATTATTATTCAAAAATTTTATGCTCGGCTTTCTCATAATGATTGATCCATGCTCGATACTTCTTGTACTAGTTCTTTTACGAAGAAGGATATTGAATTCAAATGGGATTTATTGGAAAGAATTAAACACAACTCTGAAGATTGGGAACTCGGCAAAGGTAAGGAGTCAGGTATAAACCTTAAGTTTGATTGTGTTAAATCTTTTATGGATATCGATACTTTTCGCGATTTTAGCACTAAATATGGACTTGACTCTGAGATAGTAGCTTCTTTCTGTGAATCATTTGCTACTCATGTTGATCTCACTAAGGAGAAGTGGTTTAAATATCATCCTCCCATTGAAGCTAAAGGAGTTGAACCTATTAAAGTTGAAGAAGAAACTATTACTTATAATGTTGATCCTATTGTTCCTACTGCTTATATTGAGAAACCACATTTTCCTATTAGAATACCTACACCCCCTGAACAAATTAAATTTGAACCTAGGATTGCTATGGTTAAAGATCCCTTGGTTGATAATATTGATGGGCATGTTATTTATTTCTGTGATGAAGCTGCTAGAATTGCTAAGCTCGATATTAAAGATAAACATAGACCTGTTGTTGGCATGCCTGTTGTTTCTGTTAAAATAGGACATCATTGTTATCATGGCTTATGTGATGTGGTTGCTAGTGTGAGTGCAATTCCTTTTACTTTGTATAAAGAAATTATGAATGATATTGCACCTACTGAGATAGAGGATATTGATGTTACTATTAAGCTTGCCAATAGAGATACTATATCACCAATAGGGATTGTAAGAGATGTTGAAGTCTTGTGTGGGAAAATAAAATACCCTACTGATTTTCTTGTTCTTGCTTCCCCACAAGGTGACTTTTGTCCCATTATATTTGGTAGACCTTTCTTGAATACCGTTAATGCTAAGATTGACTGTGAGAAAGATATTGTTACTGTTGGTTTAGGGGATATGTCTCATGATTTTAATTTCTCTAAATTTCGTAGACAATCCCATGATAAAGAATTGCCTAGTAAGGATGAAATTATTGGTCTTGCTTCTATTGCCGTGCCTCCTACTGGTCCCTTAGAACAATATTTGCTAGACCATGAAAATGATATGTTTATGAATGAAAGAAGGGAAATAGATGAAATATTCTTTAATCAAGGGCCTATTTTGAAACACAACTTGCCTGTTGAAGTCCTTGGGGATCCTCTTCCACCCAAGGGAGATCCCGTGTTTGAGCTTAAACAATTACCTGATACTTTGAAATATGCTTATCTTGATGAAAAGAAGATATATCCTGTTATTATTAGTGCTAACCTTTCAGAGCATGAAGAAAAGAAATTATTGAAAACTCTGAAGAAGCACCATGCCGCTATTGGATATACTCTTGATGATCTTAAGGGCATTAGTCCCACTCTATGTTAGCACAAAATTAATTTAGAGCATGATGCTAAACCAGTTGTTGATCACCAAATGATGGTTAAATCCTAAGATGAAAGAAGTGGTAAGAAATGAAATACTAAAGCTTCTGGAGGTAGGTATAATTTATCCTATTGCTGATAGTAGATGGGTAAGTCCCGTTCATTGTGTCCCTAAAAAGGGAGGTATTACTGTTGTTCCTAATGATAAGAATGAATTGATTCCACAAAGAATTGTTACAGGTTATAGAATGGTAATTGATTTTCACAAATTAAATAAAGCTACTAGAAAAGATCATTACCCTCTACCTTTTATTGATCAAATGCTAGAAAGACTATCCAAACATACACATTTTTGCTTTCTAGATGGTTATTCTGGTTTTTCTCAAACACCTGTGTCAAAAGATGATCAAGAAAAGACCACTTTTACTTGCCCTTTCGGTACCTTTGCTTATAGACGTATGCCTTTTGGTTTATTCAATGCACATGCTACCTTTCAAAGATGTATGACTGCTATATTCTCTAACTTTTGTGAAAAGATTGTTGAGGTTTTCATGGATGATTTCTCCGTTTACGGAACTTCTTTTGATGATTGCTTAAGCAACCTTGATCGAGTTTTGCAGAGATGTGAAGAAACTAATCTTGTCTTGAATTGGGAGAAGTGCCACTTTATGGTTAATGAAGGTATTGTATTGGGGCATAAAATTTCTGAAAGAGGCATTGAAGTTGATAAAGCTAAAGTAGATGCTTTTGAAAAGATGCCGTCTCCTAAAGATATTAAAGGTATAAGAAGTTTCCTTGGCCATGCTGGTTTCTATAGGAGGTTTATTAAAGACTTCTCTAAAATTTCTAGGCCTCTCACCAATCTCTTGCAAAAAGATGTTCCTTTTGTTTTTGATGATGATTGTGTAGAAGCATTTGAAATACTTAAGAAAGCCTTGACCTCTGCACCTATTGTTCAACCACCTGATTGGAATTTACCCTTTGAAATTATGTGTGATGCTAGTGATTATGCTGTTGGTGCAGTTCTAGGGTAAAGAGTCGATAAGAAATTGAATGTTATTCATTATGCTAGTAAAACTCTAGACAGTGCCCAGAGAAATTATGCTACTACTGAAAAAGAATTTTTAGCAGTTGTCTTTGCTTGTGATAAGTTCAGATCTTATATTGTTGATTCCAAAGTAACGGTTCACACTGATCATGCTGCTATTAAATATCTTATGGAATAGAAAGATGCTAAACCTAGACTTATTAGATGGGTTCTCTTGCTACAAGAATTTGATTTGCATATTATTGATAGAAAGGGAGCTGAGTACCCCGTTGTAGACAACTTGTCTAGGCTAGAAAATGTTCTCGATGACCCACTGCCTATTGATGATAGCTTTCCAGATAAACAATTAGCTGTCATAAATGCTTCTCATAATACTCCGTGGTATGCTGATTATGCTAATTACATTGTTGCTAAATTTATACCAGCTAGTTTCACATACCAGCAAAAGAAAAAGTTTTTCTATGATTTGAGACATTACTTTTGGGATGACCCACACCTTTGTAAAGAAGGAGTAGATGGTGTTATTAGACGTTGTGTACCTGAGCATGAACAGGAACAGATCCTACGCAAGTGCCACTCCGAGTCTTACGGAGGACACCACGCTGGAGATAGAACTGCACACAAGGTATTATAATCTGGTTTTTATTGGCCTACTCTCTTCAAGGATGCTCGTAAGTTTGTCTTGTCTTGTGATGAATGTCAAAGAATTGGTAATATTAGTAGACGTCAGGAAATGCCTATGAATTATTCACTTGTTATTGAACCATTCGATGTTTGGGGCTTTGATTATATGGGACCTTTTCCTTCCTCTAATGGGTATACACATATTTTAGTTGCTGTTGATTATGTTACTAAGTGGGTAGAAGCTATTCCAACTAGTAGTGCTGATCATAACACCTCTATTAAGATGCTTAAAGAAGTTATTTTTCTGAGGTTTGGAGTCCCTAGATTTTTGATGACTGATGGTGGTTCACATTTTACTCATGGTGTTTTCTGTAAAATGCTTGCTAAGTATGATGTTAACCATAGAATTGCATCTCCATATCATCCTCAGTCTAGCGGTCAAGTAGAATTGAGCAATAGAGAGATTAAATTGATTTTGCAAAAGATTGTTAATAGATCTAGAAAGAATTGGTCTAAGAAACTTGATGATGCATTATGGGCTTATAGAACTGCTTATAAAAAACCAATGGGTATGTCTCCGTATAAAATGGTTTATGGAAAGGCTTGTCACTTACCTCTTGAATTAGAACACAAAGCTTATTGGGCAATCAAAGAGCTCAACTATGATTTCAAACTTGCCGGTGAGAAGAGGCTATTTGACATAAGCTCGCTTGATGAATGGAGAACCCAAGCCTATGAGAATGCCAAGTTGTTTAAAGAAAAAGTTAAAAGATGGCATGACAAACGGATACCAAAGCGTGAGTTTAATGTAGGTGATCATGTTTTGCTATACAACTCTCGTTTAAGATTTTTTGTAGGAAAGCTTCTCTCTAAATGGGAAGGTCCTTACATTATCGAGGAGGTCTATTGTTTCGGTACCATAAAAATCAACAATGCCGAAGGCACAAATCCGAAGGTGGTAAATGGTCAAAGAATCTAACATTATATCTCAGGTAATCCCATAAATGTTGAGACCAATATAATTGATACCGTAACACCGGAGGAGTACATAAGGGGCACTTTCCAGAACGTTTCAGACTCCGAAAAGGATGGTATGTGGTGCGGTAAGTAAACTGACTCCAAAACGTTTCCAATGATAATTTTTCTCCGTTTTAGAATATTTAAAAAATTAGGAAAATTAAAAGTAGTCCGAAAGTTGCACAAGGAGACCACATGGGTGGAGGGTGTGCCCTACCTCCCTGGGCGCGTCCCCTGCCTTGTGGCCACCTCGTGTGCCCTCCGGACTCCGTTTTCTTGCACAATACTTCTTTTGGTCGGTAAAAATTCATTATATAATCTCCTGAAGGTTTTGACCATAGTACCACATCAAAATCCCCTGTTTTCGTTTTGAGTTGTTTCTGTAGCAGATTTAGAGCAATATGTCGTCCCAAGATTCGGAGGGAGAGAGCCATGTAGCTGATTACTTTGCAGACCCTAAGGTCTACGGGGATTTGGAGCATTATGATTGGACTACAAAGGAAGAAAAAGATTATGATCCGAAAGGAAAGGAAGAGACAAGCTCTAATGAAGAAGACGTCCCACTACCCCAACCTGGGGACATGCACGTGGAGTTCAAAAAGTCAAGTCTTCCTAATAAAGCAAAGATACCTAAGATAGAGTTTATCCCTTTTCGTCTCTTGCAGGAAAACAAACAGGAACTATGTAAAAATATATTAAGGCTCGAGCAGGAGATCGATGACTTAAGGGAGGAAAATTCTATCCTCAAGCACAAGCTGAGGAAGAAGGATACAACATCATCAATTCCATCATCACCGCCTCCGAAGAAAGAAACCTAGATACATGGGTGTGGGCACTCCCCTTGGTGACTGCCAAGCTTGGGGGAGGTGCCCCGGTATCGTATCACCATCACACCTTTACTTTTATCGTTTTTCTTAGTTCAATCCTTTTGGTTATATCTTGATCTAGTAGAATAAAGTTTTAGTATGATCTAGCTTTGAGTTTTGCTTTATGTTCCCTCTATGTAATCGAGTCCTTGAGTTATATATATAATAAAGTGTAGTTTTGAGTTGAAGGCTTTGCTTTCTTGCTATGATCTTGAGGGAATAAAAATAAGAGAAAGAAATAAAAGGAAATAAAGAGATCATATATTGACCTTATGGAGAGTAACGACTTCACATATAAAGAGTATGATAAATAAAATTTGTTGGGAGTTGACAAACTTAGTTTTGGTCATTGCTGCAATTAATAGGAAGTAATAAAGAAAGAGAGGTTTCACATATAAATATACTATCTTGGACATCTTTTGTAATTGTGAGCACCCATTAAAATATGACATGCTAAAGAGTTGATGTTGGACAAGGAAGACAATATAATGAATTATGTTCTCTTATATCCGAATAGAAGTTATATTGTCATGGCTCCTCCAACATGTTGAGCTTGCTTTTCCCTCTCATGCTAGCCAAATTCTTTGCACCAAGTAGAGATACTACTTGTGCTTCCAAACATCCCTAAACCCAGTTTTGCCATGAGAGTCCACCATACCTACCTATGGATTGAGTAAGATCCTTCAAGTAAGTTGTCATCGGTGCAAGCAATAAAAATTGCTCTCTAAATATGTATGATCTATTAGTGTGAAGAAAATAAGCTTTATACGAACTTGTGATATGGCAGAAATAAAAGTGACGGACTGCATAATAAAGTTCTTTATCACAAGCGGCAATATAAAGTGACGTTCTTTTGCATTAAGATTTTGTGCATCCAACCATAAAAGCACATGACAACCTCTGCTTCCCTCTGTGAAGGGACTATCTTTTACTTTTATCTTCTACCCTTATACAAGAGTCATGGTGATCTTCACCTTTCCTTTTTATAGTTTTTCTTTTGGCAAGCACTATGTGTTGGAGAAAGATCCAGATATATGTATCCACTCAGATGTAGGTTATCATAAAGTATTATTGTTGACATTACCCTTGAGGTAAAAGGTTGGGAGGCGAAACTATAAGTCCCTATCTTTCTCTGTGTCCGACTGAGGCTTCGAACACATAAGTATCGCGTGAGTGTTAGCAATTGTGAAAGATTAAATGATAGTTGAGTATGTGGACTTGCGGAAAAGCTCTTGAATTGACTCTTTCCGATGTTATGATAAATTGCAGTTTCTTCAATGACTGAGATCATAGTTTGTTGGTTTTCGATTAAATTTCCAATTCATACTTTACCTTGTGAATGAATTGTTACTTTAGCATAAGAAATTATATGACAATATATGTTGTTGTTCTAAAGATGATCATGATGCCCTCATGCCCGTATTTTATTTTATCGACACCTCTATCTCTAAACATGTGGACATATTTTTCGATTTCGGCTTTCGCTTGAGGACAAGCGAGGTCTAAGCTTGGGGGAGTTGATACGTCCATTTTCCATCATGCTTTTACGTTGATATTTATCGCATTATGGGCTGTCATTACACATTATATCACAATACTTATGCCTTTTCTCTCTTATTTTACAAGGTTTACATGAAGAGGGAGAATGCCGGCAGCTGGAATTCTGGACTGGAAAAGGAGCAAATATTACAGACCTATTCTGCACAACGGCAAAAGTCCTGAAACTTCACGGAGAGTCATTTTGGAATTAATAAAAAATATTGGGTGAAGAAAGCACCAGAGGGGGGCCACCAGCCATGCACAAGGGTGGAGAGCGCGCCCTACCCCCCTGAGCGCGCCCCCTGCCTTGTGGGCCACCTGGCAGGCCCCCGATGCCCATCTTCTGCTATATGGTGTGTTTTGACCTAAAAAATCAGAAGGAAGCTTTCGGGACGAAGCGCCGCCGTCTCAAGGCGGAACCTGGGCAGAACCAATCTAGGGCTCCGGCGGAGCTGTTCTGCCGGAGAAACTTCCCTCTGGGAGGGGGAAATCGAAGCCATCGTCATCACCAATGATCCCCTCATCGAGAGGGGGTCAATCTCCATCAACATCTTCACCAGCACCATCTCCTCTCAAACCCTAGTTCATCTCTCTTATCCGATCTTTGTCTCAAAACCTCAGATTGGTACCTGTGGGTCACTAGTAGTGTTGATTACTCCTTGTAGTTGATGCTAGTTGCTTTATTCGGTGGAAGATCATATGTTCAGATCCTTAATGATAATTAATACTCCTCTGATTATGAACATGAATATGCTTTGTGAGTAGTTATGTTTGTTCTTGAGGACATGGGAGAAGTCTTGTTATAAGTAATCATGTGAATTTGGTATTCGTTCGATAATTTGGTATTCGTTCGATATTTTGATGAGATGTATGTTGTCTTTCCTCTAGTGGTGTTATGTGAACGTTGACTACATGACACTTCACCATTGTTTGGGCCTAGGGGAAGGCATTGGGAAGTAATAAGTAGATGATGGGTTGCTAGAGTGACAGAAGCTTAAACCTTAGTTTATGCGTTGCTTCGTAAGGGGCTGATTTGGATCCATATGTTTGATGCTATGGTTAGATTTATATTAATTCTTATTTCATAGTTGCGGATGCTTGCGAGAGGGATTAATCATAAGTGGGAGGCTTGTCCAAGGAAGGGCAGCACCCAAGCACCGGTCCACCCACATATCAAATTATCAAAGTAACGAACGCGAATCATATGAGCATGATGAAAACTAGCTTGACAGTAATTCCCATGTGTCCTCGGGAGTGCTTTGCTTTATATAGGAGTTCGTCCAGGCTTGTCCTTCGCTACAAAAAGGATTGGGCCATCTTGCTACCCCTTAGTTACTTTTGTTACTTGTTACCCGTTACGAATTATCTTATCACACAACTATCTGTTACCGATAATTTTATTGCTTGCAGAGAATACCTTGCTAAAACCCGTTGTCATTTCCTTCTGCTCCTCGTTGCGTTTGACACTCTTACTTATCGAAAGGACTACGATACATCCCCTATACTTGTGGGTCATCAGGCACCCATCCTCTTCACTCCCTCTGCTGCTCTCCTCCACCTACTTCTTCCACGCGTCGATCCTCTCTGCGGCTCCGCGTGCAGACCCCGCCGCCCAAGCCCTCTGGACCCCGCCTGGCAGTCGCCGGAGATGAGCAAGGCCACCGCACCCGCACGGGCACCTCACCGTGGATGAGGCCGAGGAGCTCGAGCTCGTCCACGCCGACTCTTCCAGAGCACTCCACCATCCTCATAAACTCCTCGCCGCCCATGACCACCGCCCCCAACCAACCATACCGGCCAGAGTAACTCCGGCGTCAGCCGCAAGCGACTGACCCCCTCAGCAGCCTATAAATAGGACTCCCCGAGCGCTGCTCACTTCCCAAATCACCCACACTTCCTCCTAATCGTACTCCCAAGCACTCAAATGACCTCGGGGAGGTCTTCTCCTACCTCTCCAGCCACCGACCCGTCGCCACCTTCCCCAATCTGCACGTAATCATCACTCCACCGCCGCCACCCAAAATTTGCCAGAAGCTCTCTGGTGCACCCAGTCATCGACTCGCATCTCAATTCGGCACCCCGAGCCCTCTCCGGCGAGATCCCACCTCACCTGAGCCACCGTCCGCCGGCGTCGACCTCGCTGTCGTTCGGGAGCTCACCGGCAACCACCACCGCCACCCACCGACGTGGTAGTACACCCTGATCATGTTCTGAGCATCGCCGCCTCACAAAACCCCGGCGATCATCACCGGCGATCGCAGCTACTCCTCTGTCTTCGCGCGCGCAGCACATTCAAATTTGAACCTGACGGGTGGACCCCACCCGTTAGCGTTTTCTTTTTTTCTGCGTTTAAACCGAAGGCGTATTATGTTGGTTTACGCTTTCCGCGCTAAGAGGCGTATTTCCGCCGAAGCGTTTTCTGTTTAAAACGTACATGGACCTACTGTTTTGTAGAAAAGCCCTTGGTTTTAAAACTTTAATAACTTTTTAACCACAACTCTGTTTGAGTTGATTCTTTTTTTGAAATTCTTATTTTTCACTCTAGTTTTTTTTAGTATTTATTTAAAAATAGTTTGAGACAAGTTTTTGTACTGTTGCAAAAAAAATTACTTTGAATTTGAATTTGGATTTTTTTCAGAAAAAGAAGGGGGAAACTTTGCCGGGAATTTCGAGGGTTCCTCTTCTGACTACTTTGGACAAGGCAAGAATTTTTTAACCTAGATATGGTGATTGCATTAGAATTGCATGATTGCATCGGTTTGGAGTTGCACCATATATGTAGTATATCACAAGTGCATGCATGCATGGTCATATCATTTCTTGCTCATGGCTTGCACTTCACTCAAGCTCAAGAATCTATCTAACATGGTTGAAGGCTGTGAGAATTCAGGTGCATGTCTCCTGACTTGGACGTGCCGGTGGGCATGGGTCACGTTTTGACACGATGGTGTCATGGTGACATTTGTGAAGTATACCAGTTATAATAGCAAACACCTCCTGAGTCGACCTAGATCGAGTCTTGTTCCGTTACACCTAGCTGGATACCGTGCTGCCACGGGTCTTTCCGTAAGGGAAGTATGGCTCAGTAAGTTGCTGACCCCTTTTCGTGTACATACCACAGAGAGGCAAGGATGAGGGTTCAACGACCATGGACTAATGCCAGTCATCTGGTCAGGGGGCATGGGTGTATCCGATTGGGCCGAGAGGGGGGCACCCCTTGTAATATGCGTGTATGAATAGTGATCCCATGCTAGTCGAGACGTTGGTCTCCCCGACTTAAAGTTTTTCTTGAACGATGCTTTGGGGGATTCCTGGCATCCGAAAGGTTACTCTGGTGTGTGCTGGTCAGGCGTGTTTTCAACCCAAAGACCGTAATGGGAATTAGTCAGTGTCATGGTGCCGACTAAAGAAATCTCATACACGTGGGTAAAGAGTACACCCTCTGCAGAGTTATACCTATTCGAATAGCCGTGTTCATGGTCAAGGACGTTAGCTGGGTGGGTCAAGTGTCAGTCTGGTGTCGGTCTTCGGAGGAAATAATTAATCTGAGCATGAATTATTTTGCAGGATATTATTATCATCACCAATGCTGTCTTGGTTATTTTTTAGTACTATTGTTGTGGATATTATTATCATTATAAATAATACTATGGACTAACCCGTTTCTCTTATTTTTATTTTCGGAGTGTCTTAGGGGCAGGCTAAACTACCCCGGGCATTCAGTTTTATTTTCAAGACCTTACGGGGCGTCTCTCGAGTTCTCGGGTGGTCATGTCTCGCCCGACTCTCTTGTAGATACCCGTTTGGCATTTCTCTTCAAGACCTTACGAGGCGTCTCTCGAGTTCTCGGGCGGTCCTGTCTCGCCCGACTCTCTTGTAGATACCCGTTTGGCATTTCTTTTGAAGACCTCTCGTGGCGTCCCTTGGATTCTCGGGCGGTCCTGTCTTGCTCAGTTCTCCTTGTAGACACCCGTTTGGCATTTCTTTTCAAGACCGACCGTGGCGTCAATTTTAGACACCCGACTGGCATTTCTTTTATTTTCTTCTAGATTCCCGGGCAGTCCTGTCTCACCCGGTTCTCCATTAACTCTCTTTGTTTACCACTAACAATTTATGTACCTATTTCTTTGCACATGCTAATACTATTATCAGGCTATGCTTTAATTCCTGTCAAGCATGCATTTAATATAGTCCAGCATGAGCATATGCATTCGGTATATCTTTTGTTCATGATGTTTGCAAGTACATTCCAACATACTCACAGGCTTGTCCCTGGCTTGTTAATATGGCCAGACTTGGAGGACGACGAGCTTGTGGAGGAGGATTACGCTAGCGAGCCCGACGCTTAGAGGAGTCCCAGTCAGTCAACCTATGATATTGGAGTCTACCACATGTACCATCCGTAAGTGCTTCCGCTACACCAATAAAATAGTCAAGTCTCACACTGACCCTTGGCCCTATTTTATTGTACCGATATTATGCTATCACCACACCACTGTCATATTTCGCTACTGCCATACTCTGGCAAGGTTGTAATAATTTGTTGAGCACTCTGACTCAACCCGATGTAATATTATGTGTGTACTGGATATCTGTATCAAGGAAGTCCACCAGTTGTGTTGATCTTGGGGCTGGTGTGACTTGGTGCTACTCTGTGATTTATTCCTAGAAATGGACCCGACAGACCTTGGTACCAGAGCCAGGCTGACTGTAGGAAGCCCTAGGCACGATCGCTAGCACTTGAGTCAGTACTAACATTTTTACCATGCATCCCATGCATGGTAGCAAATTTTCCTTGGTCATCATATGACTATTTGGATTTCTGTCTACTGTTGTAGATGTCTGGCGGCAACTGTTCATCCCAGATTTTTGCCAATGAGCCTGCGGGATTTTCCCGTCTTCTCGCTATCATCGCTAGAGTTGCGATGAGATCTCTGAGCAGTCTGGAGTACACCATCTACCCCGACAGGATCGCAAACACTCTAGTTATGTACCAGGCCTCGATATATATCCGAGAAGGATCAGCCGAGACTCACTGCAACTTCCGTTTTGTGGGGAGAGCCATGCCTACGGAGAGGCATGCTGTCCAGATGGCTGCCCGTGAGGCCATCGCCCATCTCAGGGACATTCTTCCAATCATGCAGACAAGTCACTACCACCACCTGCCATGCCATGTTCCATATACCAGCCACTATGCTTTCTCCTCCACCGCAGGAGAAAGGGATGAGGCAATTGAGCCACTGATTCAGTACATCATGTCTCTGGAGTCAGTCTTCACCTCACTGGTGTACGACTATCTCATTGCAAGGATGGACTTAGCTCGTGCGAGGATTCCTCGCAGGAGTGAGTACCGTTCCCCTTCGCCTCGCGCTCCTCGCATCCCTACTCCACCATATGATCCTCCTGCTAGTCCCGCGATTCAACGCTCATCTCCGAGCATTGAGTCCAGCCGCTTGGCCACACCCATTCCCGTGAGAGCGTCACCACCCACGAGCACTATTCCACCACGAGCGGGCGTGGCATCAACTTCTGCCCAACTGGAGACCATCCCTGAGGAGGAGGAGGAGGAGGCCGAGTCATCAGCACCTCGTCTGGGACTCACCCTCAGTAGGGCCTTTGATGTTCCGGACACTCCATGAGGGCAGACGAGGCATCCCCACCGTAGACGACTTTTATGAGAGCGTAGTTGTAAAATATTTATTTTCTATTTATTTTCTTTTTTGTAAAATAGTGAGTTATAGACTTGGACCGCAGCGTGTTATGTGAGCGGAGTAGTGCCTTACTCCGAATAAGTGGTCGTGTAGTATGCAGCTACGGCAAGCATCTTTTATATTGAACCATGCTTGTATAATTAATTATGCATGTATAATAAAATCTGGCATGTATAATTATAGCAGTATGTGTGTTATAACCTGTTACCTTTATGCACTTAGATTTTTGGGGAGGGAAATTATTTTCAGTCTCTTAAAAATTTATTCCTTCCTCTATTATTTCTTTTCTCATCGGTGTTACACAAATACCCCAGAAAGAAAATGCATCCCCCTGGACCCGTTCTATGCCCAACCCGCCAGAGGACAACCTTGGACAAATAGGAAATAATTTTACACAGGGACAGACAAGTCAATAGAGTGATGACTCAGCGTTCTCACAAATATGCCGTCTGTACGAGCAAAGCCAACAGCAGCACCAGGAGATGATGCAGCACTTAATAAATATGGGGAATCACCAGGGACAACATCAGCACAGATCCAAATTATCTAAATTACAGGGGACCAATCCAATGGTCTTTTCTCACACAGACAAACCGTTGGAGGCAGATGATTGGCTACGTGATATTGAGAGGAAATTGGTTATCGCTCAGTGCACGGACCAGGAAAAAGTGCTATATGCTCCGCACTATTTTTTTGGAACAGTAGCATCATGGTGGGAGAATATATGTCACACGCATCCCAACGGAGCAGATATGACATGGGAGCAATTCAATGAAAATTTTCGGGAAGCACATATCCCCAACAGTATTATAAAATTGAAGAAAAGGGAGTTTGATGATCACAAGCAGCGAGACACCACAGTGACGCAGTACCTGGACCAGTTTACTCAGCTGGCCCGGTACGCCAATGACGAATACATGACAGAAGGCAAGAAGATGGAAAAATTTCTTGATGGACTTGTTCCATCTCTGAAGTGCCAACTGGTGGTCCACACCTTTCTAGATTTCAAGACACTGGTAGACGAGGCAATTATACTGGAGAACGAGCACCGCAACATGAACGAAATTTGCAAACGCCATATGAACCCGTCAGCACCGGTTCGCAACAACAGGCCCCAGAATGAATTTCAGAGGCCTATGACACCCCGACCAGCAGCTCCGCTACCCTGACCAGCAGTTATAGCAGCACGACCCCAACAGAGCCGCAACACTTTCACCAATAGGACCAAGGATGTGATGTTCCATCCTGGCGTTACCTGTTTTTCCTATGGAGAAGAAGGGCATTATGCTAGGCAGTGCCCTAAGAGAGGGAATAATGTCCTGAAGCCCAGCAACAATGTTCGCAACACCAACGCAGCCCCACGACACAGCAACCCCAGCAACAACTAGAGGAAGGGACAGGTGAACCACGTGACCTTTGAGGTGGCACAGAATGCACTAGATATTGTGTTTGGTACGTTCCCTGTCAACTCAATTAATGCTACAGTCTTATTTGATTCTGGAGCTTCCCATTCATGCATTTCCAAAAGATTTGCTTCGGAGAATTAGTTTTCTTTTTCGCCTTTGCAAAATTCCATGGTTATTCAGTACCCGGGATCGAAGCAAAGCACACAATGGTACTGTAAGGATGTGAACATTGAAATTAAAGGAATGGAATTTCTAGCCAACCTTATTGTACTGGAAGCAGTCGATCTGGACGTTATTTTGGGAATAGATTGGTTAACCACAAATAAAGGTTTCATAGACTACTACAACCGCATAGTGACTCTCACTAATTGCCAAGGGGAAACAATAAAATTTGGCACAAGGAGGATTTCTACTTCACAGGGAAAATTAAATCAAGTGGATGCGGCAGAATTAAGTAAGGTTCCTGTAGTCTGTGAGTACCCCTATGTATTTCCTGAGGAGCTACCAGGTATGCCACCGAACCGCGGAATTGAATTTGTTATTGAATTGGCACCTGGAACGGCACCCATTTCTAAAAGAAGTACCGTATGGCTCCGATAGAATTGGCTGAGTAAAAGAAACAAATTAAGGAACTAACGGAAAAAGGTTATGTTCGACCCAGCTCATCACCATGGGGATCGCCAGTTTTATTTGCTAAGAAAAAGGATGGTACCCTAAGGCTATGTATTGATTACAGGGCTCTTAATATGGTCACCATCAAAAATAAATACACACTGCCAAGGATCAATGACTTGTTCGAACAGCTAGCAGAAGCCAAGGTTTTCTCGAAAATAGATTTGAGGTCAGGCTACCATCAATTAAGAATCTGATCGTCAGATATACCCAAGACTGCCTTTACCACCAGATATGGATTATATGAGTTCACAGTGATGCCCTTCGGTTTAACCAACGCTCCTGCTTATTTTGTGCATCTCATGAATAAGGTCTTCATGAAATATTTGGACAAGTTCGTGGTTATATTTATCGATGACATACTTATTTATTCCAAGACACCAGAGGAACATGAGCAGCATCTTCGAATAGTTCTGGAAGAATTGTGGAAGAATCAACTATATGCCAAATTCAGTAAGTGTGAATTTTGGCTACGGGAGGTTGGTTTTCTAGGACACATACTGACACAGGATGGGATAGCAGTGGACCCGAGTAAAGTAAAGGATGTCTTAGGGTGGAAGCAACCCACCAATGTGACTGAGGTCAGAAGTTTTCTTGGTCTGGCTGGCTACTATCGGAGTTTTATTGAAGGATTCTCCACCATAGCCAAACCCATGACCCAGTAACTCAAGAAGGATAAGAAGTTTGAATGGACCGAAGCCTGTGAGAAAAGTTTCTACGAGTTGAAGAAGAGGTTAACAACGGCACCCGTTCTAATCATGCCAGATGTGCACAAATTTTTTGAAATATATTGTGACGCCTCCAAGAAAGGCCTTGGATGTGTGTTAATGCAAGAGGGAAAGGTCGTAGCATATGCCTCGAGACAACTACGGCAACACGAAGAAAATTATCCTACCCATGACATGGAGTTAGCAGCAGTGATACACGCACTCAAGGAGTGGCGACATTACCTTCTTGGTAATCGATGTGAGATATACACGGATCACAAAAGTCTCAAGTATATCTTCACCCAGCCAGAATTAAACTTGCAACAGCATCGCTAGCTTGAGTTAATCAAGGATTATGATGTGGGAATTCATTACCATCCGGGTAAAGCAAATGTTGTGGTTGACGCCCTCAGCCGAAATCCCTGCACTGACAATAACAATGTGCAATTCTCGCAGCAGGTGTTCAACCAAGAATTTGCCAAACTCAATATGGTCCTAGTCACGGAAGGAACTGTTATGCAACTGGAAATAAAACCAACATTAGAGGATCAGATCAAAGAAGCTCAAAAAGGACACCCCAGCATTGAAGGAATTAAAAGGAAGGTAAATTTAGGCAAGGCATCTGAATTTACCATTGATAATCAGGGAATACTATGGTACGGAAAAAGATTATGCGTGCCTAATAAGGAAGAGTTAAAGAAACAAATTTTGGTAGAGGCCCATACCACTCCATACTCTATTCACCCAGGAGGAACAAAGATGTAAAAGGATCTACAAGAAAAAAATGGGTGGCACTGGATGAAGAGAGATATAGCCGTATATGTGGCACGCTGTGATTCTTGTCAGTGTGTAAAAGCATAACACCAGAGGCTAGCAGGACTATTGCAGCTGCTCAGAGTGCCTGAATGGAAATGGGATGTAATTGGAATGGATTTTATCGTCGGATTACCAAGGTCACGACACGGAAATGATGCTATCTGGGTTATAACAGATATATTAACCAAGCTGGCACATTTCATTCCGGTAAAAACCACATACTCAACATAGAGGCTTGCCAGGTTATACCTCTCCCGGATTGTTTGCTTACACGGAGTACCCAAGACCATAGTCTCCGATAGAGGCACTCAATTTGTCTCTAGGTTTTGGGAGCACCTGCAGCAGGCCTTAGGGACTCAACTGGTTTTCAGCACAGCATATCACCCACAGACCGGAGGGCAGACGGAGCGGGTAAACCAGATATTAGAAGACATGCTAAGGGCATGTGTGCTCACTTACGGAGTCAGCTGGGAAGACAGTTTACCATACGCGGAGTTCTCATATAACAACAGTTATCAAGCTAGTCTGAAGATGTCACCCTTCGAAGCCCTGTATGGACGACGGTGCCATACCCCACTCAATTGGTCTAAAACCAGGGATAGCCGAATCTTCGGCCCAAAAATTCTTAAAGAGGCAGAAACAAAAGTGAAGCTTATTCAGAACAGACTGAGAGCGGCTCAGAGCCATCAAAAAAGCTACTACGACCAGAAACACCGTCAGATTAGTTTTGAACCAAACGAATATGTATATCTCAGAGTATCTTCAATGAGAGGGCTACAGAGATTTAAAGTTAAAGGAAAATTGGCACCAAGGTTTATTGGACCGTTCAGAGTAATTGCAAGGAGAGGCGAGGTTGCTTACCAACTGGAACTACCGGCAGAATTATCAGATGTTCACGATGTGTTTCACGTGTAACAACTAAGGAGGTGTGTCAGTAATCCGGAAAAGCAAGTCCAGCATCAAGACCTGGATATCCAACCAGATCTTACATATAGGGAATGTCCTATAAAGATTTTGGAGGAGTTTGAACGGAGGACCCGGCAGAATGTGATAAAATTTTACAAGGTTCAGTGGAGTAATCACACCGAGGAAGAAGCAACATGGGAAAGAGAGGATCACCTGAGAACTGAATATCCATACCTGTTTGAGGGACAGCTGAAATCTCAGGGACGAGATTTTTCTTAAGGGGGGTAGGTGTTGTAACACCCCAAAAATATTTCTTTTGGATTTTCAAAATCTTTTCTTTAAAATAAACACTTTGAATTACTTTTGGCCTTATTTTCTTTCTTGTTTCTCCTGTTCTGAAAATCATTTTAATTTTAATTGGGGTTCAAAATTTTAGAATGATTCTATTTTAGATGGTTTATTTATTGGGTAATTATTTTTGAGAGATCAAAAATATTTTTCTTCTAGAAAAGTTTTGGATAATAAAAAGTATTTCAAGAATATGGCCTTTTCATTTCTTTCTAGCACTTCCAAAATCCATCCAATAGTGATTCTGCCACTCCTAAATTTTTCCCAAGTCACTCACACCCTCTAGGACAGTACTCAGCATCTTTCCTCTCCACAAAAACATTTCTCTCATATTTTATAAATTCCAAAGTTGGAGCTTAAAATTATTCATGATTCCTTTGGTTTACAAAGGAACCATATTTTCTACAATTCTTCTGCCTCCACCAAAATTATCCTAGCAACTAGATGGTACCTACAACCCATTTCACCAAAGACTTTGGGTTCCATAGTTCAAAATTCATTCAATTCAAATTTCGACCATAAACAAACTCCTTGATACAAACCCAATTTTTATAGCTCCAAAAATTCTGAAACTTTGCCAAACTCTCTTATATGCATCAACACCTCACCACAAAAATCCCTGCAAATTCCTAAAATTCTTAGACCTCTCTGGCATTTCAACATACACTTGGTATGCGCACTGTTCATCGCTGACAGAGACTCAGTTAACTGAATTTTCTTCAGCGGCAGTGGCGATCGATGTTGTGCACTCCTCCCCTTCCTCTCTTCTCCACGGCGTCGCCTCTGGTCACCTTAAGTGAGCCTCCCCGGGGCCCCCTCGTCAGCTGGCTACCGCCGCCGACATAGTACCCGCCTGGTGCACCTGCCACTGACCATGGCTGCGGCGATCGGGCGGATCTGCACGGCGCCCGCCCTCTTCACTCCCCCTGCTGCTCTGCTCCACCTACTTCTTCCACGCGTCGATCCTCTCCGCGGCTCCGCGCACTGACCCCGCCGCCCAAGCCCTCTGAACCCCGCCTGGCAGTCGCCGGAGACGGGCACGGCCGCCGCACCTGCACGGGCACCTCACCGTGGATGAGGCCGAGGAGCTCGAGCTCATCCACGCCGACTCTTCCAGAGCAATCCACCGTCCTCATAAACTCCTCGCCGCCCATGACCACCGCCCCCAGCCAACCTTGCCGGCCGGAGTAACTCCGGCAGCAGCCACAAGCCACTGACCCCTCAGCAGCCTATAAATATGACTCTCCGAGCTCCGCTCACTTCCCAGATCACCCACACTTCCTCCTAATCGAACTCCCAAGCACTCAAACGACCTCGGGGAGGTCTTCTCCTACCTCTCCAGCCACCGACCCACCGCCACCTTCCCCGATCCGCATGACATCATCACTCCACCCCCGCCACCCAAAATTTGCCAGAAGCTCTCTGGTGCACCCAATCATCGACTCCGCATCTCAATTCGGAACCCTGAGCCCTCTCCGGCGAGATCCCACCTCACCTGAGCCACCATCCGCCGGCGTCGACCTCGCGTCGTTCGGGAGCTCGCCGGCGACCACCACCGCCACCCACCGATGCAGTAGTCCACCCTAATCATGTCCCGAGCATCGTCGACTCCCAAAACCCCGGTGATCGTCGCTACTCCTCTGTCTTCGCGCGCGCAGCACGTTCAAATTTGAACCTGACGGGAGGACCCCACCCGTCAGCATTTTCTTTTTTCTGCGTTTAAACCGAAGACGTATTCTATTGGTTTACGCTTTTCACGCTGAGAGGCTTATTTCCGCCGAAGCGTTTTCTGTTTAAAACGTACAGGGACCTATTATTTTGCAGAAAGGCCCCTGGTTTTAAAACTTTAATAACTTTTTAACCACAACTCTGTTTGAGTTGATTCTTTGTTTGAAATTCTTATTTTTCACTCTATTTTTTAGTACTAATTTAAAAATATTTTGAGACAAGTTTTTGTACTGTTGCCAATTTTTTTTAATTTGAATTTGAATTTGGATTTTTTTAGAAAAAGAATGGGGAAACTTTGCCGGGAATTTCGAGGGTTCCTCTTCTGACTACTTTGGACAAGGCAAGCATTTTTGAACCTAGATATGGTGATTGCATTTGCATTGAATGATTGCATCGGTTTGGAGTTGCACCATATATGTAGTGTATCACAAGTGCATAAATGCATGGTCATATCATTTCTTGCTCATGGCTTGCACTTCACTCAAGCTCAAGAATCTATCTAACATGGTTGAAGGCTGTGAGAATTCAGGAGCGTGTCTCCTGCCTTGGACATGCCGATGGGCACGGGTCACGTTTTGACACGATGGTGTCACGATGACATTTGTGAAGTATACCAGTTATAATAACAAACACCTCCTGAGTCGACCTAGATTGAGTCTTGTTCTGTTACACCTAGCTGGATACCGTGCTGCCACGGGTCTTTCCGTAAGGGAAATATGGCTCAGTAAGTTGCTAACCCCATTCCGTGTACACACCACATAGAGAGGCAAGGATGAGGGTTCCACGGCCACGGACTAATGCCAGTCATCTGGTCAGGGGGCATGGGTGTATCCGGCTGGGCCGAGAGGGGGGCACCCCTTGTAACTCGTGTGTATGAATAGTGATCCCATGCTAGTCGAGAGGTTGGTCTCCCCAACTTAAAGTTTTTCTTGAACGATGCTTTGGGTGATTCCTGGCATCCGAAAGGTTAATCTGGTGTGTGCTGGTCAGGTGTGTTTTCAACCCAAAGACAAAAGAAATGGTCAGTGTCACGGTGCTGACTAAAGAAATCTCATACACGTGGGTAAAGAGTACACCCTCTGCAGAGTTATACCTATTCGAATAGTCGTGTCCACGGTCAAGGACGTTAGCTGGGTGGGTTAAGTGTCGGTCCGGTGTCGGTCTTCGGAGGAAATAATTAATCTGAGCATCAATTATTTTGAAGGATATTATTATCATCACCAATGTTGTCTTGGTTATTTCTGAGTACTATTGTTGTGGATATTATTATCATTATAAATAATACTGTGGACTAACCCATTTCTCTTATTTTTTATTTTTGGAGTGTCTTAGGGGCTGGCTAGACTAACCCGGGCATTCAGTTTTATTTTCAAGACCTTACGAGGCGTCTCTCGAGTTCTCGGGCGGTCCTGTCTCGCCCGACTCTCTTGTAGATACCCGTTTGGCATTTCTCTTCAAGACCTTAAGAGGCGTCTCTCGAGTTCTCGGGCGGTCCTGTCTCGCCCGACTCTCTTGTAGATACCCGTTCGGCATTTCTTTTCAAGACCTCTCGTGGCGTCGCCTGGATTCTCGGGCAGTCCTGTCTCGCTCGGTTCTCCTTGTAGACACCCGTTTGGCATTTCTTTTCAAGACCGACAATGGCGTCACTTTTAGACACCCGACTGGCATTTCTTTTATTTTCTTCTGGATTGTTGGGCGGTCCTGTCTCGCCCGGTTCTCCATTAACTCTCTTTGTTTACCACTAACAATTTATGTACCTATTTCTCTGCACATGCTAATACTTTTACCAGGCTATGCTTTAATTCCTGTCAAGCATGCATTTAATATAGTCCAGCATGAGCATATGCATTTGGTATATCTTTTGTTCATGATGTTTGTGAGTACATTCCAACGTACTCACAAGCTTGTCCCTGGCTTGTTAATATGGCCAGACTTGGAGGAGGATGAGCTTGTGGAGGAGGATTACGCTAGCGAGCCCGACGCTTAGAGGAGTCCCAGTCAGTCAACCTGTGATATTGGAGTCTACCACATGTACCATCCGCAAGTGCTTCCGCTACACCAATAAAATAGTCAAGTCTCACACTAATGCTTGGCCCTATTTTATTGTACCGATATCATGCTATCACCACACCACTGTCATATTTCGCTACTGCCATACTCTGGCAAGGTTGTAATAATTTGTTGAGCACTCTGACTCAACCCGATGTAATATTATATGTGTACTGGATATCTGTATCAATGAAGTCCACCAGTTGTGTTGATCTTGGGGCTGGTGTGACTTGGGGCTACTCTGTGATTTATTCCCAGAAATGGACCCGACACTTTGTTGAAAATAAGATGCATTGAAATTGTTTGGTGACTAAGAACATTGGTTGTTAAGTTTCAAGAGAATGCATTGTTTGAACTATCACATGTGGATTGATTGCTACTTTATCAAGATGAGTTTTATGAGAAAGAGTTGTTGTTATGATGCTAGGAAAAGTGATTGGAATTATCATTGATCAAACTTATGCAGTATGCTAGCATTCACACTTCATAAATTATTTCTTTTATCATTTACCTACTCGAGGACGGGCAGGAATTAAGCTTGGGGATGCTGATACATCTCCAACGTACCTATAATTTACGAAGTATTCATGCCATGTTTACACTGATTTTATATGGTTTTCGTATGATTAGATTAGAACTAACCCGGACTGACGCTGTTTTCAGTAGAACTACCGTGGTGTTCTTTTTTGTGCAGAAATAAAAGTTCTCGGAACGGGCCCAAAATTTATGGTGATTTTTTGTGGACCAGAAGAGACCCACGGAGCACCGGAGCTGAACCAGGAAGTGGCCGAGCGTGCCACAAGCATGGGGGGCACCCCCCTTAGGGCGCACCCCTCGAGCTTGTGGGCCTCTCGGGCACCGCCTTGATGTGATTCCAACGCCAAATATTCCTATATATTCTGGAAACCCCAAAAAGAAACCTAGAACTTCCACGCCGCCACTTCAAGCCTTTGTACCGAAGCAATCTCATTCGAAGCCCTATTTCGGCACTCTGCCGAATGGGGGAATCATCACCGGAGGCCATCTTCATCATCCCGGTGGTCTCCATGACGAGGAGGGAGTAGTTCACCCTCGGGGCTGAGGGTATGTACCAGTAGCTATGTGTTTGATCTCCCTCTCTCTTGTGTTCTTGATTTGGCATGACCTTGATGTACCGTGAGCTTTGTTAATATAGTTGGATCATATGGAGTTTCTTCCCTCTCTATCTTTGTTGTGATGAATTGAATATTTCCCTTTGAGGTTTCTTTATTGTCGGATTGAATACTTTGGATTTGGGAACACTTGATGTATGTCTTGCATGGGATACCCGTGGTGACAATGGGGTACTCTATTGAGTCACTTGATCTATGTCTTGGCACTCAACTTGTGGATTCCCGAGGTGACATTCGGGTAATCTATGCATAGGGGTTGATGCATGTTTTCGTCCTTGTTTCTCCGGTAGAAATCTTGGGGCACTCTTTGAGGTTCTTTGTGTTGGATCGAGTATTATGATTCTGAAATTGTTTGATGCGTATCGGATAATTAACTCATGGATACTTGTGGTGACATTGGAGTATCTAGGTGACATTAGAGTTGGTTGATGCGTACCATATGGTGTTATTTTAGTACGAACTCTAGGGTTGTTTGTGACACTTATAGGGACGGCTCAATAGATTGATTGGAAAGGATAACTTTGAGGTGGTTTCGTACCCTACAACAATTTCATCTTATGTTCTCCGCTAATAGGAACTTTGGAGTGATTCTTTGTCGCACGTTGAGGGATTGTTATATGATTCAATTATGTTAGCACTATTGAGAGATTGCACTAGTGAAAGTATGAACCCTAGGCCTTGTTTTCAAGCATTGCAATACCGTTTGTGCTCACTTTTATCACTTGTTACCTTGCTGTTTTTATATTTTCAGATTACAAAAACCTATTTCTACTATCCATACTACACTTGTATCACCATCTCTTCGCCGAACTAGTGCACCTATACAATTTGCCATTGTATTGTGTGTGTTGAGGACACAAGAGATTGCTTGTATTTGATTGCAGGGTTGTTTGAGAGGGACCATCTTCATCCTACACCTCCCACGGATTGATAAACCTTAGGTCATCCACTTGAGGGAAATTTGCTGCTGTCCTATAAAACTCTACGCTTGGAGGCCCAACACGGTCTACAAGAATAAAATTGTGTAGTAGACATCAAGGATCTCCGGTGGGCACCCAATGAAATGGCAAGTTCGTTCACGCGCGTCCGCCAGCAAGAGGCAGATCGGCATGTCAAGCACTGGGAGGCGGAGGAAGCGGAGAATTCCTTCCGCGCTGGGACGCCGCCACGCACCAGGGAGCTGCTAGCGAGGGGCTACCGGAATACTGGCCCCATAACAAGGGAGTATTAGTTTATGTATTTTTCATTTTTAATTTTATGCATTGTACTTAGTAGTTAAGTATGAGATCACAGTTAAGTATCATCACGTATTGTTCATTTTCGTACTAATTTCTATCTACCTATTTACCATCCACATGTGAAGAATGGAAAACATACACATTGAAACAGAACAATATATAAGAACGGAAAACAGAGTACACACATTGAAACAGAGCAATAAATAGAGCAATAAACAAAGCAATATTTAGATTGTTGGGAATACATAGCGATCAACGTCGAAATGACTCAACAAAATAAATTCGTCCATGACCACCACCCCTGCCTACGGTAGCTCTTGCCTCTACCTGAACTCGTGCAGGCATTCGTCCAAGCGGTTGACACGCTCACAGTACATCTGGAGCGCGATCTTGAGCTCCAAGTTGGCTATTTCATCGGAGATCGCCAGCTCAAGGATGCGACGACCATGTTCCTCTACTACACCTATGTGGACACCTGGGCCAAGGAGGTGCTCAAGCCTAGTGACCAGCGCGTTGGCATAGAGCGGGCCGTGGACAAGGCGAACAGCACGACCCATGCGAAAGGAGTGGCCGGTGTCCGGTGCAAGCACGGCGCGGCCGACCTTTGGTGCTAGTATGGTGCAGACGGCCTCTGCCCACTCCTGGCGAGGAATGGGGCTACTGACGGGTTGTGTACCCAGCTGCAATGCCCTGTCGACAGGAGGCAAGCACCGATGGAATTGCTCTTGCTGTGCGGCGTGCCGTACCTCTCGCTCTGCGGCAGTCCATCGGTCTTGTTGTGCGGTGAGCCGCAGCCTATCGGCGTGGACGCGCCTATCTTACCCTGCGGCGCACCACCGATCATGTTGTGCGTCGAGCTACAGCCTTTCAGCGCTGACTTGCCTATCTTGATCCGTGGCGCTAAAGCGCCGTCTGCCAAGGGTCTGCTCAACCCTGGTGATGACGCGAAACACGGCATCGTCCATCACATTGCCTGGGACGCCCTTGGCCTTGACAGGCCATGGCGCCTACTCGTTTACCTCATCGAGGAGGTTGATGGTAGAGGTGCCACTTCGTTGGGTTGGCATGCTTGGAAAAGCTAGCTAGAGGGGCTATAGGCTGCACTTGTGCCTCAGTGTCTCATGCGCCGCCTAGGCTTATGCGGAATCGCTGGGGAAATGGTGGCATATTCATAAAACCCCATCAATTAATGGAAACATAGCATAGAAGGAAGTGCGAGCTAGCACGACGCGTGCACGCACATTGCTTGCCCACGGGTGTGATCCATATATACTCGTGTGCCCAACAGAGCATACTATTCACACAAAATAATACTGTTCTATACACAGAGAGCGTAGATGTTGTGCAGACTGAGAAAATCACATCGCACACGGATTAAACTATGGAACTCATCGATGATGATTTCATCAATTGCTGATAATTGTTTACCACCAAGCGTTTGCCCACAACACACATAACTTATTTGGAGCAATCATCTGTGTTATTATCGGTCTTCCCAGACAATTCTGATTAGTGACCTGTTTGCCGGGTATCACACACATCTTGTTAACCCGAACCATTTGTGGTCTATGGCTCATCGCAAACAGTTCATCCGTGTGAACTGTATGCCATCTATCGCACATACCTTGACCTGGCTGACCGTTTCTGTTGTGTTGGCTAATCGCAAACAGTTCATCCGAGTGAACTGTATGCCGTATATCCCACACACCTCGATCTGGCTGACTATTTTTGTTATTCTGGCTCATCGCAAACAGTTTGTATGGATGAACTGTATGCCACGTATCGCACACGCGTCTCTAATCTGAATCGTGCTTGATGTCTCCACCATCGCACACAGTTCGTCTTATTGGTGACGGTTTTATTATGATACCGTTTGCGATTCCTGCATCGCACACAGTTTGGTCGGGGGGGTGTCTCTGATTCATGTGTCGCGTTAGCTGTCGCGTTAGCAGTCACCTGCAGTAGTGCCCCTTGACTCCAGCCAGTCCAAGCCTAAGATCAGATCATAGCTGCCTAAAGGGAATAGTTTCAGATCAGATGTGAATTTATGCCCTTGAATAGTATACTCACACCCTGAAACTTCTGTTTTGCAAGTAGTAATTGCCCCATATGCTACCTTGACCCTCAAGGGAGTAGCCGAAGGTTGCACTCCTGGCCATGAACTAGCAATCTCTACATTGATAAAATTGTATGAGCTTTCGGAATCAATCAAGATGAGCAATGATTTCCCTTGCATAGTGCCAAGCTTACGAAAAGCCTTTGGTGCCTCTGTTATAGTCACCGCTGGCGCAGATAATAAGTAGAGATCATCCTCTGAAGTGTCATGTGAAGGTGTGGGCAAAGCTGGTGATGGAGGATTTGTTAGCAGGCCCACCAATTCCTCAACCACATGCAGCTGAACTGTTGACGCATAGATGTGACCATGTCCCCAACATTCACCACACGTAAAACACAATCCCTTGGCCTTGCGGTAAGCTCATAGTGTACGAAGTTTGTTATCCATTGTTGGTGTTGAGATGGCAATCTTGGAACTATCGGGGATGCGATTGATTCAGCTACAATAGCCCAGAGGAGGATGGTACCGGCTTGGAGAATGCCACAAGTGTTGGTACCATCACCGGTAGAAGGGGATTGTGCCGAGAAACGACCCGATCATGCACTAGACGTGCCTCCACGGCACGCCTGAGCCATGTCCTGTTCCTCGTGCACCCTTTTGATAGCTTCCTCTTGCAATTCAGCAAGAACCACGGTAGTATCGAGGTCTTGGGGATGATGTAATATAATAGCAACCTTGATCTCATTACATAAGGCATCAATGAAATGTGTAGTGAAAAATAAGGGATCCCGAGAACCATGATGAGCTAGCAAACTATGCATGGCTACATTGAACTGTTCAGCATACTCCAAGACTGACCCAGTTTGTTTTAACCGAGAAAACTTCCTGAGCAAATGTTGAAACTCAGATAGACCAAAAATTTCTGACATAGAAGCAACAAACAAGTCCCAACTAGTGAACTTGATATGTGCTTGAGACCATTCTAACAAACAACGCGGCGGCACCTGTGAAATTAACCACCACCGCATCTACCCAAAGAGTAGAATCCACTCCACCAATGCAGAAATAAGCTTCACACCGGATTCGCCAACCAGTGGGATTTTGCCCATCAAACTCCGTGCACTCAACTCACGAATTGCTACTGCGATTGCCCCGATTTCCCCCAACTATGTGACCCGACTGGTTTGGTCATGGAATGGGGACAGATGGAAATGGAGTGTGAAACATACCATTGGCTAGGTGTCATTGCTAAATCTGGCATATCTCGAGGTAGGGGTCCTTAGGTAGGCATCTTGGCATGATGGTAACAGGATGAACAAGGGACACAGAGATTTTACCCAGGTTCGGGCTCTCTCGAAGAGATAATACCCTACATCCTGCTTTTGATTGTATTGATATGGGGTGTAGTATAGAGTACAGGTATCTAGCATGAGATTGTTGTGTATGACTCTAATGAATTTGAGATTATCAATTAACTAGCCTAGGCTCGGTTTGTATAATGCACCGGAGGCCTGCGATCACAGGAGAACTCGTCTTGTGCGCCAAGTCTTGTGGAATCTACCTTATATGTGTCATGGGCTGCCCGAAGAAGCCATGAGTGAACTGCCATGGTCGTCCTTAGCCCAACCCACCTGGTCGGGAGATGATGTGGTGAGTGCCCCCTAGTCCAGGACTCCATCAAAAGCCCCTTGAACCGGTCTTCAAGTTGGGGACGCTCCTTGGTTCATCCGAACTGTTCTTCATCTTCAGTCGTCGGTCTTGAAAGCTGGTTCAACAAATCTTCCCATCTCCGATCTTGAGGATCACCGAGGTGTATCCGAAGAGTTCACACTTCGGGTATCCGAGGAGTTCACACGTCGGGCATTCGAGAAGCCCCTTTAAGTTCTCGGCCCTTATCAATGCCTTTGATATTTTTATGCCATACCTCAGGTTCGAAGTTTTTCATGTGCGGCGGTGTCCTCTTGGAGCCGAGCTCCAACACCGTATTGCATCCGAGGTGTCCTCTCGTAACCGACCTCCAACACCGGACGTCATCTGAGGTATCATAGATCACCTCAGTCCTGAAAATAGTTGAAGGAGTTTCGCCGAGCTTCACGCTAGAAAAGTCTACCGTGGAGCCAGCCACTCGCATCCAAGCTTTATGTCGGGCTGCTTGTGAGGTGGTGCACCACCTCGGCCTTGGGCTGATTTTTTGCGGTATTTTTTCCGATTGGTGCAATTTATTCTCTGCCGAGATGTACAACCAGTGGCCCTCAAGGTGTGTGCCAGCCTAAAATCCGAGATGCAATTGAAGGATAAGATAAAACCCCTGATCCCAGTAGCCCCTGAGACTCAGGTCGATTCGCGAAATTGGCCTGAGGATCAAGTCCTTGCTCGGCAGCATACTTAGGAATGGAAATGCGGTGTGTAATAGCTCCCGAGACTCAGGTTGGGAGCGGCCGACCAACCTGAGGATCGTAATCTCCTCGGAAACTGTTTTGCACTTTGATTTTTCTACATTGAATCATCAATGCAATATCCCCCGAGACTTGGGTTGGGCCACATGGCCGACCCTAGGTTCGTATCTCCTCGGGAATTTGTTCGGTCGGCGTTTGAGTGTCGCCATCACGGAGGAGCAACTCAGCAGGGAATATGCCAAACTACGGGTCGGAAAAGATTTCCTGAATAGAACCATCATGCAGGAGACCTCGATCAAGGCATGTCCTGCCTCCTGAAAATAAAATAGGTTAAAGGTGTCATAAGCTCAAAAAACCAAAAAACTTATGTAAAAATTTGACGTCTGAATTAAATCAAGTTTTTTTGGTGCCAATCCAAAATTGATCTTAAAACTAATTTATGTCGTTGTGCTTTAACATGATTGTCGGGGGGATGACCCCCAGGTAGTCCCAAGATGGCGAGCCGGACGGGGTGCCTGCCCGCCTGGGCCGGTTGCTCCGGCTCGTGCCCACGGCCGGCTGCTCCAGCCAGCCGGCTGCCCGAATTCAACTGCGGTGTCCCGTCGGACATGCGTGGACATGACGGCCATCCCCCGGCCACTGTTGCTACATAGGCACTCACTATTCACTCGTCAGTGCACTGTAATCCAGAGTGCCTCTTGTCCCCTGGGCGTCTGTTGATAAAAGACCCTAGGGGGGCTCTTGCCTCGACAGGCTCACGCACCCTCACTTCCCTTCTCCATCCTTCAGCCACACTAAGGGAAAGAGAGAAGCAGTGCCCCTCGCCCCGATCCCGCGCCTGGCCTCTTGCTGGCTGGCGACCTCCCCTGCCGCTGCTCCGGGTGACGAACACGCAGTGCCCCGCGAGCACCACCACCGCTAGCCCGCCAACTCACGCGGTCTCCTTCTCCGCGGCATCGGCACCCCCGCCGTCCGCGGTGGTGACGCCCTCACCGTCTCCGGCCCCGACGTGCCGTCCCGCCGCCGTCCACACACAGTGGGTGCCCCCTGCACTCGCTCCTCCTTACCCAGCCTGCTCGACCTCGCAGTGGTCCTTGGATGGGCATCGCCGCTTGCTCCTGTCGCGCGCGCCACGTCTCCCTCGTCGCGCCCGTCCTCGGTCCGTCCCGGCCCCGCTCCATCCCCGCGCTCGCGTGGCCACCCGCCGGCCGCCGCCCCCACCGACCCCCGTCGCCGTGCGCCCGTCCGCACTCGGCCGTGCATCCGTCCACTCGCCGCCCGCGCTGGCTGCAGCCATGGCCCGCCCGATGGCTCGCCTCCCGCACCTGCTTTGGCCATGACCTATCGCCGGCTACGCCCCACTCACCGCTGCAGCCGGCCGCTCCCCTCCGGGTGTGCACCACCCCGGCCCCTGCTCTGCTCAGCTTCGTCCGCGCGCGCGTGCGCCGTGCCCGGCCTCTTCCTCCCCCACGCCCGTGCGCGCCCCAGCGCCAGCTGCTGCTCCGCAGCCGGCCTCCCCTGCCGCTGGCTTGCCAACCCAGCCGGCCACCTCCGGCCCGCGCGTGCCGGTTCGCTTGCCGCTCCAGCCGTCCGCTATGGCTGGCTGCTCGTGAAAAAAAGGGGTCGGCTACGTATCCGGCCAAAAGAAAAGATAAGGGGCCGGCTACCCATCCGGCGAAAAAAAAAGAGGAAAACGTTGCTGCCGACTAAAAAAAAAGAGGACCGCCAGCTGTGCCTGCGTCGCCGCCTGCCCGTGTCGCAGCTGTGCCGGCCCTGCCTACCTGCTTCAACGCCTAGACCGGCTGAGCAGCCGGCCGGGGCACCTGTCCGCTTCGACGCTCGGCCAGTCGGGCCTGACCGGCTCGGCCGCCCCTCGACCGCCCAGAGGCTCGGGCCGTCTGCCGGAGGTCATCACCACCCCGTCTGTGTCAAAAGCAGTGTGAGTTCCGCATATTTTTGCACCGCGCACTAAAATTGATAACCCCGAGCGACTCTCGGGGACTATCTCCGCATTTTTCCAGCTACTTTACTATTCACCCCGACGCCAGCTAGTCTCGGCCCGGGGGCTGGCCGTTTGGCCCGATACTTTCATTCCCACCGACGGCTTAGTAGTGTGTATGGTACCGAAGGCCCACTCTTCGTCTCAGCTACAGACCGCACCCCTGCTGTCCGGCTAGCAAGAGGAAAGGCTGGAGGTCACCCCACGCGAAAAACATTGGGGGAGAAAACGGCTTGGGCGACCCGGTTGTTTCCTTTGTGAGTATCTGCTTGGTTGAATCTGCTCCCAAGAGTCCGAGTACTGTACGCTCCACTCTGCGGCCCACTCTTCGCCTCAGCTACAGACCGGCCCTCGGCTGTCCGGCTGGCAAGAGCAAAAGCCAAAGAGCGGAGGGTATATGAAAAAGACTGAAGCGAGCTCGGACGAAACAGAGTCGGCACCCCTCTGCATAAAATTTGCACTGCCAAAACCAAACATTCGATACATCTGCACTGACTAACTTTGTCTTTTGCTTGATCATTTCCGTGGGGAACCCCCCTCCTCGCTCGGAGGCTCGGAGGCGACACCCAGTGGGTGCGCCGGCGCGCCCCGTTGGGAAAACACTGTGCCGGTTGTAGGCCCGCCACCGGCTGCAACCAGCATCCTCGATGGTATCGTCTGCTCCAACAACAGCGAAGACCACCCGCCCGACTCTTCGAGTCGCCCGGAGGCTACACCCAGTGGGTGCGCTTGCGCGCCCTCACTAGAAAAAGCCACACCGGTTGTAGGTCCACCGCCGGCTGCCACCGGGATACTCGACACCACTGTCTGCTCCAACAATAGCAAAGACCCTCCGCCTGACTCTTCGAGTCGCCAGGAGGCTCTGAGGCTACACCCAGTGGTTGTGCTGGCATGCCCCCACTTGAAGCAAGCTGCACCGGCTGCAAGCCCGCAGCCGGCTGTCATCGACAACCTCTGCTACCACGACAGCGAAGACCCTCCGCCCGACTCTTCGAGTCGCCCGGAGGGTCGGAGGCTACACCCAGTGAGTCCGCTGGTGCGCCCTCACTGGAAACAAGTCGCGCCGGCTGCAGGTCCGCAGCCGGCTGTCATCGACATACTCTGCTACAACACCAGCAAGAACCCTCCGCCCGACTCTTTGAGTCGCCCAGAGGCTCAGAGGCTACTGTCGGGGGGATGACCCACGGGTAGTCCAAAGACGGCGAGCTGGACGGGGTGCCTGCCCGCTTGGGCCGGCTGCTCCTGCTCACGCCCGCAGCCGGCTGCTCCAGCCAGCCGGCTGCCCGAAGTCAACTGCGGCGTCCCGTCAGACATGCGTGGACGTGACGGCCATCCCCCGGTCACTGTTCCTGCATAGGCATGCACTATTCACTCATCAGTGCACTATCATCCACAGTGCCTCTTGTCACCTGGGCGTTTGTTGATAAAAGACCCCAGGGAGGCCTTTTGGCTCGACAGGTTCACGGACACTCGTTCCCGCTTCTCCAAGGCGATGACATCAGGGCCCGGCGCCATGCGAGCTTACCATTGTAACCCTGGGGGGCCAGGCTATAAGACACCCAAGGAGCCTTCCATGCGGGGGGGGGGAGGGGGGGGTTTGCACTTTTTCGGTTCCTTCACACACAAACCAGGAGGAGTGATCTAGCTCTCCTTCCTCCTTCCAGAAGACAGCTCCAGGAGCATCATTGTAACCCCCTTTGTAATCCATCAAGTAGATCCGGTAGGACTAGGGGTATTACCTCCCCCGGAGGGTCCCGAACCTGGTTACATCGCGAGTCCCGCTCTGCTTGTCCCCAATCTCTCCTCCGGAACCCACCGACGTCCTCCGGCCCCAACCATGTTCGATAAGCCTACCCATGGCATCTGCCGTGAGCACACCACGACAATGATACATCCGATCTCTAGACTTCAAGTGGGTCAGCCTTCGGCTTCAATCTCCTTTCCCGAAGGTGGAGTGCTTCTCAGGCCAGTTTAGCGAACTAAACTCGAGCGGCTTTAGAGAGAAACCAGGCTATCCGGCTATTTGACCATACACTCGAGTCAGAAAAAGGAGTAGTAGAAAAAGACTTTGCAACGACTTAGAAGAAAATATTTATTATAAAATGGCACATATTTATTTAAGAGCCCCCAGTTAACTTGGGTAAAAGAAGTGCTTTTAGAACAACGTTTTTAACAAACAACTTTTTTTTTTAACACAAATATAAAGCTTGGTTGAACAGAACAAAAAATTAAAAATTAAAAAGAAAATTGAGCATGAAAGTGACTTAGGTGGTTAATGTGCTCAGTGTTGATGACGCGGTCCGGGCTTGGGGCGGGACGAAGACGGCCATTGATCTCTGACAGATCCGACATTGTGCATAGTCCTCGGCCTGGCCGAGGTCCTTCTCCCAAGTCGGCTCCAAGGTGACCAAGAGAAGAGCACGGCTTGACGAAGTGGCGATGCAGTACGGTCGATGTGGCGAGGCAAAGCCCCCGGTCCAGCTGTCGTGACGATGCTGGTCGGCGGGGTGATGATCAAGCCCTCGGAGCATGTTGATGAAGCGATGGCAAAGCCCCCGGTCTAGCCGAGGTGATGGAGCTGGTCGGTAAGGTGACATCGGAGACCCCATGCCAGCCGAAGTGTCAAAGCAGGTCGGTGTGGTGAACATCCGCTTGGTCGGAATCTGTGACACGGTTAATGCTGGCTTGATAAAGGGACCGTGCGGCGATGTTGACGCGCCTGACTCGCACAATCTGTGGGTGACAATGTTGCCTTGGCGATGATTTGTCCTGCGCGATGCCGAACTCTTGGTTGGCTCACCGAGGTGATGATCCGAGGTGGTTGTCGTCGGCTCAATGAAGCGACGGCGTAGTCGATGCTGGCACAGGTCGGCAGTTGTGGAGCAACGTGGTCGGACTGGTTTGACACTGGCGCAACGGTGAGGATCGCCTCGGAAAAGACTCAAAATTTGTGGGCACGTGTTTGGGAACAAAACAAAATACTCTAGAAAAAAAATCCTTCAAAAAGGACATCCAAAAACCTGTTCATGAAAAAGATGAACTCGGGTCGGATTCATTTTCCCGTAGAAAACAGATCCCAGAATTGATGTACTCTTCGGACATTTCTAGGAGTTAGAATGGTCGGATTGAGCTGAAATGTTGAGGGGTTGTCGATATAGGAATTATGCAGCCGATCAACGATTGGATCTTCCAAAGGACATCCGAGCTGACTGCTGGACTCCTTGCCCCATACTCGTCCAGATTCTTGTCTAGACCCGACAGGGCCTCGGTATATCAGCGATTGCCGGAGAGTCCTCCATTGGAATATGATGAGATTTTTCGGGGTCATTGTAGACTCAATTTCACACAATTCCACCAAAGGATTCGTCAAAATGACGCTCAAGGAGGTGGTGACGGTGAACACGAATTTGCTATCCAGAAAATTTTGCACAATCGCCCGAGGGCAATGTTGATGTTGAGCCCCTGAGCTTCATGGATGATTCCTCCATGATCTTGATAGAGATCAGAGTTGAAGTTGATGAGGGAACCCATCCGATCTGACATAGAGCATAGTCCTCTACCTAGCCGAGGTGACCAGCCAAGCTGGCGACGAAGATGCCGACGCTGAGGATGAAGATTCGTTCCGGAACCGATCTGAATTCCCATCGAACCGCGGCGACTACCAGCGGGGACCTGCATGGGCACAGAGATTTTACCCATGTTCAGGCTCTCTCGATGGTAACACCTGTATCGGTATTCTCATGGTAACACCCGATGCCGACGCTGAGGATGAAGACTTACATCAGAACTATTCTAAGTATGCATCGGTATCAAATCAAAGAAATGAGGCTGTATCTGTGGGCTATACTGCAGAAATGCCAGAATAGAGGGAAAAGCCTAGCTTATCGAAGGCTAGCATCTTCAGCGTCTCGCAGCATTAGAAGAGTGCAGATTGGTAGCATAACATATAGTATCAAGCATGTAGAAGCATAGCCCAGAGATCCTTCCTCGACTCCCTGCGAGAAAGCAATCTCGGAGCTAACATATTATTAAAGTAACATGTATCCAGTTCAAGTTGTAATGGATCGGGATACAACACTGAGCGTCCTATTACCGTGGACACGGCTATTCGAATAGATCAACTTCCCTGCAGGGGTGCACCAACAGAAACGTCTCCTATGGGCCCACGTCTGTACGTGCCAGTGACAATACCCATCATGGTTCCTTGCGGTGTGCCATGGGTCTACTGCCCGCCTGCGCCACACCCGCCAGGTACATGCCTGTGTCACTGACACGCACACGCACCGTGTAGCCGATAGGTCATGCCCTGGTGGAACAACCACCCTACACAACAACACGGTCTCGCGGACGACGACCAGGGCCCAGGCCCACCTCTCTCCTAGGTGGTCTCCACCTGCCCTGATGTTCCGCCACAACATCGATATCTCTCTCGGGTATCCCTCGGGGTCGACCCGACTTCACAAGGGACTGAGGTAACATCAAAGTATCCGTGTGTCCATAACGTTCAGGAGGAATCCGAGGAATCACCCTCGAAGGATTCCTACCTGATGTAATCTGTCAAGGTGGACCGGGAGGAATCACCCTCGAAGGTCCACACTTGCGGGGTTGTATGACAGAGTCTTAATCGGAGGTGGTGGAAGAGGAATCACCCTCGGTAACCCACAACTGACTAGCTACTCTACAGAGGTATCATCAGGAGTGAGGTAGGAGGTATCACCCTCGGCACACGATAGTAGCTCTGCAGAGTTGTACAACTAAGGAATGTGCGGTGCTGTGTCGGCCTCTGCGCGGCGATCTCACTGATCGAGTCACCGGTGCTAAAGCATGGCAACAAGGACAAGGGTGTGGGGCCACTGATGGTTCACTAACCAACCTATACTAAGCATATAGGACAGCAGGTAAGGTATCATCAACAAGTTACAAAATCAGGCTATTCATCAGAATAGGAGCAATCAAATACAGTAGCAAAATCTAATGCAAGCATGGGGAGAAAGAATGGGCGATATAGGAATGATCAAGGGGGTTTGCTTGCCTGGAAGCTCTGCGGCCAAAGAGGGGTCGTAGGTGGAGTAGCAGTCCTCAGGGGCTACGTCGATACCGGAATCTACCGGAGAGAAGAGGGGGAGGAAACAGATAAATAGATGGCAAACATATGCAACACAGAGCAAGACATGCTAGAGTGCAGTGTTGTGTTGCCTAAATGCATGTCTAAGCCATATTAGTTATTTTAGTATTAAAGTTGGAATTATTAACCGGTAGTATGCACTATTCATCTACCGAAAACAGATGAAAAGTTGCGGGTTCACCTATGTAGAGGGTCCCGATAAGAAAACAGATGGCACAGTTGGATTCGTGGAATTTTTCTCAGCAACTTTCATGTATAAAGTTTTTTCAACCAAGCTACGGTTTATTTTCTATGAATTTTGCATGTTTTAGCAATTTTATGAATTTATCCAAATTAACAGAATTCCAGAAATGGCATATGATGTCAGCATGACGCATGACTGGCATCAGCGGCGGCTGACCAGTTGACTGGTCAACTGGGGCCCACTTGTTAGCGACTGGGGCTGCCGGTCAACTAGGCCCGTGGGTCCCAGCTGCCAGTGACCCAGCGAGGCCCACTAGTCAGGCTAGGTCAGCAGGCAGCGCCGGAATCGCGCCGGCGAGCTCCACATCGGCGGCCGAACGCTGGTGGGGCTCGGATTTCTGCCACAGGGGGCCGTTTCGCGCGTTTTCTGGCTCTTTCGAACAGGGACTCCTCCGCGCGTCAATCTGCGGCGTCGGAACGGGCGGAGGTGGCCGGTAGGTGCGCCGTCGTAGAGCAATGGCGGCGGCGGCGTTCGGGTCTGAGCGGGGCCGCCGATCTAGCGCGCGCGAGCCAGCAAAGGGAGCAGGGAAGAGGACGGAGGCTCACCGAGTGGATACGACAAGCCACTGGCAGTTTAGTAGCAGCACCGAGCGCCGGGGAGTCGCCGGAGCTGTCGCGGCAGCCGGAGATGGGGGCGAAGGGGGTTCGGCACTGCAGGGCCTCCCAGCTCCAACGGAGGGCACCGGACGTCGAGGCAGATCGTGGCGGAGCGGTCGGACAGGGCCAACGGGCACAGGTTCGCCGGTGGCCATGCGGACGACAAAGGCGTGGCGGCGGCAGCGCTCGGGCAGAGGAGAGGGAGCGAGCGGCGAGCGCTGGAGAGAAAAGAGGGGGGCGACTGAGGCGAGGCGGCCAGGGGGGCGGGCTCGGGCCGCCCTTATCCCCAGCCCCACCTGCCCTAACGCCGTGGCAGCCAACGGCCGGAGCTCGAGCTCCTGGCCATGGCGCAGGCGACACGGGGGAGGGAGCAGGTGAGGGAGGTGGGCTGGGCCGGCTCGGCCCAGCACCAGGTAAGGCCTCTGGCACTTTTTCTTTTCTGTTTTTCTGTTTTTATTTAATAAACAGAGAGAGGGAAAGAATTATTTGGACCACCTAATGACTTGGAAAAACTGTGGAGCTGGCCCACAAAAGTCCATTGCATTTTTAGGTACTGCCGCAATTATTTTGAGAGGCAGGGGAATGCTTTTGCATTTTCCACAAATTAAATAGCACTTTAAAATGCTGAAATTGCATTGTATTAATTGCCATAGTCCATATTTGCACTGAGGTGATGTTGTTTTCCCTAACAACTAAATGTTATGGAAATTTTAGCTCAATGATGAACTATTTTGCAGCAATTTTGGTGCAACTTTATTTTTAATTGCAAAAATGACTTTGAATTAAAAAAGGAGTTTGAAATGGGATATGGTTATCACTGTGATCATTACTGACTAAACCAAATAGCTTAGCATTAAGATGGTGATCACTGTAGCTCATTTACAGATGGGTGTTACACCAGCTGGCCCGTGGACGTCACCACTCAATGGAAACACAGGCGGGGGCGCATTAGCCGTGGAAGTAGTTGCCGCCAGATTCGACGCTGCGCCGTCGAGGTAGGGGTTCATGACGATCTTGGCAAGCTGCGTCTTGATGTCGCCGATGTCGGTACGCAGCTGACCCACCGCGTCGTCGACCCACGGTTGCCAAGCCGTGAGATCCTGCACCACTGGTTCTAATTTCGCCAGGACCGGCTCCATCCGAGACATCATCAGTTCCAGCTTGTCGAGGGAGCGCTGGATGCCAAGCAGGGCCTTGCCGATGCTGCTTCAGGATAGGTTTTGTTCCATTTTTTCTTTTTTCTTTTTCTTTTCCCCTTTTTTTTCAAATTCATAAACTTTTTTCAAAGTCATGAAATTTTTCAAATTCATGATTTTTTTCAAATTCGCAAACTTTTTTAATTCATGAACATTTTTAAAATGATGACCTTTTTTCAAATTCATGATTTTTTTCCAAATTCATCAACTTTTTTCAAATTCCTGAAGTCATTTTCAAATTCATGAACAATTTTTTGTCTACATGATGTTTTTTTAAAATTCATGAACATTTTTTAAATATATGATTTTTTTTATTTACCCAACTATTTCAAAACCAAAACAAACAAGAGCGTTTTTTTCCTAAACGAGCAGCCACGAACGAGCTGAGCTGAAGCATACCAGCCACGAACGAAACTGAGAGCGGCCTAGAGCTACATGGGCCAGCCCATACGGACGCCCATCAGGCGCTAGCTTCCAATTCGGGCGCTATAAGCGCCAGATAGGAGCTCTGTAAGAAATGGTCGCTCGACTGGGCGTCACTTGAGCCACTAGCTTCCAGCCACTCTTGGGTTGGGCTTCGCTTGACGCTTGGGCCTATTGGACCGGCCTGGAGTTCCTTCAGTGCAGCTAGTGGTAGTGCTTCCCGAGACAAAATCTATCCGGATGGCTCTGGTTTTGCACCGGCCGTCAGCCGATTCTAAGAGCCGGAGTTGTCTATTACTAAGAAAAGAGATTCTCCCATGCACCGGAGGTCCTGCGCATGTATCTGCCGTTGGTTCAGTTGGAGATCTGAGTGCATGCAAACTAGCCTTCCTTATATAGCAGCGTATTATGGCATGCCATCAATCACTTTATGTCATGGCTTCATGTAAACGACGCATGCATGGCTTCTCTTTCTATTTTTTCATGCTCACAGTACAACTATGCCATGTGCATGTCTCTGACATTGTCTCTCCTCTCTCCCTCTCCGAAACTATCGGATTAATTTCCTTCTCACAGTTTAGATAGTTCATATCTTTTAAACCAAAATTCTATTTTCAAAACTTTTTACATATTTGAACTCCTGGCACCAAGACCTTTAGAATTAGATCAATCTTGAATACATTCTAAACACGTTAAAATTTCAATTTTTCAATCCACTTTTCACTCAATCTATTTTCAATGTGTGAAATTAGTTTCTTGAAATGAGTGAAATCATTTTTTTGACTTGTTTCACTTCATCAATTACAGTCATATATTTCCAAATTACATATATATTTCAATTTCACATTTTTCAAATAACCAATTTCATTCTTTTGAAATAAACTGTTACACATTTCCCAATAATTCGTTCCCCAATGATACATTACAATTTCACATTATTCAATATCTATTTCACTCTTTTGAAATAAACTGTTACACATTTCAAATAATCAGTTTCACAATGACACATTACAATTTCATATTTTCAAATAACATATTCATTAATTTGAAACAAACTGTTACACATTTACAAATAATCAGTTTCACAATGATACATTACAATTTCTAATTTTTTAAATACCTATTTCATTCTTTTGAAATAAACAGTTGCACATTTCCAAATAATCAGTTTCACAATGACACATTGCAATTTCATAGTTTTCAAATACATATTTCACTAATTTGAAATAAACTGTTACACATTTCCAAATAATAGTTTCACAATGATACATTACAATTTCAAAAAAATTTAAATAATATATTTCATTCTTTTGAAATAAACAGTTACACATTTTCAAATTTCCAAATAATCAATTTCACAATGATACTTTACAACTTCACATTATTCAAATAACCTATTTCACTCTTTTGAAATAAACAGTTACACATTTCCAAATAATTAGTTCCACAATGATACATTACAATTTCATATTATTCAAAAACCTATTTCACTCTTTTGAAATAAACTGTTACACATTTCCAAATAATTAGTTTCACAATAATACATTACAATTTCACATTTTTCAAATAACATATTTCCACTCTTTTGAAATAACTTATTACACATTTCCAAATAATCAGTTTCACAATGATACATTACAATTTGACATTTTTCAAATAAGCTATTTCACACTTTGAAATAAACTGTTACACATTTCCAAATAATTAGTTTCACAATGATATATTACAATTCACATTATTCAAATAACCTATTTCATTCTTTTGAAATAAACTGTTACACATTTCCAAATAATCAGTTTCACAATGATACATTACAATTTCACATTTTTCAAATAACCTCTTTCACTCTTTGAAATAAACTGTTACACATTTCCAAATAATCAGTTTCACAATGATACATTATAAGTGAAATCAGTTTTTAAATGAGTGACTTTTTTTGTCGATAAAGTGAAAACTGTTTTTTGAAACGAGTAAAATCGATATTTTGGAATGAGTGAAATCAGTTTTAGTGAGTTAAATTATTATTTTTAATTGAGTAAAATCAGGATTTTTTAAAGGGGTGAAATCTGTTTTTTGAAATGAGTGAAAATAGACGAGTGGAATTTGTCTTTTAGATATGAGTGAAATATGTTCCACGAAACTAAATTTGTTTAAAATATATTCAAGATTGATCTTGTTTTAAAGTTCTCGTCGTCAGAAGTTCAAATATATAAAAGTATTTAAAAATGAAGTTTTTATTTAAAAGATATATAAGAATTAATATCTCACAAGCAAATAAAATGCTAGATTTTCTATGCGTAGAGTCGTTCTGTACACAACATAGTGGATGGCCAGAAAGAGATGACTTTTGCGTTGCTGAGCCCACACGACTGAGGTATCACTATTCCTCTGTTCATGCTGACACACAATTCCTAGCGTATCTGACAGCTTAGATGGGTATTGTACATAGCAGTGCCAAGAAAAGCATTAAAATAGTTTGTCCTGCATTTCGGGCGGGCATCTCGGCGCCGGAAACGAACGGCTCAACCATGCACGGGAGGTTGCGCAAGAGAAAAACTCTGCAATCGCTCAGCCGGATACGGATGAGCGTGTCGTGATCAGAATACCCGATGATGTTGAAGCCCTGGGGATGAGTGTAAGCCAGCTCGAGGCGCTCCTGCTGTGTTAGGATCCAGCTTATTGATTCACTCAATCACCATGATCTAGCTGTAATTCAAGGATTGCAAGAGGAAGAACCAGAGAAGGGAGGAGACAGAGGAGGAAGACGAGCTCTACAGGAAGAGGAAGAAGGAACTCGCACGCGTCGCCAAGCCTAGGCCGAAGCCCATCCGTCCAAGCCCCTCCTTCGTGGGCAGCACCTCCTGTATTTGTAATAGCTCCTGTAGTATTCGGGCAGGCCAAGGACCACGAGTGGAGGCCCAAGGTCTAGGCCAGCCATAGAAGAGAGGGTCGCTGACAATCCCTCCCCCATAAAATTCGACTTGTCCCCAAGTCGATGTCCTATTTGCACCACCAGGGTCCCATGGAGTTTGCAAGTCATACTGAACCCAATCCTTATGCTTCACTCCTCGATCCCAAGTCAGTTGCAATGCTTGCAGAAATATCACTCCAGGAACCACAATCAAAGCACTTTGTTTACCCGTTGTAGGCCAGTCATTCAATCTTGTGAAGATGTCGCATTGGGAGCTGTAGGTCTCATCAGTACGTACAAAATAGGGCATCCATGCACAAAATAGGGCATCCATGCAATCATCTCTATAGCAGAGCACTCAACCACGATTTCCATATATATGTTGTCAACAAACGTTGTGTTGTTCAGCAATGTGAGCACCAAACCGCCAACTTCATAGAGAAGGAATACTGTAACCACGATGAGCAATTCCATCACAAGTATGGGCTGCAGATTCAAGCACAAAAATAATGCCCGGTCCCGAGAAGGTCTCTGTGACCTCATGTATGCATAGCAAGTACAGATTGTATTCAAATTTAGATATGTTGAATCAAGACCAGCTGTCAAGTAATAACAAAATGGACCAGGGATTATTGTACACTTTGACTGCACAAACAGAATACCAATCGATTGTAATTCCATGGCCTAGACCGTTGATTGTACTGTATAGTTTCCACACTCTGTAAACTCTAGCTTGCTTAAAAAATTCCCAGTCACTGACCGAACAAGTTACATTTTACCAAACTGTCTCTTGGTAATAAGTAACTTTGGGTATTTGTTTCTTTCTGCTTGCTCACCAAGGTTCCGAAGGAATAACAATATCTGAACACATGGATTGGATTCCGGCAAGAACAGATCATCCCTCGACTCAACCATGCCGTAATGGAATTTCTGCACACATGCATAGCTCGTACATGCAATTGTTAGGTCAAAACCATAGATACTAGAGTATTCCTTGAAGCTGTGGAAATTATTGGCTCGTAGGGAAGCAATCAGCCATGCAATCTCCCACTGAATTTGTGCAAAACTACAGCCATATAAAAAGACATGTCCAATGTGGCAAAACTGAAGCCAGTCCTCTAGTAATGGATGTAACCATGGAACCTTCCGTCCCTGAATTTCGTACATGCAATTTCGGAGCACTTCCCATTTGACCAGGCAATCTTCCATTGAAGAAGATCAAGACTCTTCAGCATCTTATGGGAAAATCTTGGCATTGAATCCGTACAAAATCTTAGTGTCCCATTACTGTTAGGTGGTTTGGCTGCTGGTATACAAGGAAAAAGAATTCCAGCTGGGTGAGTTTTCAAAGCATCTGTAGTTGATTGTAAGCTTGTGCAACAAAATGGTTCTGATAAGAAGGGCATGAAGATCAATTTCTCCCAATGGCCAGACAACAGACACTTGCAAGTGACATGCCCACTTCTTCCGAAATCTGAACAAGCACATGATGTTTCCATTAGAACCCACACAGAATCACAATGTGTATCATGTTCATACAGGAGCCCACAGCATCTGAAGTATTGCTTCTTATATAATTCTCCAGGATATTGTAAGATTATAGTTCCTGCTCCTATTATCCTTAGAGTCACCACTATACTGCAGCGGCAACTGTCAGATGTAACTTTCACCACTGTAGAAACCACTAAGAATTTCTCCCCAGAATACCACGGTTGTAGTTTCACAATTGCAGCCATCCATGTTAATGTCTCAATCATAAAGCTACATTTAAGTTGCTGATGTATTATTGAACTCCCTTGCAAGCAAGTAACTTCACTAGATGTTGTCAACCTCATTAGCATTCCTGGTTTTGCGCTTGGTATAGAATAACTCCAAGAGCTCATAACTTCTCAGAACATTTCCATCAGAAAATTGGCTGCAGAACCACTTCGAAGCCTTTGCAATACTGAACTCGAAGGAATCTGCAGCGGGCATCTAGCAATGTATATAAGAATGCTACTGCTCTTACCAACTGATTGTTGCACGGGTATACCAGTTGAAGCAATCGTCACGAGGCCCCCAAATTTTTCCAACAGCACCATGAGCTGCAGCCCAACTGATGATGTGGCAGTTGGACATGATTCGAGAAGATCATTCTGAACGAACCACCCATGTAGAATAATGCGCTCACCACTCGAGAATCTGATGTCACTAATACATGCCTGATCACTGAAGAAGGAAGGCCATGGCAGAGGTCAGAGTACCTGCCTCTTGTGCTCAATAACTGAAGCTACATCATCGCTGCTGTTGCAGTCAAGGCAATCAATCGAATACTTGGTGTTCGCCAACACGTCGAGTCTGAGACCAAGGTCTGGCCCTCGCGACGCGGTTGGTGAGTCCACTGCAGGGGCACTGAAGCTTGTAGGCGCACTTCCCAGAGTCAAGGGCACGGCCATTGGGTCTTCTCCACTGGCGTGTTGACTGAGAACACCCATCGGGTAGATGGCGCGTGTCGGTGCAGCGATGTTGGTGGCGTCAACTTCGAGCGCCTTGTCACTCTCAGCCAGCTCTAGGATGACGTCGTCGCTTGTTGTGGGCGAAGTGGGTGCTGCAGACGAGATGGAATTGGACGATGGTGCGCTGATGGCACCCATGGACGGCTCAAGGTGGAGATCATCCGTAGCCGTTGCCGCTGCTGCTGCTGTCCACGCGACCACTGGCAAGTTGCTGGTGACGGCGGCGTGGTACCCAGGCCTGGTCAATGCCCGGAGCAGGGGCGATGAGGACTCCAGACTTGCCGGATCAGTCCGCATCACGTCCGCCATGAGCAGGGTCGCCGTGTCGACCTGGATGGCACCGACAACAAGGCATGGGTTCGAGGTCGAACTGGTGGTGGGCGATGAAGCAGTGATGTCAGGGACAATCTGGACGTCGTCGCTGGAGGCGGGTACCTCGCCATGGCACTCGGCCTCATAGACAGCGCGGCCGTCCAGAGCAGCACGAGCCCTGACCGCCTTCGACCGAGAGTGGAACAGGACATAGGCCTCCACTCCGTACTCCCCATCGACCATTCTCTCGAACACACATAGCATATCCCCAGAACCCGACCGGTGAAACAACTGGCAAAGCACATCGATGGTCACTGGACGGGTTAGCTGGCTCATCCTGACATGAAGAAGACCTTCACGGCGCGAGAATTTGTGGGTCGGCATTTTGTCGAACAGGTTGCAGGCAGTTGCGGGGAAGAAATTTTGAGGCTAGGATCTATGGATCTGAATACCAAATGTTAGGATCCAGCTAGTTGATTCACTCAATCACCATGATCTAGCTGTAATTCAAGGATTACAAGAGGAAGAACCAGAGAAGGAAGACGAGCTCTACAGAAAGAGGAAGAAGGAACTCGCACGCCCCGCCAAGCCTAGGCCGAAGCCCATTCGTCCAAGCCCCTCCTTCGTGGGCAGCACCTCCTGTATTTGTAGTAGCTCCTGTAGTATTCGGGCAGGCCAAGGTCCACGAGTGGAGGCCCAAGGTCTAGGCCAGCCATAGAAGAGAGGGTCGCTGACAACGGCGGCGGGCGCCGGCTCCCTCCTCCAGATGTGAAGCAGTGGTCGATCTATACAGCTCTATACACGTGCTAATGCTAAAGCCGGGAGGGTTGATTATTATTCTGCATCTGCTTTAGTTTTTTCCTCTTTACTATTTTTATATAATCATGCATGAGGGGTACAGTGAATTATATTATTATTTTTAGAGCATGGGTTTCTTCCGATTTGCTTTGCCTTCTGTCCCATCTCTTATCTGCCAGCCTGTTTGGTAAACACTCGGGCAGGGGAGTGGGAGTTTGCACAAGGGTGTTTATGAAGGGATTAGGCATGGGAAGTAGATTTTTACTCCCATTCCCTTGTTTGGTGTATGATGGGAATTGGCGTGGGATAAAACTCTGCTCACGAATTAACAGGGTACCCCTTGGGATGAAATCGATGGGAATTGACTTCTCCGACTCCCATTCCCCTTCCCACTTAAACTCCACTCCCTCTAATCAAACAGTGAATTTTTAATCTCCTCACCCCTCAACTCCCATTCCCCATCTCTAATTCCCCCGAACCAAACTCGCTGTGCGTACACCCGAACCCTAGGTTTCAAGGCCAAGGAGAGCACGAAATACAAGCACAAAAAACTGTCTCCTGCATGACGAGAAGATAAAAGCTCTTGCTGCCAAGTGATAACCACATAGCACGGAGTCGCCCTGGCCGCCGTACGCCATTGGGGGATCATCTGATCAGATTGAGGCTGGACTTACTAAGCATTGCGATACCATCGATGGTACGGGCGGCCGTCAAGGACGCGTCGGATGTCGAAGGCGAAGGTAACCCAACTCTCAAGGGCAAGCAGAACAAAGAAGTCCTTGGGATAATCTGATCCTTTTCACGGGCTAATTGAGACCACAAGAAGAAACAGCAATTTCTCGGCATCAAAAAGTATGGGAGGAAATTTTAGTGTGTGTCCATCGTTGTTCCTGATCTTTCTCTCTATTCTTTTTTTTTTACTGTGTTTTCTCTCTATTCTTCAGCGTGCCCTATGCTGTAATTGTCTAAGCTAGATGGCAACACACCAAACTGCTTTAGATCCAGATTTCAGCTATATTGCTGGAGAGAGGTGGAGGTTTACAGGGAAAGAGAAAGGGGACAGGAGAGATAGCTCTTCGCGCGTCTGAACGTCCATATCTTCTCTCGCTGCTTAAGTCTCACGCCTCCCCTACCTGGGCCTAACAGGCAAGGAGTTACAAGGCCGTTTAGCCTATGACGGCACGCAGGCCCAGTTCACTTGGTCTTGATCTTGCATGCTTTCCTCCCAGCGTCAGGCTTGGTCTTGACATATGCCCAGCCATTGTTCACGCCGGATCGTATTCCTGTTTTTTTAACAAAGGGAGGGACCATGCAGATTGACTCTTTAGATCGTCCCTAAGTCGTATTGAGTAGAAATTTGTAATAGACCACTCTCACAGAACTCTCGTGGAGCCTCGGTCATGGTCTTTGGTCTTTCTCCTCAATCGATCTATGATCTATCTAATATGGTTGTAGGTCTTGTAGCCAAATAAAGAGAAGGTGAAAAAGCCAATGCCAAAGGCTACAGCAACCGGAGCAATCGCGGCATGGGGATCGTGGATGTTGAGACGAATCGAATGTGCTCCCACGTATTACCAGGTCAAGCAATTTCTCGCAGATCCACCGCGTAAAGATATAGCTAGCAGTTTATCAACTGGCAACTCTTGCTTTGTTGATCGCTGTGCTTAATCATCATCCTTACAGGTAATTCTCAAGCCAGTGCGATCCAAGATCAAGTTTGTACAGTGCATAACATATATTGTCTACGTTCACTGACCCACGCCAGATCTTCTTCTTTTTTTTTTGTACGTTTGCAGATGTCCAGACCCAGAGTGTTGCTTTTAATTATGTTGCCTATGCATGCATCCAATGTGTGATGCACTGTTACTTTTGTAGAGCGTTCACGGTATATTTTGCGCATGCCATTTCCAACCTATTTGAAAGCATATATGTTAACCTACTAGTCCATATGTTTTATACACTTACTATATTAATTTATTATTTGGGAACAATTCATGGGTATATGAGTATGTATCAAGTCAGTCCGATAGAAATAATTTGTGAACCAAAATTAGTTGCAGAGCCCGAGCTGATTGCGAATAGACTTTAGGGCCCTTTTTAGACTCTGGGGCATTTTTTTTCTCTAATCAAGATGTAGAAGTATCTGCTCATGCCACAGGCACAATTTGCAATGCCCCAGATTATATGTGAAAATTTTAGTTAGCTTATTTGTGTCTACATCATCAAAAATTAAACTATGTTATAATCTGAAAAGATAATGTAGAACAAGTACAAAGTAGTGTGAATTCAAATTAGCTCCGTTATATCTTAAGATTATTACATTGCCAAGATTGCAGGTAGTAATTTGATATTTATTAAGTACCTTGACGGTTTAGTATTTCCTATTATGCAGTGTGGTAAATTTCATAAAGTTATACAAGTAGAATAACATACGCTTATATTAGGGCTTCTTTTAGACTCTCGAGATTTTTTTTATCTAATCAAGATGTAGAAGTATCTGCTCATGCCGCAGGCACAAGTTACAATGCCGCAGATTATATGTGAAAATTTTAGTTAGCATATTTGTGTCTAAATTATAAAAAATTAAACTATGTTATAATCTGAAAATATAATGTATAGAGAACAAGTACAAAGTAGTGTGAATTCAAATTATCTCCGTTATATCTTGAGATTATTACATTGCCAAGATTTCAGGTAGTAATTTGAAATTTAATTAGCAGCTTGGCGATTTAGTATTTGCTACTATGCAGTGGAGTAAATTTCATAAAGCTGTACAAGTAGAATCACATATGCTTATACTATTATCTCTCCACATTTTAAAATCCTATATATATTTTATTACTACACTTTTTTTTCAACTCTATATTCTGATCGAACCCAAAAAATCATTAACATGATTCAAAATAGCGAATAGTGCAGTTTACCTTCCTCAACTATTTACTTTATTTAGTTTTCATTATTTAATTCTACAACCGAACGTTTTCACTTCTAAACTCTACAATTCGTTTCTTTTTCATCCCTCACACTATTGCAGTGTGGTTTCAGGTGACAAGAGGTTGCACATATTGTAGTGAAACCAATAGAATTTAGAGGTGGTGAATACCAGTAAGAAAACACCAGCCCGTGCGAATGCATGGGTTCACTAGTGCAATCTAATTGTTTTTCCTTTGTGCTGCAGTACATAGTAAAGCTGGAGCAATCAGGCCAACATGGCGTTCGATCTGTCGCCACCTCGCGGCCCGCTCTGGTATGTGGCATAACTGTCCAAATTGCTCCTTGTTTTGCTTCTTTTTTAGACCATCCTTTGTCTGTTTTCCCTGGCAACATGTCTGATTGATGTTTCGTATTGCGAAATCGTAGGATACTTGGAGACGTCTTCATGGGTGCCTATCACACCATTTTTTACTTCGGCGAGAGCAGAATTGGGTTCGCCAAATCCACGTGGGGACTAGATTTGCTTCAGCCTTCGCGATCGCAGCATCTCCAGTGTATCGGGGCCGGTATTGTACATACTGTAAACAGGTCAAGCAGAAACCTAGTAGAACGGAATAAACCAATTTACTTACAGTATTTTATGTCTATCTGCTATGTATGGACTGATATGGACCAGTGCACATGACACGAGGTTAATGTAATGAGCACGATGAGAATCAGGGCTTTTTTGTGTGACCTCATCATAGATAATATATGTGAAACGAGTTATCTATAACCAGATTCTTGGCTGTGTGCATCCTGGATGAAGAGGCCAGTGGCTTGAATTCTTCCGTGGTTACTTGGAGACGTCTTCATGGGGGCACCTATCACAACCTTTTCGACTTCTGATCGAAAACATTGAAACGAAGACGAGCAATGGAGATCCTTTCTAAAAAAAAGTCCAAAGTCGTATCTCTTGCTTCACCCCTCGCATATCAGCGTTCCTTCAAGCCTCCTATGAAGAAACTGCAGAAAACCAAACCTTCCAAATTCAGACTAACCTCAGTTTTTCAAAAGAACCGAATGAGACTCCTATCCCAAGATATGAGAACATAAGATCGCTGAATGCATTATGGCTGAGGATACACCTGTTGCAAGGTAACATGCCAACCTACCGTTTCATTGCCGGACTGCCCGGGAAGATGACCTAGAGCACCAAGCGAGGAACAGGTGCACCAGAGACCAAAACAAACTCGGCATCGCTATTATCACCACCACAGATGATGTGATTGATACACATGAATCTCTTGTCAAGAATACATTAAAAATAAAATAGACTCAAAGCTATTTGGCGATGGTTCTTTCGTAGATCTTGGTCAAGAGGTGGCTCGTCTTCCTTCTTGCCGGCAGAGGTGGCGGTGGTTGGCGACGAGCGATGCAGCGGTTGTGTGCAGGGATCTCTCAGTGTTGCTTTGTAATTTTGTTTTATGTTGAGGTCATTTGTGCAAAAGCTCCAGGACACCTGTCCTCTTTGGGTCTTCTGAAGGCTGTGTGCGTGTGTTTTGTATTCTCCCTTAATGAATACACAGGTTTCTTCTCAAAAAAAGAAAAAAAAACTCCTCCTGAAGTGCTCTAATTATGGTCACTACTTGGAGCTACATAGCTTGATTTGCCTCAATGTTTGGAGAGGTAGGGAAAAATAGGGGTATGGACTATGGTCGTACAGGTAGACGCTTAGTTATCTACAAGCACCAAGTAGAAGAGTAAGCTATCATCATTGTAAAATTCCCATATTCTGTATTTAGCCTAATTCTTTCAAATATTTCATATTAACACGCAATCCATTGCAAAAAATATATAAACCAAAATACATCATCTGTAGCCATACCAATAGCAAAAGGCAAATATATATAATTCCCTCAAAGCAGAAATCCTTAAATGCAGCACAAGGACAACCATATCACATTCAAGCAAAGCGAGACAAAAGAAAAAGATTGATCTTTTGATGCACTATACCTCGGCCTTGACCTCATCTGCTATTGGATCCTCTTCTACAACTCCAAACTGACCTGAAAGAGGGAGAGAAAAAAAAATGAGATTATGTGCCACAAAGAACATAATTGGGGTTCCACCAAAAAAAATTAAACAAGTTAAATAAAACCAAACAAATCACCCAAAGTTGAACAAACACACCACTGTAGCTGTAAAAGCTTTCTCTCAAGCTCACCCCTTCCGCAATACAGTATAGTCTGTGCATATAATAACAGGGTATGAATTGTCATGTATAGATAAAAAACCAGTTGATATCAAAATTGCAATCTCATAACACACATGATACAAAGAAACTCATATTAGCTAGAGCAACCGTAATCCATACGTACTTCGAATATCAACATAAATTGAGTATTGTATAACATAATGTACCCTGAAGGAATTGTACCCTCAACCATCTACCAGTAGCAGCAAAAGAGAAGTGCATATAGTGGCATGAGTCCCGGAACTGTACCCTCATGCTTCTACCTGCCCTACAGGTAGCAAAAGTTCACACAGTAAGATAATAATTCAAAAAGTACTTTCTCTGACCCATGAAATTTGGAATCACAACTAGGAGTACTTTTTAACCACCAAACAATTATTTGTCAGAGGTACATGGTAAGTAGCTATGAAGCACCGATACGGCGATACCGATACTGGGATACGGGTACGGTGATACGGGATACAGCAATTTCTAAAAACAGCAATACAACGATACGGCGAGTATATATAAATAATAAATAAAACAGTTTTGCTGAATAAAATGACATGTAAATAAAATCGGAGAGATGAAGAAAAATCTTGTACACAACAGAGCTACCGTATCCTAATATCCAAAGATACTGAAGAATCATGACCCGACATATCTTAGCCTCGTGTATGTCTCCCAGCAGCAACATCTCCAAACCTACAGAGGGCAGCGACAGCTCAAGATGGCAATGGGGCGGGTTTCGTCCTTCACAAACCCATCCCCACGAGAAAATCGTAAACCCGTCCCCGTCCCCATCCCCGTGCGCGGGGCTAGTTTTCCGCCCGTCCCCTAAACCCATCGGGTTTCGGGGAACCCACGAGAAAATCAAAATATTTAAACAAACATAGTGGCGACAAAGAATAACATTTCAGCAGCAAAACAAGCACATTTCAAAAGCATAACTTGAGCAAATTTCAACATAAAACAATAGTAGATGGTTCAACAGCTATATAGAGTGTATTTCAGTAGCATGATACCACATTTCAACAACAAAGATGATCAAATTTGAGCAATAAAGATGATCAAATTTCAGTCATACATGGTTCAACAAGATGTGCAATTACACAAGTTCTAAAATAGAATTCTTGGTTCACAAATCATGAGCACAAATGAGACGAAATGGTCCAATACATAAGTTCTGAAATAGAATTTATAGTTCACAAATCACTTTAAAGTTGGAATCATCATGGCATCTTTCACATCTCCAAGCCTCCAAAAGACCATCTTCAAATATTCCAATGCCAAATCAAAGTGCCAACTCCTAGGGAAGATCAAAATTCGCTCAAGCTAAAGTTAAACATGAAAAAAATATGCAGATTGGTATATGAAATTTGCAAGTACTTGTACTTCACCTACATTCCCTCTTGAATGTCTTGAAGACAACTCCAAAAGCTTTGTCCTTGTTCATTGTCAGCATCTATGAGAATCAAATAAGTAGTAATGAACATCTTATGAAACATTGCAGCAAGATAATGATAAACTTTATGATGATATGTAAAGAAAGACAAACCTTTATATTTGTTTCTTATCCAATCTTGTGAACCCATCAAGGCCTATAAGATTTCGGGGGTAAGACGACTACGGTGCTTAGAACTCTACCACTTGTGCTGAATGCTGATTCCGAGGCAACCGTGCTGACTAGAGTTGCAAAAATATCACGTGCTAGCAAACCCTAGCAAATCTAATCCATGAATTCACAGAAAATTAACATCATCCATCACAAACCCTAGCACCATCCATCTCAGATTGTGAGAGATCGGGGTTGCTCACCTCGTCTTTAACTTCTTGAGGACGTTGAAGTTGGATGGAGGCTCGGGAATCAGATTTGAAAGCCCTCTGCCTCCTCTTCCATGAAGGCCACGACCTGCTGCCCTTCCACCACCGCCGCGCGTAGTTGTAGTAGAGAGAGGAAGACGGCGGGTGGCTGCAGACTACGCCGACGGCACCGGCGGCGGCGCCCTTTCACCCGACTTGGGACGTGAAAAGGCCACCATGTGGTTCGTCACCGGCGGCGGCGCCCCTTCTCCAGATCAGACCGGCGGTGATGGAGAAGATGCGGAGGGAGGAGGCTCGCCGGTGCAGATCATGGTCGGCGGCTCTTGCAAGATGGGATCAAGTCAGGCGGGGGCTGGGGTCCTAAGTTTAGGTTTAGGTATTCTGAGGGAGAGAGAGAGTTGAGGGCTCGAGCGAGGGGGAAAGAGCGAGCGATACTGGCCACCCAGCGAGGGGTTGGTTTGGCCTCGACGCTGGGGCGGTGGGGGGGCTCGGTCGCTCAGGCTCGGTCGCATTGGGTTGTGCCGGATCAGTGCTTGGTAAAAAAAATGTAATTTCGCGGGTATTGCCGGGTTTCGGGTTTGGGGACTACCGAAACGGGTGTAAACCCATGAAACGTGTCGGGTTGTATAATGTGCCCAACAACAGCCCCGCGGGGATGAAAAGATGCCCATCCCCGTCCCCTAATAGGGTAAAAACCCACGGGGACGCGGGTTTCGGGGCCCCATTGCCATCCTGAGCGACAGCCATGACCTTGTTGTTTGCTAGCAACGGTCCGCAGTGGCGGAGAAAAACCCAGTCACTCCAGGTGGTTGCGAGGCGAGTCAGCGAGCTGGACATGCGATTCCATGCGGTGGCGAGCCACTCCTGTCGGGGCGGCGGCGCCAAGCTACTCCAGGCGGCGGCGGCGTGGTCCTGGAGTCGCCGAGGTGGTCGAACAGGGAGGAAGAGTGAATGTTAAGGGTTAGGCTCGTGCGTGGGCTTCTATTGGGCTCTTGCCGTATCCCAGCCGTGTCGACAGCGTGTCCCCAGCGTATCAGGTTTATTTTCTCTTTATTTTAAATCAAAAATTAGGATACTTCCAGGATACGCGTATCGAAGCCGTATCATGCGTATCGGAGTATCGGACGCGTACGGTACGCCGGTAAGTACTCTACGAACCCACGCAAAGAAGGATCTTCGTCCACACTCTTTGACTAACACGTCCATCCAGTGCAGAGCATTCTTTGCCCTATCTCTTGCACGAATACATATAACACGCTGGGACTTGGCTCGGTTTGGTCAATTGATCATACACCATGCAGGCGACCTAAACAACGGTGTTCGAGGAGGCGAAGGACGCCGGATCGAGGCGGCCAGGTTGATAGAGGAGTCTGTACCGGGGCGGAGAAGCTGCTGGCGCACACTCAACCCAGCAGCCAGTGCACACACGCACCGAGCCCCCGTACCAAACGCGCTCTAGTCGAGGCCATCGGAGCGGGGCGGCGCTGCAGCCTGGAAATAACCGTCAACCCTGGGGCTGCTGCAGGTGGCTGGCGGTTGCGGAGGGGACTGGACCGGCGAGGCAACAGCGAGGGTGCTCGCGAGAGGGGATGGGGAGAGGAGACGGACCTGCTTGGGCCGGCAGGAACGCTGCTTGTCGTCGCACCATACGGGCTCGATCCGCCGATCCGGCCGCTACGTTATGGTTGGAGTGGAGAGAAGGGGTGTGATGGAGTTGAAGTAGGAGCCCACAACGTCGCCACGACCCTGTTGTTGTCGGGGTGGAGAAAAGGCGGCGCCGGGGCAGCTGCAGCGCCATTGATCGGGAGGATGGCATTGCGGGCGGCTTCTTCGGGGTGGACGTGACCGGGCGCCGGGCAGTACGCGATGCACGAAGAAGAGCCGTTTTATCGGACCGTACGGCGGGCAAGCGGTGGCTGAGACTACACTATGAGAGTAAAATAAGCGGTAACATCACACATATTTAAACAAAATAGATAACGTGGCAAGTAATTAATGAGAAAAGAGAGGCATGTGATAACGGCCCTGTTTGGATACTCTAACTCAGTTAGAGGTTAGAGTTAGATTCTAACCCTGAACCAACGAGGTGTTTGGATGACAGGGTTAGATTGACAATAAATGCTCTTTCTCAATCATTCGGCTACTTTTGACCCTATTTCCTGCCGGATTTGACGGAGCGAGCCCTGGCCGAGAGCTGCGCTGGCCGAGGCAGACGGAGACGCGCTCGCAAGGAGCCGCGCTGGCCTCTCGCGCAGCCCGCCGGCCGAATCTGCCATCCCTGCGCAAGGAGCCGCGCTGGCCGAGGCCGACGGGGACAGGCCGCGCAAGGAGCCGCAACTGCGGGCGGGCGGGCCGCGGGGAGACGAGGGGGTTGGAACGTGAGGATAGGGTGGGGCTGCTAACCGGCGGTGGGCGGGAGCGCGGATACGGCGAGGCGCCTTCACGGGCGGTGCGAGAGGGAGGGAGGGAGAGGACGAGAAGCTTTGAGAAAGTGGGAAGGGATCTGCTGTGGGGAGAGTGAGAGAAAAAGGTGTTTTTTTAGTGGTCCCGAGGAGAACTAACCCAAATAAGCATCTCTTGGGTGGGTTAGATTTTTTGGATGGGTTAGATGCATCTAACCCAAACTAACTCTCCTGTTTGGATATTTTTTGGCTTAGTTGAGTCCAAACTAACCCAAACAAACTCTAACCCATAGATACAAACAGGCCCAACATAATATGTTACTCACACTATGAGTAATATCACACATACCATGACAAGATGAGTCTACAATCGAATAAATAAAGTGTTGCATGACGTCATACATATGTTACTCCCCATTATAAATATAGTAACATGGATTAGTAACATATGCATATTACTAGTCTAAGTTAATCCCCACTATGGATAGTCAAAGTCGGACATGGAATTGCATCAAAGTTTTAGAGGGAAAAAATCGAGAAAGAAGGCGATGACGTCACAGCGAGGCTAATTTTTTTTAAATAATACATTTTTTTTATTAAATTTCAAAAATATTATGCTAGATGAAAAAATTTCAAAAATAATACACCGTCGGGCCGCTGCAGGCCGATCGGCCCACAACAGGCCGACTGGGCCCACCACAGGCAGAGAGCAGCCGGCCAGGCCAGCCCGCTAGCGGCTGTCGGCGCGGGCCGGACCCTGTCGGCCCGCTGTAGGCCGATCGGCCAGCTGCCGGCCGACAGGGTGCGGGCCCCACGGCGGCTAGCTCCTTCCTCCTTTCTCCTTCCTCCTCTCTGTTTTTTCTTTCTCCTCTTTCTTACAAGAAATGCCTCCAATTTCTACACCAAAATGAGGCGGTTTTTTGCGGATTGAGCACCGTGAATGGGTTCTACGTAGTTAGGGGAGCCAAGGGAGACCTCGATCTACTGATGGGGTAGCTCGTGGTGGTCGTGGTGAGCATTTTGTTGGAGCATTTTTTTAGCACATTGGTGGAGGTTGTGGCGGCGGTGGAGGTGGAGGTGGTGGTGGTGAAGCTGGGGCAGTGTGGTGGAGGTGGTGGAGGTGAAGCTCCGGTAGTTTGGTGGAGTTTCCGGCTCCGGTTCCGGTGATTGAAGGCCGCCGTTCGTCGTTCGCTCGCACACTTCAAGGGTATATTCCAACACACATTTTATTTTTCGTAGTTGCTCCGGTAATATGTTTCGATGTGAAATAAATTATGTGTTCGATTATTGTTATTTGCTCCGGTAGTATCCGTACTATATGTGGATGTCAAATATTTAGGTGTGTCAATATTTGGAGTTGCTCCGGTAATATCTGTAATATATGTAGATGTCAAATATTTAAATCTGTCAATATTTGTAGTTGTTCCGGCAAATATTTGTAATATATTTGTAGGTGTGTGAATTTTTTTAGTTGCTCGGTTAATATTCCGTAATATATATACATGTCAAATATTTAGTAGTGCGGATATTTAAAGTTGTTGCTTAATACTTGTCTGTCATTGTTGAAAAAAAATTAGGTGTGCGATTATAGTTATTTGCTCCGGCAGTATCCGTAAATATAATTAGATGTCAACTATTTAGTTGTGTGAATATTTGAAGTTGCTCCGGTAATATTCCGTACTATATGTGGATGTCAAATATTTAGGTGTGTCAGTAGTTGGAGTTGCTCCGGCAAATATTTGTAGGTGTGTGAATTTTTTTAGGTGCTCCGTTAATATTCCGTAATATATATACATGTCAAATATTTAGTAGTGCGGATATTTAAAGTTGTTGCTTAATACTTGCCTGTCATTGTTGGAAAAAAATTAGGTGAGCCGAGATGTCTGATGTAGTGACGTTCAAATTTTACTACAGTCCTGGTACTGTCCAAACAACTGACATGGGAGCTGATCCGAGTGAATTTACTCACATAGAGGTGCCAATGAGCGCACCTCAAACATGGTCAGTCAGTCAGTTGAAAGAATGGATTACAGGAAGTTTAGGGCTTGATACAGAAACACACAACGTCGGTGTTCATGCATTGTGGACACGGTCAAGTTCAATAATTTACTTTTATTTGAGGCCAATAGAGCGAGACTCCGAGTGGGTGCGGTGGTTACAAGGTTGCGAACGCAGGGGATGCAATCCTATTGCCTTAGTGCTTCCCGTCGTGAAGGAGGTCACTGCACATGAAGGCGAGGGTGGCTACGATCCTGGGCAGAGCAGTGGAGGGAGGCAGTTATCTATGTCAAATGCTGGAGATGTTGGTTACGAACCAGGGCAGAGTAGTCAGGTAGAAGGAGGAAATGCCGATGGTGATTACAGTGGCGAGGTGGATGCTGACGAGGTAGATGGGCACATGTAGGACCTGATGGAAGAAGAAGACACCGATGTTGATAGGGGTCATGCCGATGATTCTGACGAGTCGGATGAAGATGAAAATGCAGAGGAGGTCCCGAATACTGCATCATGGAATCATGATTTCTCATCTGCAATGATGGTGAACGATGGACATGATTCTGCCTGGCAATATCACCAGAACAATATTGCGACGGGTGCTATGTATCCCAACAAGGAAGCTCTTAAGGATGCAATAATAAATTGGGCAATATCCACGCAAAGGTTTTTCACAGCTCAGGTGTCAAGTCAGAAATACTTGGCAATGGTATGCAAGAACACATATTGTCCCGCCAGGGTGCACGGCTATCTCCCTAAGTATGGCACAAGTTGGGTGATCAGCGACTTAGTGAATCACACTTGTCTTATTCCCTGCATCCCTCAAGATCATGCCAACCTTTCATCGACGCTTATTGCTCGGTTGTTTTACGATGAGATAGTGGATGGCAAAGCTATGGAAGTGAAGGCAATCCAGGCAAAAGTCTTCGCCAGGTTGAAGTACAGAATTTCTTATGGCAAGGCTTCACTAGTAGAAAAAGGCCCATTTGTCCCGGTTCATAAGGCCCATTTGTCCCGGTTCGGGAACCGGGACTAAAGGGTCGGGACTAAAGCCCAACACCTTTAGTTCCGGTTCTTATACGAACCGGGACAGATGGGGCTCACGTCGGCGCTGCGGCGAGCCCAGAGAGAGGAGGGCCTTTAGTCCCGGTTGGTAACACCAACCGGGACCAAAGATCATCCACGTGTCAGCAGCTCCGGAGCTGGGGTTTTTGTTTTTTTTTGAAAGCGGGGGGGGGGGGGGGGGGTGGGGGTTTAGGGGTTTTGTAGGGTTAATTTAGGGGTTTCATATATTGTGTTAGCTAGCTAATAGAGAGAAGTGTCCTCTCTTATCTCCGTGCTTGGGCGACGCTACGTACTATACGTATAGAGAGGACTCGACACGCTAGCTAGTAAGCAAAAGAAGGAAACCATTAAGTACACAAGATCGTCATGAACATATACAGAGAGAAGTGATCGACCTCCTCCTTCTCCGAGAGATTGGTCGAACAACAAGTTTTCGTATATCTATCCGACGCTACTAGCTACATATATACAATATAAGATCCCTAACATCTGATGTCAAGTTCCACATGGTATTCTCCGGCTGGATTGATGACGTGTTCAAGAAAGAATCCAGCCAATTCCTCTTGAATTGCCTTTAAGCGATCTTGTGGTAGGAGTTCATCCCGCATCTGCCAAATCTAATTTGAAGAAGGGGGTCAATACATATATATGAATGAAACTCAACACAAATGATGGTAATAAAATAAAATTGTGAATATTATTGCTTACGCACTTCATATTGTTTTTCAGAGTAGCCCCGCTTAGAGGTCATTGCGTTGTAGATGTACTCGCAAATGTAGTATCCACAAAAATTATTCCCGCCTTCCTGCCACAACCACTTTACGAGAAATAGAGGTCAATCAAACTGATAATCAAGCATTATAAATGGTATTGATGAAACTAGCTAGAATCAATGGGAGATGCGCGGAACTAGCTAGTAGTACTTACTTTCGGGTGTGTAAATCGCAGATCCCCCGGCAGTCCCGGAACTTCTGCGGTGAACACTTTCCAAACCCTGCGAGACAAAGAAAATAATTACTTGATATCAGGAAATGAACAAAGTTGCCGATATGGTGCGATAATGATCGATTGAACTTACTTCTGGAGCATTTCAGTCATGGTCGCATACTCCTTGGGATCTTTTCGTCTTGAGTCTAAGACAGTTACTAGTCCCTGCTCAAGCTTAATCTCTAGGAGAATAAAGTGGAAGCTGCACACGCATGCATAACTCATCAATTACATTCCTATAACCTCGAGTAATAATGGAAACCGAATATGCAGAAGACAGTAACACTCACTTGAAGTTGTAAGGAAAGAGTATTTTATCTTTGTTTTGATTTTTAAGCAACGATTGTAGCAAGTTGGCCTCGGTTTCTTTCGGATTATATGTAACCGTCCATTCATCTATGAGATTTGTGTTAATGAACCCAATATCATAGATTTGTGCATTTCTGCATTCGACGATCTTCAATCTGCATAATATAGTGAGGATAATTATATATACATGCAATGAAAGAGCTGAGCTATATATAGAGACTTAATTACAGAAGTATAGTACTTACAGACAGTAGCAAGTGATGATTATTTTATCGAGGTTCTTTTGATTGAAAAACTGGAAGAACTCCTCAAATGGAACAGACAACAGATCAATTCCAACGAGGTCGTGCTCCTCTTTAACTCTCAGCGTCAAAATAGCCTTCCCAGACTTGCAGGTGTCCATGTACCACTTATGGAATCTTCGCATCATCGTTGTTAGAGGAGGATCACCAGGTCTGACGAGAGGCTTCCCGTACTGGTATTTGTGTTTGTCCACCTCCATTGTATCAAAATGTGCATCGTCGGGCAGGTAATCACCAGGATTGGTACCGGGCAGCATCCCCGGCAGATTTGCGACGATATCGCTAGACACCTTGAGCGGGGGGCACGATTGGTTTGCCTGTTCGCCGAGCTGGGGAATTTTGTTCCCACTTCTTCGTTCTTGTAACCTTTTGTCAGTTGAAGTAGTTCCCGACCGGCGCGCTCCTTCCACTGCCTTTTTAAGAGCGCAGACATGGTTGTCATCCGGCGGAGGCGGTGGTGGTCGCTTCAGGTTCTTCACAGTGCGCTTCAATTTCACCGGATCCATCTTCTCCTCCGGAGGTGGATTTTTCTTTGCAAAAAAGTCCCTCACTTGGGCTTTACAGATCTCCGCGTTTTCCTCGTCGGTCATCTCGTATGGTAACTTCTCTAGAGGCGTGAGAGTCGGACCGAATCTGTATTGCCTCCCGCCTCTGGCTGTACTGCTAGACGCCGGAGCAGTCGGAGTGGCTGCGGCTGTCTTCCTTTGTTCCTTACGAGGCGGAGAAGGAGGCAGAGTGCTACGACGCGCCGGAGCAGCCGGAGCGGCGGCGGCTGTCTTCCGCTGTTGCTGACGAGGCGGAGAAGGAGGCGGGCTGCTCGGACGCGCCGGCGCAGGCGGAGAAGGAGGCAGAGTGCCCTGATCACTTGCCAGAGGAGGAGGCGGAGGAGGAGGCGGAGTGCCCTGACTCGCCAGAGGAGGAGGCGGAGGAGGAGGCGGAGTGCCCTGACTCGCCGGAGGAGGAGGCGGAGGCGTCCAGTTCGGAAGGTTGATGAGCTCCTTCCGCCATAGACATGGAGTCTTCAGAGCAAGACCCAGCTGAGTCTCCCCTTCACTGGTAGGGTGGTCAAGCTGGAGCTCCTCAAATCCCTTCGTTATTTCATCAATCATCACAACAGCATAGCCTTGTGGAATCGGAAGGCAGTGAAAAGTTGCGCCGGGTTGAGGAGGTGTAACAGAGCCGACAGCCGCCTTGACTTTGAGGTGCTGCCATTGCGTCATAAGGTGGCAATCTTGAGCCTCCGTGATAGCATCCACGGGGTAGCTGGGAGCCGTGAAGTCAGGCTGCTGAAGGACCTCGGTGGAAGCCACGCTGCTTCTCCGCTGAGATGGAGGGGTAGCTTCTGGGGTAGCTCCGGCAGGTCGCTGGCTCTGAACTAGTAGTGCTTGTTCCTCTAGCGCTCGTACCCTTGCATTCAGCGACTGCAGTTCCGTCTGCTCCACTTTCCTCCTCCTCTCCCGGGTTTTGTAACCGCCTGTGCTGGGAAACCCAACCCTCCACGCAACAGAGCCTGCCGTGCCTCGTGTTCGTCCTGGGTGCTCAGGATTCCTGAGGGCCTGTGTGAGCTCGTCGTTCTCTCTGTCGGGAACGAACGTCCCTTCCTGCGCTGCGGCGATATACTTCTGAAGCTTCTTGACGGGTATTTCAAGTTCTTCTTCGTCCAATGGCACTTCCCTGTTTCAGGGTCCAAGGTTCCCCCAACCCCGAAGAACCAAGTCCTTGAACGGTCTGGCCAGTTCAATCTCTCTGGTTCGACCCCTTTATCAAGCAGGTCCTTCTCAGCCTTGTCCCACAACGGCCGGGCTTTGAGGTAGCCACCTGACCCCGTGCGATGGTGATACTCCTTCTTTGCAGCATTATTCTTGTTTGTCGCTGACATCTTCTTACTCTTCTCCGATGTCTTGTGGGCCACAAATGCGGGCCAGTGATCTCTTATCTTCTCAAATCGGCCGGTGAATTCTGGAGTCTTCCCTTTGTCGACAAACATTGATTTCAACTCATTCTTCCACCTCCTGAATAGATCTGCCATCTTCTTAAGAGCATGAGCCTTGACCGATGGCTCTATAACTGGCTTATCCGGATCCTCCTCTGGCGGTAGGGTGAAATTTGCCTTCAGCGCGGTCCAAAGATCATCTTTCTGTATATCGTTGACAAAAGACACTTGAGGGTCTTCGCTCTTAGGCTTATTCCATTGGTGGATGCTGATCAGGATCATGTCCCTAACAAGAACCCCGCACTGAGCAGAAAATGCTTCCTTGGTCCGGTTGGGTTCAATCGGTTGGCCATCGCCCTTGATTGCTGTGATCGTGAACCTTTCATCCTGGCGCAACCTTTCCTTCGGGCCTCGTCTCGTTACCGAAGTTTGGCTCGATCCAGAGGGCTAGAAAAGAAGAAAGAAGAGAGTTAATATGTGTACATACCAAAACAATTGATGCATCAATTAGCTAGTCAGTACAGGCTTAATTAATATATATACCTCGGCGGACTTTGCAACAGCTCCTTCCTCCGTTCGCTCATCGGAGCCATCATAATCATGTCCTTCCACCTCCATTGTTCGATCACCGGAGCCTGCTTCACCCTCTCCTTCCAGACCATCGGTGTCGTTGAGATACGACAAGATATCACCTCCGCCGAGGATTATGTCCCCCAACAACTGTTCTGCTTCGATGTCTCGGTGCTCCATAGTTTCTGCAAATATTACAACATGGCAATTAATATACAAACATGACAGATGGATATATTAGTGCAAACGTAGACCTAGCTAGCTCGACGCTTCTACGGTTTGGGGTGGCCTCGACAACTCTTCTACGGACCGCCTCTCTCATGAATGTCCGACGTCCGGACCGACAAGGGATTTAACAAAATGACGCCATTCTGGATGTGCAGAAAATGGTCCATATTTTTCCTGATCTCATCTACCCTTCTATATGTCTCATTGTCTAGTGTCAAAGAATTCAAGAAGCCCATGACTTCATCATTAGCCGGAAATGACAGGCGTATAATGGTACGAAGCTCTTCAAAGTTGTTTTGGAACGGAGTTCCCGATAGAATAATTCGCTTTTTGGTACAAAGTTCAGCAAGAGCCTTCCGAATATCGCTATTTGGAAGGCCTTTGCTGAAATTCATATCAAAAGGAGAATTATTCTATCAGGAACTCCGTTCCAAAACAACTTTGAAGAGCTTCGTAGCATCATACGCCTGTTACTTCTGACTAATGATGAAGCCATGGATTTCTTCAATACTTTGACAGACAACGTGACATATAGAAGAATATATATATAGATGAGATCAGAAAAAAAATTGGATCAACTTGTGCACATCCATAATGGGGGCATTCTTGATAAATCTATATATGTCAAAATTCAAACTTTGACATATGATAAAACTTTGACATATGATCAAATGTTGCATATGTCAAAATTCAAACTTTGACATATGATCAAACTTTGACATATGATCAAACTTTGATATATGTCCACCGCGATATAAAATAATACATAGACTTGTTCGGGCGAGAGGGGGTTGATCGACGTCCCCCCTCATGTCGAAGTTACCGGAGTTATCTTCTAGTGGTTTGGGTGGCCTCGAGAGTTTGTCGAGTAGGGGCGGGAGGGGGTAGGAGATCGACAACGCTTTTTTATATATGTCCACCGCGATATAAAATAATACATAGACTTGTTCGGGCGAGAGGGGGTTGATCGACGTCCCCCCTCATGTCGAAGTGAATGAACAACTCTGAATTTTTTTACATGTACTCCTACAACATGAAAATTTCTAAGTGATTGCCAAACTGTTTTCGCGATATGAGGCATTGGACATTATCTAGATCACATGCCTCAAAATCAAAGGAAAAACTCCTCTCACAACTATCCGCGGTGCCCAACAATATGAAATCATTCACAAATATTGATGTTGGACTCGACTAAATACGCACTCCATAGTCCAATCAAGTATATAAGTCCGCGGTGATCAAACACATACAAGTTACAAAAATTTCTATGCTCACAAAAATATAAGCCCGAGAGGAATTGAAGTTATCGGGGTTATGTTTATACAACAAATGGACAACTCATCTCATTTCATCTCATCTAAAAAAACATAGCACATCTAAAAAAAATACATACATACATGGAAAAAAATTGCTATGAACAAAAAAAACATCATATATGAACATTTTCTATATCCATCCATACATACATACATACATTGAAAAAAATGCTATGAACAAACACATCAGTAGTAATTATTTTTATAATGATTTGGCCTCAAAAAATTCTTTTATTAGTATTTTCAAACTCTAGAATGACCCTGTTGCACTAGAACTATTTCAAATAATTCTTTTCAAATGCCACAATTTTTTTGAGAAGTCCTCTGATGCCTATAGATCATTTTTATGCAAAAACCCACTTTGGTCATTTGAAACTTTTGAGCAGTGGCAGAGCAAGGCCGAGCTCGGGGGAGCACGCGGCGAAGTTATCGGGGAGGGGGTATATCAACCCCCCCCCCCACTCATGTCGAAGTTATCGGGGAGGGGGTATATCGACCCCCCCCTCATGTCGAAGTTATCGGGGAGGGGGTATATCGACCCCCCCTCATGTCGAAGTTATCGGGGAGGGGGTATATCGACCCCCCCCTCATGTCGAAGTTATCGGGGAGGGGGTATATCGACCCCTCCCCCTCATGTCAAAGTTATCGGGGAGGGGGTATATCGACCCCCACCCCCTCATCATGCATATATAGCTAACACATTACATTATATACATTGAAAAAAAATGACATTATATATATATATGAACAAAAAAATTACATCATATATATACATATGTACATCGACCCCCACCCCCCTCATCATGAACAAAACATGCTCTGAACAAAAAAATTAATACATTATGAACATCTACATACATATAGGCACATACATAAATATATACATTATATATATATATGAACAAAAAATTAATCTAATAAAAAATGAAAAAAAAAAACAGAGACGGGGCGGCGCGGCGCTCACAGCGGGGGCGGTGGGGACGGCGAGATGGCGACGACGACGACGGCGACGGCGGGGGCGGGCCAGGGCAGGGGCTTGGGGAGAGGGGAGGGGAGGGGGAGGGGGGGGAGGGGGAGGGGAGGGGAGACGGGAGGAGGCGAGGGGGGGAGCGGGCGGCAACGGAATCGAGGGCTCGGGGCAGGGGCGGGCGCGACGACGTCGGAGGCGGGGCGACGACGGCGACGGCGACGAGGAGCAGCGCTGGGCGTCGGGCACGAACTGGCGATGGAAATCTGAAAATTCCAAGTGCTGGCTTATATAGCAAGGCTTTGGTCCCAGTTAGTGGCACCAACCGGGACCAATGCCCCCCTTTAGTCCCGGTTGGTGCACCAACCGGGACCAAAGGTCTTTTTTCAGCAGCCCAAAGGGCGGGGAAGAAGCGGACCTTTGGTCCGGTTGGTGGAACCAACCGGACTAAAGGGCGTGCATTGGTCCCGGTTGGTGCCACGAACCGGTACCAATGCACCCCTTTAGTCCCGGTTGGTGCCACCAACCGGGACAAAAAGCCTTGTGCTGCCCGCGTCGCGGCCAAAAGTTTAGTCCCACCTCGCTAGTTGAGAGAGCTCGAGAGTGGTTTATAAGCGCTGCTGCGCCCACTCTCTCGAGCTCCTCTCAACTGCAGGCTTTCGGGCCTAAACTCACACTATGTGCCTGTTGGCCTACTGGGCCTGCTGCGGGCCTGAAATCTTGGCCCATGGTTGGGTTTCTAGTCGTATTCAGGCCGTCGTGGCCCAGTAGGCGGCACTTTTTTTATTTTTATTTTGTTTTCTTTGTTGCTTTATTTATTTTATTTTGTTTCTACATATAACAAAATACTTACTGTTGCTATTTTTATTTATTTTATTAAATTTTATTTTATTTTATTTTGTTTCTACTTATTTATTAAAGTTTATTTTATTTCTACTTATTTATTTTATTTTGTTTCTAATTATTTATTTTATTTTCTTTTTTGCTTTTTTATTTATTTTATGAAAATTCTTTTTCTTTTAATGTTTTGAAGAGAAAATACTTTGATAATTTTAGTTGCATAAATTTTATATAATTTTAGTTTCAATAATACAAGAGGTTTAAAAAGTTTTTTAGTTGATTCCTTTAGCTATTAAAGTTTCATTAAAGTCTTCTAGTTCATTCTTTTTCTATTAGAGTTTCATCAAAGTTTTCTAGTTCATTCTTTTAGTTTATTATTTTTGCTATTAGAGTTTCATAAAAGTTGAGAGGGTTACGGCAAAAACTGGATGCACTTCGTGTACAAAATGGACAATCTCTTTCGAAGTATCAGGGTTTCGGACGAAAACTCATCTGTTACAAAGGGATTTTATTTTTTTGAACATATTTGAACTCCAGACTTTTTGTGTGCTCAAAATGAACCATTCAAAGCAACATCATCAATTTTCAACCCTTTCTGACTTCATCTGTTATTTTTTATGCATTTACTGATTTTTTTGAGCTAAATGACCCTGAAATTGAAAAGCACTTCAAATGAACTCTGAAGAGGTTGAAAATGAGCATGATATCATCATTTCACCCACATAGCATGTGCTAAAAAGTTGAGAGGGTTACGGAAAAACTGGATGCACTTCGTGTACAAAATGGACAATCTCTTTCGAAGTATCAGGGTTTTGGACGAAAACTCATCTGTTACAAAGGGATTTCATTTTTTGAACTTATTTGAACTCCACACTTTTTGTGTGCTCAAAATGAACCATTTAAAGCAACATCATCAATTTTCAACCCTTTCTGAGTTCATCTGTTATTTGTCATGCATTTACTGATTTTTTTTGAGCTAAATGACCCTGAAATTGAAAAGCACTTCAAATGAACTCTGAAGAGGTTGAAAATTGGCATGATATCATCATTTCACCCACATAGCATGTGCTAAAAAGTTGAGAGGGTTACGGCAAAAACTGGATGCACTTCGTGTACAAAATGGACAATCTCTTTCGAAGTTTCGGACAAAAACTCACCTGTTACAAAGGGATTTCATTTTTTTGAACTAATTTGAACTCCAGACTTTTTGTGTGCTCAAAATGAACCATTCAAAGCCACATCATCAATTTTCAACCCTTTCTGACTTCATCTGTCTTCACTTTTTCTTCGCTTGTGTCCTTTGCTTATTGCGCCGTAACCATGGATATTCTTCATCGCTTAACAGGGTGCTTGGGTCAGCCTTGACTTTGAAGGGAGGAATTTCATGAAACTTTTCATAATCTTCAGACATGTCTGTCTTACCCTCCACTCCCACGATGTCTCTTTTCCCTGAAAGAACTATGTGGCGCTTTGGCTCATCGTATGATGTATTCGCTTCCTTATCTTTTCTTTTTCTCGGTTTGGTAGACATGTCCTTCACATAGAAAACCTGCGCCACATCATTGGCTAGGACGAATGGTTCGTCTGTGTACCCAAGATTGTTCAGATCCACTGTTGTCATTCCGTAATGTGGCTCTACCTGTACCCTGCCTCCTGACAGATTGACCCATTTGCACTTAAACAAAGGGACCTTAAAATCATGTCCGTAGTCAAGTTCCCATTTGTCCACTATGTAACCATAATATGTGTCCTTTCCCCTCTTGGTTGCTGCATCAAAGCGGACACCACTGTTTTGGTTAGTGCTCTTTTGATCTTGGGCGATCATGTAAAATGTATTCCCATTTATCTCGTATCCGTTGTAAGTCAATACAGTCGAAGATGGTCCCCTGGACAACGAGTACAGCTCATCAGAAACAGTGTTGTCACCTCTGAGATGTGTTTCCAACCAACTGCCGAAAGTCCTGATGTGTTCACATGTAATCCAGTCGTCACACTGCTCCGGGTGTTTGGAGCGCAGAATGTTCTTGTGTTCATCGACATACGGGGTCACCAAGGTAGAGTTCTGTAGAACTGTGTAGTGTGCTTGAGACCAAGAATGCCCGTCCCTGCATATTATTGAGTCCCCTCCTAGCGTGCCTTTTCCAGTCAGTCTCCCCTCATACTGCGATTGAGGGAGACCAATCTTCTTAAGGTCAGGAATGAAGTCAACACAAAACCCAATGACATCCTCTGTTTGATGGCCCATGGAGATGCTTCCTTCTGGCCTAGCGCGGTTACGGACATATTTCTTTAGGACTCCCATGAACCTCTCAAAGGGGAACATATTGTGTAGAAATACGGGGCCCAGAACGACAATCTCGTCGACTAGATGAACTAGGACGTGCGTCATGATATTGAAGAAGGATGGTGGGAACACCAGCTCAAAACTGACAAGACATTGCGCCACATCACTCCTTAGCCTTGGTATGATTTCTGGATCGATCACCTTCTGAGAGATTGCATTGAGGAATGCACATAGCTTCACAATGGCTAATCGAACGTTTTCCGGTAGAAGCCCCCTCAATGCAACCGGAAGCAGTTGCGTCATAATCACCTGGCAGTCATGAGACTTTAGGTTCTGAAACCTTTTCTCTGCCATATTTATTATTCCCTTTATATTCGACGAGAAGCCAGACGGGACCTTCATACTGAGCAGGCATTCAAAGAAGATTTCCTTCTCTTCTTTGGTAAGAGCGTAGCTAGCAGGACCTTCATACTGCTTTGGAGGCATGCCGTCTTTTTTGTGCCAACGTTGCAGGTCCTCCCGTGCTTCCGATGTATCTTTTGTCTTTCCATACACGCCCAAGAAGCCTAGCAGGTTCACGCAAAGGTTCTTTGTCACGTGCATCACGTCGATTGAAGAGCGGACCTCTAGGTCTTTCCAGTAGGGTAGGTCCCAAAATATAGATTTCTTCTTCCACATGGGAGCGCGTCCCTCAGTGTCATTCGGAACAGATAGTCCGCCGGGACCCGTTCCAAAGATTACGTGTAAATCATTGACCATAGCAAGTACGTGATCACCGGTACGCATGGCGGGCTTCTTCCGGTGATCTGCCTCGCCTTTGAAATGCTTGCCTTTCTTTCGACATTGATGGTTGGTCGGAAGAAATCGACGATGCCCCAGGTACACATTCTTCCTGCATTTGTCCAGGTATATACTTTCGGTGTCAGCTAAACAGTGCGTGCATGCGTGGTATCCCTTGTTTGTCTGTCCTGAAAGGTTACTGAGAGCAGGCCAATCATTGATGGTTACAAACAGCAACGCATGCAGGTCAAATTCCTCCTGTCTGTGCTCATCCCACACACGTATACCGTTTCCATTCCACAGCTGTAAAAGTTCTTCAACTAATGGCCTTAGGTACACATCAATGTCGTTGCCAGGTTGCTTAGGGCCTTGGATGAGTACTGGCATCATAATGAACTTCCGCTTCATGCACAGCCAAGGAGGAAGGTTATAGATACATAGAGTCACGGGCCAGGTGCTGTGATTGCTGCTCTGCTCCCCGAAAGGATTAATGCCATCCGCGCTTAAACCAAACCATACGTTCCTTGGGTCACCTGCAAACTCAGTCCGGTACTTTCTCTCGATTTTTCTTCACTGCGACCCGTCAGCGGGTGCTCTCAACTTCCGGTCTTTCTTACGGTCCTCTCTGTGCCATCGCATAAACTTGGCATGCTCTTTGTTTCTGAACAGACGTTTCAACCGTGGTATTATAGGAGCATACCACATCACCTTGGCAGGAACCCTCTTCCTGGGGGCCTCGCCGTCAACATCACCAGGGTCATCTCGTCTGATCTTATACCGCAATGCACCGCATACCGGGCATGCGTTCAAATCCTCGTACGCACCACGGTACAGGATGCAGTCATTAGGGCATGCATGTATCTTCTGCACCTCCAATCCTAGAGGGCATACGACCTTCTTTGCTGCGTACGTACTGTCGGGCAATTCGTTATCCTTTGGAAGCTTCTTCTTCAATATTTTCAGTAGCTTCTCAAACCCTTTGTCAGGCACAGCATTCTCTGCCTTCCACTGCAGCAATTCCAGTACGGTACCAAGCTTTGTGTTGCCATCTTCGCAATTGGGGTACAACCCTTTTTGGTGATCCTCTAACATGCAATCGAATTTCAGCTTCTCCTTTTCACTTTCGCACTGTCTCCTTGCATCAACAATGACCCGGTGGAGATCATCATCGGGCACATCGTCTGGTTCCTCTTGATCTTCAGCTTCCCCCGTTGCAGCATCATCGTATTCAGGGGGCACATAGTTGTCATCGTCCTCTTCTTCTTCGCTGTCTTCCATCATAACCCCTATTTCTCCGTGCCTGGTCCAAACATTATAGTGTGGCATGAAACCCTTATAAAGCAGGTGGGTGTGAAGGATTTTCCGGTCAGAGTAAGACTTCGTATTCCCACATATAGGGCATGGACAACACATAAAACCATTCTGCTTGTTTGCCTCAGCCACTTCGAGAAAATTATGCACGCCCTTAATATACTCGGAGGTGCGTCTGTCACCGTACATCCATTGCCGGTTCATCTGCGTGCATTATATATAATTAAGTGTGTCAAAAACCATTACAAAACATCATGACCAGATAAGTGACCAAATTAATAGAAGTTCATCATCACATTAAAACCAAAGTACATACATAGTTCTCATTGAACAACATATAGCTCTTCAGAGCATCTAATTAAACCATACATTATTGAAACTATGTAAAACATTTCAATGCAACAACAAATGCGATCATAATCGCAACCAAGGTAACAATTGATCCAACGGCATAATGATACCAAGCCTCGGTATGAATGGCATATTTTCTATACTTTCTAATCTTGAAGCGCATTGCATCCATCTTGATCTTGTGATCATCGATGACATCCGCAACATGCAACTCCAATATCATCTTCTCCTCCTCAATTTTTTTCAATTTTTCCTTCAAGTAATTGTTTTCTTCTTCAACTAAATTTAACCTCTCGACAATAGGGTCGGCTGGAATTTCCGGTTCACCTACCCCCTAGATAAAAAAAATCTATGTCACGTTGGTCGGCATAATTGTCATAAACAACAAATGAACCAAATAGTTATAAAATATAATATATACCACATCCGAATCATAGACAACACGAGGGCCGACGGGGGCGGATACCAAAACCATCGCACTATATAATAACAAACAATAATAAAAGTAAGAAAATTATACAAGTATCTATGTAAATCATACAAGTAAGATTTTTTTTCTTTTAGAAAGAAGATAAGAACAAGAGGCTCACCACGGTTATGCCGGCGACGAGATCGGCGCGGGCGATCGACGGCGGTGAAGACGGGGACGGGACGTGACGGACCGCTAAACCTAGACAAATCTTGAGGAAAATGGAGCTTGAAGGTCGAGTTTGGAGAGGAGAAAGCTTAAGTAGTGTTGCTCGGGCATTTCATCGAACACCTCATGTGCATAGGAGGTGAGCTAGAGCACCACAAACACCTCCCCTCGCCGGCCAGAAAAAACAGAGTAGTGGAGTGCTCTGCTCGCGGGCGAGGGGTATATATAGGCACAACATTGGTCCCGGTTCGTGGTTGGAACCGGGACTAAAGGCCACCCTTTGGTCCCGGTTCCAGCCACGAACCGGGACCAATGGATGTGGGCCAGGAGCGAGGCCCATTGGTCCCGGTTCGTGTCTGGAACCGGGACCAATGCCCCACGAGCCCTGGCCGGCCCCCTGGGCGCACGAACCGGGACGTATGCCCCCATGTGTCCCAGTTCTTGACTGAACCGGGACTAATGGGCTGGGCTGGCCTGGACCAAAGCCCTGTTTTCTACTAGTGCTTGGAGGGCTAAGCATGCGGCGCTTGAGAGGAGATTTGGTTCTTATTTTGATGCATATGACTCTGTTGTCCAGCTCCTCGACACACTGCAGCAGCGGAATCCAGGCACCTATATCGATATCCAAGACCTCTTCATGCCAAAATTCCCAACTGTGAGGGTGCTGCATCGTCTCTTCTTCTCTTTCGGTGTATGCATCGAAGCTTTCAGGCATTGCCGACCGGTGATATGTGTAGATGGTACTTTTCTCACTGGCAAGTACAAGGGTCAGATCCTAACAGCCATAGGTCAAGACGGCCAAAATCAAGTTGTCCCACTCGCATTTGCTTTTGTGGAGAGTGAGAACATTGAAAGTTGGACATGGTTCTTCAGGCAGTTGAAAATATCAGTTGTGAAGGAGAAGCCCAATGTGTGCATCCTTCATGACAGGCATGCAGGTATACTCAGTGCGATAAGGACACTAACAAACCCAGGCCCTGAGGAACAAACTCCATGGCAGGACTTGCAGAGCCGTTGGTGCATGTGCCATCTGGGGGCTAATTTCTTCTCGCAGTTTAGAAATAAGAGCCTGATGAATTTGTTCAAAAAACTCTGCAAGCAGAACCAGTCATGGAAGTACAATTTGATACGTGGCAGACTTAATGTGTGCACGCAGAGACACGTTAGGGACAGGAAAGCTGCAAGAGATGCAGCGTTGAGGGCACATGTTGAAGCAGTAGCTGCACAGTTGGCAACAGGATCAGCGGCCGTGGAGGAGGAGCCTGTTGGGTTATGTGACCTGCCAGGCTTTGACCCACCTGGTACTAGGAGAAGGCTCGGAAGGTCGATTAAAACCTTCGAGCAGTGGATTGAGCATGAGCCTCTGGAGAGGTGGTCTTTGCTACATGACACACATGGAGCAAGGTATGGTGTCATGACAACCAACCTCGCGGAAACATACAACTTTGTCCTCAGAGGAAACCGGCCTTTGCCACTTACAGCCATCGTTGAGGGTATTTTCTATGGCACCGTGAAGTATTTCAGAGATAGACGTCAAAAAGCAGAGCAGCATATGTTGAACAACCCGAATACACGTTACTGTGAAAGAGTGACGAAGTACATGGACAACAAGATGCAAAAAGCTAGGTCACACACTGTAGTTGCCATCGGTAATCAAGAGAGAAGGTTTGAGGTCCGCTTAGTCAACAAAAATTCGGATGTGCAAATGAGTTGAGGACGCATGAGGTGAAAATTGGAAATGAAGCCTGGCCAACTTGTGAGTGCACATGCAACAAACCGAAATTATTTCACCTACCTTGCTCACATGTACTTGCTGCTTGCGGGCAGCTTGGAATGGACGCAATATCGTTTCTGTCTCCATTTTTTCTGAAAGAGTCTGTCCTCAATACCTGGACAGGTGAGCTGATGGGTTTTCGATCAATGGGTAACTTCAACAACGTCAACCCCGCTGAAAGGCGTTACATTCCAAACCCAGAGCATATGCGTACAAGTAGAGGTAGACGACAGTGTCAGCGCATCCGGAATGATATGGATGAATCTGAAGCAGGAGGTCCGACTAGGCAATGCATTCTATGCAATGAATTTGGCCATAGGGACACTAATTGTCCCACTTTCGTCACTGCCAGTGGTACTGGTCATGGACGAGGCAACCGGGGACGAAGAGGAGGTAGAGGAGTAAGAGGGAGAGGAAGAAGCTAAGCTAGCAGTACTATGTTATAAATTTGTATTAGTGTGGCACCATGTTCTGAATTTGTATTAAGTGTGGCACTATGTTCTGAATTTGTATTAAGTGTGGCACTATGTTCTGAATTTGTATTAAGTGTGGCAACTATGTTTGAAATTTGTATTAAGTGTCGCACTATGTTATGAATTTGTAATAAGTGTGGCAACTATGTTTGAAATTTGTATTAAGTGTGACACTATGTTCTGAATTTGTATTAAGTGTGGCACTATGTTCTACATTTGTATTAAGTGTGGCAACTATGTTTGAAATTGGTATGTGCAGGAATGGCGGGAATGTGGTTGCTGAATGGGGAAATTGATAGGGGTCATCGTGCTGCGATATGGTATGAGCGAAAGCTCAAGCCTCTGGTCACTCGCACTCCTCTGGAGTGTAGGGTAACGCAGCAGAAAACAAAAAATTTCCGCCCTACGCACCAGCCCAGGACCACTATGGAGACTGCATACAAGGTTTGATCATTTTCGTTACCGACTCGTAGCGCAGCGGAAGTAGAGTCGATGACGATCGGCGGTGCAGATCCCCGCAGCTAGGATTTACAACCTCCCAACCGCGAGGATGTATACCCTCGTCTTCCCTTCGGACAGCCCTCCGGGAGGCGGTCGAACAGTCCACCAGACGATGTCGCGGACAGCCCTTCGGGAGGACCTTCGAAACCCGAACGGTCACTCGGACAGCCCTTCGGGAGGACTCACAGAACTCGGACCGTCACTTGGACAGCCCTTCGGGAGGCACTCTCGAACAGCCCCTCGGGCACTAAGATCGAAACTACGACCTCTCTACAGAGTTGCACACATACGGTGTCACCTATCCGGCAGGGCTTCGCCGTCCAGAACTAGTTCCTGCCGGAACCCAGACAGCCTTTCGGCTCTACGAAACTCTTTTCGTGGGAGGGAGAGAGAAGCCAGATAACATCTTGGCATGTGTATGAGAGCAAGGGATGGGGAGAATGGCAGCCCTTTCTCCTCCTTTTATAGGCCAAGGCAAGGGGTGGGGTGGGATGTTGAAATACCAAAATACCCAAGCTTCATGTCACACATGAAAGGGCATAATGGTAACACAAGGGGGGCACCAAGGGGACACCACCATGGCAGCCCTTGGGCCGGCCCACACCTTGTCTCCCCATGGGGGGGGGGCCCCCCAACAAGCCACCAACATGTCTCCATGAAACATGCATGCTCCCTAGACAAAAAGCCACCAAACATGCAACCCCCGATTCGTGGGATCTTGTCCCCTCGCGCTGAGACAAGATGTTTTCCGCGAAACTTTTTCTGAAAAATTCCAGAAGGTCCCAGAACATTTCCGGCACCCTCTAAAATTATTCTGGGCATGATCCGAAACATTTTCGGTGCGGTGGGTTTCATCAGCGGAAAGCATTAACAGCGGTTACGGCAGTTTCGGAACATTTCCGGTTTTTCTCTCCGAAAATTCCCAGAAGTTCCCAGACCAATTCTGGCATCCTCTGAAAATTTCCAGGCGGTGCCGAAACCCTTTTTGACCAAATAATATATTCCGAAACAACTTTTCGGTTTTACCGAAACTCTTTCGGTGTTCTCTCTCTCGGAACTCTTCCGTTGTCTCCGAAACATTTTCGGTGACTTTCTCTCAGACTCCCTGTCTAGCGTTCAATAGATAGATGACCCTTAAGCGTGTGACCCTATAGGTTCGGTGAAGTATAGACATGACCGGAACACTTTCCGATCAATGATCAGCATCGGAGCCGTGGACACCCATATTGACCCCTATACCCACACGAATGAATATTCGAGTGAACCTCCAGTTGCCGTGTGCTATTCCTGTTGCTTCGCGATATGTTACAAATACCCAAGGTGAGACATGTTGGCATTCCCGTGGATCAACAACTTGTCCACTATGCTAGTTACCTCGTTACCGGTATTGTTCTCTTTTCTCGTTACCGTGTTCCGGCATACCCGTGATCAAATCACAAAGTGTCTGGCCAGACGATGATGGATACCGTAACACCGAGAGGGCCCAGAGATATCTCTCCATCGCCGGAGGAGCAAATCCCAATCTTGAGCTATCAAGTTACTTGACATACTTTTCCATGAACCCGTAAGCCGCCGTAATAGCCACCCATTTACGGATGACGTTTAACAAACCCCAAAGTTCATGAAGCAAGCATGAAGAAACTCGATACTCTCATGGTCTAAGGAATTATGCAAACATTAACCATCTCTGCGTTATTAACCATTAACTTGTGACGAATGTATCTCATAGCATAACATCAATCGGGTCGATTCAACACAAATGTTCTTCTAACATTTGTGCCCTCAAAGTTGCTGGCATAGACATGCCTATGATTGGGAAAACATAATCATCATGCAACACTTGAGCTAGTCTTAGAGGCATGACTAGGAATACATTTTACCGTTTATTATTCCACACGTGCACATGGGTTTTCCCCAGAGCCTTTATGGATATACGGGCTCGGGAACCACAGCAGTTATAGCATGGAACATAAACCTAATTATGAACACGGAGATAAATAATAACATTTATTATTGCCTCTAGGGCATATCTCCTACAGACTCCCACTTGCACTAGAGTCAATAATCTAGTTAATGCTAATGCACTTTACACCTGTGGCACACCGGTGAAAATATGCTTCACATGTGGTATAGCCTGATGTCCAACGGATCTGACGACTTCAGCTCCGTGTGTATCTTTGCGTATCCTCGCATTTTTACGCTTTCACAAAATTCATATTTTGTGTGGACTTGGCTTTGTATGTATGGGAATCACAGGTCGAACCTGGATTCCTCAGACTGAGTTATGGAGCAACTACCTGCAGTAGTGTCCCATTGACAAAAGCCATCTTGGAACCATACCAAGTTCATGAATGAACTATATGATTCAACATTTTCTTTGTCGCTTCGAAAGCGGTAACATACTTAGCCTCTATTATAGAATTCGCCACAGTAATTTGTTTGGAAACCTTTTCCAACTAACTGTGCCACCACATTGTGTGTTACACAAAACCCTTAACTTAAATCGAAAATCGCTTCGAGCATGGCTGAAGACTGTATCGATGTAACCTTTTACAACGAACTCTTCATGATCTCCGCTTGCGAGAAAACATGTCATCAGTGCTACTATAGTACTCAATGACCCTTTTTCACTGTTGTCCCATGATCAGTACTTTTGATCACTTTGGTATCTATACTCGCAACAACTTTGGGAGTATTGGACATATCTGGTTGTTTTTACATACCATGGAATACATGATTAATCCAAACACAAGAGTGTATGGAATCTCCATCATGTATTTTGCTCATCAGTGTTTTGGGACACCGAGTCTTGCAAAATCTCTTTCCATGTGACTTCGGCAAGAATCACTCCTTGACATTTTTAATGCTAAAAGGTTTTAGCATCTTGTCAATATGTATCTTTGCTCAGCCCTATTAGGTAAATCTATCTCCATAGATCATCATGCCTAATATAAAGGCTATTTAGCCCAAGCACTTCATTGAAAAACTATTTCCAAATGAAGTCCTAATTCGTGTCAAGAAATTTAATTCCAATTACCAATGTGTCAAGCACACAAAGATTTTAGAAATATTATTATGCTCCCACTTACTTTCTTGAATTATAAGCATCTTCGTTATCCATTGATGAAGTCAAAACTCCTTTGACCATTTCATCAAAACATGAAGATTCCAACTCCACTTTGCTCTCTTCTGTCCATCGCTGGAACTCTGAAGTTTGCACCCTTACTAGCATCCTCTGGATTGATAAAATACCTTGGACTGTAACACATGCAAGTCCTTGGTTTCATTTCCATCAGATGGAAATCCTTTTGTCTTCCATTGTTTTATATCTCATGATATGAAATATGTATTAATTGCTAGTTCAACCCGAACCGACTTTAAGCATCGCTACGGTGAAGCAACCTCATCGTAGTCAACTCCTTGAACTTGTATATTGCAACAAGTCGAGCTTTATGGATAAAACATTTTTATTCGTATCAGTTATAGTTCCATAAATATTCGTCAGACTCTAAGTCTTCCGAAAGGTGTATCAAGGTTTTAATCTTGAATCACTTATATGGAAACTATCTCGGATTGTATTGGCATTTAGCCAATTCCGGAGTCAGGGCCCATCAACGCTTCCTTGTGTATCGTAGGTATACTGTTGTCTAACAATAATATCTCGTTTGCGCACCTGAGAGGTTGACCACGAGCCTGCCCACGTGGTTCAGCTGCAAGTTCGATCGAAGTCCATACATTTTATTGTAGAGACTTTCGTATCAGTCGCAGTAGGAAACTCTGGTGAATTACTTCCAAGGTCTCTTTCCTTTGACCTGATGACGAAGATACTGTTTATCTCGTCGGAGTTGCACTATTCTCCCACTCACCTTTTGAAAGAACCATTTTCTTCAAAAAAGCATTACCGTTCTTTGTGGCAAACCATATTGCCTCGGTTATAGTGGGGGGAGGAATACCCAATTACTTGGATAACCTACAAAGTAGCACTTGTCTGATTTGGAATAGGTTTGTAACCTTTTACACAAGCCCATATTCCAAATGTTAAGAAAAGATACAACATGGTTGGGGTACCATACCATGGCGTCATTTCAACAGACCTGATGGAGCTCTTTCAGTGTAAAAGCCGCAGTCTCTAAAGCATCACTTAAAAGGGATAATGGCAAATTTATTTAGTCATATTTGATCTTACCATGTCATAAATGGTTCGATTACATCTTCACGGACTTTCCACTTGCAGTGGTGTTCCGGGAGGTGCAAGTTATGAAACCCCTTTCACAACTCATCAGACATTCGCTAAACTTGTAACTCAAATATTCCTTTCTGCAATCCAATTGTAGAAACATAATTTCTTGTTACAATAACTTCTACTTCATTGTCGAAAACCTTTTGACTGAATTCAAAAGATCTAGACTTACGTCTCATCAAGTAAATATCCATATATCTACTTGAGTCATTTCTGAAGATAGATAAATCCACTACTTGCAACAACATTTATGGACTACATACATCATGATGCATGATCACCAATACGTTCTTTGTTCGTTCCTATGGCCTGTGAACGGTATTTTAGTCACTTCACTTTTCGGAGAAAAGTTGCAAGTGTCAGATGATTCAAAATCAAATGACTTCAAAATCCATCATAATGGAATTTTCCATGCGGGTTTCTCCAATGTGACCAAATGCAGTGCCACACTTGTGTGGTATTCTTTAGTCTTGCGACATTTAGCGTCAGTGTTATGGATGTATCATATTACCATCAATATCATAATTACGTCCCATCTGGATGGAAGCATGGCCCTTCATGTATTCATAATATGAACAACAATTGCTCTTTTATGAACAACCCTTTTGCAACAAACATTTTGCAATGGGCTAGAGTGTATGAAACTCTTAAAATGAATTATTAAGTAAATCCAGAGGTAATATATTAATTATCATTATCATAACATAATCTCATTCTCAATGAAAGTATGGCCCTTATGTATTCATAACTTCGAACATCAAAAGTTCTCTATGAACAACTTCTTGCAAGTACCTTATGCAAGGGCTAGAGTTTGTGAAACTCTAAATGAATTATGAAAATAAATACAGACGGTAATACACCGATGGAAGGTATAGTAACATTTTACTATGTTCCCTGTGTATACCAAAACCTCATTCTTGGCTAGTCTTTCAGGCCATAGTAGTTCTTACATCGAGTTGCAACAGAATGCAATCGAGCGGGTATATTTGTGATTAACTCACAATACCCAAGAATTAGTGATTAACAATTTAATCATAATTCCCAAGAACTATATCTTTGACCAGCCTTCTATACATCAAAAACTTGTATGACATTCATACTTGAGCTGGATATTCCAGTCTTCTCTCTTTTTGCCTTTATACTTCTAACAGTTTAACTTTTAGTATTTCTCCTACTCTCAGAAGCACCCAACTTAAGAGTGGCATTAGCCCTGGACTTCCTAGGCGTGAAAGTTTCACTAACACCCTTCGGACACTTCCATTATCTTTAAGTTGTTGTTTTACTCACCTTTCATCATATGACAGGCGTTCTACTGGATCCCTCTCTTATCAGTCTAATGCATAGTAAACTCCTTTACTAATAGTTTGCAAACAAACATTGCTTTGGATATCTCATATCTTTTAGCCTTTGTCTGTCTCTGAAAATGATTTTCAGATTCCATGAATATCACATAACTATCCAAACTTTCGAAGTTCAGGTCTATGGAAGCAAATGTATTGCACTTGACTGAAACGGAATTCTAGCTTTTGGATCGAAGGACGAGAGTCACATGATCCATAGCATAAGCGAGAGAATACCAAAATATGCGATAGGACAAAGTCCTTCTCGGCACTCTTGAGGACAATCCTCACATTACGTTACCAACCGTAAAGTTTTAACCAGATATTTAACAGCTATTCAATTTTAATAGGGAAGGTGGAAACGCGAGCCATTATTCTACAACTATTATGCAAATCACACTTTAGACACTGTTCAAAATTAATTGCACCGAGAATTAAACAGGTTAATTCAACAGTGCTCTCCCACTCAAATCAATATCTCTCATAATTGATTGTGAGCGATTCAAGATCCATATTACAATTCAACGCCAAGGATGTGTCCATCTCAAGTGACGAAAATTGCAATCGGTAGGCCAACTTGCCACTAGTCCGCGGGACCGTGCAAAAGATTACGTGTAAATCATTGCACATAGCAAGTACGTGATCACCGGTACGATGGCGGGCTTTCTTCCGGTGATCTGCCTCGCCTTTGAAATGCTTGCCTTTCTTTCGACATTGATGGTTGGTCGGAGAAATCGAGCTGCCCCAGGTACACATTCTTCCTGCATTTGTCAGGTATATACTTTCGGTGTAGCTACTAAACAGTGCGTGCATGCGTGGTATCCCTTGTTTGTTGTCCTGAAAGGTACTGAGAGCAGGCCAATCATGATGGTTACAAAAGCAAACATGCAGGTCAAATTCCTCCTGTCTGTGCTATCCCACACACGTATACCGTTTCCATTCCACAGCTGTAAAGTTTCTTCAACTAATGGCCTTAGGTACACATCAATGTCGTTGCCAGGTTGCTTAGGGCCTTGATGAGTACTGGCATTATAATGAACTTACGCTTCATGCACAGCCAAGGAGGAAGGTTATAGATACATAGAGTCAGGGCCAGGTGCTGTGATTGCTGCTTGCTCCCCGAAAGGATTAAAGCATCCGCGCTTAAACCCAAACCATACGTTCCTTGTCACCTGCAAACTCAGTCGCGTACTTTCTCTCGATTTTTCTTCACTGCGCCCGTCAGCGGGTGCTCTAAACTTCCGGTCTTTCTTACGGTCCTCTCTGTGCCGCATATAAACTTGGGCATGCTCTTTGTTTCTGAACAGACGTTTCAAACGTGGTTTTTAGGAGACATACCACATCACCTTGGCAGAACCCTCTTCTGGGGGCCTCGCCGTCAACATCACCAGGGTCATCTCGTCTGATCTTATACGCAATGACAACGCATACCGGGCATGCGTTCAAATCTGTACGCACCACGGGACAGGTTGCAGTCATTAGGATGCATGTATCTTCTGCACCTCAATCCTAGAGGGCATACGACCTCTTTGCTGCGTACGTACTGTCGGGCAATTCGTTATCCTTTGGAAGGTCTTCTTCATATTTTCAGTAGCTTCTCAAACCCTTGTCAGGCACAGCATTCTCTGCCTTCCACTGCAGCAATTCCAGTACGGTACCAAGCTTTGTGTTGCCATCTTCGCAATTGGGGTACAACCCCTTTTGGTGATCCTCTAACATGCAATGCGAATTTCAGCTTCTCCTTTTCACTTCGCACTGTCTCCTCTGCATCAACAATACCCGGTGGAGCAATCATCGGGCACATCGTCTGGTTCCTCTTGATCTTCAGCTTCCCCCGTTGCAGCATATCGTATTCAGGGGGCACATAGCTTGTCATCGTCCTCTTTTCTTCGCTGTCTCCTCATAACCCCTATTTTCCGTGCCTGGTCCAAACATTATAGTGTGGCATGGAACCCTTATAAAGCAAGGTGGGTGTGAAGGATTTTCGGTCAGAGTAAGACTTCGATTCCCACATATAGAGCATGGGAAACACATAAAACCATTTGCTTGTTTGCCTCAGCCACTTCGAGAAAATTATGCAGCCCTTAATATACTCGTAGGTGCGTCTGTCACCGGTACATCCATTGCCGGTTCATCTGCGTGCATTATTATAATTTTAGTGTGGTCAAAAACCATACAAAACATCATGACCAGATAAGTGACCCAAATTAATAGAAGTCATCATCACATTAAAACCAGAGTACATACATGTTCTCATTTGAACAACATATAGCTCTTCAGGCATCTAATTAAACCATACATTATTGAAACTATGGAAAACATTTCAATGCAACAACAAATGCGATCTATAATCGCAACCAGGTAACAATTGATCCAACGGCATAATGATACCAAGCCTCGGTTATGAAATGGCATATTTTCTATACCTTCTAATCTTGAAGCGCATTGCATCATCTTGATCTTGTGATCATCGATGACATCCGCAAACATATGCAACTCCAATATCATCTTCCCTCTCAATTTTTTTCTCATTTTTCCTTCAAGTAATTGTTTTCTTCTTCAACTAAATTAACCTCTCGACAATGGGTCGGCTGAATTTCCTGGTTCACCTACCCCCTAGATATAAAAAAAATCTATGTCACGTTGGTCGGCATAATTGTCATAAACAACAAATGAACAAATAGTTATAAAATATAATATATACCACACCGAATCATAGACAACAAGAGGGCCGACGGGGGCGGATACCAAAACCATCGCACTATATATAAAAAACAATAATAAAAGTAAGAAATTATACAGTATCTATGTAAATCATAACAAGTAAGATGTTTTCTTTAGAAAGAAGATAAGAACAGAGGCTCACCACGGTTTATGCCGGCGACGAGATCGGCGCGGGCGATCGACGGCGGTGATGAAGACGGGGACGGGACGTGACGGACCGCTAAACCTAGACAAATCTTGAGGAAAATGGGCTTGAAGGTCGAGTTTGGAGAGGGAGAAAGCTTAAGTAGTTTGCTCGGGATTCATCGAACACCTCATGTGATAGGAGGTGAGCTGAGAGCACCACAAACACCTCCCCTCGCCGGCCAGAAAAAAACAGAGTAGTGGAGTGCTCTGCTCGCGGGCGAGGGGTATATTAGGCACAACATTGGTCCCGGTTCGGGTTGAACCGGGACTAAAGGCCACCCTTGGTCCCGGTTCAGCCACGAACGGAGACCAATGGATGTGGGCCAGGAGCGAGGCCCATTGGTCCCGGTTTCGTGTCTGGAACCGGGACCATGCCCCACGAGCCCTGGCCGGCCCCTGGGCGCACGAAACCGGGAAGTATGCCCCCATGTGTCCCAGTTCTTGACTGAACCGGGACTAATGGGCTGGGCTGGCCTGGACCAAAGCCTGTTTTCTAACTGTGCTTGGAGGGCTAAGCATGCGGCGCTTGAGAGGAGATTTGGTTCTTATTTTGATGCATATGACTCTGTTGTCCAGCTCCTCGACACACTGCAGCAGCGGAATCAGGCACCTATATCGATATCCAAGACCTCTTCATGCCAAAATTCCCAAATGTGAGGGTGTGCATCGTTCTTCTTCTCTTTCGGTGTATGCATCGAAGCTTTCAGGAATTGCCGACCGGTGATATGTGTAGATGGTACTTTTCTCACTGGCAAGTACAAGGGTCGATCCTAACAGCCATAGGTCAAGACGGCCAAAATCAAGTTGTCCCACTCGCCTTGCTTTTGTGGAGAGTGAGAACATTGAAAGTTGGACATGGTTCTTCAGGCAGCGTGAAAATATCAGTTGTGAAGGAGAGCCCAATGTGGCATCCTTCATGACAGGCATGCAGGTTATACTCAGTGCGATAAGGACACTAACAAACCCAGGCCCTGAGGAACAAACTCCATTGCAGGACTTGCAGAGCCGTTGTGCATGTGCCATCTGGGGGCTAATTTTCTGCAGTTTAGAAATAAGAGCCTGATGAATTTGTTCAAAAACTCTTATGACAAGCAAACCAGTCATGGAAGTACCATTGATACGTGGCGACTTATGTGGGCAGCAGCAGACACGTTAGGGACAGGAAAGCTGGCAAGAGATGCAGCGTTGAGGGCACATGTTGAAGCAGTAGCTGCACAGTTGGCAACAGGATCAGCGGCCGTGGAGGAGGAGCCTGTTGGGTTATGTGACTGCCAGGCTTGACCCACTGGTACTAGGAGAAGGCTCGGAAGGTCGCATTAAAACCTTCGAGCAGTTGGATTGAGCATGAGCTCTGGAGAGGTGGTCTTTGCACATGACACAGTGAGCAAGGTATGGTGTCAGACAACCAACCCAGCGGAAACATACAACTTTGTCCTCAGAGGAAACCGCCGTTTGCCACTTACAGCCATCGTTGAGGGTATTTTCTATGGCACCGTGAAGTATTTCAGAGATAGACGTCAAAAAGCAGAGCAGCATATGTTGAAACAACCCGAATCACGTTACTGTGAAAGAGTGACGAAGTACATGGACAACAAGATGCAAAAAGCTAGGTACACAACTGTAGTTGCCATCGGTAATCAAGAGAGAAGGGGTGAGGTGCCTCCCTTAGTCAACAAAAATTCGGAATGTGCAAATGAGTTGAGGACGCATGAGGTGAAAATGGAAATGAAGCCTGGCCAACTTGTGAGTGCACATGCAACAAACCGAAATTAATTTCACCTACCTTGGCTCACAATGTACTTGCTGCTTGCGGGCCAGTTGGAATGGACGCAATATCGTTTCTGTCTCCATTTTTCTGAAAGAGTCTGTCCTCAATACCTGGACAGGGTGAGCTGATGGGTTTTCGATCAATGGGTAACTTCAACAAACGTCAACCCCGCTGAAAGGCGTTACATTCCAAACCCAGAGCATATGCGTACAAGTAGAGGTAGACGACAGTGTCAGCGCATCCGGAATGATTAGGATGAATCTGAAGCAGGAGGTCCGACTAGGCATGCATTCTATCAATGAATTTGGCCATAGGACACTTAATTGTCCCACTTTCGGCACTGCCAGTGGTACTGGTCATGGACGAGGCAACCGGGGACGAAGAGGAGGTAGAGGGGTAAGAGGGGAGGAAGAAGCTAAGCTAGCAGTACTATGTTATAAATTTGTATTAGTGTGGCACATGTTCTGAATTTGTATTAAGTGTGGCACTATGTTCTGAATTTGTATTAAGTGTGGCACTATGTTCTGAATTTGTATTAAGTGTGGCAACTATGTTTGAAATTTGTATTAATTGTCGCACTATGTTATGAATTTGTAATAAGTGTGCAACTATGTTTGAAATTTGTATTAAGTGTGACACTAGTCTGAATGTGTACTTAGTGTGGGACTAGTTCTCTATTTGTATTAAGTTGGGAACTATGTTGAAATTGGTATGTGCAGGATGGCGGGAATGTGGTTGCGAAGGGGAATTGATAGGGGTCATCGTGCTGCGATATGGTATGAGCGAAAGCTCAAGCCTCTGGTCACTCGCACTCCTCTGGAGTGTAGGGTAACGCAGCAGAAAACAAAAAAATTTCGCCCTAAGCCCAGCCCAGGACCACTATGGAGACTGCATACAAGGTTTGATCATTTTCGTTACCGAACTCGTAGCGCAGCGGAAGTAGAGTCGATGACGATCGGCGGTGCAAGATCCCGCAGCTAGGATTTCAACCTCCAACCGCGAGGATGTATACCCTCGTCTTCCTTCGGACAGCCTCCGGAGGCGGTCGACACGTCCACCAGACGAATGTGTCGCGGACAGCCCTTGGGAGGACTTCGAAACCCGAACGGTCACTCGGACAGCCCTTCGGGAGGACTCACAGAACTCGGACCGTCACTTGGACAGCCCTTCGGAGGCACTCGCGGAACAGCCCCTCGGGCACTAAGATCGAAACTACGACCCTCTACAGAGTTGCACACATACGGTGTCACCTATCCGGCAGGGCTTCGCCGTCCAGAACTAGTTCTGCCGGAACCAGACAGCCTTTCGGCTCTACGAAACTCTTTTCGTGGAGGGAGAGAGAAGCCAGATAACATCTTGGCATGTGTATGAGAGCAAGGGATGGGGAGAATGGCAGCCTTTCTCCTCCTTTTATAGCCAAGGCAAGGGGTGGGGTGGGATGTTGAAATACCAAAATACCCAAGCTTCATGTCACACATGAAAAAAGGCCATAATGGTAACACAAGGGGGGCACCAAGGGGACACCACCATGGCAGCCCTTGGGCCGGCCCACACCCTTGTCTCCCCATGGGGGGGGGGCCCCCCCAACAAGCCACCAACAAGTCTCCATGAACAGCATGCTCTAGACAAAAAGCACCCAAACATGCAACCCCCGATTGTGTCGTGGGCCTAGTGCCCCATCGCCGCTGAGACAAGATGTTTTCCGCGAAACTTTTCTGAAAAATTCCAGGAAGGTCCCAGGAACATTTCCGGACCCACTAAAATTATTTGGGCATGATCCGAAACATTTTCGGTGCGGTTGGGTTTCATCAGCGGAAAGCATTTAACAGCGGTACGGCAGTTTCGGAAATTTCGGTTTTCTCTCCGAAAATCCCAGAAGTTCCCAGACCAATTTTGGCCACCTCTGACAATTTCCAGGCGGTGCCGAAACCCTTTTTGACCAAAATAATATTCCGAAACAACTTTTCGGTTTTACCGAAACTCTTTCGGTGTTCTCTCTCTCGGAACTCTTCCGTTGTCTCCGAAAACATTTTCGGTGACTTCTCTCAGACTCCCTGTCTAGCGTTCAATAGATAGATTGACTTAAGCGTTGGTGACCCTAAGGTTCGGTGAAGTTAGACATGACCGGACATTTCCGATCAATGATCAGCATCGGAGCCGTGGACCCCATATTGACCCCTATACCCACACGAATGAATATTCGAGTGAACCTCCAGTTGCGTGTGCTATTCCTGTTGCTTCGCGATAGTTACAAATACCCGAGGTGAGACATGTTGGCATTCCCGTGGGTCAACAACTTGTCCACTATGTCTAGTTACTGTTACGTCTAGGTATTGTTCTCTTTTCTCGTTCCGTGTTCCGCATCCCCGTGATCAAATCACAAAGTGTTCGGCACGAACGTGATGGATACCGTAACACCGAGAGGGCCCAGAGATATCTCTCCATCGTTGGAGGAGTCAAATCCCAATTTGAGCTATCAAGTTACTTGGAATACTTTCCATGAAAACGTAAGCCGCATAATAGCCATCCAGTTACGGATGACGTTTAACAAACACCCAAAGTCATGAATCAAGCATGAAGAAACTCGATACTCTCATGGTCTGAGGAAATTATGCAAACGCGTAACCATCTCTGTGTTTAACCATTAACTTGTGACGAATGGAATTCATAGCAAAACATCAATCGGGTCGATTCAACACAAATGTTCTTCTAACATTGTGCCCATCAAAGTGTGTGGCATTAGACATGGCATGATTGGGAAAACATAATCATCATGCAACACTTGAGTAGTCTTAGAGGCAGACTAGGAATGACTTTTACCGTTTATTATTCCCCACGTGCAATGTGTTTTCCCCAGAGCCTTTATGGATATACGGGGCTCGGGACCACAGCAGTATAGCATGGAACATAAACAAATATGGAGCATGGAGATAAATAATAACATTTATTATGCCTCTAGGGCATATCCCTACGCACTCCCACTTGCACTAGAGTCAATAATCTAGTTAATGCTAATGCACTTTACACCTGTGGCACACCGGTGTAAATATGTTCACATGTGGTAAGCCTGATGTCCAACGGATCGACGACTTCAGCTCCGTGTGTATCTTGCGGATCCTCGCGTTTTACGCTTTCACAAAATCATATTTTGTGTGGAATTGGCTTGTAGTATGTGAAATCACAGGTCGAAACTGGATTCCTCAGAATGAGTTATGGAGCAACTAACTGCAGTAGTGTCCCATTGACAAAAGCCATCTTGGAACCATACCAAGTTCATGAATGAACTTATGATTCACATTTTCTTGTCGCTCGAAAGCGGTAAACATACTTAGCTCTATTATGAATTCGCCACAGTAATTTGTTTGGAAACCTTTCCAACTAACTGTGCCACCACATGTGTGTTACACAAAAACCCTTAACTTAAATCGAAAATCGCTTCGAGCATCGGCTGAAGAATGTATCGATGTAACCTTTTACAACGACTCTCTATGATCCGCTTGCGAGAAAACATGTATCAGTGCCTACTATAGTACTCAATGACCCCTTTTTCATTGTTGTCCCATGATCAGTACTTTTGATCACTTTGGTATCTATAATCGCAACAAACTTGGGGAGTATTGGACATATCTGGTTGTTTTACATAAATGGAATACATGATTATCCAAACACAAGAGTGTATGGATCTCATCATGTATTTTGCTCATCAGTGTTTTGGGACACAGAGTCTTGCAAAATCTCTTTCCATGTGACTCGGCAAGAACACTCCTTGACATTTTTAATGCTAAAAGGGTTTTAGATTTGTCAATATGTATCTTGCTCAACCTATTAGGTAAATCTATCTCCATAGATCATCATGCCTAATATAAAGGCTATTTAGCCCCAAGCACTTCATTGAAAAACTATTTCCAAATATGAAGTCCTAATCGTGTCAAGAAATTTAATTCCAATACCAATGGTGTCAAGCACACAAAGATTTTAGAAATATTATTATGCTCCCACGTTACTTTCTTGAATTATAAGCATCTTAGTATCATTGATGAAGTCAAAACTCCTTGACCATTTCATCATCAACAGAGAGATCAACTCCACTTTGCTCTTTCGTCCATCGCTGGAACTCTGAAGTTTGCACCCTTACTAGCATCTCTGGATTGATAAAATACTTGGACTGTAACAACTGAAAGTCCTTGGTTTCATTTCATCAGATGGAATCTTTTGTCTTCCATTGTTTTATATCTAATGATATTGAATATGTATTAATTGCTAGTTCAACCCGAACGACTTTAAGCATCGCTCGGTGAAGCAACCTCATCGTAGTCAACTCCTTGAACTTGTATATTGCAACAAGTCGAGCTTATGGATAAAACGTTTTTATTCGTATCAGTTATAGTTCCATAAATATTCGTCAGACTCTAAGTCTTCCGAAAGGTGTATCAAGGTTTTAATCTTGAATCACTTATATGGAAACTATCTCGGATTGTATTGGCATTTAGCAATTCGGAGTCAGGGCCCATCAACGCTTCCTGTGTACGTAGGGTATCTGTTGTCTAACAAACAATATCGAAAGGGATTTTATTTTTTTGAAAATCATGTTGAACTCCGACTTTTGCGTGTGTGATCAAAATGAACCATTCATCAAGCAACATCATCAATTTTAACCCCTTTCTGACTTCATCTGTTATTTTTATGCATGTTACTGATTTTTTGTGAGACTAAAACCCTGAAATTGAAAGCACTTCAAATGAATCTGAAGAGGTTGAAAATGAGCATTGAATCTCCTTTCACCCACATACGCATGTGACTAAAAGTTGAGGAGGGTACGGAAAAAAACTGGATGCACTTCGTGTACAAAATGGACAATCTCTTTCGAAGTATCAGGGTTTTGGACGAAAACTCATCTGTTACAGGGATTTCATTTTTTGAACTATTTGAACTCCACACTTTTTGTGTGGCTCAAAATGAACCATTTTAAAGCCAACATCATCAATTTTCAAACCCTTTCTGAGTTTCACTGTTATTGTCCATGCATTTATGATTTTTTGTGAGCTAAATGACCTGAAAAATTGAAAAGCATTCAATGAACTCTGAAAGAGGTTGAAAATTGGCATATATATCATTTCACCCAATAGCATGTGTACTAACAAGTTGGAGAGGGTTACGGCAAAAACTGATGCACTTCGTGACAAAATGGACAATCTCTTTCGAAGAAGTTTCGGACAAAAATCACTGTTACAAAGGGATGGTCAGTTTTTGAACTAATTTTGAAATCCAGACTGTTGTTGTGTGCTCAAAATGAAACCATTCAAGCCAATCATCAATTTCTAACCTTTCGACTTCAAGTCTGGCTTACTTTTATTGCTTGTGTCCTTGCTTATTGACGCCGTAACCAGGAGATATTCTTCATCGCTTAACAGGGTGCTTGGGTTCAGCCTTGACTTTGAAGGAGGAGGAATGTAAGAAACTTTTCATAATCTATCAAGACATGTCTGTTCTAACCCCTCCACTCCACGATTGTCTCTTTTCCCTGAAAGAACTAGGTGCGCTTTGGCTCATCGTATGATGTTTCGCGTCCTTATCTTTTCTTTTTCTCGGTTTGGTAGAATGTCCTTCACATAGATGAAAACCTGCGCCACATCATTGGCTAGGAGAATGGTTCGTCTGTGTACCAAAGATTGTTCAGATCCAGTTTGTCATTCCGCAATGTGGTCTACACTGTACCCTGCATCCTGACCTGATTGACCCATTTGCGCACTTAAACAAGGGACCTTAAATCATGTCGTAGTCAAGTCCCATTTGTCCACTATGTAACCATAATATGTGTCCCCTTTCCCCTCTGGTTGCTGCATCAAAGCGGACACCACTGTTTGGTATAGTGCTCGTTTGATCTTGGGCGATCATGTAAAATTATTCCCATTTATCTCGTATCGTTAGTAGTCAAACAGTACGAAGATGGCCCGCTGGACAACGAGTCACAGCTCATCAAACAGTGTGTCACCTCTGAGATGTGTTTCACAACAAACTGACGAAGTCCTGATGTGTTCACATGTAATCCAGTGCGCACACTGCTCCGGGTGTTTGGAGCGCAGAATGTTCTTGTGTCATCGAATACGGGGTCACCAAGGTAGAGTTCGTGTAGAAACTGTTGTAGGTGCTGAGACCAAGAATGCCAGTACCCTGCATATTATGAGTCCCCTCCTAGCTGCCTTTTCCAGTCAGTTCTCCCCTCATTACTCCGATTTGAGGGAGACAACAATCGTTTAAGGTCAGGATGAAGTCAACACAAAACCCCAAGACATCTCTCGTTTGATGGCCCATGAGATGCTTCCCTTCTGGCCTAGCGCGGTTACGGGACATATTTCTTAGGACTACCATGGAACCTTCAAAAGGGGACATATTGTGTGAGAAATACGGGGCCAGAACGACAAATCTCTCGATAGAGAACTAGGACGTGCGTCATGATATTTGAAGGAAGGATGGTGGAACACCAGCTCAAAACTGACAAGAATTCGCCACAATCACTCCTTAGCATTGTAGGATTGGGTCGATCACCTTCTGAGAGATTGCATTGAGGAAGCAATAGCCTTCCACAATGGCAAACGAACGTTTTCCGTTAGAAGCCCCCTCAATGAACGGATAGCAGTAGTGCGTCATAATCACTGGCAGTCATGAGACTTTAGTTATGAAAACCCTTTTTCCTCTGCCATATTATTATTCCATTTATATCGACGAGAAGAAGCCAGACGGGACCTTCTAACTGAGCAGGCATTCAAGAAGATTTCCTCTCTTCTTTGGTAAGAGCAGACTAGCAGGGACCTTCAACTGCTTTGGAGGCATCCCGTCTTTTTTGGGCCAACGTTGCAGGTCCCTCCGTGCTTCGATGTATTCTTTTGTCTTTCCATACACGCCAAGAAAGCCTAGCAGGCTTCACGCAAAGGTTCTTGTCACGTGCATACGCGATTGAAGAGCGGGACTCTAGGTCTTCCAGTGGGGTAGGTCCACACCAAAATATAGATTCTCTTCCACATGGAGAGCGTCCTCAGTGGTATTCGGAACAGACTAGTCACCGGGACCCAGTTCAAAGATTACGTGTAAATCATTGACCCATAGCAAGTACGTGATCACCGCGCGATGGCGGGCTTCTTTCCGGTGATCTGCCTCGGCCTTTGAAAATGCTTGCCTTTCTTTCGACATTGATGGTTAGGTCGGAAGAAATCGAGACTGCACCCAGTACCACATTCTCATGCATTGTCAGGGTATATTACTTCGGTGTCAGCTATCAAAAGTGCGTGATGCGTGGTATCCTTGTTTGTTGTCCTGAAAGGTACTGAGAGCAGGCCAATCATGATGGTTACAAAAGCAACGACATGAGGTTCAAATTCCTCCTGTCTGTTATCCCACACACGTATACCGTTTCCATTACCACAGCTGTAAAGTTTTCAAACTAATGGCCTTAGGTACACATCAATGTTTTTTGCGTTGCCAGGTGCTTAGGGCCTTGAATGAAGTACTGGCATCATAATGAACTTGCTTCATGCACAGCCAAGGAGGAAGGTTATAGATACATAGAGGTCAGGGCCAGGTGCTGTGATGCTGCTCATGCTCCCGAAAGGATTAAGAGCAATCCGCGCTTTAAACCCAAACCATACGTTCCTTGTCACCTGCAAACTCAGTCGGTACTTTCTCTCGATTTTTCTTCAACTGCGCCCGTCAGCGGGGTGCTCTCAAATCGGTCTTTCTTACGGTCTCTCTGTGACACGCAATAAACTTGGCCATGCTCTTTGTTCTGAACAGACGTTTCAACCGTGGCTTACTAGGAGCATACCACATCACTTGGCAGGAACCCTCTTCTGGGGGCCTCGCGTCAACATCACCGAGGGTCATCCGTCTGATTCTTATACCGCAATGACAACGCCATACCGGGATGGTTCAAATCATGTACGCACCCACGGGACAGGTTTTGCAGTCATTAGGCAATGCATGTATCTCTGCACCCAATCCTAGAGGCATAGACCTCTGCTGCGTAGTCTGTGGGCATTCGTTATCCTTTGGAGTCTTCTTCAATATTTCAGTAGCTTCTCAAACCCTTGTTAGGCAACCAGGCAGTCTCTGCTTCCACTTGCAGCCAATTCCAGTGACGGTCCAAGCTTTGTGTTGCATCTTGCAATTGGGGTACAACCCTTTGGTGATCCTCTAACATGCAATGGAATTTCAGCTTCTCCTTTTCACTTTCGCACTGTCTCTTGCATCAACAATACACCGGTGGAGAATTATCGGGCACATCGTCTGGTCCTCTTGATTCTTCAGCTTCACCCCGTTGCAGGCATAATCGTATTCGGGGGCACAGTAGTTGTCAGTCGTCCCTCTTCTTCTTCGCGGTTTCCTTCATAACCCCTATTCTTCCGATGCCTGGTCCAAACATTATAGTGTGGCATGGAACCCTTATAAAGAGGGGGGTGAAGGATTTCCGGTCAGAGTAAGACTTCGTTTCCCACATATAGAGCATGGACAAACACATAAAACCATTTGCTTGTTTGCCGCTCAGCCCTCACCTTCAGGAGAAAATTATGCACCCCTTAGATATACTCGGAGGTATGCGTCTGTCACCTTTTGTTTGTTTACATCATTGCCGTCATTCTGCGTGCATTATATAATTATAGTGTGTCAAAAACCATTACAACATCATGACCAGATAAGTGACCCCAAATGAATAGAAAGTGCTCATCACATTAAAACCAAAGATACATACATGTTCTCATTGAACAACAGATAGCTCTTCGAGGCATCTAATTAAACCATACATTATTGAAACTATGTGAAAACCATTCCAATGCAACAACAAATGCGATCATAAATCGCAACCAGGGTAACAATTGATCCAACGGCATAATATACCAAGCCCGGTATTGAATGGCAGATTGTTCTATACTTCTAATCTTGAAGCGCATTGCATCCCAATCTTGATCTTGTGATCATCGATGACATCCGCACAACATGCAACTCCAAATCATCTTCCTCCTCTCAAATTTTTTCACATTTTTCCTTCAAAGTAATTGTTTTCTTCTTCAACTAAATTAACCTTCCTCGACATAGGGTCGGCTGAATTTCCTGGTTCACCTACCCCTAGATAATAAAAAAAAAAAAAAAAAAATCTATGTCACGTTGGTCGCATAATTGTCATAAACAACACAATGAACAAAATAGTTAAAAATATAATATATACCACTAGGCCGAATAATAGACAACAGAGGGCGACGGGGGCGTGATACAAAACCATCGCACTATATATAAAACAAAACAATAAATAAAAGTAAGAAAATTTATACAAGATCTATGTAAATCATAAAAGAAGATTGTTTTTTTAGAAAGAAGATAAGCAACAGAGGCTCACCACGGTTTATGCCGGACGACGAGATCGAGCGCGGGCGATCGACTGGCGGTGATGAACGGGGACGGGACGTGACGGACCGCTAAACCTAGACCAAATCTTGAGGAAAATGAGGCTTGAAGGTCAGAGTTTGGAGAGGGAGAAAGCTTAAGTAGTTTGTCGGGATTCATCGAACACCTCATGTGCATAGGAGGTGAGCTAGTAGAGCACCACAAACACCTCCCCTCGCCGGCCAGAAAAATAACAGAGAGTGGAGTTGCTCTGCTCGCGGGCGAGGGGTTATATAGGCAAACATTGTCCCGGTTCGGGTTGAAACGGGACTAAGGCCACCCTTGGTCCCGGTTCAGCCACGACGAGGACCAAGGATGTGGGCCAGGAGCGAGGTCCCATGGTCCCGGTTTCGTTGTCTGGAATCTCCGGGACCATGCCCCACGAGCCCTGGCAGGCCCCCTGGGCGCCACGAAACCGGGACGTATGCCCCATGTGTCCCATTACTTGACTGAACCGGGGACTAACTGGCCTGGGCTGGCTTGACCAAAGCCTGTTTTCTAAGTGGCTTGGAGGGCTAAGCATGCGGCGCTTGGAGAGGAGATTTGGTTCTTATTTTGAGTGCATATGACTCTGTTGTCCAGCTCCTCGACACACTGCAGCAGCGGAACCAGGTCACCTATAATCGATATCCAAGACCTCTCATGCCAAAATTCCCAACTGTGAGGCGTTTTGCTGCATCGTCATCTTCTTCTCTTTCGGTGTATCATCGAAGCTTTCAGGATGCCGACGGTTGATATGTGTAGATGGTACTTTCTCTCACTGGCAGATGTACAAGGGTCGATCCTAACAGCCATGAGGTTCAAGACGGCAAAATCAAGTTGTCCCACTCGCTTGCTTTTGTGGAGGAGTGAGAACATTGAAAGTTGGACATGGTTTCTTCAGGCAGGTGAAAATATCAGTTGTTGAAGGAGAAAGCCCAATGTGGCATCCTTCATGAAGGCATGCAGGTATACTCAGTGCGGATTAAGGACACTAAAAACCCAGGCACGAGGAAAACAAACTCCATCTGCAGGACTGCCAGAGCCGTTGGTGCTGATGCATTGGGGGCTAATTGATTCTGCAGTTTAGAAATAAGAGCCTGATGACATTTGTTCAAAAAACTCTGATGAGCAAGCAAACCAGTCATGGAAGTACATTTGTACGTGGCGACTTTAATGTGTGGCAGCAGCGACACGTTAGGACAGAAGCATGCGACAAGAGATGCAGCGTTGAGGGCACATTTGAAGCATAGAGAGTAGCTGCACAGTTGGCAACATGGATCAGCGGCCCGCTGGAGGAGGGAGCCTGTTGGGTATGTGACCTGCCAGGCTGACCCACCTGAGGTACTAGGAGAAGGCCGGAAGGCGATTAAAACCTTCGAGCAGTGGATTGAAGCATGAGCCTCTGGAGAGGTGGTTCTTTGACGACATGACACATGAGCCCAAGGTATGGTGTCAGACAACCAACCTGCGGAAACATACAACTTTTCCTCAGAGGAAACCGCCGTTGCCACTTACAGCCATCGTGAGGGGTATTTTCTATGGCACCGTGGAAGTATTCAGAGATAGACGCAAAAAAGGCGGCAGCAGCATATGTTTGAACAAAACCCGAATCACGTTACTGTGAAAGAGGACGAAGTACAATGGACAACAAGATGAAAAAGCTACGGTACACAACTGTAGTTTGCCATCGGAATCAAGAGAGAAGGGTGAGGGTGCCCCTCTTCCGCTTAGTCAACAAAAATTCGGAAGTGTGCAAATGAGTTGGGACGACATGAGGTGAAAATGGAATGAAGCCTGGCCAAACTTTGTGAGTGCACATGCAACAAAACCGAAATTAATTTCACTACATTGGCTCACATTGTACTTGCTGCTTGCGGGGCAGGTTGGATGGACGACAAATGTTCTGTCTCCATTTTTTCTGAAAGAGTCGTCCTCAATTACCTGGACAGGGTGAGCTGGATGGGTTTTCGATCAATGGGGTAACTTCAAAACGTCAACCCGCTGAAAGGCGTTACATTCCAGAACCCAGAGTATGCGTACAAGTAGAGGTAGACGACAGTGTACAGCGCACGGAATGATTAGGATGAATGTGAAGCAGGAGGTCGGACTAGCAATGCATTTTTCTATGCAATGAATTTGGCCATAGGACACCTAATGTCCCACTTTCGGCACTGCCAGGGCTAACTGGTCATGGAAGAGGCCAACCGGGGGACGAAGAGGAGGTAGAGGGTAAGGGGGAGGAAGAAGCTAAGGCTAAGCAGTACTATGTATAAATTGTATTAGTGTGGCACATGTTTTCTGAATTGTATTAAGTGTGGCACTATGTTCTGAATTTGTATTAAAAAAGGTGTGGCCTATGTTCTGAATTTGTATAAGTGTGGCAAACTATTGTTTGAAATGTATTAAGTTGTCAGCACTATGTTATGAATTTGTAATAAGTGTGCGCAACTATGTTGAATTGTATTTTAAGTGTGACACTAGTCTGAATTGTCTTAGTGTGGGACATAGTTCTATTTGTATTAAGTGTGGCAGAACTAGGTTGAAATGGTATGTGACAGGATGGCGGGGGAATGTGGTGCGAATGGGGAATTGAAGGGGTCATCGATGCTTGCGATTGGTATGGCGAAAAGCTTCAAGCCTCTGGTCACTCGCACTCCTCGGAGTGTAGGGTAACGCAGCAGAAAACAAAAAAATTTCCGCCCACGCACCAGCCCAGGACCACTATGGAGACTGCATACAAGGTTTGATCATTTTCGTTACCGACTCGTAGCGCAGTGGAAGTAGAGTCGATGACGATCGGCGGTGCAGATCCCCGCAGCTAGGATTTCAACCTCCAACCGCGAGGATGTATACCCTCGTCTTCCTTCGGACAGCCCTCCGGGAGGCGGTCGAACAGTCCACCGGACGATGTCGCGGACAGCCTTGGGAGGACCTTCGAAACCCGAACGGTCACTCGGACAGCCCTTCGGGAGGACTCACAGAACTCGGACCGTCACTTGGACAGCCCTTCGGGAGGCACTCTCAACAGCCCCTCGGGCACTAAGATCGAAACTACGACCTCTCTACAGAGTTGCACACATACGGTGTCACCTATCCGGCAGGGCTTCGCCGTCCAGAACTAGTTCCTGCCGGAACCCAGACAGCCTTTCGGCTCTACGAAAACTCTTTTCGTGGAGGGAGAGAGAAGCCAGATAAACATCTTGGCATGTGTATGAGAGCAAGGGATGGGGAGAATGGCAGCCCTTCTCCTCCTTTTATAGGCCAAGGCAAGGGGTGGGGTGGGATGTTGAAATACCAAAATACCCAAGCTTCATGTCACACATGAAAGGGCATAATGGTAACACAAGGGGGGCACCAAGGGGACACCACCATGGCAGCCCTTGGGCCGGCCCACACCTTGTCTCCCCATGGGGGGGGGGCCCCCCAACAAGCCACCAAATAGTCTCCATGAAACATGCATGCTCTAGACAAAAAGCCACCCAAACATGCAACCCCCGATTCGTGGGATCTGTCCCCTCGCGCTGAGACAAGATGTTTTCCGCGAAACTTTTCTGAAAAATTCCAGAAGGTCCCAGAACATTTCCGGCACCCCTAAAATTATTCTGGGCATGATCCGAAACATTTTCGGTGCGGTGGGTTTCATCAGCGGAAAGCATTAACAGCGGTTACGGCAGTTTCGGAACATTTCGGTTTTTTCTCCGAAAATTCCCAGAAGTTCCCAGACCAATTCTGGCATCCTCTGAAAATTTCCAGGCGGTGCCGAAACCCTTTTGACCAAAAATATATTCCGAAACAACTTTTCGGTTTTACCGAAACTCTTTCGGTGTTCTCTCTCTCGGAACTCTTCCGTTGTCTCCGAAAACATTTTCGGTGACTTTCTCTCAGACTCCCTGTCTAGCGTTCAACAGATAGAGACCTTAAGCGTGGTGACCCTAAGGTTCGGTGAAGTATAGACATGACCGGACACTTTCTGATCAATGATCAGCATCGGAGCCGTGGACACCCATATTGACCCCTATACCCACACGAATGAATATTCGAGTGAACCTCCAGTTGCCGTGTGCTATTCCTGTTGCTTCGCGATATGTTACAAATACCCGAGGTGAGACATGTTGGCATTCCCGTGGATCAACAACTTGTCCACTATGCTAGTTACTGTTACGCGGTATTGTTCTCTTTTCTCGTTACCGTGTTCCGGCATCCCCGTGATCAAATCACAAAGTGTCTGGCCAGACGATGATGGATACCGTAACACCGAGAGGGCCCAGAGATATCTCTCCATCGTTGGAGGAGCAAATCCCAATCTTGAGCTATCAAGTTACTTGACATACTTTCCCATGAACCGTAAGCCGCCGTAATAGCCATCCAGTTACCGGATGACGTTTAACAAACACCCAAAGTTCATGAATCAAGCATGAAGAAACTCGATACTCTCATGGTCTGAGGAATTATGCAAACGTTAACCATCTCTGTGTATTAACCATTAACTTGTGACGAATGAATCTCATAGCATAAACATCAATCGGGTCGATTCAACACAAATGTTCTTCTAACATTGTGCCCTCAAAGTTGCTGGCATAGACATGCCCATGATTGGGAAAACATAATCATCATGCAACACTTGAGCTAGTCTTAGAGGCATGACTAGGAATACATTTTACCGTTATTATTCCACACGTGCAATGGTTTTCCCCAGAGCCTTTATGGATATACGGGCTCGGGAACCACAGCAGTTATAGCATGGAACATAAACATAATAATGAGCATGGAGATAAATAATAACATTTATTATGCCTCTAGGGAATATCTCCTACAGACTCCCACTTGCACTAGAGTCAATAATCTAGTTAATGCTAATGCACTTTACACTGTGGCACACCGGTGTAAATATGCTTCACATGTGGTATAGCCTGATGTCCAACGGATCTGACGACTTCAGCTCCGTGTGTATCTTTGCGGATCCTCGCGTTTTACGCTTTCACAAAATTCATATTTTGTGTGGACTTGGCTTTGTAGTATGTGAATCACAGGTCGAACCTGGATTCCTCAGACATGAGTTATGGAGCAACTACCTGCAGTAGTGTCCCATTGACAAAAGCCATCTTGGAACCATACCAAGTTCATGAATGAACTATATGATTCAACATTTTCTTGTCGCTTCGAAAGCGGTAACATACTTAGCCTCTATTATGAATTCGCCACAGTAATTTGTTGGAAACCTTTCCAACTAACGTGCCACCACATTGTGTGTTACACAAAACCCTTAACTTAAATCGAAAATCGCTTCGAGCATGGCTGAAGATGTATCGATGTAACCTTTTACAACGAACTCTTCATGATCTCCGCTTGCGAGAAAACATGTCATCAGTGCTACTATAGTACTCAATGACCCTTTTTCACTGTTGTCCCATGATCAGTACTTTGATCACTTTGGTATCTATACTCGCAACAAACTTGGGGAGTATTGGACATATCTGGTTGTTTTACATACCATGGAATACATGATTAATCCAAACACAAGAGTGTATGGATCTCCATCATGTATTTGCTCATCAGTGTTTTGGGACACGAGTCTTGCAAAAACTCTTTCCATGTGACTTCGGCAAGAATCACTCCTTGACATTTTTAATGCTAAAAGGTTTTAGCATCTTGTCAATATGTATCTTGCTCAGCCCTATTAGGTAAATCTATCTCCATAGATCATCATGCCTAATATAAAGGCTATTTAGCCCAAGCACTTCATTGAAAAACTATTTCCAAATATGAAGTCCTAATTCGTGTCAAGAAATTTAATTCCAATTACCAATTGTGTCAAGCACACAAGTTTTTAGAAATATTATTATGCTCCCACTTACTTTCTTGAATTATAAGCATCTTCGTATCCATTGATGAAGTCAAAACTCCTTTGACCATTTCATCAAAACATGAAGATTCCAACTCCACTTTGCTCTTTCGTCCATCGCTGGAACTCTGAAGTTTGCACCCTTACTAGCATCTCTGGATTGATAAAATACCTTGGACTGTAACACATGCAAGTCCTTGGTTTCATTTCCATCAGATGGAAATCCTTTTGTCTTCCATTGTTTTATATCTAATGATATGAATATGTATAATTGCTAGTTCAACCCAGAACCGACTTTAAGCATCGCTACGGTGAAGCAACCTCATCGTAGTCAACTCCTTGAACTTGTATATTGCAACAAGTCGAGCTTATGGATTAAAAACTTTTATTCGTATCAGTTATAGTTCCATAAATATTCGTCAGACTCTAAGTCTTCCGAAAGGTGTATCAAGGTTTTAATCTTGAATCACTTATATGGAAACTATCTCGGATTGTATTGGCATTTAGCCAATTCCGGAGTCAGGGCCCATCAACGCTTCCTTGTGTATCGTAGGTATACTGTTGTCTAACAATAATACTCGTTTGCGCACCTGAGAGGTTGCACGAGCCTTGCCCACGTGGTTCAGCTGCAAGTTCGATCGAAGTCCATACATTTTTTGTAGAGACTTTCGTATCAGTCGCAGTAGGAAACTCTGGAATTACTTCCAAGGTCTCTTTCCTTTGACCTGATGACGAAGATACTGTTTATCTCGTCGAGTTGCACTATTCTCCACTCACCTTTTGAAAGAACCATTTTCTTCAAAAAAGCATACCGTTCTTTGTGGCAAACTATTTGCCTCGGTTATAGTGAGGGGAGGAATACCCAATTACTTGGGATAACCTACAAAGTAGCACTTGTCTGATTTGGAATAGGTTTGTAACCTTTTACACAAGCCCCATATTCCAAATGTTAAGAAAAGATACAACATGGTTGGGGTACCATACCATGGCGTCATTTCAACAGACCTGATGGAGCTCTTTCAGTGTAAAAGCCGCAGTCTCTAAAGCATCACTTTAAAAGGGATAATGGCAATTTATTTAGTCATATTTGATCTTACATGTCATAAATGGTTCGATTACATCTTCACGGACTTTCACTTGCCAGTGGTGTTCCGGGAGGTGCAAGTTATGAAACCCCTTTCCACAACTCATCAGACATTCGCTAAAATTGTAACTCAAATATTCCTTTCTGCAATCCAATTGTAGAAACATAATTTCTTGTTACAATAACTTCTACTTCATTGTCGAAAACCTTTTGACTGAATTCAAAAGATCTAGACTTACGTATCATCAATAAATATCCATATATCTACTTGAGTCATTTCTGAAGATAGATAAATCCACTACTTGCAACAACATTTATTGGACTACATACATCATGATGCATGATCACCAATACGTTCTTTGTTCGTTCCTTATGGCCTGTGAACGGTATTTTAGTCACTTCACTTTTCGGAGAAAAGTTGCAAGTGTCAGATGATTCAAAATCAAATGACTTCAAAATCCATCATAATGGAATTTTCCATGCGGGTTTCTCCAATGTGACCAAATGCAGTGCCACACTTGTGTGGTATTCTTTTAGTCTTGCGACATTTAGCGTCAGTGTTATGGATGTATCATATTACCATCAATATTCATAATTTACGTCCCATCTGGATGGAAGCATGGCCCTTCATGTTATTCATAATACTGAACAACAATTGCTCTTTTATGAACAACCCTTTTGCAACAAACATTTTGCAATGGGCTAGAGTGTATGAAACTCTAAAATGAATTATTAAAGTAAATCCAGAGGTAATATATTAATATCATTATTCATAACATACATCTCATTCTCAATGAAAGTATGGCCCTTATGTTATTCATAACTTCGAACATCAAAAGTTCTCTTATGAACAACCTTCTTGCAAGATACCTTATGCAATGGGCTAGAGTTTGTGAAACTCTAAATGAATTATGAAAATAAATACAGACGGTAATACACCGATGGAAGGTATAGTAACATTTTACTATGTTCCCTGTGTATACCAAAACCTCATTCTTGGCTAGTCTTTCAGGCCATAGTAGTTCTTACATCGAGTTGCAACAGAATGCAATCGAGCGGGTATATTTGTGATTAACTCACAATACCCAAGAATTAGTGATTAACAATTTAATCATAATTCCCAAGAACTATATCTTTGACCAGCCTTCTATACATCAAAAACTTGTATGACATTCATACTTGAGCTGGATATTCCAGTCTTCTCTCTTTTTGCCTTTATACTTCTAACAGTTTAACTTTTAGTATTTCTCCTACTCTCAGAAGCACCCAACTTAAGAGTGGCATTAGCCCTGGACTTCCTAGGAGTGAAAGTTTCACTAACACCCTTCGGACACTTCCATTATCTTTAAGTTGTTGTTTTATTCACCTTTCATCATATGACAGGCGTTCTACTGGATCCCTCTCTTATCAGTCTAATGCATAGTAAACTCCTTTACTAATAGTTTGCAAACAAACATTGCTTTGGATATCTCATATCTTTTAGCCTTTGTCTGTCTCTGAAAATGATTTTCAGATTCCATGAATATCACATAACTATCCAAACTTTCGAAGTTCAGGTCTATGGAAGCAAATGTATTGCACTTGACTGAAACGGAATTGTAGCTTTTGGATCAAAGGACGAGAGTCACATGATCCATAGCATAAGCGAGAGAATACCAAAGTATGCGATAGGACAAAGTCCTTCTCGGCACTCTTGAGGACAATCCTCACATTACGTTACCAACCGTAAAGTTTTAACCAGATATTTAACAGCTATTCAATTTTAATAGGGAAGGTGGAAACGCGAGCCATTATTCTACAACTATTATGCAAATCACACTTTAGACACTGTTCAAAATTAATTGCACCGAGAATTAAACAGGTTAATTCAACAGTGCTCTCCCACTCAAATCAATATCTCTCATAATTGATTGTGAGCGATTCAAGATCCATATTACAATTCAACGCCAAGGATGTGTCCATCTCAAGTGACGAAAATTGCAATCGGTAGGCCAACTTGCCAATCACATCTCTATGTGACTCTTGTTCATCTTTCGATGGGCGTGTTCCGAGCTCAGGACGCTCCTCCAGAACATCAAGACAACCAAGTGATCTTGCTGCGAGGTCTCAACTCACCCGCCTCACACTTCCCTAATCGTTCGCACCCATGTGTCCATGTGATGCCCCGAAAAGTTAGGTGCCGTGACGGTGCTACACTTGGGAGAACACTAACTACTTGATATTTTTGTGAGAGATCACCCTAATAAAAGCGACTACCGCGCAATCAAAAAGGGTTCATCATAAGGGATAAACATCTCAGGCAATTCATAATAGCATGATATGGTATAGCCCTTTCTGACGGAGAAGTCTTGTATTTCTTCATCTTCGGCATTCGCGTCGGTGTTCACCTTCGCGAAGATTGCCACCACCATGTCGATGCACCAGATAATATTGCTATCTTTATAGCTAATAAAATAATGCATTACAACAAGGTTGACACGCAGGTCATTAAAGTGCAATCATATGGCTCCAGCCATCATGCCGAATCATGACACGCAGGTCATGTTAATAAATTTACATTATATAGTCATCTCATACATAATCAAATTATTATGAGCACTGCTATACCACATCATATGCACATGCAAACCCTCCTGCAAAACCAAGTTAGACGCCTCTAATTGGATCATGCAAAAACTTGTTTTACGTGGCTTCTAAGGTTTCGAAACAAACCGAAGCTACCAACGTCCATCATCAAGTATGATATTAAGTCGCTAGATTAACAATGCGGGGTGTATGAAACATGAGATAATAAAATCTCGAGCCCCATACTGAACTTCGTCATACGCATGACCCCCGTGCAGATCATATCTGCATTGCCCTTTCGTCTGCGAAACATCCATCTTTCTTTAACTAAAGTGGAACCCAAAGAACTGTTAGCACTTCGTTGATCTGTCAATCAGCATACTCAGGAGCAGCATGAAAGGATCGCGGATTGCCAGAACTTTGTGAGATTCCACAATGCTGTCAAGATCAGGACTACGCAAATTCAAGGGAAGCAACAAGAACATCGGGTAACATATTTCATCTGCTACCCGCACAAATAATTTTCAGTAATAGAACTCATCTACTACCTAATTATATTGTGCAACACCCATACATCTCTATGTATTCTAGATCGCAACCTGCATCTACGCATAGCACGGCTCATGATGCCACTGTAGGGTAACGCAGCAGAAAACAAAAATTTTCCGCCCCACGCACCAGCCCAGGACCACTATGGAGACTGCATACAAGGTTTGATCATTTTCGTTACCGACTCGTAGCGCAGTGGAAGTAGAGTCGATGACGATCGGCGGTGCAGATCCCCGCAGCTAGGATTTACAACCTCCCAACCGCGAGGATGTATACCCTCGTCTTCCCTTCGGACAGCCCTCCGGGAGGCGGTCGAACAGTCCACCGGACGATGTCGCGGACAGCCCTTCGGGAGGACCTTCGAAACCCGAACGGTCACTCGGACAGCCCTTCGGGAGGACTCACAGAACTCGGACCGTCACTTGGACAGCCCTTCGGGAGGCACTCTCGAACAGCCCCTCGGGCACTAAGATCGAAACTACGACCTCTCTACAGAGTTGCACACATACGGTGTCACCTATCCGGCAGGGCTTCGCCGTCCAGAACTAGTTCCTGCCGGAACCCAGACAGCCTTTCGGCTCTACGAAACTCTTTTCGTGGGAGGGAGAGAGAAGCCAGATAACATCTTGGCATGTGTATGAGAGCAAGGGATGGGGAGAGTGGCAGCCCCTTCTCCTCCTTTTATAGGCCAAGGCAAGGGGTGGGGTGGGATGTTGAAATACCAAAATACCCAAGCTTCATGTCACACATGAAAGGGCATAATGGTAACACAAGTGGGGCACCAAGGGGACACCACCATGGCAGCCCTTGGGCCGGCCCACACCTTGTCTCCCCATGGGGGGGCCCCCCCCAACAAGCCACCAACATGTCTCCATGAAACATGCATGCTCCCTAGACAAAAAGTCACCAAACATGCAACCCCCGATTCGTGGGATCTTGTCCCCTCGCGCTGAGACAAGATGTTTTCCGCGAAACTTTTTCTGAAAAATTCCAGAAGGTCCCAGAACATTTCCGGCACCCTCTAAAATTATTCTGGGCATGATCCGAAACATTTTCGGTGCGGTGGTTTTCATCAGCGGAAAGCATTAACAGCGGTTACGGCAGTTTCGGAACATTTCCGGTTTTTCTCTCCGAAAATTCCCAGACCAATTCTGGCATCCTCTGAAAATTTCCAGGCGGTGCCGAAACCCTTTTTGACCAAATAATATATTCCGAAACAACTTTTCGGTTTTACCGAAACTCTTTCGGTGTTCTCTCTCTCGGAACTCTTCCGTTGTCTCCGAAACATTTTCGGTGACTTTCTCTCAGACTCCCTGTCTAGCGTTCAACAGATAGATGACCCTTAAGCGTGTGACCCTATAGGTTCGGTGAAGTATAGACATGACCGGAACACTTTCTGATCAATGATCAGCATCGGAGCCGTGGACACCCATATTGACCCCTATACCCACACGAATGAATATTCGAGTGAACCTCCAGTTGCCGTGTGCTATTCCTGTTGCTTCGCGATATGTTACAAATACCCGAGGTGAGACATGTTGGCATTCCCGTGGATCAACAACTTGTCCACTATGCTAGTTACCTCGTTACCGGTATTGTTCTCTTTTCTCGTTACCGTGTTCCGGCATCCCCGTGATCAAATCACAAAGTGTCTGGCCAGACGATGATGGATACCGTAACACCGAGAGGGCCCAGAGATATCTCTCCATCGTTGGAGGAGCAAATCCCAATCTTGAGCTATCAAGTTACTTGACATACTTTCCCATGAACCCGTAAGCCGCCGTAATAGCCATCCAGTTACCGATGACGTTTAACAAACCCCAAAGTTCATGAATCAAGCATGAAGAAACTCGATACTCTCATGGTCTGAGGAATTATGCAAACGTTAACCATCTCTGTGTTATTAACCATTAACTTGTGACGAATGAATCTCATAGCATAACATCAATCGGGTCGATTCAACACAAATGTTCTTCTAACATTGTGCCCTCAAAGTTGCTGGCATAGACATGCCCATGATTGGGAAAACATAATCATCATGCAACACTTGAGCTAGTCTTAGAGGCATGACTAGGAATACATTTTACCGTTTATTATTCCACACGTGCACATGGGTTTTCCCCAGAGCCTTTATGGATATACGGGCTCGGGAACCACAGCAGTTATAGCATGGAACATAAACATAATAATGAGCATGGAGATAAATAATAACATTTATTATTGCCTCTAGGGAATATCTCCTACAGACTCCCACTTGCACTAGAGTCAATAATCTAGTTAATGCTAATGCACTTTACACCTGTGGCACACCGGTGTAAATATGCTTCACATGTGGTATAGCCTGATGTCCAACGGATCTGACGACTTCAGCTCCGTGTGTATCTTTGCGTATCCTCGCGTTTTTACGCTTTCACAAAATTCATATTTTGTGTGGACTTGGCTTTGTATGTATGTGAATCACAGGTCGAACCTGGATTCCTCAGACTGAGTTATGGAGCAACTACCTGCAGTAGTGTCCCATTGACAAAAGCCATCTTGGAACCATACCAAGTTCATGAATGAACTATATGATTCAACATTTTCTTTGTCGCTTCGAAAGCGGTAACATACTTAGCCTCTATTATAGAATTCGCCACAGTAATTTGTTTGGAAACCTTTTCCAACTAACGGTGCCACCACATTGTGTGTTACACAAAACCCTTAACTTAAATCGAAAATCGCTTCGAGCATGGCTGAAGACTGTATCGATGTAACCTTTTACAACGAACTCTTCATGATCTCCGCTTGCGAGAAAACATGTCATCAGTGCTACTATAGTACTCAATGACCCTTTTTCACTGTTGTCCCATGATCAGTACTTTTGATCACTTTGGTATCTATACTCGCAACAACTTTGGGAGTATTGGACATATCTGGTTGTTTTTACATACCATGGAATACATGATTAATCCAAACACAAGAGTGTATGGAATCTCCATCATGTATTTTGCTCATCAGTGTTTTGGGACACCGAGTCTTGCAAAAACTCTTTCCATGTGACTTCGGCAAGAATCACTCCTTGACATTTTTAATGCTAAAAGGTTTTAGCATCTTGTCAATATGTATCTTTGCTCAGCCCTATTAGGTAAATCTATCTCCATAGATCATCATGCCTAATATAAAGTCTATTTAGCCCAAGCACTTCATTGAAAAACTATTTCCAAATGAAGTCCTAATTCGTGTCAAGAAATTTAATTCCAATTACCAATGTGTCAAGCACACAAGGTTTTTAGAAATATTATTATGCTCCCACTTACTTTCTTGAATTATAAGCATCTTCGTTATCCATTGATGAAGTCAAAACTCCTTTGACCATTTCATCAAAACATGAAGATTCCAACTCCACTTTGCTCTCTTCTGTCCATCGCTGGAACTCTGAAGTTTGCACCCTTACTAGCATCCTCTGGATTGATAAAATACCTTGGACTGTAACACATGCAAGTCCTTGGTTTCATTTCCATCAGATGGAAATCCTTTTGTCTTCCATTGTTTTATATCTCATGATATGAAATATGTATTAATTGCTAGTTCAACCCGAACCGACTTTAAGCATCGCTACGGTGAAGCAACCTCATCGTAGTCAACTCCTTGAACTTGTATATTGCAACAAGTCGAGCTTTATGGATAAAACATTTTTATTCGTATCAGTTATAGTTCCATAAATATTCGTCAGACTCTAAGTCTTCCGAAAGGTGTATCAAGGTTTTAATCTTGAATCACTTATATGGAAACTATCTCGGATTGTATTGGCATTTAGCCAATTCCGGAGTCAGGGCCCATCAACGCTTCCTTGTGTATCGTAGGTATACTGTTGTCTAACAATAATATCTCGTTTGCGCACCTGAGAGGTTTGCACGAGCCTTGCCCACGTGGTTCAGCTGCAAGTTCGATCGAAGTCCATACATTTTATTGTAGAGACTTTCGTATCAGTCGCAGTAGGAAACTCTGGAATTACTTCCAAGGTCTCTTTCCTTTGACCTGATGACGAAGATACTGTTTATCTCGTCGAGTTGCACTATTCTCCCACTCACCTTTTGAAAGAACCATTTTCTTCAAAAAGCATACCGTTCTTTGTGGCAAACCTATTTGCCTCGGTATAGTGAGGGAGGAATACCCAATTACTTGGGATAACCTACAAAGTAGCACTTGTCTGATTTGGAATAGGTTTGTAACCTTTTACACAAGCCCCATATTCCAAATGTTAAGAAAAGATACAACATGGTTGGGCGTACCATACCATGGCGTCATTTCAACAGACCTGATGGAGCTCTTTTCAGTGTAAAAGCCGCAGTCTCTAAAGCATCACTTTAAAAGGGATAATGGCAAATTTATTTATGTCATATTTGATCTTACCATGTCATAAATGGTTCGATTACATCTTCACGGACTTTCCACTTGCAGTGGTGTTCCGGGAGGTGCAAGTTATGAAACCCCTTTCACAACTCATCAGACATTCGCTAAAATTGTAACTCAAATATTCCTTTCTGCAATCCAATTGTAGAAACATAATTTTCTTGTTACAATAACTTCTACTTCATTGTCGAAAACCTTTTGACTGAATTCAAAAGATCTAGACGCCGGGTTCATCAGCCTATAGACACCATGTTCGATGCTGACGGCATCGACATGCCTACTTTCGGTTTGTGTTGGACACGTCGCGAGGTATGTATCGTGTTATAGTTTAATTCAAATTTTTTGTCCGCAAGAGATAGTTCAATGTTAGCGGCTACTAACTTTTGTTTTCTGCAGAGACGCTTTGCTAGTGATCAGACCAGGAAGGCATATATGGCATTGAACGAGCAGTTCGATACGTACACTGGGGTCATCTGGCAGCCCTACACGGAAGCAGCCATACATGCAAGATACCCCGGTGGTATGTCTGTGCTATGCACTAGGGACCGAGATTACTGGATGACGAAATCGAAGATCATCTTTGATATCTTCGTCGAGGAGATGGCACAACAGAGGGTTATGAGGCAATTTGGTCTTCTGCAGTTGGAGCTGCCTCCCCTTACAGAGAACCCGGTGCCAGCACACATCCACAGGTATTAACCAGTTTTTCAATGTTGCATTATCTTTGATAGTAATCCATTCGAAGCATTACGTAATTGTTGAACACACACCACAATTTTAGGATGACGAGGAAGGGCATGAATAGGACAACTGCTGACTGGCTAGTTAGACTACATCCGTATGTTACAGAATGGGAGACAGCAAACACACATCTATGGCACGAGAATCACAATTTTGAACTCAATGAATTCAATCTCTATTTGCGGCGTTACATGACCGGAACACGGTTACGCATCATTGAGCACTCTCACCCAGAGGAGATACCTGACCCTACTCCGTCGGACATGTACCCGAGCTATGATACTTCGGGCTCTAGGCAGTACGCGGTAAGATATATTTTCTTTAAGCAAAGTTGTGACATACTTTGACGTGCATACTTAATAATGGTCATGAAAATTTTCAGGCTCGCTTGACACACGAACTATACGACGACGTGACCACCTTTGGACGATCACTGTCGTCTGGACCTCTTTTTCAACACCGGCCTGTGGTACAGCCCTTCTTGGAACGCATGCAGAACAAGATACGAGCTGTCTATGAGGCTATCGCGTGCACCCGGAGAAGTGACGTTGTTCAGCACCAGCAGCAGCAGCAGCAGCCGCCACGTCACTCCACGCACCGACAGCAGCCACGTCCACGTCTAGCACATCAGCCGACGTCGAGGCCACCCCCTCCTGACCAACCTGGCTGTTCGACGTGGCAGCACCCACAGCACTATGGTCCCACGTCAAACTTCGTGTTTTCTCCACAGCAGCAGGGTCCCTCGTCGAGCTTCGTATTTCAGCCAGAGCAGCCGTCACAGCCAGCAGGTATGTCTCTTCATATTTATTGTTTTCAATATTAGTTGAGGCGACCTCATTCTTCATGACTTAACGTTCATCGTGCAGGAGCCTACGGATATGATGCGTCTATGTCAGCATCACATGATACGTGGGGGAGTGATCAACATCCTGAGGACAACATACACGCTCAGATGTCGCAGCACACCGAGTGGATGAACATGTTCTCGACTCCTCCACCAGATCCCACACAGCCCACACAGCCCACGCAAGACACACAGTATGGCGAGGACGGGTCTTGGATTCCTCTTCGTAACGTTCGGCCACCGAACAGGTATGAGTGGTCGACGCCCCCTCCACCACAGCCATGCCGCGGATGAGCACGACGTGGCTGATACTTATGTATGCGAGGGACGTATTTGTATGTGAGAGACATATTTCTACCTATGTATGCGAGAGACATATTTCGACCTATGTATGCGAGACACATATTTCGACCTATGTATGCGAGACATATTACTATTAATTCGCATTGTTATTCGAGTTACATTTCCACACTGACTGAAATAAGATACATTAAACTTTTGAAATTAAGATGCATCGAAAATAACATGCATAAAATAAGATACATAAAATAAGATACATAAAAATTAACATGTTCAAATTAAGATACAACTTGCTGTTTAAGATACAACTTGCTGCAATGCGAATTTTAGGATACAATAACATAAATCTACTGAGTCTCGAATGACAAGTTCATCACATGCAATGTCTCGAAAGACATAAATAGTTCATGACCTCGATGGTCCACGATAGTTCAAACGACATAAACATCACATATAACTCGGTTTCCTGTAGCAATGCAAGTCAACAACCCTTTTCCATTCCCATTCTTTGAGCATTTCATGAATTGTATCATCATCAGTTATTTCAATGAATTTTCTTTCCCTAGGGCCATCTGAGTGCAAGCTGCTGACGTAGTACACAAAATCGTCTTCCTTCAACCCTTGCTTCAAAATGAATTTAGTCTTTAACCAATCAAAAGTGATGTCCACTTCACTAACTTGCACAACACTTTGAGGAAAGCCTTGGACATGAACAATAGGGCTAAGCACCCACTGAGTACCCTTAGCCATCTGCAACATACAAATCCCACTCAAATCCCACTGAGCACCTAACTTACTCCTTGAGCATAACCACTAGGACAAAGAAAACTAGGGTTTGCAAATAACTATGATACATTAAGCCAACCAAATAATGGGGGGGGGGTGGATTTGATTTACCTTCTCGTTTGGAAATGCCTTCGATCCAACGGTGAAACGAGACTACACTAGACTGCTTACCCACGTTACTACCGAGGGTGTTTTATAGGTTGAGAGCACAAAGAAAGGCGGGAGGGAGACACTGCCGGGAAGTAGAGAGCGAGAAAATATGGCGGGAACTTGATAGCGGGAAAAAATGGCGGGAACTAAGAAAGCGGGAAAATTGTGGCGGGAACATATGGCGGGAACTACCGAAGCGGGAAAATATGGCGGGAACTACCGAAGCGGGAAAATATGGCAGGAACTAGAGAGCGGGAAAATATGGCGGTAACTACCGAAGCGGGAAAATATGGCAGGAACTACCGAAGCGGGAAAATATGGCGGGAAGTAGAGAGCGGGATAATATGGCGGGAACAAGCAAGATACAACATAATGCTCCTACAATTAAGATACAAGTACATCTGAATTAAAAAATACAACTTACAAACTACATGAAGGCATCATCGTCATCCTCCGTCGATGCAGCACTCTTGCCCTTCGACGATGCGGCACTTTTGGCCTTCGACGATGCGGCACTCTTGGCCTTCGACGATGTGGCACTCTTGGCCTTCGATGATGCGGTACTCTTGCCCTTGGTGCTCGGCATGAAAATATCGACTTCATCCTCGCTGCCTTGGGTCCATAAATAAGTATGTTCTGCTGCAACATTTAGGAATACTTCACCCTTATGTTGTTGCTTCTTCCACCTTCCTTGCAACCTCAGAAGTTCTTTTCGTATCTCCTCAAAAGTCCTTGCAGGCCACCCGCACCTACTTAATGCGTGAGCCAACTCATTTAGTAAGGTGTCACTACTGAGGAGTTCGTCCCGTGGAACTATCCTATTGTCTATCTTGAAATCAAAGGCTAAGCTAAGAAGACATTCGGACATACTAGGGTGAAAAGAACTACGATCGAAAGGATAACCGGACATCTTGACGAGGTTTAGCTGGTCTGCTTACCCTCCTTAGTGTGGAGGGGGTTTTATAGGTTGAGAAGAGAAGATGGCGGGAAAGAAAAAGGCGGCAACAAAAAAGGCAGGAAAGAAAAAGGCGAGAAGAATATTGGCGGCAACGAAAATGGCGGGAAAGAAAAAGGCGGGAACAATATTGGCGGCAACGAAAATGGCGGGAAAGAAAAAGACGGGAACAATATTGGCGGCAACGAAAATGGCGGGAAAGAAAAAGGCGAGATCAATATTGGCGGCAACGAAAATGGCGGGAAAGAAAAAGGAGGGAACAATATTGGCGGCAACGAAAATGGCGGGAAAGAAAAGGGCGGGAAACATTTTGGCGGCAACGAAATGGCGGGAAAGAAAAAGGTGGGAACAAGATGCGGCAACGAAAAATGGCGGGAAAGAAATAGGCGGGAACAATATTGGCGGCAAAAAAAGACGCGAAAAACTATTTGTGGCAAAAACGTGAAAAATAAAATGGCGGGAACAATACTGGCGGCAACGAAAATGGCGGGAAGAATGTTGGCAGCAAAAAAAAGGAGAAAGGAGAAGGAGAGAGAGAGGAGGAAGCAGCTGGAGCACCTGTCGGCCTGTAGCTGGCCGATCGGCCTGCAGCGGGCCGACAGGATCCCGGCCGCGCCGACAGCCGCGAGTGGCCAGGCCAGTCGGCCTATGGTGGGCCCAGTCGGCCTGTTGTGGGCCAATCGGCCTACAGCGGCCCGACGGTGTATTATTTTTAATTTTTTTTCATCTAGCGTAATATTTTTGAAATTTAATAAAAAAATGTATTATTTAAAAAAAATTAGCCACAGCGAGAACGTGCAGCGCCTGTCAGTCAGGCGGTACGCAGTGTAGTGTAGCGCCGATACAAAAGGGTCAGCTGGGTGGAATTATTTCGCCCACAGTTCACTTTGTGAAATAGTTGCGCGTGCGTCGACATTATTTTTGTCCATTCTGCCCAAAAAAGACAAAAGGAATGTCAAGCCCCATGCAAAATCGGTAAACACACCCAGCAAACGTACCTAGCCAGATCCCCCACAGATTGCACGTGGCAGCCGCAGATTAGTCCAGCAGGTGGTAAAGAAACGTTCAAAAACACCACAAAAAAGATACTGGTTTGGAAATAGAGAGTCAAGTATAGTAGTATTAATTACTAGATAGAAAATAATTGGGAAAATCTATATTATAGACTACGCACAGCCGCGTTCCCGTGCGGCGGCTCATGCACGCGGCGCGCTACAGCGGATCGGTGCCCTGTTCGCCACACTGCGCTGCTCTGTCCTGTCCGTCACAGGACAATGACACTGCGCGCTTTAGAGATGGCAGTGATGGCTAGTTTGCTACAGTGACCGATGGCAGTGATTCTTTTGCGTAGAAACTACAGGTCAAAGTTACCATGCTTTACTTTGTGCGGCTGGCTACCCTAGATACAGTGTTAGTGCGATGGCAGTACTTCCTTTTCTTCAATGAGCACACACCCTGTGTACACCCCTAAAAGAATGCCGACGCTGCTACACAGGGCGCGGCGCGCGCGCTATGCAGCAGGATTGAGCGGCCGGCCATTTTAGGACACCGCCCCACGTGCGCCCCCCCTCCCCCTCTAAAAAAGGAAGTTTCAACCTACCCACACGTTAACCACGTCCCGCCAAGAAAACCTGCCTGATGACCCATCGATCTTCCTCTCCTTTCTGGCAAAAATGACAAATCTAACCTACGGATGAAAGTATTTCACAAAATGAACTTTGTTTGAAAAGAAAATCACTCAACTGACCATTCTGTGTAGCGCCCGACAGGTAGACGCCACACTACACTGTGCAGCGCCTGACTCTCAGGCGCTACACATCTGGCCAGCGTGGCACACCTGGCCAGGCTCGACCCCACACCCAGCCGTGCAGCAGCTTACAGCCAAGTGCCACACAAGTATTGTGCAGCGCGTGGCCTCCCCTCAACCCCCCATATCCCCAACCCACCACCACACACTCCCCCCCCCCCCCCCCCCCCCCACCCCAACTCCCACCACATCTCTTCCCACCCTTGTTTCCTCCTCTCTCCCCCTCTCAAATCCTTCCCCAAATCTTGCAAATCTGAAATTTTTCTTCGTGTATTTCGAACACAATCCCTCCCTCAAGGTAATCTCCTTCGATCCCCTCGTTTTCATCCAAAAAATGCTCACATTTGCTCATATCTTGCTAGTTTGGGCAAACCCTAGTTTTTCATGGAATTTGAAATTTGTATGGAAATATGAGATGTTTGTTTGGCAATTTGCTAGGGTTAGGCTTCTTAGTATGTTAGGGTTAGGGTTATGGATGTTGTTATGTTGGGGTTAGGGTTGTTAGTATGTTAGGGTTATGCTTATGGTTATTGTTAAGTGGGGGTTAGGGTTATTGTTTCATATCTATGTTAGGGCTTTGTATTATGTGTTAATCTTCGGATGAGTACTTATGTAATATATGTTACGTTGTGTTGTTTTAATTATTGTAGGAATGGGAAGAACATGTGTTTATGTTCATCATGTGGACAAAGACGCCTTTTTGAAAGGCAATATTGAACCAGACCTGGATGAGCTTGACATGGTGTTTGAGAGTAGTCCTAACTATGCCGAGGTCTTGGAACAAGTGAGGAAAGATTTGAATTGGATGGACCCAAGTGGTAATGTTGAGTTGGAGAGAAGGCATAATGTGGGTTTTGGAATGCACATCCGTTGGAAGACCATGCGTGTGAACTTCGGGGAACGTTGGGTTGCATACAAGAAGACGGTGGCCGAATCACTAGATAAGGCTCTTGGGTTATTTGCTACGAAGAAGGTTGAGTCTAATTTGCATTTGGACTTGAACCGGAACGCCTCCCCGTTGGTTGCTAGTAGTCCCCCACCCATGAACCAAGATGAAATGAGTGAACCTCCTTTGACTCAACAAGTGAGGCCAACATTGAGCCCGATTTCAAACAAGTGAAATGAAGCTTTGCAAGAGGAGAATGATCAGTATGAGGACGATGACAATGAAGTTGATCTCCATGACAACAATGTGGGTGATCTCGACAAATATTATGTGCAAGAGACAATGGACCATTCCATCCCTTATTCCCGTGGCTATGCATCGGAGTCAGATGACAAAGGTCCCGATGAAGAAGTTGATGAGGAGGGGTTCACGGTGAAGGAGGCCGAAGCTTTCGAGAAGGTATTAGGGCGGGATCATAGGACACCATTGTTCAAGGATGTTAGTCTCGCGGATGAAGCCGTGGTAGACGGTGGCAAAGGTATATTTCTTGGAGTTAGGCCAACTTCTCACCGGGATTTGAAAGATGGCAAGAACGGGATTTCTCCCGGGTCTAAGTTTGGAACCTTCTTGGAATTGATGATGTGGCTCGACGACTACTCGGTTACACATTATCGTCCACACAAGGTGGTTCACTCGGACGTCAATGTGCGTTACAAGGTTGCATGTGAGGCGGACCGACGTCCATGGATTGTGCGTGCAAGACCATGGAAAGGAGGGCCCACTTGGCACATAGTGAGTTGTGTACCAAGTCACATGTGCCGAGGGAAGAAGGTGGATGGCAAGATTGTGCCCCAAGACCACAGACAACTCACGTCTGAGTTCATCGCTTACAGGCTTTCCAACTCAATATCCTCACTTCCAACCACGAGCATTCAGAGCGTCATGGACCTTGTGAAAGCCAACTTTCATTACAAGGTGAAATACGGCAAGGCATGGAAGGCGAAGCAAGCCGCATTCAAGATGTTGTATGTTAATTGGGAGGAAGCATATAACCGAATCCCTAGGTTGTTGGGAGCTATGGCTGCCACTAACCCGGGCATGGTTCATGTGGTCGAGCCTCATGGGCAAAAAACAATGATTCACAACGGAAGGACCGTCCGAGTATTTGGCCGTGCATTTTGGGCGTTCGAGCAATGCGTGAGGGCTTTCGAACATTGTCGGCCGCTCATCGCCATTGATGGCACGTTCTTGACCGGACAATACAAGGGCACTCTTTTGTTTGCAATAGCAAGTGATGCCAATAACCGGGTGTTGCCTTTAGCTTTTGCTTTGGTTGAGGTGGAGAACAATGATAACTGGGAGTGGTTCTTGCGTCTTTTGAGAACCAAGGTATTACCGCCTCAAAGGGAAACTTGTGTCATATCGGACCGCCATCCAGGAATTCTTAATGCGGTGGACATTGACATTCCCGGGCATGCTCCGTTGCACCATCGATGCTGCATGAGGCACTTTTTTTCAAACTTCTATGGGGCCTGTGGCATTAAGGAGTTGGTCGATGATCTTCAAGATTGTTGTCTCGCTTTCTCCGACAAGCGGTTCGCCAACTTGTACAACCAATTGCTCACACACAAAAAACTTGATCCCGGGGGGCTTGACTTTCTCAATAGGAACATTCAAGAAAGGAATAAGTGGGCACGTGCTTTTGATGAAGATGGCCAGAGGTATGGTCAAATGATAACCAACATGGCATAATGCTTCAATAGGGTGCTCAAGGGTGTACGTGCATTACCCGTGACGGCAATAGTTCAATACACATTCGACAAGATGAATGCGTACTTTCTAAAGCACTCAATGGAAACTGATAAGCAGATTGCGGGTGAGAACAAGCAGAAGTACAAGTACAAGTTCCCACCAAAGGTTGATGAATGGTTGGAATTTCAATCACGGAAGGCGGACTCCCAAGAAGCTATATTATATAACAACGACGATTGGATGTACGAAGTGAAAGAGCCAGGAGAAACCACAAACGATGGTCGCCAACACGGAGGCCGGGCTTTCAAGGTCTCCCTAACACGGTGTGATTGCTCTTGCGGGAGGCCATTGTTGCTTCATCTCCCATGCTCCCACTTGTATACTGCAGCTCGCGTTAGGAATGTGGACATCAATCACCCGCTCACCGTGAGGGAGTCCGAGTTCTCAATCATGACGGTTAAGAATACATGGGCTCCCTGATTTCACCCATACTTTGACCAATCACAATGGCCGGAGTACCATGGAGTTCAACTATGGCCTGATCTGGTTTGGAAGGTCGTTAAACGGGGAAGATATAAGACAAAGCGTCTTAGAGGTGACATGGACGGATGGGGCCGTGGTGGTGGTCGAGAATCGAGCAACGGCCAATTTCAAGAGCTTCGTGAGAGATCCCGTTGTGGGGACTGCAAAGGTGGGGGACACAACACAAGAACTTGTACCAAACCACGAAAGAAATCAAAGAAAAATGATGCAAGCACAAGCCAACAAGGAGATACATAAGTTGGTAGCCAAGCAAATAGTAGTCAACATGGTCATACACAACAAGGGCCAAGCCAAGCAAGTACTAGCCAACAAGTGCCAAACCAACAAAGTAGTAGCCAACAAGGAACTAGGCAACAAAGAGGGAGCCAACTAGGTCTTACAAGAGGCCGTGGTGGTGGACATGGCCGTGGTGGTGGTTTAGGCCGTGGTGGTGGTAGAGGCCGTGGTGGTGCTCTAGGCCGTGGTGCTGGACATGGCCGTGGTGGTGGTCTTGGACTTGGTGGTGGTAGAGGCCGTGGTGGTGGTCTTGGCCGTGGTGGTGGACTTGGCTTTGGTGGTGGTCTCGACCAAGGTCGTGGTAGAGGAATGTTTGGATACCTAGATGGACCATTTCCGTATGTGGCTTACTCACTATTATGTTGCAATTTTCATGTTTTTCCATATGTTGTTCTTGTCCTTACTAACTATTATGTTGCAATTTACATGTTTTTTCATATGTTGTTCTTGTCCTTACTAACTATTATGTTGTAATTTTCATAGGTATGGCGGCTTCTCAACCCAACAAACAAACAATGAAGGGGGTGGAGGACAAGGATGGGGAAGGTGAGATGCCGGGGTGGTGGAAGAAGACTGTGAGAGAGGTGAGAGAGGAGGAAGTGGCCGCACTAGAGAGGAAGAAGCAAGAGGAGTTTGAAAAGAAGATGAAGGAAAAAGAAAGAATGACACTTGAGTGGGTGGCGAGCAATAGGAAGGTTAAGATCGACCAGGCGAGGAGGGATGCGCAACGGCAAAAGGATTTTGACGAGGGATGTAAGAAACTTTGGGCTTTTGAGAAGGCAAAGAAAGAGAGGGAGAATAAGCTATTCATAGAGAAGGTGGTTCACGAGGCTCATCTCATTAGGAAAAGGGAGGAGGAAGAATAAGAGGAGAGGAAGACGAAGAAGGGAAAGGGACCTTGCTTGACACAATAGAGCAATGTGACCTTCTTATCTTCTACACTATGATCTTCGATCTGGTTGTGGACCAAAATTTGTAGTACTATATGTTATGACTCTTCTATGTCTACTACTATGTGCTCCTCTATGTGTACTAATATGTGCTATGGACTCCTCCATGTGTACCACTATGTGTTTTGGACTACTCTATGTGTACTACTGTGTGCTAGACATGTTAGTGTATTTGTGTTATGTGCTTTGTGATATAGGATGTGAACCACAAAATGTAATTTTTTTCAGTTTTGAAAAAGCTTACAGTGCAATGCCTGAGAGCCAGGCGTCACACTGTGTGGTGCAGCGCCTGTGACAAAGGCGTTGCACCCACACTTAGAGGAATTTCCGGGTGACAACTGCCTGTAACCTTTCTGTTGCTCTCTGGATAGCATGTCCAGGTGTGCAACTCCTTGGCTCCAGGCGCTGCACTACACAGTGTGACGCCTGACATTCAGGCGTCACACTGTGTAGTGCAGCGCCTGTGTGTTAGGCGTCATACATATGATAGCTACACAAACAGAAGCATTATAGCACAATCTATTTTCAGTCAACATTTTCCGTCATAATGGATAATATGCATCTCACATAAAGCAGTCAGGATCAACAATATGGCAATTTCAACATTACTAAGGCTTAACGTAACTTCAAGCTCAACAAAGACAAGAAGTTCAAGATTGTTACAAGTTCAACAAAGACTTAACGTCACTTCAAGTTTAACAAACACAAGAAGTTCAACAAAGAAAACGACGACGACTACTTCCTTTCGCGCATAGTATTGCCGCCTCTTCCCCTCTTGCTGGTTATCTTCTTCCTCCTGGTACGAGCAACCGGCTCCGGTTCCTCATCCTCCTCATCGTTCAAATCATCATCCTCCAAGCTCGCCATCCTCGAGCTCCTGGCGACAGCCCTATTGCCTCTAGTGTTGTAGTCTTCGGGCGTGTACTGTTTGATTCCCTTCCTAGGCTTCAACATGTCTAGATCACATCATCAGTAGCATCCTCAGGGCAATGCGCAAAGTTCGCTGCAATCCACGTGAAAGGTGCTCCGGCTGCGACTCTTCCCTTCTTCTCTCCATCTTCTACTGGAGCCTCTGGAGGAGACATACCGATAAGAGCCTCCATCTGCTAGTGCCACCCATCAAAATCGGTGCTCATACAGATAGGCTTCCCCTCGATAGGGAGACCGGTGCACTAGTGCAGAATCGGCCTTTAGTCCCGGTTCGTAAGGGCTTTTAGTGCCGGTTCAACAACCGGCACTAAATGGTCCGGACTAAAGGCACCCCCCTTAGTCCCGGTTCGTCACGGCCCGGGACCAAAGGTCCACCACGTGGCATGAGCCCGCGCCGGGGCTTGGGGGGCTTTAGTCCCGGTTGGTAACACCAACTGGGACTAAAAGGTATAGGGGTTTATGGGGGGTTTATGCTTTATTTTTCCTTTTAATTTTGTGTTTTCCATTTAATTCTTTTTCATTTCACACATATTTTACGCTACTACATACATAATGTACACGTCATGCATATATAAATAAAATTTCTCGTAGAACCAATCATATATATATATATATATATATATATATATATATATCATAGAATTTCTCGTAGTACGACCATATGCATGTGCATACACACACACACATATATATATATACAATTTGGTACATATATACAATTTCTCCTATAATTTGCAGATAATTACATGCAGGAATTAGGTGTAATGGTATTCTCCTTTAAGATCTATGACCTGGTCAACCAAAAATCCCGCAATTTCCTCTTGAAGTGCTCGTATGCGGTCCGTTGGTAGGAGCTTTTCCCGCATCTCCGTCAGCTTTAAAGAAGGAGATCAAGGTGAATATATTAGTTGTGTGTACATATATTAGATCATGATAAAAAAAATTGTGGATAGTGTTCTGGCAAATGTACCCAAAGTTGTCTTTCAGATTTGCTCCTTTCGGACGTCATAATGCGAATGTTCTCGCAAACGTAGTTTGCACATAAATTATTCCCCGGCGCCTGCCTCATGCACTTTACGAGAATAGAATTCAATCAGATAATAATTAATCAAGCATGATCATGATAATCAAGCATGATCATGATAATCAAGCAAGATAATTACGTACCTTGGGTCGCACCCATTTCAGCTCTTGTTTCCATGCGCCTGGGACCTGCTTGATGAAGCTTTGCCAAACCCTGCCCGGCAAAGAAAATGAATAAAGGAGTTATTTAATTAGTTGATATCAGGAAATGAACTAAAGAGGCTGTCATAGTGCGATAATGATTGAAATTACCTGTCGACCATCCCCTTCATAATTAAGTACTCATTAGGTTCTTTAAGTAGTGAGTCCATTACTTTAACTTTTCCCTCGTCAACTTCAATGATTAGCTGGATCCAGTGGAAACTGCATGCGCACACATTTGTATAATTAAGCGGGCATGTGCATAACTCATCAACTACACTTATTAACATGTAGTAAGCAAAATAGAATTTGTAGTACAAGACAGTAACACTCACCCGAAGTTGTAAGGAAATACTATTTCTGGTTCGGTATTTAGTTGCTTCAAAAACTGTAGCAAGCTCTTCTCTGTCTCTCTTGGGTGACGTGACCACACCTCTTCATTAATGGTATTTGGGTCAATGAACACAATGCCATAGCGTCCATCTCTTTTCATTTCATAAATCTTCATTCTGCATAATACCATAGAAAAGAATATAGTGAGGATAATTACAGGCAACGAACAAGCACAGCTAGAGACTTAAATTACAGAAAGAAATCACTTACAGACAATAGCAACTGACGAGAGATTTGTCGAGTGCGTCTTGATTGAATAACTGAAACATTTCTTGAAACTCAACCCATAAATCTTTTGCATGGAAGTAATGCTCTTCCTTGACTTTCACCATGAGGGAATCTTGCCCCTTCTTGACTTCTCTCAGGTACCAGTCATGCAAATTGGGCATTCTCGTTGATAGATTCTCGACCTCCCTAACCAGATCTTGGCCGGGGACATATTTCCATGCTACTTCGTGATCTTGAATCTTGGGGAGTTCCTCGATGCCTAGGAGTTGTTCAACAGTCACACCGGCCTCTCTAGCCATCTGTCTATGAGCGTCGGTCATTACCGGCTGATCGGCTGTACTCACACCATGTGATTGTACAATGAGCGGGGGTGGTTGATTGCACTGCCTGTTCTCCCAGCTGGGGAACAGTTTTCCCGCATTTACTACTACCTGCTTGGCTCGAGCTCGACTCCTTAATTTTTTGTGCCTGATATAACTTCTTAATAGAGCGCTCATAGTCTGAGTCCGTCCTCTTCATAGCTGGTTGAGCATTATCAATAAAGTGTTGTATGAATTCATCAGGTATTTTCTCCTTCGGCGTGGGCTGTTTCCGTGCAAAATAGGCCTTCAGTTGGGCAGCCACTTCGGCGTCGATTTCCTTGTTAGTCATCTCGTAAGGCAACTTCTTTTTGGCAGGAGGAGCTTTCTATCTTGGTGCTCTCTTCCACTTTGGAGAAGGCTGACGCGCCCGAGATCGATATGGCGGACTCGCCCTGATGGGCTCCGTCTCGGGGTGGGGTGGTGGAGACGGCTGACGCGGCGGCGGACTAGCGCCGCGCTGCGTGTCGTGCAAGGTTGGAGTCGGCTGATACGGTGGCGGACTTGGAGGACTAGCGCCGCGCTACGTCTCGGGCAGGGTTGGAGTCGGCTGACGCGGGGGCGGACTTGGAGGAGGAGCTTGCTGATGTGACGGACTTGGAGGAGGAGTTTGGCGGACTTGGAGGAGGAGCTTGCTGACGCGGCGGACTTGGAGGAGGAGTCGGTGGCCTTGGAAAGACGATGCAATCCTTTCTCCATAGAATGATACGAAGTATGGCCTCTCCCAGTGTGCGCTCCTCGTCACCTCCAGGAATGTCAAGCTCTAGCTCGTAATATCCTGACATCACTTCATCAACCCCGACACGAGCATAGCCAGCTGGAATCGGATTGGAATGGAAGTTTACTTCAGGGGGATTTGTTAAAGCATAGCCGTCCGCCACCTTCATGGATATGTTCTTGACTTTCATGTGTAGCTCATAAGTTGTCGTATCTTTGATATCATCCACAGGGTATCTATCCAGCAGTCATCATCGGCCGGGGTGGAACCCACGCTGCTTTTCGGCATAGATGGGACAGTTGTATCCAATGCTGGATCTGCTTGCTGCTGCCGCTGAGACGCCCTTTCCTGGCTAAGTGAGTCGATCTGCTCCTGCTGCCTTAGGAAAGCGCATTCCAACTCCGCGTGCTTTGATTCTACTAGTTGAAGGCGGTCTGCTTCCTGCTTCCTCTGCTCCTCCTCCTGCTTCCTCTTTCTCGCATGGCTTCTGTAAGTGGCGTTCCAATCTGCAAACCCCTCAAACCACGGAACAATGCCTTTGCCTCGTGTTCGTCCCGGGTGTTCAGGATTCTTCAGGGCGCGTGTAAGCTCGTCATTCTCTCTATCGGGCTTGTACTTCCCCGTTCTAGCATCTTCTATTGCAAGAAGTAATTCGTCGGTGGCTTCTTTAAGACTTGCCCTCTCCATAACCAGCCCTGTCTCTGGGTCCAACTTCCCCCCATGCCCATAAAACCAAGTCCTACACCTAGGGGGCCAACTCAATGTAACTGGAGTGACCCCTGCAGCAATCATATGTTCCTCACCGAGATCCCACTTAGGCCAGGCGACCTGGTAGCCACCTGGCCCCAGAGTATGGTGCCACTTTTTTTTGCAGCATTAATCTTGTTTATTCTTGGTTGTTCCTTAGCTAATTCTGATTCCTTGAACTACACGAAAGCGTCCCAGTGATCTTTTGCCTTCTCCAGTGTTCCCTTGAATGCTGGAGTCTTCTTTCCGTCTGCTTCGTACTTGGCCCATATTCTTTTCTTGTGGTTGTTGAATGCTATCGCCATCTTCTTAAGAGCACTCTTCTTGAGTTCCTCCCGTTCTTCATCTGTCAAATGACCTGGTAGGGTGAAATGTGCCATGAGCGATTCCCAAAGCAGATCTTTTGCTCTTTCGTCGACAAAAGTAACTCCTCGATCTCCCTTTGCTGGCTTATCCCATTCTTGAACGGAGATCGGAATTTGGTCCCTGACAATAACTCTGCATTGACGAATCCATTTGTCCGCATTCTTTTTAGGAGCAAGCGGCTCGCCATTTTCTTTGATGGCATCGATGTTGTACTTTATGCCAGCCTGCAACCTTCTGGTCGGGCCTCGTACTGCCCTGCTTGTAGAAGATTTGCTCGATCCGGAGGGCTAGAAGAAGAAAGATCGATTCGTTAATATATATAAATCAATTAATACATGTAATGATCACCAGAGGCCTTATATATATATATATATATACCTCGCCGGTCTTTGTTATTTGAAGAACATTTCCTTCGTCATCATTGTTGTGGCCTTCGTCTCTTCGTTTGTCTTCATCAAATATTAATACTCCCTCACCGGAATTGTTCAGATATTGCGAGCCATCATCTTCGGGTTCATTCTCATCTGGGCTCGGGGAGCGTATGATGTCGAACATGGTCTCTTCTCCGTCTCCGCCGGTATTGTCCATAGCTTATATTAACTAATCCAGAAGAAAGACAAAACAATTTAGTACTCAAATTAGAATGCAATCAATAAGGAAAAACTGAATCATAGTAAATAATATGCATCTCGAATAATATCACTAATACATCTCGAATAATCCAGATAATATGCATCATTGAATATAATCTCGAATACATCGTCTCGAATGTTATCGAATATATCTCAAATACATCTCAAGTATTAATTATCAGTAATACATCTCGAATATTATCCATTGATCCAACAATTTAGATGGCCAAATTTGAACAACATTTTATATCCATTGATCCAACAATTCTTTTTATAGAGAACCCACACTTGAACAACATTTCTATTCATCCATTTAACATCCATTTAAATTATAAATAACAGTAGGAAATATTTTCATAATAAATTTATTGCCAGAAATAATTCTTTTAATAGCATTTGCAATCTTTGAAATGCTTCTGTTGCACTACAACTATTTTAAATAATTCTTTTAAAATTCCACAAGAAATTATGAGGGGTCATGTGATGCATATAGATCATTTTTATGCAAAAACCCAACTTGGTCTGTTGAAAATTTTGAGCAAAATATCTTGTTTTCAATTATGTCCCATTCCTAGGTTATAACTACAACCCCAATATTCCTTGCTCCAAAAATTCTAAAACTTTTCCCACTTATAGTCCTTCCAACAAAACCCTTAACTCTAGAAGACCAACTCCATTAGCATAACTTAAGTTTACCAAATAATTCCTTGCAGTTTCTGTCCAGAACTGAATTCTGGTAAAACTTGCACTTGCAAGTTTTTCTTTCTGTCAAACTAGCCCCACCACCATCTTTTTCATCTAAGGATACACCATCCTAGAAATTTCCACATCCAACCAAAGTGCCTAGGTCACCCTTTCATTTCACCAAACACCTCATGTGCATGGCAGAATCTTGCAACTCCTCTGAACTACATTGGGAACTTGACCATATGCGTGCGTGCTCTGGACGTGGCCAGAGCGCCCGTGCGGCACCCGCCAGCACCCAAGGCGAGGAAGAAAAGGGGAAGGGCACAGGCGGAGCTTACCGGGGAGGCGCAAGAGGGCCCGGTGACGGCTTAGGAGTTGCAGGCTCGCCGGAATAGGTGACGGCGACGAGCGGCTCGGCGTCGGGGCTCGGGGAGGAGGCGCGGGTGGCCGGCGTCGGGGGCGGCGACGATCTCCGGTGTCGGGGGAGGCGACGGCGATCTCCGGCGCGCGCAGCAGCCTGGCGGCGTCCTCTGGTTCGACGCGTCGAGAGAATGGAGAGAGTGTTTGGAAAATTTTGAAGTGCGCGCTTATATACAGAGGCCTTTAGTCCCGGTTAGTGGCTCCAACCGCGACTAAAGGCCCCCCTTTATTCGCTGTTGGAGCCACCAACCGGGACTAAAGGGGAAGGTAGTCGCGGTCGGAGCCACCAATCGGGACTACATGCCTGTGCTTTCCGTGTCCAAAGTTTAGTCCCACCTCGCTAGTTGAGAGGAGCTCACAGCGGTTTATAAGCCCCGCCGCGGCTTCCCTGTCGAGCTCCTCTCTAAAGCAGGCATGTGTGGGCCTAACCGATCTGTCTTGCCCTGTGGGGCTTACTGGGCATGCGGGCCTGCGTCCTGGCCCATCTAATAGTTGGGTTTCTAGTCGTATGCAGCCCGTGGCGGCCCAGTAGGCGGGCTTTTTTTAATTAATTATTTTTTCATTTTTTTTGTTTTCTGATTTATTTATTTTCTTTTGTTTCTGATTTGTTTTTTTGCTTTATTAGAGTTTTTGAGTGAATCTTTTTGCTTTAGGTCAAAAAAATTATAAACTTTTTGTTAGTGCCAGTAGTTTTCAAATTTGAATAGCTTAAATTTGAATTATTTGAAATTTGTGTGAATCACTAGTTTGTGAATAACTTTACTTTAAAAATAGATTTTTTAGTGATTCTTTTTCCTGCTGTTTAATATTAGTGTGTTTTATCATTATATTCAATTTGGTTATTTTAAATGGATGGTTTAATCAAAAACATATTCTATTTAGCTCTTTTCATTTTATAGCTCAAAAAAATCATTAAATGCATGAAAAATAGCGAATGAAGTCAGAAAGGGTTGAAAATTGATCATGTGGCTTTGAATGGTGCATGTTGAACTCACAAAAAGTCTAGAGTTGAAATAGGTTTAAAAAATGAAATGTCTTTGTAACACATGAGTTTATGTCCGAAAGCTTGATACTTCGAAAGAGATTGTCCAGTTTGTACACGAAGTGCATCCAGTTTTTTCCGTAACCCTCTCAAATTTTTAGCACATGCTATGTGGGTGAAATGATGATATCATGCCAACTTTCAACCTTTTCAGAGTTCATTTGTAATGTTTTCAATTTCAGGGTCATTTAGCTCAAAAAAATCATTAAATGCATGAAAAATAGTGAATGAAGTCAGAAAGGGTTGAAAATTGATGATGTGGCTTTGAATGGTGCATGTTGAACTCACAAAAAGTCTGGAGTTTAAATAAGTTTAAAAAATAAAATGCCTTTGTAACAGATGAGTTTTAGTCCGAAAGCCTGATACTTCGAAAGAAATTGTCCATTTTGTACACGAAGTGCATCCAGTTTTTGCCATAACCCTTTCAACTTTTTAGCACATGCTATGTGGGTGAAATGATGATACCATGCCAACTTTCAACCTTTTCAGAGTTCATTTGTAGTGCTTTTCAATTTCAGCGTCATTTAGCTCAAAAAATCATTAAATGCATGAAAAATAGCGAAAGAAGTCAGAAAGGGTTGAAAATTGATGATGTGGCTTTGAATGGTGCATGTTGAACTCACAAAAAGTCTGGAGTTGAAATAAGTTTAAAAAAAATGAAATGCCTTTGTAACAGATGAGTTTTCATCCGAAAGCCTGATACTTCGAAAGAGAATTGTCTAGTTTGTACATGAAGTGCATCCAGTTTTTGCCCTAACCCTCGCAACTTCAAATGCCAAAACACATATATACCCTAACTATTACAAAGATTCCATACGGTTTGTCCGAAGTGGGACATTCGAGATAAAGTCTGGAAACTCACTAGAGAAGAAAGTGATGACGGTGAAGCCGGTCACATCCCAGAGTGGGATCTTTGGGTATAAAACTTTTTCTTCGCGTGTGTCCCTTTGCGCTGTAACCATGGACAATCTTCATCATTTAACAGGATGCTTGGGTCAATCTTCACTGTGAAGGGAGCAATTTCTTGATATTTTTCATAATCTTCTGACATGTCTGTCTTGTCCTCCACTCCCATGATATTTCTTTTCACTGAAAGAACTATGTGGCGCTTTGGCTCATTGTATGAAGTATTCGCTTCCTTATCTTTTCTTTTTCTCGGCTTGGTAGACATGTCCTTCACATAGAAAACCTGCGCCACATAATTGGCTAGGACGAATGGTTCGTCTGCGTACCCAAGATTGTTGAGATCCACTGTTGTCATTCCGTATCGCGAGTCTTCCTTTACGCTGCCTCCTGACATATTGCCCATTTGCAGCGAAACAAAGGGACCTTCAATTCACGTCCATAGTAAAGTTCCCATATCTCCTCTATGTAACCATAATATGTGTCCTTTAGCCTATTGGTGTTTGCTGCATCAAAGCGGACACCACTGTTTTGGTTGGTGCTCTTTTTATCTTGGGCAATCATGTAAAATGTAGTCCCATTTATCTTGTACCCTTTGAAAGTCAATATAGTCGAAGATGGTAACTTGGACAGCAAGTACAGATAATCTGCAACAGTGTCGTCATGCATGAGACGTGGCTGCAACCAACCGCCGAAAGTCCCCGTGTGTTCACGTGTAATCCAGTCGCCAGACTGCTCCGGGTGTTTGGACCATAGAATATTCTTGTGTTCGTCGATATACGGAGCCACCAAGCTGGAATTTTGTAGAACTGTGTAGTGTGCTTGCGCCCAAGAATACCCGTCCATACATATTACTTGGTCCTTTCCTAGCGTGCCTTTTCCACCAAGTCTGCCCTCATGTCGCGATTCGGGAACACCAATCGGCTTAATGTCAGGAATAAAGTCAACACAAAACTCAATGACGTCCTCTATTTCATGGCCCTTGGAGATGCTTCCTTCTGGCCTAGCACGGTCATGAACATATTTCTTTAAGACTCCCATGAACCTCTCAAAGGGGAACATATTGTTGAGAAATACAGGACCCAGAATGGCAATCTCTTCGACTACGTGAACTAGGACGTGCGTCATGATATTGAAGAAGGATGGTGGGAACACCAACTCAAAACTGACAAGACATTGCACCAAATCATTTTGTAACCTTGGTAGGATTTCTGGATCGATTACCTTCTGAGAGATTGCATTGAGAAATGCACATAGCTTCACAATGGCTAATCGAACGTTGTCCGGTAGAAGCCCCCTCAATGCAACCGGAATCAGTTGCGTCAAAATCACGTGGCAGTCATGGGACTTTAGGTTCTGGAGCTTTTTCTCTGCCATATTTATTATTCCCTTTATATTCGACGAGAAGCCAGACGGGACCTTCATACTGAGCAGGCATTGAAAGAAGATTTCCTTCTCTTCTTTGGTAAGTGCGTACCTGGCAGGACCCTGATACTGCTTTGGATGCATGCCGTCTTTTTCGTGCATACGTTGCTGGTCCTCCCGTGCCTCCGGTGTATCTTTTTTCTTCCCATATACGCCCAAGAAGCCTAGCAGGTTCACGCAAAGATTCTTCGTCACATGCATCACGTCGATTGCAGAGCGGACCTCTAGTTCTTTCAAATATGGTAGGTCCCAAAATATAGATTTCTTCTTCCACATGGGTGCATGTCCGTCAGCGTCATTCGGAACAGATTGTCCGCCAGGACCCTTTCCAAAGATTACTTTTAAATCCTTGACCATATCAAGTATATCATGACCAGTACGGTGGCGAGGCTTCTTCCGGTGATCTGCCTTACCTTTGAAATGCTTGCCATTCTTTCTTAAGACATGATTGATCGAAATAAATCGACGATGTCCCAGGTACACATTTTTCTTACATTTATCCAAATATATATTGTCGATATCATCTAAACAGTGCATGCATGCGTGGTATCCCTTGTTTGTCTGTCCTGAAAGGTTACTAAGAGCAGGCCAATCATTGGTGGTTACAAACATCAACGCTCGCAAGTCAAATTCCTGTTGTTTGTGCTCATCCCACACACGTACACCTTCTATACTCCACAGCTGTAAAGTTCTTGAACTAATGGCCTTAGGTACACATCAATGTCGTTGCCGGGTTGCTTGGGGCCTTGGATGAGCACTGGCAGCATAATGAACTTCCGCTTCATGCACAACCAAGGAGGAAGGTTATAGATACATAGTCATAGGCCATGTGCTATGATTGCTGCTCTGCTCCCCAAAAGGATTAATGACATCTGCACTTAAACCAAACCATACGTTCCTTGCGTCATCTGCAAAGTCCTTCCACTTTCTCTCGATTTTTCTCCACCGCGATCCGTCAGCGGGTACTCTCAACTTCCCGTCTTTCTTACGGTCTTTTTTGTGCCATCGCATCAACTTGGCATGCTCTTTGTTTTGGAACAAACGTTTCAACCGTGGTATTATAGGAGCATACCACATCACCTTCGCAGGAATCTTCTTCCTGGGGCGCTCGCCCTCAACATCACCAGGGTCATCGCGGCTGATCTTATAGCGCAATGCACCGCATACCGGGCATGCATTCAAATCCTCGTACTCACCGCCGTAGAGGATGCAGTCATTAGGGCATGCATGTATCTTCTGCACCTCTAATCCTAGAGGGCAGACAACCTTCTTTGCTTCGTACGTACTGTCGGGCAATTCGTTGTCCTTTGGAAGCATCTTCTTTAACATTATCAGCAACTTTTTAAATCCCTTGTCAGATACACCATTCTCTGCCTTCCATTGCAGCAATTCCAGTGTGGTACCCAGCTTTTTCTTGTCATCTTCGCAATTTGGGTACAACAATTTCTTGTGATTATCTAACATATGCTGCAACTTCAGATTCTCCTTTTCACTTGCGCAGTTTCTCTTTGCATCGGCAATGGCCCGACCAAGATCATCAGCGGGCTCATCTGATGCCTCTTCTTCAGCTTCTTCCCCCATTGCCGGCTCAGCTTCTTCCCCCATTGTTGTAACATCGTATTCAGGGAACCCATGGCCAGGATAGCTGTCATCATCCTCTTCTTCTTCATTCTCTTCCATTAGGACCCCTCTTTCTACGTGCTTGGTCCAACAGTTATAGTCGGACATGAAACCAGACGTAAACAGGTGGACGTGAATGGTTCTTGAGTTAGAGTAATTGTGATCATTCTTACAGGCAGCACATGGACAACACATAAAACCATCCGCCCGCTTGTTTGCCTCAGCCGCAACCAGAAAAGTACGCACGCCATTAATGAACTGGGGAGAGCATCGGTCATCGTACATCCATTGCGGCTCTTCTTCATTACACAACACCGAAAAGACCAAATTAATACAAGTTCATACATATAGTTCATACACACTTATTCTCATAAAACAACATACAAACTCTCTAGCTAAACCATTTAAATGCAACAACAAATGCGATCAAGATCGCAACTATGGTAACAATTGATCCAACAACATAGTGATACCAAGCCTCTTGATTAACGGCATATTTTTGAAATTTCCTAATCTTCAAGTGCATTGCATCCATCTTGATCTTGTGATCATCGACGACATCGGCAACATACAACTCCAGTTTCATCTTCTCTTCTTCAATTCTTTTCAATTTTTCTTTCAAATACTCGTTTTATTTTTCAACTAAATTTAACTTCTCAACAGGAATATCTATGTCGGTTGCAATTTCTGGTTCACATACCTCCTAGATAAAAATATCTATGTCAACTTGATGGGCATAATTGTCATAAACACGAAATGTAACAAATAGTTATAAAAGAGAGTATATACCACATCCGAATCATAAACTGGACGAGGGCCGACGGGGACGGATATCAAAACCATGCCACTATGTATAACAAACAACCATATAGGTAAGAAAACTATACAAGTAACTATCTAAATCACACAAACATGATTTTTTTTATAAAAAGGATAAGAACAAGAGGCTCACCAAGGTGGTGCCCGCGACGGGACGGTGCGGGCGATCGACAGTGGTTAGGACGGGGATGGGAAGGCACTAAGTAAACCACACCTACACATGCAAACTAAGAAGTTAATGTGAGATCAAATTGCATATAAATCAAATAAACTCCCACATATAATTACTCCCAAACTAAAACCCACAAATCACTATACTTATAGAGCATTGCAAGAGCTAATCTAGCAATGAGAGATGAAAGGACAAAGTTGCTAACCTTTGTGAACACTTGGATGGATGGGGTGCCTTCAAATCTTGACAAATTTTGGCAAAAATGGAGGATGAGCTCGAGCAAGAGGGGAAGAAAAGAGAGGAGAGGAAAGGGGAAAAACAGAGAGCTCGGGCCGGACGAAGGGTTTATATACTATCATCTTTAGTCCCGGTTCGTGTCCTAAACCGGGACTAAAGGTCTACCTATAGTCCCGGTTTGTGACATGAACCGGGACTAAAGGTGATCGTGGGGCCCCAGCCTGTCACAAGCCTGCCACCACCCCTTTAGTACCGGTTTGTGTCTCAAACCGGTACTATAGGTCCCAAATGAACTGGTACTAATGATGCCCGTGCCCCGAACCGCGCCTAGCCGTTGGAACCGGGACTAATGGTCACATTAGTCCTGGGCCAAAACCAAACCGGGACTAAAGCTGGAAACGTAAAGCCTGTTTTCTACTAGTGGTGATCAAGGAGACATCCTGGAGAGTCACGGTCATCTCCCCGGTCCGAAGATGGAAACTGTGCGTCTCCGTCCTCCACCGATCAACAAGCGCGGTGATTGCTACAGCATTGAGGTTCGGCGTCGACCGGCTGACCAGCTGATTGAACGGGAGGAGTCCTGTCTGCCTGATGTACGGTGTGTACCGCTCATCGTAGGGCATGGCACCACCAGAGACCCCGTGAGACCGAATCTTCAGAGGTTGAAGCAACTTCAAACAAACAAGTCAGGGTATTACATATGGGGGATGTCTATTTGAACTAAACACAAATTTCAAAATACCAACTACTATGATTATTACCTTCTCCTGCTCCGACATCATGTAGGCCCGGTGTTGAACGTCATAGAAATCTTCGAGAAGCCAAGCCATCCTACTATTTTCAAACAATAAACATACATGAGCATTATTTCATATGTGAGCATCGTTTCGGTTTCTAACTAAATACGAGCAAAGAAAATTTGTCATTGGTACATGTTTGACAAATATTTGCCATGTACATGAATGAAAATCTACCATGTGAAGATGGATAACCCAGCCATAAGGAAAAGAAAAGAAGGTGTTTTATCACCTTCATATGTAAGCATCTCAACATTCTCAACCGTCAACAATTATTATATAAGCAAACATCTAATATAATTTCATATGTGAATATTAATTCATATGTACATACAAATTCCTATGTATGCGATTTACAATACCACTCAACAACAAAAATGTTCCCCAATGATTACAACTAATATACATAGGCTAAATGAACACAAATTAATTCTATTTCCCATACAAATTTCAAATCGGGTTTCACCATAGACATTAACAATTGTAACATCTACTAGGGTTTCACCACAATAATTGCAAATCAACATAGCAAAGAATGGTTCCCATACAAATTGTAACATCTACTGGGGTTTCCCATACAAATTTCAAATCAATCCAAGTCAAAGAATGGTTCCACCCAACATAGCATCCACCGATCAAAAATGACAATGATTTTACGGATAGAATGGAGGGGATCGGAGGAGATTACCTTCTAGAAGTGATTGGAGAAGAAATCCACGGACGAATCTGTCAGATCCGAAGAATTTGGGAGAGGGGATTGAATGGGGTGAGAGAGAAAGCCGCCGCTGTGCTCTGTTTTCGGAACTGGAACGAATGGGTGAGGGATGGGGGAGGGCCGGGCCGCTACGGTTACAAACTCATTGTGCAGCGCCTAACGTATAGGCGCTGCACTGGCAAGTGTGGCGCCTTACGCAAAGGCGCTGCACATGTAGGCATGGCGCCTATCGGCTCGGCGCTGCACATTAGGGGTGAGGCCAGGCCTGGCCTCGGGGTGCCACGCTGGCCAGACGTGCAGTGCCTGACAGTCAGGCGCCACACAGTAAAGTGCAACGCCTAGCTGTCGGGTGCTACCCAAAAGGGTCAGCTGAGTGAATTTTTTTCAAAAGCAGTTCAGTTTGTGAATTAGTTTCGCCCTGAGGTCAGGTTTGTCATTTTTGCCCTCCTTTCCCAGCCACCGCACAACAGGAGTTTTTTTTTGGTAGCAGGAACTTGGGGGGACGAGCTCCATCCACAAGAACACATGAGACAAAAAGAAGCGATGAAAATGGGTAACAATATTATAGGCCAGGGGGGAAAGCAGGCAAACTAGAAGGAATTCTGCAGCTCTCTTAACTTTTGTCAAGGGATTCCAATTACAGAAAACTTGCTTTGGTTCTGGTACTATTTTGCATGTTCTTGTCCCTATAGAACCTGATGTTTTGCTGTACGTTTCGTCTAGTTCCTTGCAAAAACAAAAACATGCTGATCACTATTGTTGTATGTAATGTCTTGCACCTGCCCCTGCAAAAAAGTAGATGGTGTAAAGCAAAAACTCAAAGAAGTTGCATGCACAAATATCAAGTGTGGTTGCTTCGTATCTATGGGACCTAAGTTCACTTCCCTGTAGAAAGAAGGTGTTGATTGTTGTGTTTTGCTTCATAACATAAAAAAGAGTTGCTCAAAATCTGTTGGTTGAAGGTAGCAATTTAAGCTACTGAACTGGAAAATAAAAGTTTGAAAAAAGACATTTGTCAATTTGTAAAGTATGTAAAATTGCCTCCCTGTTCTTAGTCGAAATCAAAAAAGATTTAGTTGCCTGTCTGTTCCCCCTAGTAGTTGAGTTATGTTACTGTTCTGTTGGTTGAAGGTAGGCAAATTAAGCTACTGAATTAGAAAATAAAACTTGGGAAAAAAGCCATTTGTCAACTTGTAAAGTATGTAAAATTGCCTTCCTATTCTTGATGAAAAAAGCAAAAAGATTTAGTTGTCTGTTTGTGTTTGAATGTAGGCACATTTTGGTGGTCTCTCGGGGGGGGGGGGGGGGGGCGGGGGGACAAAATCCTCTGTACATTCCCTTGCTGCTTGTTCAGTAGATCAAAAAAATTGTTGATTCAGAAAGAAACCCAATGTAAAAAGAACTGTAAAAGTCACATTTATCATGCTGAGACAAACCAGAATGGAAAAAAGGATGTTGGGGTGTCAAGGCGACTACGCGTAGGAGTTAGGCGAATCATTCATATGGTTGGGGCTTTTGGGCTACTTAGTGTTTTCGGATACTCTAGATTCGCCGTTCGGTGCGGCAACTATGTGCATGTTGATAGGCGACTCCGTGCCAAGATTTTAGGGTTGTGTGAGGGACATTAGCATGTGAGGCTTGGTCAAATTGGCTCTCGGCGGGGCGGCTGTTTGTAGGGTTGGAGGGAGTTAGTCCCCCCCCCCCGGTTAGGTGACTTTGTAGTCATGCCAAGGCGACTACGTGTAGGGCTTAGGCGGCTCTTTTTTGTGTAATTGGGAGTTTGGGCGACTTAGTGCATTGGCATACTCTAAAAAAAATACTGTTTGGTGCACCGACTATGTGTGTGTTGGTAGGTGACTAAGTGGCAAGATTTTAGGGGTGTTTGAGTGACTTTAGCGTGTGAGGCTTGGTTGAGTAGGTTCTTGGTGGGGGCACAGTTGGGCGGCTGTGGTAGGGGGGAGGCGACTTAGTTCCCCAAGGTTAGCCGACTTTTTTGTCACGTCGCGGCGACTACGTGTAGGGGCTTAGGCAGCTCTTTTGTGTGATTGGGGCTTGGGCAACTTAGTGTTTTGTGATACTCTGGGATTGTGGCGACTATGTGGTGGTTGGTAGGCGACTCCGTTTCGGTTTTCTCCTTTTGTTTTCGGTCCGGTGAGGCGACTCCATGTTTTTGCTTAGGCGACTCATTGTGTGTGGTATTTCGGATTGGGCGACTTAGTATATTGGGTTTGTCGAGAACCCCCACCGCCTCCACCGCCGTGGTGCGGCGACTATGTGGTGGGGTGGTAGGCGACTGTGCATTTAATTTAGGGGTGTGGGGGCAACTTTAGTGTGTGAGGTTTTTGGTCGAGAGGGATACTTGGCGACTATGGGCACATGGGCGGGCGGCTATAGGAGGGAAATGGGAGGCGACTTAGTTCACCTCCGAGGGTCGATTTTCCCCTTTGTTTTCGCTCGGGTGAGGCGACTCCATGTTTTTGCTTAGGCGAGTCGTTGTGTGTGGTATTTTGGATTGGGCAACTTAGTATACTGAGTTTGTCGAGAACCCCCACCGTCCCCACCCCGTGGTGCGACGACTATGTGGTGCGGTGTCCGGCGACTGTGCATTTAATTTAGGGGTGTCTAGCGACTTTAGTGTGTGAGGATTTTCATCGAGAGGGATATTTCGCGACTAGGGGCACATGGGTGGGCGGCTATAGGAGGGAAATGGGAGGTGCCTTAGTTCACCTTCATGGGTCAGTTTTCCCTTCTATTTTCGGTCGGGTGAGGCGACTCCATGTTTTTACTTAGGCTTCTCATTGTGTGTGGCATTTTGGATTGGGCGACTCAGTACACCGAGTTTGTCGAGATCCCCCCCCCCCCCCCCCCCCTCCCTTTCCTGGGGTGCGGCGACTATGTGGTGGGGTGGCAGGCCACTTTGTACTATTAATTTAGGGGCGTGCGGGCGATTTTAGTGTGTGAGGTTTTTGGTCGAGAGGGATACTCGACTATGGGCACATGGGCAGAAAAGAAAAAACACGTAAATAGAAGAGTCTGTTGCCACGCGAAATTTCCACGCAACACCACGGTAGATATCGTACTTTCGTGAGTCAGTGGCGGAGTACCCAGTAGGGCGAGGTGTGGCGGCCGCCCCACCTTGATTTTTTGCATAAGCGTTTATACAGGTACGCTGTGTATACGTCGTGGCCCGCTGGCTTGATCTCGAGTCGTGGTCTCGCTGGCATAAGGAGATAGATAGACGAGCTGCCTTACTTGGGCCGTGAGCCCCCTACGTGAACTCCCGCTGCTGGGCTGTTGGCGATCGATTTAGCGCTTACGCTTAGCGAAGGAAGAGCTGAAGTGGCCGCGAACGCAGTCACGCATGGTGGGCATTCCATTTTTTAAGCACCCGTTCCATTGCATTGACTCAACATCAGTGTACTCCCTCTATACCTGGCCATGGGCAGCCCAGCCCGGACGGCCCGACCCGACCCGGCCCGACCTTGCCCACGGGCCGGGCCTGGGCCTAGATTTTGAGCCCGCCGTCCGGGCCAGGCCGGGCTTGGGCCTGGCATATTTGCGATTTAAGGAAGGGCCCGGCCCGACGGCCCGAGGCTCGGCGGGCTTTTTGTCTGATGGGCCGGGATTGGGCCTGAAAAGTAGGTCCGATGGCCGGGCCTGGGCCTAGGTTTTCTGCTTCGGGCTTGGTTAGGCCCGGCCCGAAGCCCGGCCCGGCCTGAGTTATGCCCAGGTATAACTCCCTCAATAAAAAAATGTACAGCGCATTATTTACAAGATCCGAACAGCTAATGCAACCCATATGATGGAAAAATAAGACCGGCAGCTATACGAGTTCAATCTTTGTTCTGCAATTAAGAGCGATTTGCATATTTGGAGCTTGGCTGGGGGAGCTAGGAGAATTCAATTACCAGAGTAGTTGCCATCGATAGAAACTAGGAGTTAGGAGTGTTGTCTATCCCCTGTTTTTTATGGGATTATTTGTAAACTTTTTTTTTGCTCTCTTCTATAAAAGAAGTTATGCATTTTGCGCGCTCTCAAAAATGATGGCAAAGTAACAAAATAACATCAACAAGCTCGGACCCACAAAGCGAGAAACGAGCTCTATCGTTGTCCGGCGCCCCGACAAACCTAAGTCTCTGGATATGCCACTGTTACTGGTAGTGACGACAACTTTTCATGCTAGAGTTCGCCCACCTAAAAAAAAAATTCCTCCGCCACTGTTCGTGACGACGGATGATTGCTTTGGACCAAAGCAACAGAGATTCCTCGTTTTCGTAGAGGAGAGATGACCGTTTTTCAGCGCAAAATGGCAAAGATCAACCAAATACTAGGGCTGCTAGGGCTTGGCAGAGAGAACGAACAAGAAACAAGCGTAGATGAAAAGTAGTGTATTTTTGTTGAATAAATTGATTGTTCTCTTCCTCAATCGGCCATGGCCTATTTAAGGCACGCAGGACTTGGCGTACATGGCAGGACCGAGCGCAAGTATGCGGCGCTGCTCTGTAGTCGTGTCCAAAATAATTTCATATGAACTATCTATACCTACTGTTAAAGGGAGACGATATTCTTAGTCCATCGTACACTTTTACATAAAAAAACCTTGGCTTTTCTGGTAAGCAACCCGCCGTCCTGGAATAATCCTGAAAAATAACTATTTGTTTGTTGGGTTGGGCCACTGCCCGCACTTCAAGCGTTGCGCGCATGTTATTTGTCCAGAGTTTGCGCGTCGCTTGGGCCATAGTTGGCCGCCACCAGCACAATGATCGTGTTTTTGCCCCACGAGCTTAGCAGCAGAGCGATGGAAAAAAGTATTGGGCATTGTCTCCCAGGAGTCGAACCAACCAGCCCTAAGGCGTACATCAATCAACCATCTAAAACTTTTGTACGTCAGCCAAGACCCGATCATCCTGCCTGTCCCTATTCCATCGCCCGTGTTTCGCCCGTGTTTGTTCAGTGTTTCACACCTGAAGATGGCACCACATGGAGTCCCGAGTTTTATCCTTCCCGGCCACGACTCATGATTCACGCATATATAGGTTCCTAAACCGAAACCCACGCACACGCACCTTTGTTTCCTGCCAAACCGAGCCCTCCGCTCCGATCCGATGGCCCCCTCTCCAACGTCACTCCTCGATATCATCAGATCCGAGAGGCCGACGCGGATGACGCACGGTTTGATCTCAGCGTGATCGACCACGCCGGGAAGCCATTGTGCACTCCATCCTCCCTCCCTTGGTTTTTGCGTTGTCTAGAACCTCGGTTGCCTCCTCCGTGAGAAAAGTGAGAGAAAAGAGGAACGAAGGGGAGAGCGAAGAAGGAGAGATTGTCGTATGCATCGCGATATCGCATCAGGTCAGTCGGATTGAGCAACCTAATGACTGAATCGACCTCCATGGCGGCTGGATCAAGCAACTCGGTGACTACATCGTCTCCCCCGCGACCAGGCTCCACGACGGCCATTGCTCCCCCAAAAGCATGAGCTGGGGCTGGGCATGAGAAGTGGCATGGTTGTTATATTAGTGAGAATGCTGCCAGCTGCGTTTGGAAGTGGTATGGAGGAATCGCTTCGTACCTAGCAGATCGATGTATTAGTAGTAGTACTGTTCCAGGTTTTAGTTAGCACTAGAGCTATATTATAGCTAAGCAAGTCACGATCTGACCCATGCTAGGATAAAAAAGATGAGCCGTATCTATATATCATGTGGCTTTTGACGTTAGTATTGCTCATGGCTAGCCGCGGATGTTAGTATATTGGAGGTGAGGTGCTGCCCGACGTGTGCCTCGAGGACCTTCTCGGCAGTCTGTCCGCTCGGCGTGGTCCGTCGAGTCTCCCACTCACGAAATCACGAGGTTGATCCGTGGCAGAATCTACGTTTTGCATCAGGGAATCCCCTCGCCTGGGCCAGCCCACACAGTAGCGGCCGGAAAAATACGTTTGGGAATCTCCCACCTAGCAACCAATTGCTCACGGAGGCATGCAGCTAACCAGTAGAGCTTGTGAGTCTTTGTGACAATATACCCGCGTCAATTTTTAAGAATAAACTGCCGGGGTAGATCGGAATATTATTTGTTTTTTCAAAACATTTCTTGAATTTCAGAATAATTCTTTTAATTCCCAATATTTTTTTTATCAACACGATATTTTTTTGAAAATGTGAACAATTCTTCAATTTGTGAATAAATTTTAAAAAAGGAACATTTTCTTGCATTTGTGGACAAATTTTGAAAACCGGGAACATTTTTTTAATTTCCGAACAAAATTTTGTAAACAGAACCATTTTTTATTAATTTGTGTACAAAATTTGAAAGAGGAAACATTTTTTAAATTCTATTTTTTTGAAAAATGCGAACAATTTTTGAAACATGCAAACATTTTTTGAATTTGTGTAAAATATTGAAAAAGGAATATTTTTTGAAAACTCTTATTTTAAAAAGCACAAACATTTTTTGAAAATTACAAACAATTTTCTAAAAAATGAATATTTTTCGAAATTTTGAGCAAAACTTGAAATTCTAAACATTTTTTGAATTTATGAACATTTGGTAATCTTTAAGCTTTATAGGGCTGATGTGAAAACGAGTTCAGAAGGAATTTTGTAAGCACTAATGGGCATTTGGTAACTTACCAATTAAACATCAATTTCTTATTAATCTGTTTCCTTAGTTTTTGTACATAAATGTACTATCCTCAGGATTTCAGGTTCTCAAGAATATATCAACTAATGAAGATAATGGCTCTTTACACATGGTTAATTAACTCAAAAGGTAATTTTTGATATTTAAATTAGCCAATTATTTATGATGGGAATGAACATGTCACCTTTTCTTTTGTTAGTCTATGTCTGAAGATGCAATGGACACCAACACAAATCCAATGCGCAGAGAAGTTGTTCCATGCTTTTATGATTGAAGTGTAACACTTCATACATGCACATTGTCTGTTAATACATTACATGGATAATGCTCTCAGGAGGCCGCGGGGGCTGGCGAGAGATTTGATGGCCAAGTACTTGGTTGGTGCCTTGTGGCTGCAGATATGGTCATTCTTCTTCGAGTTTGTCGTATGGAGGTGCTGGAGCTAGAGCCGAGGAGATGCACGGGGTTGATCCCCGGTCGACGTCCCACAGCGGCAACGCCTCTTCGTTAGTGGCGGCGTGGGGGGGGGGGGGGGGGGGGGGGGGAGAGAGGGGGGGTTCATATTCAACTGAGAAAACCGATTCAGGTGATGGTGTGCCCTCGGTTCTGGATTTGGTGGATTTCAGCGTTTTTCGTTGTTGTTAGTCTCAACGGCGGCGATGGTTAGCAACTGGTGTTAGCTTGTTTTGCGTTAAGTCCCCCCGGTATCGGATTGTATCTTCTTTTTCTTTGGGGGTATTTTTGCATTTGTGTTGGGACACCCGTTGTCTCTCGCGGTTTCTCGACGATGATGCATCTGTGCTATGTTTGTAACTGACTCTGATTAAGGTATATGCAGTTATCTTAAAAAAAAAGGAATGTCTCAGTGAGAAAGAGAGAGATAGTGTATCTTGGTGATGCAGCAAAATGTGGTCATAGCCATTGGGGATTATGATTTTTTTCTCCCGTTGTAACTCACGGGCTCTTTTGCTAGTATAATTTATGTGCTAAAAAATAATAACTTATGTGCTGTAAAACAAATTATATCACTTACGTCCTACAAATCAGATAACTTATACCGAGAAAATCTCAGTTAGGGAGCACCCTTCGAATTATGAACATTTGAAACAAATAGGCGTCTAGGCAACCAGTATACAAGGGCCAACCGCAGCGTAAAAGGACATACACTAATACACTGGAGCAAGAGTCGCTAGTCGGCTCCGAGATTGCCATCGCCTTCACGGGTCTAGAGCAGACTCGTTGCCTCAGGGAAAAGGCGTTCCTACCACCGCGTGCCGTCACCAGCATTTACATACTTTTCTTTTACGGGAGCATATACATACCTAATACGTTCGGTCGCCACCATGGTACCATCAATACGGCTGGCTACACAGCCGCCGCCATCTTCTGCATTTTTGGCGTTTACCATGGGCCGGATGTGCTGGCTGGTTGGGAGGGCCCAATCCACTGACATACGAACGACGCCGAGCTAAAACATACTAACACTTTGTAGCGAAATTTGCCAAGAAAATCAACCTGAGAATACTGCTCTCAGTCTCAGCAACACGATTCTATATCTCAAGGGAACAACTGTGTGTACGTACAAAGTTCATCTACTGTGTGTTTAACTGTACTTAATACAAAATGTATATGTATATATGAATATATCTCATGTGTGGGGGCATAAATATACACTCATAATGCTTACAAAACACTAACGGCGCAGCGCAGATTGATCTGTGCGCACTGATTGACCTCATTTCCTCAAGTAGTAGACGGGTGCAAGAGTGCGTCGCAAGCATCCGTCTGCGCCACGCCGTTACCGTCTCCCGTGACAGAGACAATATTGCCACGTGGAGTAGGCTGATCGTGACGATTGGCTTCTCCGGCCATGACCGACGAGATGGCGGCCGCCACTGCCGTGCTGAAGTTTGGATCGGCAGCAATCGCCGTGGTCATCGTCTCCATCACAGTCTGCTGCCGCGCGCCCAGCCCAAGCTCGGCCGGGAGCATCGTGGGCGCCCTCTGCTTGAGGTACATTGGCGGCTGCGGCGGCAGCCCGAACGAAATGACCGGGGCTGCCGCAGGCGCCTGGACGGACGGCGGGCGGTGGAGCGCGTGCAGCAGGCCGCTCGCACCGGCAGCGCCTGCGGGCGCCTGCGTGAGGTCCAGGGTGATGGTGGGGAACTGCGCCGATGCGGAGAGCGTAGCCATGGCGGAGGCGTACGGGAAGGACTGATGGTGGTGGAGCAACGCCGCGGGGTGGCCCAGGAGGACGCCGCCGTCACGGCTGGCTGCCGGGCCAGAAAGGAGCATGGCCACCGCGGCGGACGTGGTGTTGGCCATGGTGGTCGCTGCCGGCGGTAGCTGGTGGTTGTGGTTGCCCTCGTAGGTCGTGATCAGGACGGTCTTGTCCTCGGCGCACCGCTGCACCTGCACGCATGCACGTACACACACGGTTGCACATATGAGTTTCGATCGGAGCGCACAGGCGCGTATAGTTATCTAGTTCGATGCATGCAGTGTCTAGCTAGCTCATGGCGTTACACAGGCATGTGAGTCGCGCACATTAATTACGTCATGTGTTCTTCCTTTAGTTTGCCTCGAGTGTTTGGTGAGCAATCGGCATCTTAGCCCGGAAAATAGCGGAAACGTGCTTGCGTTGCAATATATATTTGGGTGTGACTATATCACATCTAGATGTGACATAATATGTCACATCTAATATGATGTCACCCTTGTAGCCCTTCCTTCCGTTTTTCCTTGATTGTTTTTTTAGCATTGTTTGTTTTTTTGTTTGATTATCCAGTCCAGTTTATCTAAACAAGCCTACCGGAGAAAAAGAGAGTACATGACAGGGCCGGCCAACTGCTACGATTGTGTTTGTCGCTCACGAGAAAAGCAAAAAAAGCATCACACTTAACAGGGATCGAACTACCTACCTGTGAGTCCTAATTGATATTGCTGACAAATGATCAACACCGATATTTAAGAACTCACTACAGTGTTAGATTTGAAACCTTTTTTAAACATGTATTGAAAAAATGTGCACGATTTTGAAATGCCGAATAATTTCTGAAAAAGCAAAGAATTTTTCTAACTCCAAATATTTTTTGAAAAGTGCGAACAATATTTGTAATTCAAAATGTTTTTTGAAAACACAATCAATTTTTAAAACATGAACAATTTTTGAAATCCTGAAAATATTTTTAAAATGCGAATAATCTTGAAAATCCCAAACATTTTCTGAGAACACGAAACTTTTCCCCAAAAAAGGAACTAATTTTGAAAGTTGGAACATTTTCTGAAAACGTGAACTTTCTTTATGAAAACATGAACATTTTTGAATTTGTGAACAAATTTTGAAAATGACGGCATGTTTTGAACATTCAGAACATTTCTTTTATACAAAGTGAAATTTTTTAGTGTAGGATGAACTATTTTTAATATACTATGAACATTTCTTGTAACAAAATGAATATTTTCTAGTGTGCGGTGAGCCTTTTAGTTTTTTAATGATTTTTTTGCATCCACTGATCATCATGCATGCCTTTTATACCTTGGCCTTTGATTTATGCATGTATTAGTATGTGCCTTGATATGCATGCACATACAAAAGCTCATCAAAGGATCAGCTCATGCACGTACTGCAGTGATGACATGCTTCTTTTCCTGTGTATACTACGCATAACCAAAAACTTCCACATAAAAAATGAATTGTAGGGCTTAGTCACATAAGAGAGGGAGAAAGATCCATATATTTCTTACTTTTTAAATAATAACAAAATTATTTAATTTATCTTCTTTGGCATAAAACCACGTCGAATATCTATGCCAAAATGGAGTCGCAACTAGGTCGACTCATTTGCGGCCGAGCTAGAGGGTTGACAACAAGTTGCAAGTCAATGATGGACATGCAACAACGATAGCAAAAAAATTGCATGTCGAAGGCGTAGTTGGACTTGCAACTCGCATAAAAATATACTGGGCCCCAGTTGTGTGTCGAGGGTGGCCTTGCAACTCGAAGAAGATAAAGACTGGGGCCCAATTGCATGTGAGGAGTGGAGTTGCAACTAGGAACCTCAGTTAATTGTCATGGGTGACTAGCAATTGGGACACCGCCCCCCCGCCCAATCGCATGTCTTGGGTGGAGTTACATGTCTGTGATTTGTGTCGAGGTTAGGCAAGTTGGGCATCGACGGTGGATATGCAACTTGGACAAAAGGGTCGAGGGTCAGTTGCATGTTGACGGTGGGCTTGCAACTCGGGCCAAGGGGTCGAGGGCCAGTTGCAAGTCAAAGATGGACTTGCAACTGGGACAAATGGTCGAGGTCCAGTTGCATGTCGAGGATAGACTTGCAACTAGGTGGGATTTGTGTGTCGAGGGCGGACTCGCAACCGGGACAAAATGATTCAAGCGAGTTGTGTGTTGAGGATGGACCTACAGTTGGGTCAAAAGGGTCGAGAACAAAGTTGTGTCTAGTGTACACTTGCAACTGTGACAACTACGAAACTACGAGCCAATTGCGAGTCAAGGGTCTACTTGCAACTGCGATGAAACAAATTATGGGCCTAGTTGCGAGTCAAGGGTGGCCTTGCAACTATGATGAAAAACAATTACACATGTTCCAATTGCGAGTTGAGGGTGGTGCTGCAACTGGTTTAACTACGAGCCCAGTTTCAAGTCGATGGTTGACTTGCAACTGAGACAACTACAAAACAATGATACCATTTGCGAGTCGAGGGTGAACTTGCAACTGGCACAATAAAAAACTACAAGCCCAATTGCGAGTGAATGTAGACTTGCAACTGGGATGAAAATAAAACACATACCCAGTTGCGAGTTAAGAGTGGACATGCAACAGGGACAACTTCCATCCCATTTACGCGTCGACGATGGACTTGTAACTAGGACAACTACGAAACTACGAGTCTAGTTGCGAATCAAGGGTCGACTTGCAACTAGGATGAAACAAGCTATGGGCCCAGTTGCGAGTCGATGGTGGATTTGCAACTGCGATGAAAAAAAACACATGCTCCATTTACAAGTCGAGGGTAGACTTACAATTGAGACAACTACAAAACTACAAGCCCAGTTGCGAGTCAAGGGGCGACTTGCAACTAGGATTAAACAAATAACGGGCCCAGTTGCAAGTCAAGGGTGGACATGCAAATGCGATGAAAAAAATAAAACATAGGTCGAGTTGCAAGTCAAGGGTGGGCTTGCAACTGAGATAAAACAAACTACGGACCTAGTTGCAACTCGATGGTGGACTTGCAACTGGAACAACTAAACAAAAATATGATACGAGTTGCGAGCCAAGGGTGGACTTGCAACTCAGACAACTAAACAAAACTACAATACGAGTTGCAGGTGCAGGGTTGACTTGCAACTGTGACAACAACAAACTATGGGCGCAGTTGTGAGTCAAGGGCGAACTTGCAACTGGGACAACTACGAAATTACGAGCCAAATTATGAGTCAAGGTGAACTTGCAACCGGGATGAAACAAATTACATGCCTAGTTGCGAGCCAAGGATTGACTCGCAACTGGGACACTAACAAACTACGTGCCCAGTTGTGAGTCAAGTGTGGACTTGCAACTAGGATGACAAAGAAAACACATGCATAGTTATGAGTCAGGGGTGAACTTGCATCAGGTACAACTACGAATCTATCTGCTAGTCGAGGATGGACACTATAAATTCTCCACCATGCCACAAAAAACGCACAGTGAAAACAACCAAAAAGGAAATGGGCCGCGCCTCCCAAATAATGACATATATGGTTCATGTGAAAAGAAACGCGAGAATAGGCCGACACAAAACAAAATGTGACAAGAGGACGTGCGACAAAAAAGAACGAACTGCCACGGGCACACATGAACGAGTTTGTACGAACATTAAACAAGTCGGACGATTATAGACTTAGATGAGACATCACTAGATGAGATGTAGCAAATCCCAAAAAAAATCTAGTTACGCTCTCCTCTACTACACATTCGAATAAAAATAAACAAAAGAAGAAAAGAAAAAGATTGGTGAACCTCAACAAAAAAGTACACCCCACATAAAGTCAAAACATAGAACATAAAATTGGCCCACAAAAAAAAATCATATCAGGGCTCACTGCTTCACGAGGGACGAACAGAAAACATGACACAACGACAACAAGTGTGACTCAGAAGCACGTATATCTAACGGTATATAAGTTAGATGAGACATTATTAACTCTCACGTAGATGAGAATTAGCAAAACTGATCCAAAAGAGGACCCCTAGATCGCGTTGTAAAAATGGCCCAACAAAAAACGCACACACAAGTAGACCGACAGGTAGACACCAGATGGAAGACACGATATGGGATGCGCGACAAAATAATCCATGATCAACATTTACAAGACATTTAAACCAAACAGATGACAGTGTGATATTTTTCATGAATTTAAAACAAATAAACAAAGAATAAATAAAGAAAAACAGAAAATAAAAAGAAAAAAGAAATGGAAAAGGGAAAATATAAAATACAAAAACATGAAACTAAAATAGTTCATAACTTAAAACAATAATAAAACAGAACAAGAACAAGAAAAAGAAAAGAAAGAAACGACAAAAAAAAAATGAAACGCAGCAGCTCATATAGAGTACAACAAGCACAGCTACGTAACGTAGCAGCCCAGCGCAGCTACCTAATGTAGCTTTCGAAACAGGACAACCGGACAGAGTAACGTTACGCTGCACGTGCGTATGTTTTAAAAGAACACAGATCTTAAAGCTTTTAATCAAACGGCTTAGGAGTTAGATGTGAGAAAGTATTTTACATCTAGATGTGAAATAGCAAATCTGTATATATTTACACACAGTTCGTAGATGCTATACGTATTGCACTTTTTCGATAAAGGGCGACTTTATTATCTCAAAATGTAGCATCATGCGGATACAAAGCATTATGAGTAACACCCGGCCTCTGCATAACTAGAATGCACACAGCCAAATTCAGAAGTCTGACAAAAATTCATGAAATAAAAATCGACAAATCGGCAACAAGTAGAGTCCTATAGACCGACACTATGCCTATGTCAAAAGGGGTGACGGATCGATCCGTAGGTTATGCTGCCACCCATGTTGGGAAAAAACCTTCGTAGCCATCTGCTCCAATCGCGTACACACCGCCATGAACAGCGGTTGGTACTCCGGGCTATACGTATTGCTCTGGACAGATGGAATGATTGGAGTTGTAGGACATATGGAATGATTGGAGTCGTAGCGTATGACAGGTCGCTAACTCGCTATACGTACACAGATTAAATGTGAACCGGGTGCACACGTGACTATATACATGAGTTCACGTTAGCATGGGAAACTCAAATCCGCAACCATGATTCTCTAGCCGCGCAGATGTCGACCATACTGTAGTCATTGTGCACTAGCTATGGCTAACATATTACGTTTCCAACTTAGCTTGTTATTTTTCTTCTAGGATTAGACGAAAGAGGATAAATAATTTATTTTTGCTAATTCTCAGGGAACTGATTTTTTTCTGTAATCTCAGTCGATTTCCTAACCCAAAGTTGCACTGTCTTTCGCTTGTTCTTGCACATATCGGGAAAGTGCAAGTTTACTGTCTGCAACTTTTGCATTTTCGTTGTAATTATATTCAAGTTGCGATAAATTATGTCTTTTTATTTTTGTTTCTATCAAGTTAAATTTAATCCAACGATTTCATCTTCTTTTAAACATAGTTAAAGTTTTGTCTCTTCATTTTTATGTTTTTTTCTTCTGATTTTTCTATTTTTGTTTGTTCATTTTTTAGGCCATACTGGACAACTCCTTTGGGGCCCTAATAGTAGCACTTATTATGAGTTGGCCCCTTAACGAGGGAAGAGGAGTTTCGAGGTGGTCTTATCTTCAGCCCAAACCACTAGTCACATACAAGGGAAGGGGAGTTTCGAGGCGGTCTTGCATTCGGCCCGAACCACCAGTTGAAACACTTCACTTGTCGGCTCTGCAAACATAGGAGTAGGTCGCGATCCACGAGGTGACCGGCCATATTTAAAAACATCGAAGTCTCACCGTTGTTACTAACATTGTGTTGTATACTCACTAATTATCGACATCCCCTAATCTTGTGTTGTCTTGACGAGGACAACATGTAATGATTTTATTTTGGGATGTTCATCCTGCTTTTACCCAAAACTAGTATTGCTAGTGCAAAGTTGCCTAGTTTGGTGTTTGAGTTTCAGCCAACTTTCGCGGCCATTCTATTTTGCTTCACGATTCACGCTGGCGTCTAGAATAGAGATATGAGGTTCTGACAATCAACTGAAATATATATTTTTTCGGTCGCCTGTGCAATAGACAGTCGTTTTACCAAACCATTTAGCAAACCATTGAAAACTGTCAACATACTTATACCAATTTTGTTATTGTCCAAAACGTTATACAAAATTACTCCATCCGTTCCAAAATATAAGGTGTACTAGTTTTTTTAAAAAGTCAAACTTCTCCTTGTTCGACCAAGTTTATAAAAAATAATATAAATATCTACAATACCAAATCAATATCATTAGATTCATTATGTAATATATTTTCATACTGTATTTATTTGGTATTCTAGATGTTAACATAGAAACATAGAAACGTAGAAACATAGAAACTATTTTTGTATAAACATGGTCAAACATAGAAACGTTTGACTTTTGGAAAAATTAACGCACCATCTATTTTGGAAAGGAGGGAGTAGTTTACTAAGTTATTTGTTGTTCCACTGGTTTGACCGTCAATCCATCTAAGACCGGTTTGAATTTCAAACACCTCTAATTTTAATCTATGTAAAAAGTTGCATAAAATATAGTCGTATAATTAATGTATGTTTATTGAACTAAAAAGCTCAATATTTCGAGTTCAAATCCTCCACATGAATATGTCTTGGTCAGAGCTTTGGTTAATGAGCAGTATTTTGGGTGACCGCCTGGCAATCACATTTATTGTATTCCTGATTAATTTGAATTTAAATGCTTAAACTTAGATAAATCCGTATTATCCTAACCATTTTACAAGTAGAGTTGTGGCGTAACGGGAGCATAGTGGGCTACTAGTCGCGAGTTCGAGTGTTCGAATTGTAAACTTTTTTTTCTCATGATTTCACTTTTTCTGCCTTACACAAAAAATTTGCGGGAAGGGAGAGTGGGGGCTCTCATTGGGTAGCCAAAACCTTGGCGTTGGTGCAATCTTTTCTTAGCTTGTTATTTCAGATCATTGTCAAGTTTTACGGCAGCTAGGTCAACACCCCTTTCATTGGTTTCTAGAGTACATACTGACCCTCCAAACCAAGAAGTCGTATGAGTTGTGACTTGCGAGTAATGTAGGTGTACCTGCTTCCTCACAGGGCATCCGGTAGCCATCGTGCAGCGGTAGTAAGCTCTCGGGCATTGGTTGCCCTTCGCCATCTTCTGCCCATACTTTCTCCACTGGCCTCCATCGCTAATCTGGAGTTAACATTATAATTTCAAGCTCTCTCGAGTTTAGATAATGAAGTACATAGAGTGATCATCGATATATGCAACAGTAATTACGTACCATTGGTGCTTCGGATCGTGCACGCACGGACACCCTCGCTTTCCGACACGGTAGCTGCTCCGACGCCTGCTCGCTGCTCTCCCTTGCTCCCGACGGCGGTGCTGCCGCCTCATCTTGACCCGTTCTCCTCTTGCCGCCACTGCTCAGGGACAGGGAGGTCGCGGTGCCGGTGCAAGTCTCGTCGTCTGTGCCGGCGTCGTCCTGCTGCGCCGTGGGCATGGAGGGCGCGCGCAGCTGCAGGAACTGCTGCGTCGCCGACGTATTCAGTGCGCCTGTTGCGGTTAGGTGGGGCTGCATCGAAGGAGGTTTGGTACAACCGAAAACTACGTGTTATTTTGTTAATCAAAGAGGAAAGCGGTGAAGTAATTAAAACTGCGTGCATGAGAATATGAGATTAGCACATGCTAATTAGTACTACTGTTTTCCCTAGAAAAACTACTACTACTGTTAAAGTAGTGTCGTGCTAACTGTTAAGTGTGCCTACGTTCTCTGTGTTAAACCAAATTGTAACATACAAGTATTGGACTTGTACGAGGGCATAGCACGTGCGTTAGGTAAGTTGCGATCCCAGGCATACTTGAAGATTAAGTTGTAATCTAATCCGATGTGTAATAAGCCTTGGCCGGCAAGACCCTCAATCAATATATATGCATACGACTCTCCTATGGAAGAGTAGAGAATGCTTCCTAAAATCCTATATGGTATCAGAGCCTTTGCTCTTCCATCTCATGTAGTGAAAACTCAAAACCATCTGCCGAGCATCCTTAACTTCCTCATCTACCATGGCAGCCGCCCTTGGTGCGCCGCCCACGGAGAGGTTGACGAGATCCAACTTCATCCTTTGGAAGACCCAGGTGCTCCCAGAAGTGCGAGGAGCACAGATGACCGGACTTCTAGATGGCACGGACACTGAGCCACTGAAGATGCTGGCCGTCACCAAGGACGACAAGACCATGATGACGACACCAAACCCTGCGTACGGTACGTGGCTTTCAAGGGATCAACAGGTCTTGAGTTACCTGTTGAATTCCCTCTCCAAAGAGGTGCTCAACCAAGTTGTGGGCATGGAATCGTCCACCAAGGTATGGACGGCAATTGAGACGATTTTCTCGCCTCTGTCGTGATCGCGCATCACCAACCTCAGGATCGCCTTTGCCAACACCAAGAAAGGCTCCATGACCCCCGCTGCCTACATCTCCAAGATGAAGGGCATCGGAGATGAGCTCGCCGCCGCCGGACACCCGATTAGCGAGGAGGAGATGGTCTCCTACATCTTGGCAAGCGTCAACCACATCTACGACCCCCTCGTTGCTGCAGTTCGGGCGATCCAAAATGACGTCATCGTAAGCAATATTTTTTTGTAGATGTCCAGCTACAACCAACGCATGGAGATGTTAGGCGACTCCACCGACGGGGGTTTCAACTCCTCCCCGAACGGCGCCTTCCGTGGATGTGGTCAAGCTCGTGGCCACGGCAGCCGAGGCCAAGGAAACAGCCGCAACAATGGTTATGGCAAGGGAGGGTGTGGCTCTCTTGGTGGCGGACGCGGATGAGGCCAGTGACATGGCTTCGCCTAGCCGCATGAGCATGATGCTATCACGTGTCAAATCTGCGGCAAACTAGGTCATGATGCCAAAGATTGTTGGTATTTCTATGACGACGACTACTATGAGGAGAAGGGTGCCAATTTTGCTGCTACCTATGGCGTCGACACAAATTGGTATGCGGACACCAGCGCAACCGACTATATCATGGGTGAACTTGACAAGCCGACGACCCGCTACAAGTACAAGGGCAACGATCAGGTTCACACCACAAGTGGTTCAGGTATGAAAATTAGCCATGTTGATCACACAATCGTTAAAAACCCTGTGAAAAAATTGCATCTTAAAAATATTCTTCACGTTCCTCATTCTTCAAAGAATCTTGTTTCCGTTCATGTCTTGCCATTGATAATCATGCATTCTTGGAATTTCATCCTCACTTCTTGTTTTAATCAAGGATCAGACCATGAGGAAAATCATTCTTAGGGGGAAGTGTGTGGGTGGACTTTATCCACTCATCTCGTCATCATCGTCTTGCGGCAAAAGAGTTTTTGTCGCTAGTAAACCCACTTCTTCAAAGTGGCACAGTCATCTAGGTCATCCATCCTCAGTCACTGTTAAACAAATTCTTAGTAAAAATAAGCTTACTTGTGTTCGTGAGTCTAGTGGAGCTTGTGTGCGATCCATTTCAAAAATCCAAGAGCCATCAATTACCATACCCTATCTCTAGCGGTGTGTCTACAACTCCTTTACATCTTACATTCTCTAATGTATGGGGTCCAGCTCCTACTTCGGTAGGGAAACACTCATGCTACGTAAGCTTTATTGATGACTACAGCAAATTTACATGGATTTATTTTCTAAAGAAACGTTCTGATGTGTTTCAAGTTTTTGCCAATTTCCAAGATCTTGTTTAGCACAAGTTGAATTGCAAAATTATTGCTATGGAAACTGATCGGGGAGGCGTGTATGAAAAATTAAATGCCTACTTTCAAAAAATTGGCATTTCACATCACATTTCCTGTCCATATGCTCATCAGCAGAATGGTTCTGCAGAACACAAACGTTGCCATATTGTCGAAGTAGGCTTAGCTTTGCTTGCAACCGAGTCTATAACATTAAATTTCTGGGATGAAGCCTTCTTGACCACTATATATCTTATAAATTTACTCCCAAACAAGGTCATTAATTTTAACATTCCGATCATACGTCTCCTTGGTATTCAACCGGACTACTCCTGGCTTCGAGTTTTTGGCTGCGCTTGCTGGCCTAATCTTCGCCCCCATAACACACGCAAACTTGCCTTTCGTTCCAAGCAATGTGTCTTTCTAGGGTATTGTCCTCTTCACAAAGGAGTTCAATGTCTGGATGTCTCTACCTGTAGGGTCTACATCTCACGTAATGTTGTCTTTGACGAGACTGTTTTCCCTTTTGACAAGCTTCATCCCAACGCCGGTGCATGGCTTCGAAAAGAAATTGTTTTGCTTCCCAAAAATATTCGCAATTTTGAACACGGGGGAAATGGTTGCACTAAATTTTATGGCTAATTCTACCACTTCTAGTCCCACTGTTGACAGACTGTAGGACCCTCGGGATGGTGCAGAAGAAATCACGCAAAACGATGCTCAAAATCTTGTGCAAAATAATGCACAAAAAGCGGCATTTCATGTGATGGAGGAAGAGGACGAACATGGCGTGGCATATGAGGAAGATGCGCTTGCACCTGCCACGCCTGGCGCCTCAGATCGGGGGCGTAGGCCAGCTTCAGATCGCGCCCCCGGATCCGCCTCGGATTGGATGCACATCCCCCAGCGAGCGAACCAGGTAGTGTCACGTTGCCCGGATCAGCACCGAGCCTTGCGTGGTCCCCGTTGGCTGAGCCCGCCAGATTTTCTACGCCGCCCAAATCCGCTGGCTCTTCAGCGGCTGGATCCTTTGCGCTCGCGCAGGACAGTAGTAGCGCTGCCTCGCCCGGTGCGTCTCCTGTGCAGCCTACACCAGCACCTATACAAGAGCATCCTCCAGCCGCTATGCGACGTGTGGTATGCCTACAAAGAGGTATCGATAGCCTAAACAAAGAACAAATGGTACTATACCATGGGGCATGTTGTGTATTTCAGGGGAGCCTACAAATTTGCGAGACGCGCTGGCTAACTCAAATAGGAAAAAGGCAATGGATGATGAGTACCTCGCACGCATGAAAAATAAAATCTGGCACCTGGTACCTGAACATCAAGGTAAAATTATCATTGACTTTAAATGGGTAGATAGGATCAATAAAAAGGCGGATGGTTCTATTGACAGGTATAAACCCCGGTTAGTAGCAAAGGGGTTTAAACAATGTTATGGCATAGATTATGATGATAATTTTTGTCCAGTTGTTAAAGCTATAACTATAAGGCTTGTTCTAGCTACTGTTGTTTCCAGGGGATGGAGCTTAAGACAGCTAGATGTCCAGAACGCGTTCTTACTTGGTGTTCTAGAAGAGGAACTATACATGAGGCAACCTCCAGGATATGAGGATGCAAAATCACCTCATCACATATGTAAACTTGACAAGACACTCTATGGCTTGAAGCAAGCACCTCGAGCATGGTACTCTCGGTTGAGCTCTCAGAAAGACATCTTAGTTTCATCGCATCTAAGTATGACACATCTTTCTTCATATGCAATAAGTCAGACATCACTATATTTGTTTTTATATATGTTGATGGCATTATAGTTGCAAGTTCTTCCAAGATGCCACTAATGCTCTTCTATATGATCTAAGCTCAAAGTTTGCCCTGAAGGACTTGGGGTAGCTTCATTTCTTCTTGGATATTGATGTTAAGAAGGTTCAAGATGGCATAGTATAGACACAGGAAAAATGTGTGTCTGGGCTTCAAGCTCGTGTGGTTATGAAGGACTGTAAGACTTCTCCCACATCTTTTTCTTTGTAAGAAACACTCACAGCACATGAAGGAGACCCATTTGGACTTGAAGAAGGCACCAAATATAGGAGTGTTGTGGGTGCCTTACAGCACTTGACACTCACAAGGCCTGATATATCCTTTGCCGCCAGCAAGGTTTGCCAGTATTTGCATGCGCCAACCACTATACATTGGACAACAGTCAAAAGAATTATACGCTATGTAAAACACACCACAAGTGTAGGACTGACTTTTAAGCGTTCAAATTCAACACTAGTGAGTGCTTTCTCGGATGTTGATTGGGCAGGCTATGTGGATGATAGGAGATCAACTGGTGGATTTGCAGTATACTTTGGCTCTAACCTTGTTTCTTGGAGTGCTAGAAAATAGGTTACAGTATCAAGGTCAAGTACTGAAGCTGAATCTAAATCTCTTGCTAATGCCACAGCAGAAATTGTTTGGGTTGAATCATTGCTTGAAGAACTAGGAGTAAAACTGCATCGAGTCTCATGTCTATGGTTTGATACTTGGGTGCATATCTATTTGCTTTTTCATGCAAGGGCGAAACACATTGAGATTGATTTTCACTTTGTGTGAGAAAGGGTAGCGAACAAGAAGCTGGAAATACGATTCATTCCCTCCAAAGACCAAGTGGCAGATGGCTTCACCAAGGCTCTCCCTCTGCGATTTTTATAAGAATTTAGGCGTAATATCAACTTAGCACAGTTGTGATTAAGGAAGGGTGTTAAACCAAACTTGTAACGTAAGAGTCTTGGACTTGTATGAGGGCATAGCGCGTGCGTTAGGTAAGTTGCGATCCCAGACATACTTGGAGATCAAGTTGTAATCTAAACCGATCTGTAACAAGCCTTGGCCGGCAAGGCCCTCAATCAATATATACGCATGCGGCTTTGCTACGGGATAGTAGATGCTTCCTAAGATCCTATGCAAAACTGAAAAGATTGAAACATCGTTCACACAAATTGTACTTCTAAACAATTAATGGTTCAACTGTGCTTATGTGAAATAAATCAAAGTTCTAACGAAGAAGATTTCTTTGAAATGGAGAACCCTGAAATTTCGTGACCAAATCATGTAATGAATCGAGTTAGAACCATCCTCTCTAGAGTCTGTACCCAAGCTCCCGTGGGGAAATCCGTTGTGGCACTCGGGTGCTTCACACCCTGATAAATTAAAAATAATTTAGTAATTACAGAAAAAGTCAAAAAATCCCAAAACATTTTTGGATACAAAGTTGACCTACCCTTGTACCCATATAAAAAGTTTAGGGCTGGAATAAACTTCCGTTCAGCCCAGACCAAAAAAACAAATTTCCTAGTTTACTGCACATGTACAGTACCTTGTATATAGTCTTCATTTTCTTTTCGGCCGCGTTCAATACGCTGGAAGGTATTCCTTCGCGAAACTTTTTATACGGGCACAACTGTTGGACATGTATATTTCCAGAAATTTTCAAGATTTTTTGAACTTTTTTCAAATTACTGATTTTTTTTTGCATATCAGGGGGTGATGCACCCGAGTGCACCAAGTTCGCACTCTGCTCCCGTGCTGCTACTATCCCAATTTGATTATATGTTATCCTACATATTTTACAAGACTATTAATTAAATTGATTGATTAGTTAGACCGAGGTATTGACATGGTTATGTGTGGCAAAGACTTGCTGATCTGCAGGACCTTACATGGGCGAGTGTGCATGCACGTTTGCCAATGACCCGTACAATATTGCACGGATCTTGATCGTGCATCGTATATATATGGTCTTAGTTGTACGTGGTAAGCAATTTGGCAGATTGTAGTAATTCTTACGTATATATGGGTACGTGAAAAAATAGCCAAATTGGAAAATGGCAACAGGGAAAAATCAAAGAATTTCAGAAGAGAAAAACGAAGGCGTTTTTTGGAAACGGTCGAGGTAACTAGCCTGCTTTAAAATGAAGGAGAGACCGGTTGGAGGAAAAAAAAATCAAGGAAGGAGTCCTAGACAAGGTTGGGATCATGTATGTAGTTATGTGAGCACTCACTTGAGTTAGTGGTAATCGGTTGTTCATGACCAGATCGGGGTGGCGATGAGGCGGCTGCTGCTGCTGCTGCTGCTGAGTGACCTGGAGCAGCTGGTGGTAGAGCGCGCCGTAGCTCCGGGTGAGCTCCTCCAGCATGCCCCGAAGCCGCAGGTTCTCCTCCACCACCCGCCGGAGCTCCGCTTCCACCGCCGCCTTCGCCGCATCCATCTACGCACCACATACACATCTACGTGTCAACCAGCAGAGCACATCACATGTACATCAATCTAGCGCAAGTTAAGATCTAGTTAAGCACAAGGGGAAAAACAAACTAACTCTATGGTTCTTTGCCGTCCCGGCCATCATCCTCGCCCGCTCCTCGCCGACGTTAACCGGCGCAGCAGCGCCCGTGGCAGTGGTCAGCAAGTCTAGCCCGGTCTGCACCACACAAGAACCAGTACAGCTCAATTTGGACACCGCGCAATCAAACACAGCTTCTATCACCGAAATAAAATAAAATAATAATAAATAATCAAACACAACTTGTAGCAGCGCCGCGGGCGGTGCTCAGACTGATCGATGTGCCTTGCCGACGGCGTACTTACGTGGACGTCGTCATCGCGGAGGCCATGCATCACCCCACGGCCGCCGCCGTCCATCCGTGATCGGGCACCCGCATCGTCGCTGGCCAAGAAAAAGTCCACCTCCTTGATCTCGCCACGGCACCGGCCCACCTCCTCGTCGTGCCGCCGCCCGGCGCCGGTGCGCGGCGTCAGATAGCCGTGCTCCATGGCGGTCTCCTGCCCCTCGTCGCAACAGTGGTGGTGCTGCTGCTTAGGCCTCAACTCCATGTAAAAAAGTTGCACCGCTCGGAAAGCAAAGCTATGCTTTTATCGATCTGTGGGGGTGTCAAACTCAAAGGTGCGCAAAAGGTAAGCAGCCAAGACAAGGACTTGGGCTGAGCTGAACCAATGGGAAGGCGTGAAGGGCGCTGGGGGCAGGGTCCGGAGCTGCGTCAACATGAGATGGCCTGTTCGGCCGAAAATACTAAACTTACGGGCTGCACTGTTCGGCCGTGTGATTTGCGTGAAGCCGTTGCAGGACGCGGGGGCGAGGGGGTAGAACGGTAATTGCTTAATTGGGCGTGTGCACGTACGCGAGAGAAGGGGCTATTAGGTCAAGGAAGTCAATTTTGGTTGAGGGTCGGAGGACGCCATGGCAATGACTAATCTCAGCCGGTGATTTTGGGGTTTCGTTTTTACACTGTCAAAAATCTTTGCGAAATAATTCTTGTATTACTCAAAGTTCGGTCTTACAATCTCGTCCCACAATTTCCGGGACCTCTTCTGGGCCAGAGCTGAGCCAAACCGCGGTTCGGCCTTTCAACTTATCAAAATTAGCCATGAAATGACTAGCATTATTACAGTTCCGATTAGTGTGAGTAATACAAAAATTATGCTCCCCCATACTATCAATAATCTCCCTAATGATAAAAGCATGCTTCGATTTGTTGCCTGCTCCTTCCTTGATCATCAAGATAGCCTCCAAACAATCAGACTCGACATCAATGGATAAATTACTCCATTGTAGTGCCAAGGAAATCCCCTCTTTTATCGCTAGTAATTCCGCTTCTAAAGCGTCAGTCTGAGCGTCCCTGAGGATCATGCCTGTACCCCCTTTACCTTCCAAATATGAACCATCTGTGTTAAAGTTTTACTCTGCCCACAATCGGTTTTGTCCAGGAGCTGACATTCACTGTATGAATGTTATCACAAGCAAGTTGCTTGCGTTGGTGGCTCGAAGCTACCACCTCCTTTCCCTTCAAGGAGTCAGCTTGTGGATCCAAGAGTATAGCCTGCAACGATGCAAGGTAACTTACCAAAAATCTGACAGAGACATCAATTGGAGGCAACGGCTTTGAGTGAACAATCTCATTCCTTAGGTACCAAGTTCTCCAGAAAAGCATCAACAACCTGCTGCGAGTCTCCTCATCAGTACCTGCCAGGAGATGAAATAACCAGTCTGTACCAGTGTGCTTGATGTAAAAAATCTGACGCTGCAGCCACCACCGCTACGCAGTCTGAAAGAAAATATGTCATTAGAAAGAGTCCAGCCATAGTTTTTCATTTTTATGCCCATAAATAATGTCAAGAGAACCGTCAACCACAGACGACTTAAACAACATAGCGTTGGTACAGAGAAATTATTCCTCTGGACTTTTTTTGTTGCGAAAAGGCCCTTAGATCTATCAAGGAGGTCAACCAGTTACAAGCAGCATCCCACACATAACAGAAATTACAAAGAGACCCCTGGGGAACCACACAACCCCAGCCGCCAGAGCGAGTCGAGGGCGCGCTGCTGCCGTCGCCGCTTCGCATAGTCGCCGGCGAATCTCCAAAGCAGACGGGAAGTCTTCGGTCTTCGGTCTAGAGGACCAGCATCACGACGTCGTCGCCATTTCCGGCATGACCTCCATCAGATCCGAGCGCCACAAGCTTCAGAACCAGCGACATTAGGAACCGACGGTCCGCCGGCGCAGCACCCCTAGACCCTCCACCACAAGGCCAGAGCCCACCTCACGGCGACGAAGAAAGAGATAGGGGACAAAAGCTCCAGACGCAGGCCACCGTCATTGCCACAACGACCACGCCACGAGCACCAGAGCTCACAGGATCGGCAGATCCGAGAGCACAGACCACCAACAGCTCGCCGGCTCCGCCACAAGCATCGCCGGTAAGGAGAACGAGCTCTAGCACAATTATTCCACAGGGATGCCATCTTCCCCTACTCGACAGCGCCGCCGGGGAAACTATCCCTGCTATCTACAAGCCGGGACCCCAAAATCAGGGTTCCCTCACTCTCCCGCCGCTGGAGCAGCAAGCGGAGAGGGAGGGAACTGTTAGCAGTTACCTTCTCTCTCACGTACTGCATGCGCCCCCCACGATCCCATGCACGTACTGGCGCCCCGCGCCCTCTTTCTCTCTCATGTACGGAAGCTCCTGCGTCCGTGTTGTACTGGCGCCAGCGCATATATATTCATGGCAATAGCAATGGCAGCACCCAAGGTGCTTTGTTCTCTCTTTTCACCGATCCACATGGTATCAGACGCTGGTCCACTCCTTCGTCGCTGAACCACTCTTCCGCTGCCTCTCCCCCACGGAACCGCCATGGCATCTCCCAATCCCCCACCTCCTCCTCCTCCTGGCATCGGCCCTGGAACCGGTGGCGTGCCGCGCACACCTGCCATGCCGGTCTCCTCCTCCGTCACCCAGACCCTGCTGACGCTGGCTGCGCTCGCTCGCGGCCCGCTCTTCCTGCCGGACCCGAACGCGTCTTCCTCCACGGGCGTCCACGACCTCTCCCTCCTCGCCGGTGTCTTCATCAACCAGCAGGTTCCGCTCGTCCTCGGCCTGAACCCACCCAACTTCTCTCAGTGACGCACTCTGTTTGAAGTCACCTTCCAGAAGTACGCCGTCCTCGACCACATCTCCGGCGCGCCTCGTCCCACTGATCCGGTGTGGCTGCAAGACGACGCGCACATCGTGTCGTGGCTTTACAACCGCATCAGCCCGGAGGTGTTCGGGCTCGTCCACCAGCGTGGCGCCACTGCCGGCGAGGTCTGGGCCGCCATCTGCAGCCTCTTCCTGGAGAACCGCGAGCATCAGGTGGTCTTTCAGGCCACCGAATTCCGGCGGATCGAGCAGGGGTCCTCGTCGATCCTCACCTACTTCGCTCGGCTTAAGGAGTGCGCCGACCGTCTCACCGACATCGCCTCCCCCGTCGACGACCGTGATCAGGTGCTCAACATGATTCGCGGTCTTCACCCCCACTTCCGTTATGCCGTGCCCATCCTCACCATGCAGAGCCCCTTCCCCTCCCTCCTTAGCTGTCGTGCCTTCCTCCTCCTCGAGGAGGGCCGGCAGTCCGCCGAGCACAGCACGAAGACCGTGCTCCATGTCGGGCGCGCGCCGAGCAACCACAACGACGCGGGGCAGGGCGGTGGCGGCACCAATGCCCGCAACTCGGGGGGCGGCGGGCGCTACAAAGGAAAAGGCAAGGCCAACTACTCCGGCGGGGGCTCCTCTTCGCACTCCGGTGGGGGCTCCGCTCGGCATGCAGGTGGCAGGCCTCCCCCTCGCCCAACTGCTCCGGCGCCCGCGCCCTGGACTGGCATGGTCGATGCGTGGCCAATGCCATGGCGCCCTCACGCCCCTGGTGCGGGCATCCTTGGGCCTCGCCCTGGTGGCGCGTCTCCCTTCGCTGGTGTGGCCACGCACTACGGCGCCAACGTGTCACCTCCGCCCCCATCCATGCGGGCACATTGGACAGCCGGAGCGGTGCCGCCGCACCCCCTGTACGGTGCTCTCGCTGGCAGTGCACCCAACTCCAACACGCCTGCCTGGGACCAGAGCGCCCTGGTGCAGGCGCTCAACGCCATGACCCTGCAGCAGCAGCAGCCTCCACCGCCTGGCTCCGACTGGTACATGGATACCGGAGCCACCACACACATGGCGTCATCTCCTGGTATGCTCTCCTCCTCTACTCCTTGTTCTTCTACTTGCATAGTAGTTGGCGACGGGTCCTCGCTCCCCGCCACGCACATTGTCCACCACACCATTCCTACAGCCCACTCATCTCTCTCCCTAAACCGTGTTCTAGTTTCCCCCCACCTTATCAAGAACCTCATATCTGTCAAAGCCCTCGCTCGCCACAATCCTTTTAATGTCGAGTTTGATGACCTTGGTTTTTCTGTTAAGGACCGAAGAACGAAGAAGGTGATCCTCCGATGTAACTCCGACGACGACGAGCTCTACCCCATGTCCTCACCATCGCTGCCGAGCCACACTCACCATGCACTGACTGCCGTCTCCCGTGATCTATGGCATCAACGCCTTGGGCACCTAGGCGCCGATGCTTTGGATCGCACTCTCAAGAGCTCGTCGCTGGATCATGTAGCTAGCCCTAGCACTATCTGTCAAGCGTGTCAACTAGGCAAAAGTGTTCGTCAACCGTTTAGCACTTCCGAGCATGTGTCGTATTTCCCTTTCCAGCTTGTACATTGTGATGTTTGGACCTCTCCCGTGCTTAGTGTTTCTGGTTATCAGTATTATCTTGTCCTACTCGATGATTACAGTCACTTTGTATGGACGTTCCCGCTACGCCACAAGTCTGACATATTACCCACTCTCCGCACGTTCGCTACATTCATCCACAACCACTTTCACCTATCCATCCTCACTGTACAAACTGATAATGGGAAGGAGTTCGACAACCATGCATCACACCAGTTCTTCTCCTCGCTAGGCATCGTGCTCCGCTTATCATGCCCCTACACATCGCCACAGAACGGCCACGCCGAGCGTGTACTCAGGACACTCAATGACATTGCCAGATCACTCCTCCTTCACGCACACATGCCGTTTCCCTACTGGGCGGAAGCCCTCAACACTGCCACCTTCCTCCTCAACCGACGTCCGTGCCGTCCGCGTCACAACCAAACGCCTTTCTTCCTCCTATACGGTGTCCACCCCACCTACACTACCCTGCGAGTCTTCGGCTGCTTATGTTTTCCAAACTTAGCAGCCACTGCGCCTCACAAACTCACGCCTCGCTCGGCTCCCTGCGTATTCCTAGGATACACCGCGGATCACAAAGGCTACCGGTGTCTCAACCGTGACACTGGCCGCGTCATCACTTCTCGCCACGTTGTCTTCGATGAGCATAGTTTTCCATTCCACACCGAACAAACAAAACCAGCCCGGTCGCTGATCTCATCGACGACCTCCCCGTCATACCCACCCGACCCCGTTCCCAGCCCTCACCAACGCCCATGGCTGCACCACCCACAACCACTACCACGCGGCCGGTTGCGGATCGAGGGGACGGTCGCCTCTTTTTTACCGCCTCTCTCTACAGTACTAGGGAAGGATTGACGGGGGAGAGAGATGTTATGCCTTGCTACTCCTCTGGACTTGAGAAATTGTTTCTCTTTAAAGGAGCTTTTTGTTACGATCTGTTGGAAAATATCTACATTACTTTCGATTTGAATTTTGGTCGGTCGACTATTTTGCTCTTTTTTTTTTTGAGGGGAGACTATTTTGCTCTCGAATTATAAAACCAAGAGAACAACTCCCGCAAGTATCCCAAGCGGTTAAAAAAAAAACCTCAGGTTGTTTTGTACGGTGGTATTTGTGTACGTGCCTTGCCGACATAGATTTGTTGCCAACATAACTCATATGACATTAAGATTAAACTCCCCACCCCATCCCTTCTTTCCTTCTATCTTCATTTCTCCATCTGGCCTGCTTGATCGAGCACTGCGGTCGGAGCCCCTATTGTCCTCTCCTTGGAGGCATGTAGACACTGGCAGAGCTAGGGAGGAAGTTCCCGCGCGGGGCGGGGGGGGGGGGGGGGGGGGGGGGGGGCAAATGATAAAACATGCAGAGGGCCAAATACTAAATTTATCCTCATCTAAACCCTCTAAAAAAATCGTTCACACTTTTTGCCAAGGTTGGAGGGGGGGGGGGGGGGCACAGCCCCCCAGGAGCACACATAGCTCCGCCACTGCATGTAGATCGATTATGTAGTATATTTGCTGTCATAGCCCTGATCCTCTTCATTGAAGCACTATTGTGGGAGCCCTATCCTTTCCATATTTGCCTTGCCGCGGTGACAGATTAGTATGTGCTCATCTGGGTTTGTATTGATAGTGGGCAGAGAAAAAGATGGCCGGCGGTGAGAGATGTGTGAGGAGAATGATGGGGATGGAGAATAAATTGAAGAAGAGAATCTAGAATTACAATGACATACTGGCCTCATTGGAGCGATAGCAATATCACGAGCCACGTCACCAGCCACGCTAGCAAAACTGCCCTTACATGACCAAACTTTAAGTGGTAATGTAGACTTTTTATCAGATGAATATCGAAATACGTGTATGAATATTTGCCCTTCAAATTTTCGGCCACAAAGTAAAGTTGCTTTGAAACACTAATAGACCATACTATTACATTGACCTAGCTTACTCTCAGACACCCTCACTTACTACTAGGAGTCTAGCACGTAAGCTAATCTGTTGTTATCTTACGTTTTTGTCCGGAGCAATTTACACACGGTACAAGGGCGTTCAAGGGATTCTTCGGCTAGTACAATTCATCACTGATGCAACATTCTAACTAAGATGGTCCACAGGGTTAGTGACATGTCTTTTCTTGCGACAGAGGTGGAGTTGTGTCTCGATCCATTCTTGGTGTCTTGAATATATATCTGACTCGTTTCTTCGAGAAGGCAAGATTAGTCCTCACCTACTCCAGTTATCGTTTACAGATTGGATAATATTTTAGTTTTAGCAATGGGCATGCATGGTATTGATTCTGCCGAATATATGTCAACATCTCACGTGGAAAACTTAATAGTTTAGCTGAGGTGGAGTTGTGTCTCGATCCATTCGTGGTGTCTTGAATATATATCTGACTCGTTTCTTCGAGAAGGCAACTTTAGTCCTCACCTACTCCAGTTATCGTTTACAGCTTGGATAGTAATTTAGTTTTAGCAATGGGCATGCATGGTATTGATTCTGCCGAATTTTTTTTTCTCGAAAAAAGGAAATCTTAATATTTTAGCTACATGTTAGAATGGGAAAGGTATATGTGAGCGCAGAGCTAACTCGCTCACAGACAGTAAAACGAACTCCCTTTCTCAAGTTCGAGCACCCAAAGGATCGACCAGACTTATAATGGAGATATGTAGAAATGCTGCCCCTCAAGTTCCTAGCTACGTGTCGCAAACGACACCATTTTAATTAAGCCTACTATTTGTATAGGTAAAGGTCCATCATAAACCTTGAACTACATATAGGATGTTTGGTTCTCTCGACTTGAAACTTGAACTATGAAACTGTCCATCCTAAACTCTGAACTTCCTAAAAATCGTTCAATTTGAACCCTAGCTAGCCCAATTCTCGATTGTCGTTTTGCATTTTGGGGTTTGAAAAAAGTAAAAAAAAAAATCATATATGGAGAGGATAGGTCGATCGTGCTGCTAGCAAGGCTGATAACAAGTTGGAGTTGGTTCAGCGATTGATGGATATCAGCCGTGTACGGTTGGTAGGCAAGTTGTGAGAGTCAAATCCTCTAAATTGTAGTTACTCCTCTCACTGAAAGATGAGAACCCTCGCTGCAGCATCACCGGGTGCGACACGTTTGTTAGCTTTAATCTTGATTCATGTATCTGTTGTACCACTCGTGCGCGTCTGCGTGCATAAAACGGTTGGATTTGCCCCCCACTATATAAGGAGGTCTTCCTCCCCAAAGAAGACCTACCTCTTTTCCCCAAGCTCCATTGTTGCCCCTAAGCTCATTCTCGCTCGATCTCTCTCCCTAGCCATCAAAACTTGTTGATTCTCTAGGGTTTGCTTGAGAGGGCCTCGATCTACACTTCCACCAAGAGATATTTGATTTCCCCCACTAATCCCTTGCGGATCTTGTTACTCTTGGGTGTTTGGACACCCTAGACGGAAGAGGTCACCTCAGAGCCACATTCCATTGTGGTGAACCTCCGTGGTGGTGTTGGGAGCCTCCAATTCGGTTGTGGAGAGAGCCCCAACCTTGTTTGTAAAGGTCCGGTCGTCGCCTTCAAGGGCACCACTAGTGGAATCACGGCTCTTGCATTGTGCGAGCAAGAGGGCGTGAGGAGAATACGGTGGCCCTAGTGGCTTCTTGGGGAGCATTGTGCCTCCACATCGCTCCAACGGAGACGTACTTCCCCATAAAGGGAAGGAACTTCGGTAACGCATCCTCGTCTCCATCGACTCCACTTGTGGTTACTTCTTACCTTTACTTTGTGCAAGCTTATATTATGTTGTGTCTTGTGCTTGCTTGTGTTGTTGTTGTTGAGCTCATCATATAGGTTGTTCACCTAGTTGCATTTCTAGACAACCTATTTTTTGCTAACCCTAATTTGCTAAAAAGAGCTAAAAATTGGTAGTTGCCTATTCCCCCCCTCTAGTCAACCATATCGATCCTTTCACATCGTTAGAGGGAAATCACTGTAGCTTAATTATTGGGGCGTTACAATTCTCCTCCACTCAAAGAAAATCTCAGCCCGAGATTTAAGAGGTCGAGTAAGGGTGGAAAGGTCTGGAAACGAATCTAAAGAATCTTCTCGGTCTTGGTTGCTCTTCCCGAAGAGGTCGATCCATGGCATTGATGTCTTCATTTGTTTGCATCAATGCACCACGACAAAGTTGTCATTCTTTCTTCAGGATCTTCATCGTACTTATGAAAAGGATAAGGAGGAAAATTCTGTAAGGACGGACCTAACAAAGTTGAGTATCAGACGGTCAACTCAGGGGATGAAGCATAAGTATCTCTCGAGTTGAATAAATGAAACACATATAGAGCATTATAAGAAGGTGAAAGAAGTTTCAAGCGGGTAGGCAATCATTCGGTACCGGAATAATTTTGCATCTGATACCGGAATGAAAGAACTCAAGCGAGGTGGTTCGTGAAATACATACGAAGCCACGCATAGAATAACTTCGGAGACAAGGATCATATAGTTGATTTGTATGAAACTTTAGGATCAAGAGATCTCTCATGGGGGAATTTAAAAGAATGACATGTTCAAAATAGAAGGGAAAATTATAGTCGTAAGGGCTACTGAAAGATAAAGCACACTTCACCAGTATGTATTTGGGGACTCAAGCATTTTCGAATCACTGGGATGATCAAAATTGAAGTGATCAACAATCATACCACCATGATGAATAAGAAGGGTGGTGGCATATTGTGTGATCATGATACAAGGTTGTCAGTGAACAGTTTGTCAATTATATTGGCAACAATGTCGGTAGCAAGGGAGGGGGACGAAGAGAACCATTTTCCTGCTTGTTAAGATGAGGCAGACCATTTGGCAAAGTTCTCGTCCATCAGTGGTTACCAGAATGTTAACAACAATAGTAACCGGGTTTTACACTGGGGTGTTTACATAAGTAGGGAATTATTACTGCTTAGATCATATAAATCACAAGAAAGGTTAAACGGACCAATGGAAAGGAAAATGTGTTTATTCACAAGCATTAGGAGTACATCTTTCCCGAGGACAAGTAAAGCATGATATACATGATAGGACAGCAAGTACATAACCATTTAGATAAAGGGGCATGGAAATTCATGATGTTTACCCATATAACGGTGTTTGGATTATTGATCAAGAAACATCTAGCATTGCGCTTCCAATGTTCTTGTTGATATTCGGAATACCACATTCATACTTTGGGGTAGCAATAATATGGTGTTTCAAGTAAGGGTTGGGTCTGAAGATCACAAGAAATACACAAAGAGCAATTTCAAGAATAGCAAGGAACTCAAGGTATAACTAAAACATGACCAAGTCTGTGTTGGAAGGAAGTCAAGGATGTTGTCAACGACAACACAAATTATCGAGGGGCAAGGATGGTATTTCTCATCATGAATTCGATTGACATCTTGGAAGAAGTCAAAAGGTTGACGATGATCACGACACATCTTGTCGAGAGGTTTCATGAAGATGTAATCGATCAGCGACGGCATCAAGCTAAAGGGATAGTGAAGCGAAAGGTTATTGGAATCACAGAAAAGATGCAAGCTCAGAATCAGAGTTGCCTTTCAAAACAAGCAATATGATGTTGAAAGCTCGAAGTAAGCTAAGTGCACTGTTGGAATTGTGTTCCAGGGATGAAGGACTAGGTAGCACGGTCAGGCTTTAGCATGACGATGATGATGTAGCCAATCAGCTGGGAATGACATGATTGAGTACAAACTCATAAGCAACGAAGATTTATATGAGTTATTGAACCGCAGTGCGGACTCGAGCCACTTATCGGTGTTCTCGACTGACAAACAACTCAGATCCCGTGGAATGACTAATATGGTGAAAGGTATTACTTCATCAAGAATTTATAAGATGTAGTGCAATGGCACGAAATTCTCAATATGAGGAATGAAAGCTATCAAGATAGAAAAAATGAAGCTGGACTGGGACATCGATCTGCGGAGCGCAAATACTTTAACCTTGCCAGAAAAATAGGCGAGGCAAAGAATGGATTACTCTTAGATATATCAAATGAGGACAGCATGGTCCAAACCATAACTGCATGGATCACATTTAAGGATACCGAAAGAACTATACAAAGGCATAAATATTTTTATAAGAAGCTTCCGTGATAAGATTTACATCATGTCCATGGGCATGAACACAAAGTTCAAGGTCGACTCCCACTTCTCAAATGCATAACCTTTCATTCACTTCTCGTTTTCGAAGAGGTTGTAATGTTGAAAATTTATCTGGCAAAACACCAGTAGAGTATGACCCGTAATAAGTTTTCTGGGTTCACACTGATTGCAGAAAGCATACATATAACTTATCAAAGGAGTTTTAGGAAGCTATAAAACACACTTATAGAAGCAATGGATACAAGCTCGAAATAGAGGGCTAGCGACAAGGAGTAGATGATACAATTTACCAGAGGCATTTTGTATCAGGAGAGATTTGTCAATGATTTAAAACACAAAGGAACTATCGGGTAGTAATCCACAAAAAAATCAGGAAGTCTGCAAAGAACCTGATGTGAGTATCGGTACTCAATTAGAAAAATGCAAGCGCATTGGTTTATGGAAACATCTGAATAATTCGAAGCTTAAACACAAAGGAATTACGATTTCCAAATCAGGGGATCAGAAGCGGACGCTCTAATCAAAAGATTAGTAAGTTGAATAGAATTAGATGGACAATCAATGAAGGTTTGATTTGCCGAGAATCAGCTCATGTCCGGAATGACGACTGAGCTGGAAGGATGAATTCTAGGATCCAATTGATGATTGCAAGCATCCGCATACATATTGAATCAAAGGCTCAAAATGACAGTGACAAAGGATGTCAATAAAGATTACTAGACATATGGGATTAACCATAAGGCAGGCAGGCAAGAATTTCAAGAGCCATAGGCTACAGAGGATTCTCGAAAGATCGGATAGCATTTCTAAGTATTTTGTGAAACACATGAACAACTGGGGATGAACGAATTCCTGGTAAGTGTGAGGAATTATTCGTTGGTGTATTCATGCAGAAAGGAGCTACAAGGCAGTAGGCAGATTGGATTCTCGGAATATCGGAGAGTGTCTTTGGAATCATCTGGTAATTCAAGAGAGTAGCAGGAACAACTTGATCTCCGGAATGAAGTCGTCACGAGAAACTAGAGTTAGGAAATTCTATAACCCAAAGAGAAGAGAAGTTCAGAACCCAGAGTAAAGACGCGGAATAAAAGATCCTAATCCCATCCATAGGTGATGTGGGCCCGTAAGCCACACAACACACTTAGTAGTTCAAAAATAGTTTTTCAAGACTAGACTCAACATCGTCCAAGGAGTTTGGGGGGTTTCCTACAGGCAGTCGGCGCTGATACCAACTTGTGACGCCCCTGTTTATAACCGTGCACTAAACATACACGCATCATGCACAATCATGAACGGTGACTCCACATTAATATCACAACACAACTCTACGACACAAATTTAAACATAAATCTTCATATTACAAGCCGGGGTCACGAGGACCCATAATACATCAGTCATCAAACAACATAAGTCAGGGTACAGACAATGTTAAACAAGTTTTGCCTTGAGAAGGCTGAGCAAAACAATGACACTAGATCAAAAAGGCGCAAACCTCCTGCCTGGGACCTCCGAATTACTCGTCAACGTCGGTCTCCATGTAGTAAGCACCATCAGGATAACATGCATCCGTGGTGCTACCAGCTATTGCAGCAACCGGGTTGAATGAAAAGAGTAGCAAAGCAACGGTGAGTACTCATCCAAAGTACTCACAAGACTTATATCAGAACTATACTAGATATGCATAGGTATCAAAGGAATGGGGCTATATCTTTGGACTAAACTGCAGAAATGCCAGAATAATGGGGAGAAGCTCAACTTAACGAAGACTACATCTTTCAGTAGTAGAAGAGAGGAACGTAAATGGTACCAACTTGAACATACGTATAGCAACAACCTACCCAGAGATCCTTCCCTCCTCTTCCTGTGAGAAAGCGATCTCCGGGTATTCCTGTCTGTTATCTGGGTGCGTTTTTTATCAAGTATCCGGTTTTAGTTGTAAGAGGTCGGGATACAAGTCCAAGTCGTCCTGTTACCGTGGACATGGTTATTCGAATAGTTTAATTTCCCTGCAGGGGTGCACCACATAACCTGATACGCTCGATTACCTCTGGCCGGACACACTTTTTGGGTAATCCCCGGCCTCGGATAATCAACATGCCGAAGTCCTACCTAGGCTCTCCAGAGCGGTCAACACACCGATCGACATCCCAAGCGCAAAGGGTTCATGGGCCAATCACCCTAAGCACTCCTGCATATTACAAGGATGGTCGGGACCAAGCAAACCTCTGTATATACAGCAGGCATGCCGCTCACCCGGGCACGTGCCGCTCAACTGTGACATCTGACAGAGCTTTTGGGAGGAACTGATGATGCCGAGGGCCCCATAACCATTATCCCGCATGGCGGTTAGTGCGTATATGCGAGTGGCAAATCTCAGATCAAATACTCAAATCTCGTTAAGCGTGTTATTATTATATAACCACAAACACCGACCAGGTCCCAGGCCCACTTCTCATCGTATGGTCTCCGCATGCCCTGTCGTTCCGCCACAGTGAATCACTCGCGGGTGCTCTTCGAGCCGACCCAACTTTAGCATAACATGTATAGTGTAATTGTATATAGAATATTTGTGACCATCGCCCGATAGTATAGCATGGCAAACAGACAAGGGTGTAGGGCCACTGAAGGGACTCTAGCATATCTATACTAAGCATATAGGATAACAAGATAAGGTATCAATAATAGTTTAACAAAATCAGGCTATGCAACAGAATAGGATCTACCGATAATACATAACTGAACCGACTCTCTAATGCAAGAAGTAGAGAGAAAGAATAGGTGATATCCGTATGATTAAGGGGGTTTACTTGCCTGGAAGCTTTGCTCAGAAGGACAGGTCGTCGGCGATGTAGTCGTACTCGGGGTCAACAGCAGTCTAGGGGGTCTACCGAAAGAATAGACGAGAGGGGAAACAAATAAATAACTGGCATACAAAATGCAACACAGATGCATGTCATGGCAATTTATGTTGATGATATGCTCTAATGCATCACTAAACATTTTAAAAGAAGAGGGAAAACATCTGTCAATGTTTTCCCAGCTCCAGGTATTATTCGGTATATTAATCCAGGTGCAAATTGTCAGTATTCATTATGATAGAGGGGTTTGTTATACAAATGGATGAAATTTTCAGATTCTTCATATTTTTCTGATCAACTTTCATATATAAATTATTTTCATCTGAGTTATAGATTATTTTATATGATTTTTCAAAGTTTAAATGAATTTCTGGATTTTCTGAATTTAATTTAATTCAAATTATATTAAATATTAAATGCTAAGTGCACCCAAAAATGCACCCAGCAGAGTGAAACAGAGGCTGAGAAGTGGGGTGATACGTCTCCAACGTATCTATAATTTATGAAGTACTAGGTAAGATGCCCGTGCGTTGCAACGGGAGAAAAAACATTCACAACCTCCTACTTCAGTAAGCATGCCTGAAAACACCCAGCCCACGTCCTCTATTACAGCACGACACCTCACCATGTCACTACAAAGTCCCCTTCCCGCTCCCATCGACCATGACCATGGTGTTCACCTGATCATAATGCATATGAACATGGTCCATCCCAATGCGATGATGTTGCCACTACATATGATAGACCTATCACTGAACCTTGTCAGCGTGAGTGAATGCTTATAAAACTGAAAAAATTAATGTCGTCATGTTATAATTGCACAAAGATAATAGGTAAAAGTTTGGACACACCAGGGACTCCGAGTGCAACTCGTCGTGTGTTTGTGACGGGCCTCATTGGGTTGAGCGAAGCAGGCTTCTACCCGGCATATCCTATCCTGCTAGCACCAAAAACGGGCATGCAGATGGTGATGGGATGAGAATGTGGGAGATAGCGAGATGGCATATTTCTAAATTAGCCAATTCGTATCTTGACATATGATTTTTATAGGCGATGGCAATGCAATTTTGCGTTTGCGGACAGAGATGTATTATTGAAATTTATTACTTTAGACTTTTTTTCAACGCCACACACACTGTCCTTACAAAAGTTACCAAATAAGTCAAATCCGAACTAACCATCCTAAAAAAACCAAGAATATAAACATCGAAACCATAGCCGCTTGACGGATCACGTGGCAAAGAAGCTACAACTATATGATCAGTCGATATAGATTCTACTAAGCTGGGTATTCATATTTCGGTGAGGTGGCCTTGTTTAAAACCAGGATGATAAAAAGCTCAGCTCATCGATCTTGATTGAAATAAAACCTACCGATCTGCAGCTTCTCAATCATAGCAACCTTGACAAGATCCTTTATTCCATTAGGTGCAGTTTCATCATCAAAGAAAAACATCATATTCCCTGCGAGCTGCTGCGTACACGGTGTATTGAGCGCCCATGCACGAGGGTAGAAGGTAAGGTATAACTTACTCACCATGCCACACTTTGGGACTATAGGGCACCGTCTGCTTCTGCAGGTGTTCCCGCAGCGTGAACCTGCGCTTGTAAACCGCCCTCTCCGAGAGTCCGATGCCATGGTCTGCTCCGGCAGCACGATCACTGCACGTAGACAACACAACAAAACAAACTTAGTTTAGTGTCGCCACACGATCAGAACCATGTAGCAACAAATCAAAGAGCTCGCCTCACTTTTAGACTTATTTTGCGAGTCCTCAATTTTGGACTCATAGGTCCTGAACAGAAAATGACAACATATTAAAGCAAGCACTATCTAGAGACCCCAAAACTGAACTGCATTTGTACTATGGTAGCCTGAAGCCCTCAATGTTAACAATAAATCAGATAAGCAAATAAAAAATCACATGAATGAAGAGACTACCACAATTCACCCTATTTACACCTCGCATTTCACTCTCAAGGGCTGTATAAGTTGTGCATCAGAAGTCTAGTGATATTCTCAACTGGGCTATAAAAGGATATAAGAATGTTCAGTGCAACAACCTTTACATGTGCACTGTATGACAATGTCAATGAGACTGAGTACAACAAATTTAAAATCTCAACAACTTGCAAGCATATCGATATAGTAACAGAGATAGTTGGCACGTCATAACACAAAAAGGAATTAAGAGAAATTATCAATACCTGTGCAGATAAACTCGTCATTGATTGTACTCTCATCAAAATACACATGCACATCCAGCAACTACCGGACTCGCCCTCTAAGCCGACGGCCCCAGGCCGTCGGCATAGGCCACTTGCCGTCGGCTTAGGTCTATGCCGACGACAGCCGTAGGCATATCCCCATCGGCATAGATTACGTCAGCGTAGATGTGTCAGACCGTCGGCATAGAAAAGCCGTCGGCATAGGCACATATGCCGACGGCTTCCGTACGGCCGTCGGCATATCATCGCCGTCGGCAGTGATTTTCACCTGACGGCAACGCACGGCGCCGTCAAACGCGCTGACAAACCACGGGCGGCCACGTGGCAAAGATATGCCGACGGCTTGGCCGTCGGCATATCTCTGCCACGTGGCAGCCTTTGGGAGCTCCTGGCAGCGGGATATGCCGACGGCCAAGCCGTCGGCATAGATTTTCATCAGACATGCGGGGGGCCACACCCCGGAGACGCGTGCCGCCTCTTCAGACATGCCACAACACCATCCCGCATGTATGAGGGGCCGGTGCGACGCTCCTGTGGCATTGCTACCCCCCAGGGCCCCCGTCCCGCCTAACCCTGGAGCGGTTGACCACGAGATCTAGCCCTTTGACTTCCCCCGGACGGGCTTTGACCAGTGGACCTCTCCACCCGGTTGTGTTAGGTCAGCCCAGAGGGACACCTGGGAGCAACATCCGGGCCAAACCCACAGCTACATCCCCTCCATGTAGACCCAACGCGTCCGTTTCTCCCCTCCAGGTGCCGGCGGCGGAGCCGTCCGTGAGGGGGGCCACATCCCGGAGACGCGTGCCGCCTCTTCAGACATGCCACCACACCACACGGTTGTGGTAGGTCATCCCATATAAACACTTGGGAGCAACGTCCCCTACGTATAGACCCGATGCGGCTGTTTCCCCACTCCAGGTGTCGGCCGCCGCCGGCGGCGCCGTCCGTGAGGGGGGTCACACCCCTCCGTATAGATTCGAAAAGTAAGGTATTTTTGCTTATATTAACACATGCTACATGTAAGTAAATTAAATAATAATACGTAAAAGAACAAAAAAAATTCTATAATAAATGCAAAAAAAAAACTATGCCGACGGCAAAGCCATCGGCATAGCCCAGGCCAGGGAAAGATGAACGGCGCGTCCCGCATCGATGACGTGGCATCTATGCCGACGGCCGCCGTCGGCATAGGTGGTGGTCGGTGCGCCTCGGATCGCTGACGTGGCACGCACATCTGTGCCGACGGCCGCCCGTCTAGGCCGTCGGCATAGATCGATGCTGTTAGCCGCACGTCACGAGCGGGGCCGCTGGGCCCGCATCTATGCCGACGGCCTATGTATGCCGACGGCTGCTGTAGGCATAAGCTGAGGATAAGCCGACGGCTGACCTGTGTCGACGGTCGCCGTCGGCATAGCTCTGGATAGCCCGACGGCCACCCTACGCCGACGGCCTTGTTTCGGCTGTCGGCATGTTCAGGAGTAGACCGACGGTGGCCGTCGGCATATATTTGGCCGTTGGCACCGGCCCCTGTTCCGGTAGTGAGCTCTCCTTTGAACTGAACCACCGGTTGCATGGCAGGTGATATACTGAACAATTACAACAACCACATGAAAGATACAAGCAGAGGATTCAGTGATATAGTAGAAATTCCACAAACAAAGACCATTAGACCAGCGTTTCCCTCACCTCGTGGTGACAACCTCATCTACGAAATATTCAATCTTGTGTCCATAGCTCCACAGCCCCCACTGCTGCTGCCTTCCCAATGATATCTGGAGATGCTTCCAGCCATAGGTCGCGGTGCAGAGCCCTGAGCAACATCTTCAGTTCGAGAGTCGTCTGCGGTTGTAGGGAGAGCGGATCTTGGTCGTTGGGGTGGGGGTGGGTCTCGTTAGCGGCGGCGTCGTCGTCGTCTGGAGGAGACCCTCAGCTGGAGCGGGGGCCTCGACCAGTCCGCTTCGCCCCGACATCGCCCGGATTAGATGCTATGCGTGGGTGCGCAAGCTCTGTGCAGTCGTCGCGCTCACCGTAATGGCCTCCGGCCTCTCCCAACACCGCTGTTGTCATCACTTCTCCGCGCTCGTGCACTCCCCCGCTTTGGACTTCCCCGCCTCCAGGCCTGCAGACGCGGAGGTGTTGACCGGCGCCTTGTGTCACGCGAGGACGCGAGGCCACGCGGCACGAGTCTCTCCGCGTTGCCCTCATCATACGAGCCGGTGGCAAGCGGATCAATTCATCCGTTTTCTGTTCTCGATTCTATTATTTTCTCAGGTCGGGTTAAAGCTTATTTTTATATAGCTTCTCGTCCTCGCCGGTCACATGCTGCTGCGTGAGGCCCGGCTTCCCGGACAGGATGAGGTGCTCCAGGCGAGGTCGCCCATGGTGAGCAGCTTTTGAGCGGCGACAGCGACGCGTGCTACCCTGTCCACCGGGAGCGAGCGCGTGTAGAAGGACATGACATGGCGACGCCCTGTTCAGTCTGCGGACATGGCGACGCACTGTTCAGTCCGCGAGAAGAAGAAGATGATATCTTGGCTGTGCGTGCCAGACTGTCAGTTGATTCTGCGCCGTCCGCATCGATAAAGTGGTCGAACGTGAGCGCCGCGTTTCATGCCCAGTAGCTCATAGTTCAGCGGCGGCTCGTTGATCTTTGCACGGCCGGACTGAGTCGACATGTTGACGAACCTATTTTGTCGATGAATTCGCACCTCAAGTAAATATGTATCTAAGAGAGGGCTTAGAGACTTAAGGTTGTAATCGTATAGGATTCGTTTTCATAGCCAGATTTGATACACACACGCTGTCCAAAGTCCAAACATAAGGAGAGACCTATGTGTGTGTCCGTGCAAGGTATGTTAGAAATTCCTTTCATTGCCCGATTGCTTGCGTGGAATTTGGTTTTGGCTGGACGTGCAACTAGCGTAGGAAAGAAAAGATTCAACTCTCTCGGCCCAGTTGGCCGACGCAAGTGCCCACCTGGGCGACGTAAACAACAAACATATGGAACTTCTTTTAAATCTCAGCCGTTAATCTTAAAGGTTAACACAAAATCTAACGGATATAAACATGCGATGGATGGAGAACTATGAAAGCCTCCGTCCTTTAGTATTAGGTAAAGATAAAGATAAAGATTCATGTCATGTTTATAACAATTTTATATGGTTTTGGTATAATTTGTTTAGAACTAACCCGGACTGACGCTGTTTTCAGTAGAACTACCGTGGTGTTATTTTTGTGCAGAAATAAAAGTTTTTGGAATGTGCCCAAAATTTACGGTAATTTTTATGGACCAAAAGAGAACTCCGGAGCCCGGAGATGGGCCAGGAGGTGGCCAAGGGCGCCACAAGCCTGACCCCCCCCCCCCCTAGGGCGCCCCCCCGAGCTTGTCGCTCCCTCGTGGACCCTCCTGACGTGAATCCAACACCAAATATTCTTATAAATACCAAAAACCCCAGAAAGAAACCTAGAACTTCCACGCCGCTGCCGCAAGCCTCTGGATTAAAGCGATCTCATCCGGAGCCCTGTTCCGGCACTCTGCCGGAAGGGGGAATCATCACCGGAGGCCATCTTCATCATCCCGACGGTCTCCATGATGAGGAGGGAGTAGTTCACCCTCGGGGCTGAGGGTATGTACCAGTAGCTATGTGTTTGATCTCTCTTTCTCGTGTTCTTGATTTGACACGATCTTGATGTATCGCGAGCTTTGTTAATATAGTTGGATCATATGGTGTTTCTTACCTCTCTATCTTCTTGTGATGAATTGAATCTTTCCCTTTGAGGTTTCATTATTGTCGGATTGAATATCTTGAGATTTGGGAACACTTGATGTATGTCTTGCATGGGATACCCGTGGTGACAATGGGGTATTCTATTGATACACTTAATGTATGTTTTGGTAATCAACTCACGGATTCCCGTGACCTTGGGGGATCTAGGCATATGCGTTGGTACATGTTTTCATCTTCTTTTCTCCGATAGAAACTTTGGGGTATTCTTTGAAGTTCTTTGTGTGGATTGAATATTATGAATCTGAAGTTGTTTGATGCATATCGAATAATCAACTCACAGATACTTATGGTGACATTGAAGTATCTAGGTGACATTAGAGTTGGTTGATGTGTTTCATATGGTGTTATTTTAGTACGAACTCTAGAGCTGTTCGTGAGACTTATAGGGATGCTCAATAGATTGATCGGAAAAGATAATTTTGAGGTGGTTTCGTACCCTACAACAATTTCTATCTTATGTTCTCCGCTCATAGGAACTTTGGAGTAATTCTTTGTTGCACGTTTAGGGCTGGTTATATGATTCAACTATGTTAGCACTATTGAGAGATTGCACTAGTGAAAGTATGAACCCCAGGCCTTATTTCCAAGCATTGCAATACTGTTTGTCCTCCGTTTTATCACTTGTTACCTTGCTGTTTTTATATTTTCAGATTACAAAAACCAATTTCTACTATCCATACTACACTTGTATCACCATCTCTTCGCTGAACTAGTGCACCTATGCAATTTGCCATTGTATTGGGTGTGTTGGGGACATGAGAGATTCTTTGTATTTGATTGCAGGGTTGTTTGAGAGAGACCATCTTCATCCTACGCCTTCCACGAATTGATAAATCTTAGGTCATCCACTTGAGGAAAAATTGCTACTGTCCTACAAAACTCTGTGCTTGGAGGCCCAACAGAGTCTACAAGAAATAAAAGTTGCGTAGTAGACATCAAGCTCTTTTCTGGCGCCGTTGCCGGGGAGGTGAGTGCTTGAAGATTTCCAGTTTCCCTCGTATTGTCTCTCGTGATGAAACAGGTGACGAGGAGGAGCTTCCTATCCAACCAATCTCTTCAATAAGAAGCTCGGAAAAATTGATTGATCCCACACATAATGTGGTGAAGAAGAAGAATAAGAAAAGAAGGAAAAGTAAAGGTAAAAAGGTATCTCTCCCAAATAATGTTGCTCCTATAATTGTTGTTCCTCACGAGAATGAATCAAAAATAATTGTGGAAGATGATACACTTGATGATGATTTCGTTATGCCTAGTACTTGTTGTGATAATTATGATTGGAAAGATAATGATACTTCTTATAGTCTCGAAAATCTTTTTGGCACAAACTTGGGGAATTATGATGATAATAACTGTTATACTATTGGTGCTATTCATACTATTGATGATAATAGTGATTATGCTAATGATATGCAAACCCATAACCTTGGGGATGCTATGTTTGATTGGGATGATATGTTTGAGGATTTATTTGCTGCGAATAATGTTTATCCTAAGCTTGGGGATGCTATGCTTAATGAGGATGATCTTTTTATTCCCCCTACTTTTGATGAGCAAATTTGTTATGATGATAGCATGCCTCCTATCTATGATGATTGCAATGATTATGAAAGTGGGTTTGGAAGAGTGTCAACTTTAGATAATGATTATCCCACTATCTTGGAGGGTGTTGAATCTTATTATAATAATAAAAGTGGATTTGGAGAGGTCATGACTTTATTTAGTAATGATTCCACTATTTCGGAAGAGGTTTCAATTGATTATGATGAGAATAAAATTGCTACTTATGATGATTATTGTGATGATACTTATGTTATAAAAAGTAGTGATGATTATTATTATAAAACTTGTTATAATTATGAATACCCTTTTACTGAACATTACTCTTTTAATGTGGAAACAATCTATAGTATTCAAGTTTCATATGATACTCCCACTATTATGAATGAGAAGAAAATTGCTTATGTGGAGAGTAATAAAAATTCTAAGCTTGTAGATCATGAGAAGAATGCTTTATGTGATAGTTATATTGTTGAATTCATTCATTATGCTACTGAAAATTATTATGAGAGAGAAACATATGCTTTTACATATCTCAATAATATCAAGTTTTCTCTCTATGTGTTGAAAGTTTCGAAATTATGCTTGTTTTGCCTTCCTATGCAAGTTGATTCTTGTTCCCATAAATTGTTTGCTCACAAAATCCCTATGCATAGGAAGTGGGTTAGACTTAAATGTGCTAGTAATATGCTTCATGATGCTCCCGTTATGTTTCAATTCTTTACTTCTATGTGAGCATCATTGAAATCATCATGCCTAGCTAAAAGGCATTAAAGAAAAGCGCTTGTTGGGATGCAACCCAATATTTCTACTTACTATTTTTGTGTGTTCACATGATTAAGCTACTGTAGTAATCATGTTTTATAGCTTTTGTTTCAATAAAGTGCCAAGTAAAGCCTTTGGGATAGTGTGGATGATAGTTGACTTGATTCTGTGCAAAATCAGAAACTTTTGCGTCCAGTGCATAAATTCCTATAATTTACTGGGGCATCAAATGATTCTGAAATTTTTACACAGGATTTATATACAAATTTCATACGTTGTACTAATTTTTCAGAATTTTTGGAGTTGCAGAAGTATGATGAAAAATTAGATCATTGCGTGTTGTTCTGTTTTCGACAGATTCTGTTTTCAATGCATAGTTTGCTTGTTTTATAGTTTCTAGATTATATTGGTGAATATAAATTGTGGAAATGATATAGTACAGTAGGAACTATGTGAGAAAAATTATGAATCTTGTCTTGGCAGTACCAAAGTGAATGATTTATTCATTATCATACTAACCCATCTCACGAAGTTCCGTTAAGTTTTGTGTGATTGAAGTTTTTAAGTTTTGGGTGAGATGTCGATATGAGAAGAATAAGGAGTGGAAAGACCCCAAGCTTGGTGATTCTCAAGGCACCCCAAGGCAATATTCAAGGAATACCAAAGCAACTAAGCTTGGGAATGCCCCGGAAGGCATCCCCTCTTTCGTCTTCAACATTATCGGTAACCTCACTTGGGACTATATTTTTATTCATCACATGATAGGTATTTTGCTTGGAGCATCATTTTATTTTGTTGAGATTTGGTTTCTGTTATTTATAATAAGGTTTTGTATCTTTTATTTCAATAAAAGTGTCAAAGATAGCCTTTACCATGCTCAGTTTGCAAGTCTATATGTTGCTGTTTGAAAACAGAAAGTTTGCTGTTATGTCTTGCATATTCCTGAATAGTCAGAACATGATAAAATCTTGAAATTTTGACACAGTAAGCTATGATAAATTTTCTACAGTGTGGTAATTTTTTATAATTTTTGGAGTTAAATAAGTATGGATCTTTCTTCATCCTCTACAGACTGTTCTGGTTAGACATATTGCTGTTATGTTTGCATTGTTTGCATATGTTGGCTTGTTTAATGGTTCTATTTGAGGATAGGAGTATTAAATATGCAGAGGCATTTAGTATTCAATGTTTAATTATAATTTTAGTGATTTGTTACAGTAGAGAATGATAAGGATTTTCATTGATTTATACTAACTTATCTCACGAGTTCTTATTGAGTTTTGTGTGGATGAAGTTTTTAAGATTTGGAGGAAACGTGATATGAGAGGAATTAAGGAGACACAAGAGCTCAAGATTGGGGATGCCCATGGTATCCCAAGTCAATATTCCAAGAAGTCGCAAGCATCTAAGCTTGGGGATGCCACGGTAGGCATCCCACCTTTCTTCATCAACAACTATCGGTTTGTCTCGATTGAGCCTAAGTTTTTGCTTCTTCACATGATGTGTCCTTTTATTTTCATTTTTCTTGCTGTTTTAATAAAATATATGGATCTAAAATCTTTATGAGAGAGTCCTCACATAGCTACTTAATTGTTTGACTACTCATCGATCTTCACTTATATCTTTTGGAGTAGTTTGTCATTCATTCTCGTGCTTCACTTATATCCTAAGAGAAAATGTTTGAATGAATTGAATATCATAAATATGAAATTATATATGTTTCATATTCTTGTCCCATGGGGAGTAGTGACTTCACATATAAAATGTATAAGTTGTAAAATATATTGAAAGTTAGCAAACATAGCATTGGTCACTTGAACGATTCATGAAAGAATATTGAAGGAAGAGAGATTTCACATGTAAATATACTATCTTGGACATCTTCTATGATTATGAGCCCCCACTAATTATTTTCAAACTTGATCAAGTAGTTGATGTTGGACAAGGAAGACAACGTAATGAGTTATGTTTGTTTATATTCACATAGAAGTTATATTGTCATGGATCCTCTAACATGTGGTGCTTGCCGATAATCTTTTGCTAGCCAAAATTTCGTACTAAGTAGAGATACTACTTGTGCATCCAAAAACCCTTAAACCCAGTTTATTGCCATGAGAGTCCACTATATCTACCTATGGAATGAATAAGATCCTTCAAGTAAGTTGTCATCGGTGCAAAAGCAATAAAAATTGCTCCTAAATATGTATGATATTTTATTGTAAGGGAAAATAAGCTTTGTACGAACTTGTGATGGTGAAGAAATAAAAGCGACGAACTGCATAATAAAGGTTACTATCACAAGGGGCAATATAAAGTGACGTTCCTTTACATTAAGAGCTTGCACATCCAAAAATAAAAAGCGCATGACAACCTCTGCTTCCCTCTGCGAAGGGCCTATCTTTTACTTTATGTATTTAGTTTTATGCAAAAGTCAATAGTGTTCTTCTCTATTCCGTTTTTATTTTCTCTCTTGGCAAGCATCATGTGGTGGGGAAAGATCCAGGCATATATATCCAGTTGAATATAGGTGATCATGAGTTATTATTGTTGACATTATCCCTGAGATAAATAAGTTGGGAGGCAAAACATCAAGCCCCTATCTTCCTATGTGTTTGACAGAAATAGTTTGTTCTAAAAATATGCTTTGAGTGTCAGCAATCATGGAAGACTATATGATAGTTGAATATGTGGAATTTGCTAAAACAAAGCTCTTACATAGACCCTTCCTGAAAATAAGATGAATTGTAATTGTTTGATGACTGAAAACATAGTTTATTAGTTTTCAAGAAAGTTTATGGTCTATACTTTAACATGTGAATAGCTTGCTACTTGATCATGAGAAGTTTCATGAGATGAGCTATTGTTTATGAGAAAGAGTTGCTATTATGATCCTAGAAAAAGTGATTGGAATTATCATTGATCAAACTTATGCACTATGCTAGCATTCACACTTCATAAATTATTTCTTTTATCACTTACCTACTCGAGGACGAGCAGGAATTAAGCTTAGGGATGCTGATACGTCTCCAACGTATCTATAATTTATGAAGTATTCATGCCATGTTTACAACAATTTTATATGGTTTTGGTATGATTTGATTAGAACTAACCCGAACTGACGCTGTTTTCGGTAGAACTACTGTGGTGTTGTTTTTGTGCAGAAATAAAAGTTCTTGGAATGGGCCCAAAATTTACGGTGATTTTTTATGGACCAAAAGAGAACCATAGAGCACCGGAGATGGGCCAGGAGGTGGCCGAGGACGCCACAAGCCTGGGGGGCGCACCCCACTAGGGCGCGCCTCCCGAGCTTGTCGCTCCCTTGTGGACCCTCCTGACGTGAATCCAACGCCCAATATTCTTATAAATGACAAAAACCCCAGAAAGAAACCTAGAACTTCCACGCTGCCGCCGCAAGCCTCTGGTCCGAAGTGATCTCATCCGGAGCCCTGTTCCGGCACTTTGCCGGAGGGGGGGAATCATCACCGGAGGTCATCTTCATCATCCCGGCGGTCTCCATGACGAGGAGGGAGTCGTTCACCCTCTGGGCTGAGGCTATGTACCAGTAGCTATGTGTTTGATCTCTCTCTCTCTCTCTGTCTCTCTCGTGTTCTTGATTTGGCATGATCTTGATGTACCGCGAGCTTTATTAATATAGTTGGATCATATGGTGTTTCTTCCCTCTCTATCTTCTTGTGATGAATTGTATCTTTCCCTTTGAGGTTTCTTTTTTGTCGGATTGAATATCTTGGGAGTTGGGAACACTTGATGGATGTCTTGCATGGGATACCTGTGGTGACAATGGGGTATTCTATTGATTCACTTGATGTATGTTTTGGTAATCAACTCGCGGATTCCCGTGACCTTGGGGGATCTAGGCATATGGGTTGGTACATGTTTTCATCTTCTTTTCTCCGATAGAAACTTTGGGGTACTGTTTGAAATTCTTTGTGTGGATTGAATATTATGAATCTGAAGTTGTTTGATGCATATCGAATAATCAACTCACGGATACTTGTGGTGACATTGGAGTATCTAGGTGACGTTAGAGTTGGTTGATGTGTTTCATATGGTGTTATTTTAGTACGAACTCTAGAGCTGTTCGTGAGACTTATAGGGATGCGTCAATAGATTGATCAGAAAAGATAACTTTGAGGTGGTTTCGTACCCTACAACAATTTCTATCTTATGTTCTCTGCTAATAGGAACTTTGGAGTGATTCTTTGTTTCACGTTGAGGGCTGGTTATATGATTCCACTATGTTAGCACTATTGAGAGATTGCACTAGTGAAAGTATGAACCCCAGGCCTTGTTTCTAAGCATTGCAATACCGTTTGTGCTCCGTTTTATCACTTGTTACCTTGCTGTTTTTATATTTTCAGATTACAAAAACCTATTTCTACTATCCATACTACACTTGTATCACCATCTCTTCGCCGAACTAGTGCACCTATACAATTTGCATTGTATTGGGTGTGTTGGGGACTCGAGAGATTCTTTGTATTTGATTGCAGGGTTGTTTGAGAGAGACCATCTTCATCCTATGCCTCCCACGGATTGATAAACCTTAGGTCATCCACCTGAGGGAAAATTGCTACTGTCCTACAAAACTTTGCGCTTGGAGGCCCAACAGAGTCTACAAGAAATACAAGTTGCGTAGTAGACATCATGGGGCCCGGTGCTAAGTCAGCAGCCTAGTCAGCTGTCAATAGATTAACTGTTGACTTGTCAAACCTGACCAGTGGGTCCCATTGGTCAGTGAGACAGTTAAATAAAACATGTTTTAATTAATCTAGTTAATTAGCTAGGGCCCACCTGTCATACACTGTAACTATACTAATTTGGTTATTTAGTTTAATTAACTAGGTGGGGCCAGGCTGTTCATGTCACAGGGTGGTTTAATTAACTAAATAAATTTTAATTAACTTTAATTAAGCTAATTAGTGGGGGAGCCCCACATGGTAGTGGCCCATTAGGGATAATTTAACTGGCTTGACCGATGGGGCTCACCTGTCGGTGACCCAATGACGTTTGGACGCGGCAGCCCGCACCGGTGACCAAATAGACGGCGACGCTCACGGCACCTCATCGGAAAATGCCTACAGGCCACACTTTTGGCTCCGGTCGGTCGCGTTCGTATGCGCGTGAAGAGGCGCGTCTAGCGGTGGTCGTAGTTTATCCAGCGGCGACGACCAGTGGCGGCCGAAATAAAAGCTCAATGAAATCAGGCACGGGCATGGCGATCGATCAATCTAAGTGCCTAGGCGAAATCTACATAGCTCCTGGAGCATGCACACATCCTCAGATGAAGCTAGGGGGCACGGCAATGACGAGCTCGTCGGCCATGGTGGACGGCAGAGCCAAAGCTCGTGGGGATGGCAGCACAGTGGGCGACTCGAGCAAGGGGGAGAGGGGATTTGCGCGGGGGGGGGGGGGGGGGGGGGGGCTCACCGAGGAGCTCACGATGGCTCTTTGAAAGAACAGGAGCATAGGACGGTGTCATAGTTGAGGAAGATGGCCAGCGGCGATCCGAGGATGAATGCGATGATTCCCAGCGATGCAGCGCAGCTCGGCTTCTATCCAATATTGAGGAAGAGAAAGGCGATGATGGCGGAGCTCCTGGACACGTCGGTGCGGCCAACGGTGGTCGGTGGCCACTTGCACGGCGATTGCTATGCTCGGACAAGCTCCAGATCAAGCGAGAGGGGCGAGGAGAGGGGAAATCTAGGGCTAGGGTTCCGCCAGGGTGGTTAGAGTGGCCTGCTTATCCACCAGGGGCGCCCTGGATGCTCGACACGAGTTCATCGGGCGCGTGGATGGGTGTGCATGCACCATGCCATGACTTGGCCTCCCTCCGGCGGGAGGTTGAAGACAAAGCCCGGTGCTCTCGGGCCGGGATGTGCACTGTGCCGGGCAAGCCTAAGTGCACAGTGGCGTTTTCCATTTTCCTTTTTCTTTTCTGTTTCTTTTATTTCTTTTCTGTTTTGCATTTTCTTATGCTATCAAATGATTTTATTTTTTTGTCAAACTTCGTACATAAATACTTTGTAACATACTAGAGCTGCACAAAAAATTTCAGGCCATTTGGAAAGTATTTATTTTGAAATGGCCTAATTTAAATGTTGCTGGTCTGTTTAAATGGTGTTAGGAGCATTTTGATAATTCAAAAGATGTTGGTTTTATCATGAAAATTACTTAGGGAATATTTGCAACACCACCAACATTTTTGTTTTATTGTTTGAAAAAATCATAATTTGACTTGCAGTTTGAATTTGAATTTGACTTGAGTTTTTATCAAGTGGCACTTAAGCTTAGCAAAACATGATGACATGGCATCATTAGAGGGAAATCATTGTAGCTTAATTATAGGGGCATTACAAATGGATACATATACCTTCGCAAGCCAGTAAACCATTTCTACCCATTTATCAAACTCCCTTCTATTCTTTTCATTTCTTAGTTGCTCGAGGACGACCTGTACTTTAAGCTTTGGGGAGTTGATGTCTCGATAGTCTGTCACTTTCATATGAGTGTTTATTTGTTTTTTCGGAGGGTTTCTGCTGACTCTCACCATTTTACTAACAATAATCCTTTGAGAATGAAGAAACCTTGTTTTTCTCCATGATGTGTAGGTTTCAACACTTTTGGAAGGAAACCAATCAATACCCTTGCCATAGAAGCAATTTGGAGCAAGTTCTCTGTTTTGAAAACCTCCTTGTAGCATAGCAGAGAAGAAGACATCTTCTGGTACGAGTGTGAGCGCTTATACCAGCGGTAGTGTTAGCCGTCGCTGCCACCCCCTCTTCAATCTAAACAACTTTTATGAAGGGGAGGAGGCTGTCAGAGGTAGAGGAAAAGAGTTAGAGGGAAGTTCACCATCCGAAGAGTAGAGACGGGATCCAGGAGAGAAGAACTTCACGGAGATCATTTCCGGCCTTCTCCGATCTTCACCCCCCTTTTATTCATTGACAACACTATAGAGAGAGTTATTCCAATTTGTAAGACTAGGGTTTGTAACTCTATTCATCCTATTTCAGAGATTGAGATCGGATTGATCATTCGTACTATTGTGATTTTTTGTGATATTATCGACATGATTCCTCTCTGTTTAATCTCTTTGCTTATTGGTTATTTCCCTCTCATGCATGAGTAATTCCCCCGAGGCATGGGAGATGAAGGGGATTGGTGAGATTCATTTGTGCCCATTCTATATGTCATTATTTGTGAGACTATCTCTATGATTGATTACTAAGTTGTTTATCTGTGGTGAGCATAATGCGTGTTGTCCAATTTAAGGACTTAGCCAACAAGATCCAAAAAACTACAGAGGAACACATATTGTTTAGCGAATCCATGACCTCCAGGTAATAGGTGTTGGTATCTATGAGGAGCGAAGACAATATGAGGATAATGGGAATCCATCACATTTAAAGCGTTGGTCTGGTCTCACGACCTTAATTGCTGAAATGACCATGCATTTCGCAATGTCGATGTAGGACTATAGAGAAGAACAATCCCTACATGGAAGAGTTCGACTACTCAAAGGTGAACCACCTATCGAGCATATAATCAACAAGGTAGAATAACATGAAAAGGTAACTGGTATAACCGTTGTACTGGCACACTTGATGTACACCATGATCTGAAGTTTCCACGCGCCTAACTCTCCACTGCAGAAAAGCTAATAATTTACTTTCGGTCTTTTTACTTTCGTGTTATTTACTTTTTCTGTTCTTATTTTTTATGTCTGCAACCCATCTCAACACTCATCTGGTTTATTCGTGATTCCAAAATAATACTAATCCCTGCAAACATTCAGAAGGTTAATTTGCACAAGACCTATGACAACTTGTGTGTGACAGAAACGACAAGATACTCTCCTCCGATCCTCGTTGGGAATAATAACTAATTGGATGCTTGCTTAAATTTTGCTGAACGATCCTATCTGTCTTGTAGGCAATCAATAGGTGACCACCCGAGGGAGCAGAGGATCATCTTCAACCGGAGCCAGAAGCACCTGACGCCTGAAGATCCATCGGATTAGCTTAGTAGATTAGAAGCGATCTAGACATCCCATCTCGATCGTCCACCCCCAACTCGTCTAGTTCACCCCAAACTCGACAAACACTTCGTATACTCAATCATTGTAATCCAATATCAATATAATTCCAAACAAGCAGGACTAGGGTTGTTACTCGCCATGCGATGGCCCGAACCTAGGTAAAATATGTTCCCCATGTTCATCTGGTAACCCGAGGTTATGTCCAACTGTCATACCAATAAGCTGTGATCCCTGGATTATTGTTACTTTCTTGATGAAAACACCTCGACAGCTGGCACCGACCATGGGGATGCTCATGATACCAGATCGGATCTACGGGAGCAATCACTTTGATCTCACCTTCAACATCACCACCTTCCTCAGCAACGACATCAGCCATGTCTTCCACAGCATGGGAGCCAACATCCAAACTTTCAATCGGATTTACACTGACAACTCTGATGGTAACTGCCTCCCATGACCATGGATTGGGAAGCTACAACTCCGCCATGTCAAACTCATCATATCAGGACGCGTCTACATCAATGCTTCCAATGGTGACCTCAGTCCCCGAGTTATCCGAGGCCGGGTGCTACGGCTCCTCCGACATGCACTATGATCCTAACTTCTTGGCATAGTACGTTGGAGCCTACTACGAGTTTCCCATGATGTACGCCAACTATGGCGCTTGGACAACCTCACGTGCATGCAACAAATACACCATGCCCTGGTGCATCTTGGCAGGGTGGCAACACGTGCCCGACTCCCCCATAGCTCAACCCACTGGATACTATGCTAGGGGCTACTGTGCTTCAACCACATTGACTTCTGGAGGATTCCTGAAAGATTTCCCACCATGCGATGCCAACTCTGTCATGAGCTCCAGTGACAATTATTCTAATGACCTGCTCCACATAATGATGGTTGACAATGCCAATAGAGGAATATCTCCATCCCGAAACATGGTCGTCGACTCCAACCCAACAACGGAGGTGGGCAAGTCTATCACAACCGAGAACCTGGGGGCTGCCTCAGCATGACTCGAGGAAAGCAAGTAGTTCAAAGCCCCTATGACCTCCATCGAGAAACTCCATGAAAAGATACACTAGGATGATGACATGGCTCGGTTGATCCTCTGAAGCCTCCAGATGCCGGAGGAAAAAATCAGCGGCATGGTGGTCATCCCTTCAAAAAGGTTCCAGTCAGGTCACAATCGTCCTCCAACCCTCATGCAGAACTCTGGACCTCAAGATGCTCACAAGGATCAACTTGGTGAGGGGCTCGGGCAATAATAGCATGAAACCACCGAAGGCCATGGGAAGGAAGGTCACGGCAGGCTGAGTACCTCCGCCAGCAAGGAAAGGGATGCCCATCAAACATCCCCCCGATGGGGATGATGTAGGAAGGAAACCACCAGGGGATGGCGGCAAGAAGCCACCCACAAAAAACTTCTTGGGCCACCATCAGACGATAGCAGTGATTACCAGGGAAGGGAAGGCTCCCTAGCTCCTCTAATACCTCCACGCCGACCCAAGGGCAAAGGCTAAGCCGAGCGAACTACCCAACCCTTCTCGCTAGTTTTTAAGCTTGGCAATGATATCACAGGCTGCTTGGTGATGTCCTGCTAGTGCACATGGTTTGGTTGTAGCATTATTGAAGTAAGAGTATCGATCCCACAGGGAGCACAGGAAATGGACTTTGTCTCTTGTAGAGACTTATAAGAAATATGCCTGCAAGTTAGTTGCGGTCCAAAGCAAAGAGGATGTAGAAGTTTATAATAATTTGGATGAATGGTTACTAAAAGTAAAACATGGGCAAATAAAGTAAAAGAGCAACAGAGAGTATGAAGTGATGAAATCAACAACAGGGCTAAGGCGTTCTCAGGGAGTATGGATTCCCTACTAGTATGTGTCTCCCTATGGATGCGGCCAATGGTCGGTTCTGTATTACTCCCCTATCAATTGCAAAGGCAGAGATGGGAGGATATTACTGTCACCTCTTTACCTCCGCATCCCCACCTTTATAACGATAGTAATACACTTCATGGGCATTTCAGGCGAAAATGCTAAGTGGGAGGCCTTACACAACATTCATGAAGGTTATTAACACTAGTAGAAAAAGGGCCAAATATTCAGCTCATTAGTCCCAGTTTGTAAATGAACCGGCACTAATAGTACCATTAGTCCCGGTTCGAACGGCTATGCATTAATCCCGGTTCATTTGTGACCTATAGTCCCGGTTTGTGTCACAAACCGGGACTAAAGGGGTGGTGGCAGGCTGGCGTCAGGCCGGGGCCCCATGAGCCCCTTTAGTCCCGGTTTGTGACACAAACCGGGACTACAAGTCTACCCTTTAGTGCCGGTTCGTGTCACAAACCGGGACTAAAGGGGTCTAACCTTTAGTCCCGGTTGGAGACACAAACCGGGACTAAAGGGCAATTTTCAAACTCTGCCCCCCCTATATCGCCTTTTTAGTTTTGAAAAAAAAACCAAAAGAAAATGATAAAAACTTCAAAAATTAAAATTCTTCGAGATGTAGTTATGTTACTACATCTACTAGTAAGGTAAATTTAAAAACATAAATTTCGACATGTTTTGCAAAAAAGTGTTATGAAAAAGTAAAATGAGTATATTTTTTGCATACGATGTCGAAAAAACAAATAATATATCAAAATGTTCAGCACGAAAATCCGCATCCGATTTTGACAGCCGTAGGCCGTTTTGCAAATTTTTAGAATCCTCAAATTCTAAAAGGAAAAAAAGTTATGCTCAAATTTTAGTTTTTTTGAATTTTGGTTAAATCTGGTCAAACTATGGTCAAACTACTTATTCAAAAAATATTAGTGTTACTAAATAATTATTCAAGAATATTAGTGTTGCTAAATAATTATTTTATTTTTTTGAATTTTGGTCAAATCTGGTCAAACTGTGGTCAAACTATGGTCAAACTACTTATTCAAGAAATATTATTGTTACTTAATAATTATTGTTTTTTAGAATAATAGTTTCAAACTCAAACGGTGAAACATGTGACTTCATGCTCAAGCTAAACTCCTGAGGGTTAATAGGATTGACAGCTTAGTATTGTCAGGAAAACAACAAGTGCAGACTTGCAAACTAGGGGGAATAGAACTCGGAAGTTAAGCGTGCTCAGGCTGGGGTAGTGAGAGGATGGATGACCGGCCGGGAAGTTAGATGATTTGGAATGAGTGCTTCACACTTGAGCAGTGATGACGGGTGATTAGAGATTAAATCGTCAAATAATTCAAAAATTTGAAAATCCGAAAAAAAAATCAATTTTTTTTTAAAATAAAAAAAATCAAATTAAAACCTTTAGTACCAGTTGGGTTACCAACTGGTACTAAAGGTCTCCCAGCCCCCGGCTCTGGCTCGTGCCACGTGGTGGCCCTTTAGTGGCGGTTCGTGTTGAACCGGTACTAAAGGGGGGGGGGGCTTTAGTCCCCACCCTTTAGTGCCGGTTACAGAACTGGCACTAAAGGGCCTAATGAACCGGTGCTAAAGCCCGGTTCTGCACTTGTGTAACCCAAACATTCAAAAGAGGATCTTATATCCTATCGGCGTTCAGCACCTATACATAAAAGGGTTCCTCCATATCCCCGAGAACTACGGTGATTACTCAGACATAGAAACAAAAAGCATCATATGGATAATTTGTGTAATCATGGATGATAGATCAAAGTAATACACGTAAAGATCCACTAGGGTTCAGTATTATAAATAGATGGGGATAGGGATGGTGATGAAGATGGTTGATGCCGGAGTCTCCTTGAATGAGGTGATGGTGTGGCGTAGCCCTTCTTGGTGATTCCCCTTTTGGATCCCTTTTGGAGGCCAGGATTTTTCATTCTGGTGGAGTTTCTGATCTCTCTGAGCGTCCTCTCCCCGACCCGAGGACACGGGGTTAAAATACTTGACCATGGGGTGGCGGCAGTGGCGGCTGGTATGAGCTCATCAACTCCAAAAAAACTTATAACTGTGATGAAAAACCTAGGGTAAAAACAATGCAAAATATGGACTCATCAACTCCCCCAAGCTTAGAGTCTTGCTCATCCTTTAGTAAGTACCGCATCTTGTAAGAACAAGTTATCATATTCATGAGGTGTGGATAAATGTAAATGCATGAGTCCATTGTAGAGAATTGAAATCCACATAAGATACATGATTGTGATGGGTACTAGCACATCTTCACTAGAAAGATAATTATGAAGGCTTCCACACCTTTGCTATTTAATTCATTAGCGAACGTGAGACAACTCTATGCAATAGGTTATCCATCTTTCAACCGAGCAAGTAGCAAGGGATTCTTACATTTCTTTTGGAAGCATTTTCTATGCTTAATCTATAAAAATGCCCCAAGCGTTATTTTTTACCATTCCCGGAGAAGTAGGATTATTTGCCCATGCCACAATCATTTAATGTTTTAACTTGTGACATGCAAGCTAAGCATACTTCTTTAAGAAGACTAGGCTACTTAAAAAACTTTAATGAGTTTTGTTTATGGAGTCTCACCCTTCTCGCTACTTCCTCTTAGTTCATTAGTTCGGCCGGGTTTATGTCTCAGACCGTTCCTTCAGCTTTTTATAACATCTTTATTGGAGCAATTGAAATTATGATAAACTATTCCATGCAGTAGTTTGCTTTCACTAATCAGTTGGCACCGAAGATGTGGAAGACTTATAACTACCAAATGGGTAAAAATGCAGTAACACTCATACTTGATCATGCATCTAATATTCTTTTCTCAAAAGTGCAATGAAACTATCCATTATGAATATCTATTACTCATTATAATAATGATTCCTCCCTCGTTCAAAAGAACTTCATACATCAACTTTATTATGCAAACTAATGCGAGCTAATCTCGACTAGCAAGAAGAGCAATATGTTGAATAGTAAAGATACAAGGTATTCTCGAATCTCCCCCAAGCTTGCAATCAAGGTGAAGGGATCGTAATACCTAATTGTGCTTAGGCCCAACAGGTGTCTCTTCGTCTGCTTCTTCCTCGATTTCCCGCTCCTCCCCCAAATTTCATGCCATAGCGATTCACTTGAAACAAGATGCCATACCTACAATTTCTTTCTGCTACTCGAAGACTACATCTTGAGAAATTTAGTCTATGTAGAAAGCATAGAAGTAACATCAAGAAGGACAACCATCTTCTGAAAGAGGCCATCGACCCTTTCCTCAAGGTCTTTGCTCATCATCCAAGAAGCAGTATCAACACATGCTTTGGAAACTTTCTTGAGTTCACTAATCTTTTCCTTTATCTCATCAGGGGTTGGTGCTTCCTTATCGCGTTCATGAGGTGCAAGCCCCAGGGGGCATCTAGGAAGAGATCCTTGAATATTGTATCTATAGGGGTTAGGAGGATACTGATCTTTCTTTTCCTACTCTTCCTATTCTTCCTTAGGCACCACCTCCTCCGGCACCTCATCCTTGTTGCCCATCCTCCGAAATCCCTCCCAACTCTTTGGGATCATCTCCTCCCAGGCATTAAGAGGGATGATCTTGGTCAGTGTAGGGCTCGAAGAGGATCCCTTCTCGTTGGTGGTGGCGGTCAGAGCATCCTTGTTGGCCTTGGCAACCGAAGGCTTCTTGATCCTGTAGAAGAAGGTTTGGGGGAGAGGTGGCATGCGATGGTGGCAAGGGATTAGATTGATAATGAGCCAAGGACATGGATCCTTGGGTTTTATAAGGGGTTAGAAACCCTAATATTCCCAAGATCAATCTTGAGGAGGAAGTTAGAAGGAAATAAAAAAAATGAAAACAAAATTAGGGATTTTTTAGAAGATCCGAACAAAAAACGGGCACTGGTATGAGTGCTCCTGCTCGTACCAGTGCTCGTACCGTGGTTCACTATGAGTTTTTAATTATAATTATTTTTGGATAACCAACGCAATGAAGTGAATGTAATAGAAGTTAAGACAGCCTTCGGTATGAGCACGGGTGCTCGTACAGGAGGACCCACCGATACCTCATCCACGGGTTCCCAAGTCTAGAAGGAATGAAGGGGTGTGGTACTAGCATAGCTACTTGTAATACTGCTCATATTGGATAACGCTTGGTACCATTCGAGGTCCAAGACATAAGACAGCCTTTGGTACGAGTGCTCCTGCTCTTACTATAGGTCATATAGATTACTGCCAAATTGTGACAAGAATCTAGAAGAGAAGACCGCCTCTAGTACGAGCACGATTGCTTGTACCAGTGGTCATACCACCTGCAAAACCCTTCTTTTGACTTGGAACATCATTAGTAGCCATTTTAACTTATTCCTAATTTCAATCTAATGACTTACATACATGATTTTAACAAGTTTATATAGTGAGAAGGTCAGGACTTATGGACTCAAGTGCCATAGCTTCTTCAGGCGTGATGAAATTTAATACCTCTGTTTCCTCTTGTTCGTCTGCAAGATAAAGCTTCAGGTGTTGTCCGTTCACTACCCAAGGAGTGCATTTCGCTCCTTTTAGTTTGATGGCGCCGGAATTTTATACTTTATCGATCTCGTAGGGGCCTTCCCACCTAGATCTAAGCTTCCCAGGAAACATCTTTAAATGAGAATTGTAAAGTATGACCTTATCTCTAGCATAGAACTCCCATTTTTGAATCTTGCTATCATGCCATAGCTTAACCTTTTCTTTAAATAAATGGGCACTTTCACATGCTTCATTTCTAAACCCATCTAGAGCATGCATATCTGATAAACATTTTTTTGCAGCTTCCTTGAGATCAAAATTTAAATTTTTGATAGCCCAGAAAGCTTTATGCTCTAATTCTAGAGGCAAATGACAAGCCTTACTATACAACATTTTGTATGGTGTCATTCCCATTGGGTTCTTGTATGTAGTATGGTAAGCTCAAAGTGCTTCATTCAGCTTGCGTGCCCAATTTGTTCTTGATCATTGCACTGTCTTTTGGAGTATCATTTTAATCTCCCAGTTTGATAACTCCACTTGACCACTCACTTGCGAGTGATATGGTGATGCCACCCTGTGTGTGACTCCGTATTTGTGGAGTATCCTTCTGAAAATACCTTGTATAAAATGAGATCCACTATCAGTTATAAAAAATTTAGTTACTCTAAACCTGGGAAAGATAATTGATGAGTCCAAAGTGTATGACAATTTTGATAGTTATTTGGTGCCTACACGGTAGGCTTTGTGGAATTTTACCGCGTTTGCGCGTTGCTTTTTGTCAGTTTTCCGTAGGTAACATCTTTTGGAGAAAATAATATCATATGGAAGGAATACCAGGAAATTATGATGGAATCACATTATTTAATGTGATAATAGACTACCATAAAAAGAATGAAGCAAAGGGAGGAAACAGGAGGCCACATGGCGAAGTCAGAGCAAAAGACGGCCTAGCATACGAGCGCACGCGCTCGTATGTGCGGTCATATGGCTCACCGACGCCACCTCCTCTTCCACTACTTCCACCCCATGAAGTTAGATCGGGGATCATACGAAGAGAGCCGCTAGAAACACATCCAGAATGCAGAATCCTAGCCTCCAGAGGGCTTCCAGATGGGGAGTCGATCCACGGACTCCACCACCGCAACGCTGCATCAGGAAGGCTTCATCATAATCATCACCACTGTCATCATCATCATCATCATCATCTTATCCTCATCCATTTGTAATACATTAATTGGAGTGGATTCAATGTTGTGTTACTTGTTTGAGATCACCATGTTCATCATAATTCACCTCATCTCATTTTTGCCCTTGATGTGTGAGTAGTTTTCATAGTTCTCGGGGATATGGAGGAACCCTAATGTGAAATAGATTGTTTGGTATAAGGATTTGATATCCTCTTTATATGTTTATGTTAATAGCATTCTTGATGTTGGGTGAAATCGACCATCCAACATATGCTAATTTTGGATGGAAGGTTATTACTGTTGGCGAACCGGCTGGTTGCGGAGGTAGGTACTTGACAGGGCCTATCTCTCCTCGTCCCAGGTCGTTGCATCAGGGGGTAAATGGAGACCACCTATAGGCTGCGTCCACGGGGACCTTTTTCCCCTTAATCATCGTTTGGTAACCGGAGTGGGGAAGAACAGTGGTGGCGTATGTGATACACTACTAGGAAATACCTTATAGATAGATGCTTAGCAGTAGCGAGGGGTATATGGGCCGCGCTACTGCTAATTAGTAGTAGCGAGGGGTATAAAACCCACGCTACTACTAAGTTGATAGTAGTAGCACGGGCTATAAACCCACGCTGCTACTAAGTGATCTCCGCCGTGCCCCTCGGGACAGGCCATAGTAGTAGCGAGGGGAGTAAACCCCGCGCTACTACTAAGTTGATAGTAGTAGCGCGGGGTATAAACCCACGCTGCTACAAAGTGGTCTCCACCATGCCCCCCGGGACAGGCCATAGTAGTAGCGAGGGGTATAAACCCCGCGCTGCTACTAAGTATAGGCTTTTTTAACAGCTCTGAAATCCCCATCTCCTCCCCAAAATCCCTCCTCTCTTCCACCACTCTTCCCCCTCTCTCTCCATACGCTCTCACATGGACCTCCAACCCATGCGCCCCTCGTGCTTCATGGTGCCGAAAGAGGCCGCCTCCTCGCGCCTCCGGCATCTAGGAGCTCGCCGGTCTTCCCTCGCGTCTCCATGCCACCACGCCGGAGCACCTCACCACCGGTGACCAGTCCTGCTTCTCCCTCCATCTCCTTCCTCTCTCTCCCTCATTTTTTTATATCTCCCTCTGGTTTGACTCACCCTCCCATGTCCATGCCCGTGCAGGATGTCGCCATGGACGACCAGGAGCTCTCTGCCTTGGTTACGAAGAGGAACCCCACGCCGCCGCCTTGCTCTGCCATGGATCCGAGACCTCTCCAGCAGGTGTCGCCGGATCTGGTCTGCCGCTGCACGTCCGTGCCTCCGGTGACCCCAGCCATCGCTGAATCGAACCATTGCTACCATTGACAGCATGCACAGGATCGATATTTTTTTTGTTTTTGAAATTAGTAGTAGTAGCGCGGGGTATAAGACACTGACTACAGATAATTAGTAGTAGTGCGAGTGGCACCCGCGCTACTACTAACAGATGTAGTAGTAGCGTAGGTGGCACCCGCACTACTACTACCAATTAGCTGTAGTGCCCTAGTAGTAGCGCGGGCACCCGCGCTACTACTAGGCTTTTCCCTAGTAGTACCGGGCTGCTGCGTGCATGCACATATCTATACCAGCTTCGCCCACAAATAGAAACTTATAAAGTGGCTTTGGAATCCGATGTAGCATTGTGTTTAGGCACCACTTTAAGTGCACACTTGTGGGGAATCCTAACTCCCTGGGAACGCTTTAGTCCTATCGGTTTCAACATGTTCTTCCACGTCTCTCATTACTTTATTTTTATTTCAAGTACTTTACCTTTTTGGTCGTTAACCTATTTCCACCCATATTACTATCGCTTTGGATTTCTTATAACTCACAGGCATTGCTATTTAAACCTTTCAAGCGGCAAAAGGCTGATTCATGTGCTCCCTGTGGGATTGATACTCTTACTTCGAAGAAGCTACAACTAAACCCTATGCACTTGCAGGACATCAATCATCTTAATGGAAGCAGTTGCGTCAGCATGATGAGTTTGGATTGCCTCCACCCATTTTGTAACATAATAAACATCCACAAGAATATGAGAATGCCCATCTGAGGCAGGGAATGGACCTAAGTAGTCTACCCCCCATACATCAAAGGGTTTACAAACTAAATGGTAATGCATAGGCATTTCTTGTCATCTACCGATGTTACCTGTGCACTGATAGGCATCACAACCCTTAACGTACCTGTGCGCATCTTTCAAAAGAGTTGGCTAATAAAAACTAGATTGAAGTACCTTGGTAGTGGTGAGATCACCAGCATGATGCCCTGTGTACGTGCTGCTGTGACAAACATGAAGGATTGCATCTCTCTCATGTTCGGCAATGCATCACCGAATCATGCAATCCAGACCATGTCGATAGAAAAATGGATCATCCCAAAAATAATATTTTAAGTCACTAAAGAACTTCTTCCTCTGATTGTAATTCATGTCCGGAGGCATATATTTTCCTACAAGAAAGTTAGCATAATCGATAAACCATGGTTCTACTTTTTGATTTACCGCTAAATTTTTGCCAGGGAAAGAATCATTGATAGGTAATGGATCATATGGTTTCCTTTCCATCCTTGACAAATGATCTGCTACTGGATTGTCTTCGCCTTTTCTATCAATGATCTGCAAATCAAATTCTTGAAGTAATAAAATCCAATGGATCAATCGCTGCTTGGCATCCTTTTTAGTAAGGAGATGTCGGCGTACGACAATCCATGGGGCCATCGCCCCTTCTACGTTCGGCTACGGGCCCGAAGCACACCAAGAGCAGCAACAATGCAGATCACACGCGCATTTACCCAGGTTCGGGGTGCTGTGAAGCATAAAAGCCTAACTCCTACTTTGGGTGGATTGATGAGTGTTTTGAACCCTGCTATTACAATAGCGCAATCTTGTCGGCAAAGTGCTCGGGAGATGCAGCTACTAAGTGCAATTGGGCAGGGGTCTAACCCTTGTAAAGGTAGCCATGGGCCTCCTTTTATAGATGAAAGGGGTTACCATAATGGCAAAATGGTAATTACAGAGGGTGAATAGTGGCTACAGTGCTATCATACCTAACCCTGACGATATAGGACAAAAGCACTAAATACACCATTAGGTGTCACGCTGGGGTGAATGCCGGCATGGGAGCGCTGCTCCACCTGTGCCGTCAGCCTAGCTACCTCTTATTATCATGACACGCCACTTGGACGGGTGTCAATAAAGTAGATCTTCAGGCGGTGAACTGCCACGTGCCCCGACAAGCTTCACCTAACCACCTACGCATTTGCCATCTATGGCAAGGTCCTGACATGCCACCACGGTGGAGCGGTGGAAGGAGCTTGCCAGATTTGAGCTTGCCGGCATTGACCTTGCCGGCTTAGAGCTTGCCGGCAACTTGAGTCTTATGGAAATATGCCCTAGAGGCAATAATAAAGTTGTTATTATTATATTTCCTTATTCATGATAAAGTTTTATTATTCATGCTAGAATTGTATTGACCGGAAGCATAAATACATGTGTGAATATATAAACAAATACTGTGTCCCTAGTGAGCCTCTACTAGACTAGCTCGTTGATCAAAAGATGGTTAAGGTTTCCTAACCATAGACATGAGTTGTCATTTGATAATGGGATCACATCATTAGGAGAATGATGTGATGGACAAGACCCAACCATTAGCATAGCATATGATCGTTCAGTTTATTGCTACTGCTTTCTTAATGTCAAATACATGTTTCTTTGACCATGAGATCATGCAACTCCCGGACTCCGGAGGAATGCCTTGTGTGCCATCAAACGTCACAACGTAACTGGGTGATCACAAAGGTGCTCTACAGGTATCTCCGAAGGTGTCTATTGAGTTGGCATGGATCAAGACTGGGATTTGTCACTCTGTGTGACGGAGAGGTATCTCTGGGCCCTCTCGGTAATACAACATCACAAGAAGCTTGCAAGCAAAGTGACTAAGGAGTTAGTTATGGGATGATGTATTACGAAACGAGTAAAGAGACTTGCCGATAACGAGATTGAACTAGGTATGGAGATACCGACGATCGAATCTCGGGCAAGTAACATACCGATAGACAAAGGGAACTACGTATGTTGTCATAAAGGTTCGACCGATAAAGATCTTCGCGGAATATGTAGGAACCAATATGGGCATCCAGGTCCCGCTATTGGTTATTGACCGGAGATGCGTCTCGGTCATGTCTACATCATTCTCGAACCCATAGGGTCCGCACGCTTAATGTTCATTGACGATAAAGTATTGTATGAGTTATGTGAGTTGGTGATTGAATATTGTTCGGAGTCCCAGATGAGATCACGGACATGACGAGGAGCTCCGGAATAGTCCGGAGGTAAAGATTGATATATGGGATAATAGTGTTTGGTTTCCGAAAGGGGTTTCAAATGTTTCCCGAAATGTTCGGATACGAGAACACTTTATTTGGGCCAAGGGGTAAAGACCATGAGGCTTTAGGAAAAGTGCAAAAGGATGTTTTGTGGAGCCCAGGGTGCCAGACGCCATGGATCCTGGCGTCTGGTCCTGGAGTCTGGGTAGGACTCTTGCCTTGCGGGCAAAACCGACTTTGAGGAGGCTCTTTCTCCAAGTTTCGAACCCAGGGCTCAACATATAAATAGAGGGGCAGGGCTATCACCCGGAACACATCAAGATTCACCAAGCCGTGTGCCGGCAACCCCGTCCCCTCTAGATTATCCTCCGTCTAGTTTCCATTGTGCTTAGCGAAGCCCTGCGGAGATTGTTCTTCACCACCACCGTCACCATGCCGTCGTGCTGCCAGAACTCATCTACTACTCCGCCCATCTTTCTGGATCAAGAAGGCGAGGACGTCATCGAGCTGAACGTGTGCTGAACGCGGAGGTGCCGTACATTCGGTACTTGATCATGACGGATCGTGAAGGTGTCCGACTACATCAACCGCGTTGATAAATGCTTCCGCTTAGCGATATTCAAGGGTATGAAGATGCTCTCCCTGCTCGTAGCTATGCATCTCCATGGATAGATCTTGCGTGTGCGTAGAATTTTTTTTGTTTTCCATGCAACGTTTCCCAACAGTGGCATCATGAGCCAGGTCTATGCGTAGATGATATGTACGAGTAGAGCACAAAGGAGTTGTGGGCGGTGATGTTCATACTGCTTACCACCAATGTGTTATTTTGATTCGGCGGTATTGTGGGATGATGTGGCTCGGAGCAACCTTACATGTCCACGTACATGAGACTGGTTCCACCGACTGATGCAACTTGTTTTGCATAAGGTGGCTGGCCGGTGTCTGTTTCTCTCAATTTAGTTGAATCGAATTTGACTACGGCCGATCCTTGAAGAAGGTTAAAACAGCAAACTTGATAAATTACCATTGTGGTTTATTCGTAAATAAGAATGGTTCTTGCTAGAAGCCCGTAGCAGCCACGTAAAACTTGCAACAACAAAGTAGAGGACGTCTAACTTGTTTTTGTAGGGCATGTTGTGATGTGATATGGTCAAGACATGATGTGATATACGTTGTTGTATGAGATGATCATGTTTTGTAATATCGACAACCGGCAGGAGCCTTAGGGTTGTCTCTTAATTATTGTATGAAATGCAAGCGCCATGTAATTGCTTTACTTTATCGCTATGCGTTAGCAATAGTTGTAGAAGCAATAGTTGGCGAGACGACCACGTGACGACACGTTGATGGAGACCATGGTGTCATGCCGGTGATGATGGAGATTATGCCGTTGCTTTGGAGATGGAGATCAAAAGCACAACATGATGATGGCCATATCATGTCACATATTTTGATTGCATGTGATGTTTATCCTTTATGCATCTTATTTTGCTTAGAACGACGGTAGCACTATAAGATGATCCCTTCAGTTAATTTCAAGATAAAAGTGTTCTCCCCGAGTATGCACCGTTGCTAAAGTTCGTCGTTTCGAAGCACCTCGTGATGACTGGGTGTGATAGACTCTATGTTCACATACAATGGGTGTAAGACAGTTTTACACAAGTAGAATACTTGGGTTAAACTTGACGAGCCTAGCATGTACAGACATGGTCTCAGAACACTGGAGACCGAAAGGTCAAACATGAGTCATATAGTAGATATGATCAACATAGAGATGTTCACCATTGATGACTACCCCATCTCACGTGACGATCGGTCATGGGTTAGTTGATTTGGATCATGTATCACTTAGATAACCTGAGGATGTTAATTTAAGTGGGAGTTCATTAGTAATTTGATTAATTGAACTTAATTTATCATGAACTTAGTCATGATAGTCTTTTGCAAATCTATGTTGTAGATAAATGGCCCGTGCTACTGTTCCATTGAATTTTAATGCATTCCTAGAGAAAGCTAAGCTGAAAGATGATGGTAGCAATTACACGGACTGGGTCCGTAACTTGAGGATTATCCTCATTGCTGCACAAAAGAATTATGTCCTTGATGCACCGCTAGGTGACCCACCCGCTCCCGCTAGTCTAGACGTTATGAACGCCTGGCAAACGCGGACTGATGACTACTCGATAGTTCAGTGTGTCATGCTTTACGGCTTGGAACCGGGACTTCAAAAGCATTTTGAACGCCACGGAGCATATGAGATGTTCCAAGAGCTGAAATTGATATTTCAAGCTAATACCCGGGTTGAGAGATATGAAGTCTCCAACAAGTTCTTCAGCTGTAAAATGGAGGAGAACAGTTCTATCAGTGAACACATACTCAGAATGTCTGGGTACCACAACCACTTGACTCAGATGGGAATTGAGCTCACAGATGAGTGTGTTATTGATAGAGTTCTTCAATCACTACCACCAAGCTATAAAGGCTTCATGATGAACTATAATATGCAAGGAATGACTAAAACGATTTCCGAGCTCTTCGCGACGCTGAAATAGGCGGAGGTAGAAATCAATAAAGAGCATCAAGTGTTGATGGTTAATAAGACCACCTGTTTCAAGAAAAAGGGCAAGGGAAAGAAAGGGAACTTCAAGAAGAACGGCAAGGAAGTTGCTGCTCCCGTGAAGAAGCCCAAAGTTGGACCCAAGCCTGAGACTGAGTGCTTCTACTGCAAGGGTAATGTTCACTGGAAGCGGAACTGCCCCAAATACTTGGTAGATAAGAAGGAAGGCAAAGTGAACAAAGGTATATTTGATATACATGTTATTGATGTGTTCCTCGCTAATGCTCGTAGTTGCACCTGGGTATTTGATAATGGTTCGGTTGCTCATATTTGTAACTCAAAACAGGAGCTGTGGAATAAATGAGGATTGGCTAAGGACGAGGTGACGATGCGCGTCAGAAATGGTTCCAAGGTTGATGTGATCGCCGTCATCACGCTACCTCTACATCTACCTTCGGGATTAGTTTTAGACCTCAATAATTGTTATTTGGTGCCAGCGTTGAGCATGAACATTATATCTGGATCTTGTTTATTGCGAGACAGTTATTCATTTAAATCAGAGAATAATGGTTGTTCTATTTATATGAGTAACATCTGTTATGGTCATGCACCCTTAGTGAATGGTCCATTCTTGTTGAATCTCGATTGTAGTGATACACATATTCATAATATTGATGCCAAAAGATGCAAAGTTGATAATGATAGTGCAACATACTTGTGGCACTGCCGTTTATGTCATATTGGTGTAAAGCGCATGAAGAAACTTCATGCGGATGGACTTTTGGAATCACTTGATTATGAATTATTTGATACATGCAAACCATGCCTCATGGGCAAGATGACTAAAACTCCATTCTCCGGAACAATGGAGTGAGCAAATGACTTATTGGAAATAATACATACCGATGTATGCGGTCCAATGAGTGTTGAAGCACGCGACGGGTATCGTTATTTTCTAACCTTCACAGATGATTTGAGTAGGTATGGGTATATCTGAAGAAAATATGCCCTAGAGGCAATAATAAAGTTATTATTTATTTCCTTATTTCATGATAAATGTTTATTATTCATGCTAGAATTGTATTAACCGGAAACATAATACATGTGTGAATACATAGACAAACAGAGTGTCACTAGTATGCCTCTACTTGACTAGCTCATTGATCAAAGATGGTTATATTTCCTAACCATAGACATGAGTTATCATTTGATAAACGGGATCACATCATTAGGAGAATGATGTGATTGACTTGACCCATTCCGTTACCTTAGCACTTGATCGTTTAGTATGTTGCTATTGCTTTCTTCATGACTTATACATGTTCCTGTGACAATGAGATTATGCAACTCCCGTTTACCGGAGGAACACTTTGTGTGCTACCAAACGTTACAACATAACTGGGTGATTATAAAGGTGCTGTACACGTGTCTCCGAAGGTACTTGTTGAGTTGGCGTATTTCGAGATTAGGATTTGTCACTCCGATTGTCGGAGAGGTAACTCTGGGCCCACTCGGTAATGCACATCACTATAAGCCTTGCAAGCATTGTAACTAATGAGTTAGTTGCGGGATGATGTATTACGGAACGAGTAAAGAGACTTGCCGGTAACGAGATTGAGCTAGGTATTGAGATACCGACGATCGAATCTCGGGCAAGTAACATACCGATGACAAAGGGAACAACGTATGTTGTTATGCGGTTTGACCGATAAAGATCTTCGTAGAATATGTAGGAACCAATATGAGCATCCAGGTTCCGCTATTGGTTATTGACCAGAGACATGTCTCGGTCATGTCTACATAGTTCTCGAACCCGTAGGGTCCGCACGCTTAAAGTTCTGTGATGATTTGTATTATGAGTTTATTTGTTTTGATGTACCGAAGGTAGTTCAGAGTCACGGATGAGATCGGGGACATGACGAGGAGTCTTGAAATGGTCGAGATGTAAAGATCGATATATTGGACGACTATATTCGGACATCGGAAAGGTTCCGAGTGATTCGGGTATTTTTCGGAGTACCGGGGAGTTACGGGAATACGGGGAAGAATTATATGGGCCTTATTGGGCTTTAGGGGAGAGAGAGAGGCAGGCCGCGCGCCCCCCAAGGCCTAGTCCGAATTGGACTAGGGGGAGGGGCTGCGCCCCCTCCTTCCTTCTCTTCTCTCTTCCCCTTCCTTCTCTCCTACTCCTACTACTTGAAAGGAGCGGGGGGAATCCTACTCCCGGTGGGAGTAGGACTCCTCCAGGGCGCGTCATAGCTAGGCCGGCCCTCCCCCCTCCTCCACTCCTTTATATACGTGGCCAGGGGGCACCCCATAGACACAACAATTGATCATTGATATCTTAGCCATGTGCGGTGCCCCCCTCCACCATAATCCACCTCGATCATATCGTAGCGGTGCTTAGGTGAAGCCCTGCGTCGTTAGCATCATCATCATCGTCACCATGCTGTCGTGCTGATGAAACTCTCCTGTGAAGCTTTGCTGGATCGGAGCTCGCGGGACGTCATCGAGTTGAACGTGTGCTGAACTCGGAGGTGCCGTGCGTTCGGTACTTGGATCGGTCGGATCGTGAAGACGTACGACTACATCAACCGCGTTGTGCTAACGCTTCCGCGTTCGGTCTACGAGGGTACGTGGACACACTCTCCCCTCTCGTTGCTATGCATCACCATGATCCTGTGTGTGCGTAGGAATTTATTTGAAATTACTACGTTCCCCAACAGTGGCATCCGAGCGTGGTTTTATGCGTAGATGTTATATGCACGAGTAGAACACAAGTGAGTTGTGGGCGATACAAGTCATACTGCTTACCAGCATGTCACACTTTGGTTATGCGGTATTGTTGGATGAAGCGGCCCAGACCGACATTACGCGTACGCTTACGCGAGACTGGTTTTACCACCGTGCTTTGCACACAGGTGACTAGCGGGTGTCAGTTTCTCCAACTTTAGTTGAACCGAGTGTGGCTACGCCCGGTCCTTGTGAAGGTTAAAACAACACTAACTTGACGAACTATCGTTGTGGTTTTGATGCGTAGGTAAGAACGGTTCTTGCTTAGCCCGTAGCAGCCACGTAAAACTTGCAACAACAAAGTAGAGGATGTCTAACTTGTTTTTGCAGGGCATGTTGTGATGTGATATGGTCAAGACATGATGCTATATTTTATTGTATGAGATGATCATGTTTTGTAACTGAGTTATCGGCAACTGGCAGGAGCCATATGGTTGTCGCTTTATTGTATGCAATGCAATCGCCCTGTAATTGCTTTACTTTATCACTAAGCGGTAGCGATAGTCGTAGAAGCAATAGTTGGCGAGACGACAATGATGCTACGATGGAGATCAAGGTGTCGCGCCAGTGACGATGGTGATCATGACGGTGCTTCAGAGATGGAGATCACAAGCACAAGATGATGATGGCCATATCATATCACTTATATTGATTGCATGTGATGTTATCCTTTATGCATCTTATTTTGCTTTGTTTGACAGTAGCATTATAAGATGATCTCTCACTAAATTTCAAGGTAAAAGTGTTCTCCCTGAGTATGCACCGTTGCCAAAGTTCGTCGTGCCGAGACACCACGTGATGATCGGGTGTGATAAGCTCAACGTTCATCTACAACGGGTGCAAGCCAGTTTTGCACACGCAGAATACTCGGGTTAAACTTGACGAGCCTAGCATATGCAGATATGGCCTCGGAACACTAAGACCGAAAGGTCGAGCGTGAATCATATAGTAGATATGATCAACATAGTGATGTTCACCATTGAAAACTACTCCATTTCACGTGATGATCGGTTATGGTTTAGTTGATTTGGATCACGTGATCACTTAGATGATTAGAGAGATGTCTATCTAAGAGAGTTCTTGAGTAATATGCTTAATTGAACTTTAATTTATCATGAACTTAGTCCTGGTAGTATTTGCAGATTATGTTGTAGATCAATAGCTCGTGTATAGCTCCCCTGTTTTATTTTTGATATGTTCCTAGAGAAAACTAAGTTGAAAGATGATAGTAGCAATGATGCGGACTGGTTCCGTGATCTGAGGATTATCCTCATTACTGCACAGAAGAATTATGTCCTTGATGCACCGCTAGGTGACAGACCTATTGCAGGAGCAGATGCAAACGTTATGAATGTTTAGCAAGCTCGATGTGATGACTACTTGATAGTTTAGTGCGCCATGATTTACGGCTTAGAATCGGGACTTCAAAAACGTTTTGAACGCCACGGAGCATATGAGATGTTCCAAAGAGATGAAATTGGTATTTCAGACTCATGCCCGTGTTGAGAGGTATGAGACCTCTGACAAGTAATTTGCCTACAAGATGGAGGAGAATAGCTCAATTAGTGAGCATGTGCTCAGAATGTCTGAGTACTACAGTTGCTTGAATCAAGTGGGAGTTGATCTTCCGGATAAGATAGTAATTTACTGAATTCTCTAGTCACTATCACCAAGTTACTGGAACTTCGTGATGAACTATAATATGCAAGGGATGACAAAAATGATTCCCGAGCTCTTCGTGATGCTGAAATCAACGAAGGTAGAAATCAAGAAAGAGCATCAAGTGTTGATGGTTAACAAGACCACTAGTTTCAAGAAAAGGGCAAAGGAAAGAAGGGGAACTTCAAGAAGAATAGCAAGCAAGTTGCTACTCCCGGGAAGAAGCCCAAGTCTGGACCTAAGCCTGAAACTGAGTGCTTCTACTGCAAAGGGACTGGTCACTGGAAGTGGAACTGCCCCAAGTATTTGGCGGATAAGAAGGATGGCAAAGTGAACAAAAGTATATTTGATATACATGTTATTGATGTGTATTTTACTAGTGTTCATAGTATCCCCTGGGTATTTGATACTGGTTCAGTTGCTAACATTAGTAACTCGAAACAGGAGTTGCAAAATGAACAAAGACTAGTTAATGACGAGGTGACGATGTGTGTTGGAAGTGATTCCAAGGTTGATAAGATCACCATCGCACACTCCCTCTATTTTCGGGATTAGTGTTGAACCTAAATAAATGTTATTTGGTGTTTACGTTGAGCATGAATATGATTGGATCATGTTTTTTGCAAAATAAATGTTATTTGGTGTTTGCGTTGAGCATGAATATGATTGGATCATGTTTATTGCAATACGGTTATTCATTTAAGTCAGAGAATAATTGTTGTTCTGTTTACATGAATAAAAACCTTCTATGGTCATACACCCAATGTAAATGGTTTATTGAATCTCGATCGTAGTGATACACATATTCATAATATTGAAGCCAAAAGATGCAGAGTTAGTAATGATAGTGCAACTTATTTGTGGCACTACCGTTTAGGTCATATTGGTGTAAAGCGCATGAAGAAACTCCATACTGATGGACTTTTGGAATCACTTGATTATGAATCATTTGATGCTTGCGAACCATGCCTCATGGGCAAGATGACTAAAACTCCGTTCTCCGGAACAATGGAGCGAGCTACGGACTTATTGGAAATAATACATACCGATGTATGCGGTCCGATGAGTATTGAGGCTCGCGGCGGGTATCGTTATTTTCTGACCTTCACAGATGATTTGAGCAGATATGGGTATATCTACTTAATGAAACACAAGTCTGAAACATTTGAAAAGTTCAAAGAATTTCAGAGTGAAGTAGAAAATCATCGTAACAAGAAAATAAAGTTTCTACGATCTGATCGCGGAGGCAAATATTTGAGTTATGAGTTTGGTCTTCATTTAAAATGTGGAATAGTTTCGCAACTCATGCCATCTAGAACACCACAGCGTAATGGTGTGTCCGAATGTCGTAACCGTACTTTATTAGATATGGTGCGATCTATGATGTCTCTTACCGATTTACCACTATCATTTTGGGGTTATGCATTAGAGACAGCTGCATTCACGTTTAATAGGCACCACCTAAATCCATTGAGACGACACCGTATGAACTGTGGTTTGGCAAGAAACCTAAGCTGTTGTTTCTTAAAGTTTGGGGCTGCGATGCTTATGTGAAAAAGCTTCAGCCTGATAAGCTCGAACCCAAATCGGAGAAGTGCGTCTTCATAGGATACCCAAAAGAAACTGTTGGGTACACCTTCTATCACAGATCCGAAGGCAAGATATTTGTTGCTAAGAATGGATCCTTTCTAGAGAAGGAGTTTCTCTCGAAAGAAGTGAGTGGGAGGAAAGTAGAACTTGATGAGGTAGTGGTACCTTCTCTTGAATTGGAAAGTAGTTCATCACAGAAATCAGTTCCAGTGATGCCTAGACCAATTAGTGAGGAAGCTATTGATGATGATCATGAAACTTCAGATCAAGTTACTACAGAACCTCGTAGGTCAACTAGAGTACGTTCTGCTCCAGAGTGGTACGGTAATCCTGTTCTGGAAGTCATGTTACTAGACCATGACGAACCTACGAACTATGAGGAAGCGATGATGAGCCCAGATTCCGCGAAATGGCTTGAGGCCATGAAATCTGAGATGGGATCCATGTATGAGAACAAAGTATGGACTTTGGTTGACTTGCCCGATGATCGGCAAGCCATATAAAATAAATGGATCTTCAAGAGGAAGACGGACGCTGATAGTAGTGTTACTATCTACAAAGCTAGACTTGTCGAAAAAGGTTGTTGACAAAGTTCAAGGAGTTGACTACGATGAAACTTTCTCACCCGTAGCGATGCTTAAGTCCGTCCGAATCATGTTAGCAATTGCCGCATTTTATGATTATGAAATTTGGCAAATGGATGTAAAGACTGCATTCCTGAATGGATTTCTGGAAGAAGAGTTGTATATGATGCAACCTGAAGGTTTTATCGATCCAAAGGATGCTAACAAAGTGTGCAAGCTCCAGCGATCCATCTATGGACTGGTGCAAGCATCTCGGAGTTGGAATATACGGTTTGATGAGTTGATCAAAGCATATAGTTTTATACAGACTTGCGGTGAAGCCTGTATTTACAAGAAAGTGAGTGGGAGCACTACAACATTTCTGATAAGTATATGTGAATGACATATTGTTGATCGGAAATAATGTCGAATTTTCTGGAAAGCATAAAGTAGTATTTGAAAAGAGTTTTCCAAAGAAAGACCTCGGTGAAGCTGCTTACATATTGAGCATCAAGATCTATAGAGATAGATCAAGACGCTTGATAAGATTTTTAATGAGTACATACCTTGACAAAGTTTTTGAAGTAGTTCAAAATGGAACAGTCAAAGAAGGAGTTCTTGCCCGTGTTTTAAGGTGTGAAGTTGAGTGAAGACTCAAAACCCGACCACGGCAGAAAATAGAAAGAGAATGAAAAGTCATTCCCTATGCCTCAGTCATAGGTTCTATAAAGTATACTATGCTGTGTAACAGATCTATTGTATACCCTACATTGAGTTTGGCAAGGGAGTACAATAGTGATCTAGGAGTAGATCACTAGACAGCGGTCAAAATTATCCTTAGTGGAATAAGGATATGTTTCTCGATTATGGAGGTGCCAAAAGGTTCGTCGTAAAGGGTCACGTCGATACAAGTTTTGACACTGATCCAGATGACTCTAAATCTCAATCTGGATACATATTGAAAGTGGGAGCAATTAGCTAGAGTAGCTCCGTGCGGATCATTGTCGACATAGAAAATTGTAAAATACATACGGATCTGAATTTGGCAGACCCATTGACTAAACTTCTCTCACAAGCAAAACATGATCACACCTTAGTACTCTTTGGGTGTTAATCACATGGCGATGTGAACTAGATTATTGACTCTAGTAAACCCTTTGGGTGTTGGTCACATGACAATGTGAACTATGGATATTAATCACATGGTGATGTGAACTGTTGGTGTTAAATCGCATGGCGATGTGAACTAGATTATTGACTCTAGTGCAAGTGGGAGACTGAAGGAAATATGCCCTAGAGACAATAATAAAGTTATTATTTATTTTCTTATTTCATGATAAATGTTTATTATTCATGCTAGAATTGTATTAACCGGAAACATAATACATGTGTGAATACATAGACAAACAGAGTGTCACTAGTATGCCTCTACTTGACTAGCTCATTGATCAAAGATGGTTATGTTTCCTAACCATAGACATGAGTTGTCATTTGATAAATGGGATCACATCATTAGGAGAATGATGTGATTGGCTTGACCCATTCCGTTAGCTTAGCACTTGATCGTTTAGTACGTTGCTATTGATTTCTTCATGACTTATACATGTTCCTATGACTATGAGATTATGCAACTCCCGTTTACCGGAGGAACACTTTGTGTGCTACCAAACGTCACAACGTAACTGGGTGATTATAAAGGTGCTCTACAGGTGTCTCCGAAGGTACTTGTTGAGTTGGCGTATTTCGAGATTAGGATTTGTCACTCCGATTGTCGGAGAGGTATCTCTGGGCCCACTCGGTAATGCACATCACTATAAGCCTTGCAAGCATTGTAACTAATGAGTTAGTTGCGGGATGATGTATTACGGAATGAGTAAAGAGACTTGCCGGTAACGAGATTGAGCTAGGTATTGAGATACCGACGATCGAATCTCGGGCAAGTAACATACCGATGACAAAGGGAACAACGTATGTTGTTATGCGGTTTGACCGATAAAGATCTTCGTCGAATATGTAGGAACCAATATGAGCATCTAGGTTCCGCTATTGGTTATTGACCAGAGACGTGTCTCGGTCATGTCTACATAGTTCTCGAACCCGTAGGGTCCGCACGCTTAAAGTTCTGTGACGATTTGTATTATGAGTTTATGTGTTTTGATGTACCGAAGGTAGTTCGGAGTCCCGGATGAGATCGGGGATATCACGAGGAGTCTCGAAATGGTCGAGACGTAAAGATCGATATATTGGACGACTATATTCGGACATCTGTAAGGTTCCGAGTGGTTTGGGTATTTTTCGGAGTACCGGGGAGTTACGGGAATACGGGGAAGAAGTATATGGGCCTTATTGGGCTTTAGGGGAGAGAGAGACGCAGGCCGCGCGCCCCCCCAAGGCCTAGTCCGAGTTGGACTAGGGGGAGGGGCTGCGCCCCCTCCTTCCTTCTCTTCTCTCTTCCTCTTCCTTCTCTCCTACTCCTACTACTTGGAAGGGGGGGAATCCTACTCCCGGTGGGAGTAGGACTCCTAAAGGGCGCGCCATAGCTAGGCCGACCCTCCCCACTCCACCACTCCTTTATATACGTGGCCAGGGGGCACCCCATAGACACAAAAATTGATCATTGATCTCTTAGCCGTGTGCGGTGCCCCCCTCCACCATAATCCACCTCGATCATATCGTTGCGGTGCTTAGGCGAAGCCCTGCGTCGGTAGCATCATCATCACCGTCACCACGCCGTCGTGCTGATGAAACTCTCTTGTGAAGCTTTGCTGGATCGGAGCTCGCGGGACGTCATCGAGTTGAACGTGTGCTGAACTCGGAGGTGCCGTGCGTTCGGTACTTGGATCGGTCGGATCATGAAGACGTATGACTACATCAACCACGTTGTGCTAACGCTTCCGCTTTCGGTCTACGAGGGTACGTGGACACACTCTCCCCTCTCGTTGCTATGCATCACCATGATCCTGTGTGTGCGTAGGAATTTTTTTGAAATTACTACGTTCCCCAACAATATCTACTTGATGATCAAACACAAGTCTGAAACATTTGAAAAGTGCAAAGAATTTCAGAGTGAAGTGGAGAATCATCGTAACAAGAAAATAAAGTTTCTACGATCTGATCGTGGAGGCGAATATTTGAGTTTCGAGTTTGGTCTTCATTTAAAACAATGTGGAATAGTTTCACAACTCACGCCACCTGGAACACCACAGTGTAACGGTGTGTCCGAATGTCGTAACCGTACTTTATTAGATATGGTGCGTTCTATGATGTCTCTTACCGATTTGCCACTATCGTTTTTGGGTTATGCATTAGAGACAGCTGCATTCACATTAAATAGGGCACCGTCTAAATCCGTCGAGATGACACCGTATGAACTATGGTTTGGCAAGAAACCTAAGTTGTCGTTTCTTAAAGTTTGGGGATGCGACGCTTATGTCAAAAGGCTTCAGCCTGATAAGCAAAAACCCAAAGCGGAGAAGTGCGTCTTCATAGGATACCCGAAAGAAACTATTGGGTATACTTTCTACCACAGATCCGAAGGCAAGATCTTTGTTGCTAAGAATGGGTCCTTTCTAGAGAAGGACTTTCTCTCGAAAGAAGTGAGTGGGAGGAAAGTAGAACTTGATGAGGTAGTTGTACCTTCTCTCGAATTGGAAAGTTGTACATCATAGAAAGCCGTTCCCGTGATGCCTACACCAACCAGAGAGGAAGCAAATGATGATGATCATGAAACTTCAGATCAAGTTAGTACTGAACCTCGTAGGTCGACCAGGGTACGTTCCGCACCAGAGTGGTACGGTAATCCTATCCTGGAAGTTATGTTGTTAGACAACGGTGAGCCTACGAACTATGAAGAAGCTATGGTGAGCCCGGATTATGAAAAATGGCTTGAGGCCATGAAATCTGAGATAGAATCCGTGTATGAGAACAAAGTATGGACTTTGGTGGACTTGCCCGATGATCGGCAAGCCATTGAGAATAAATGGATCTTCAAGAGGAAGACAGATGCTGATGGTAATATCACTGTCTACAAAGCTCGACTTGTCGCAAAAAGGTTTTTGACAGGTTTATGGGGTTGACTACGACAGGACTTTCTCACCCGTAGCGATGCTTAAGTCTGTCCGAATCATGTTAGCAATTGCCGCATTTTATGATTATGAAATCTGGCAAATGGACGTCAAAACTGCATTCCTTAACGAGTTTCTTAAGGAAGAGTTGTGTATGATGCAACCGGAAGGTTTTGTTGATCCTAAAGGTGCTAATAAAGTGTGCAATCTCCAGCGATCCATCTATGGACTGGTGCAAGCATCTCGGAGTTGGAATAAACACTTTGATGAGGTGATGAAAGCATTTGGTTTTATACAGACTTACGGCGAAGTCTGTATTTACAAGAAAGTGAGTGGGAGCTCTGTAGCATTTCTAATATTATACGTGGATGACATATTGCTGATTGGAAATGATATAAAATTTCTGGATAGCATAAAATGATATTTGAATAAGAGTTTTTCAATGAAAGACCTCGGTGAAGCTGCTTATATATTGGGCATCAAGATCCATAGGGATAGATCAAGACGCTTAATAGGACTTTCACAAAGCACATACCTTGATAAGATTTTGAAGAAGTTCAAAATGGATCAGTCCAAGAAGGGGTTCTTGCCTGTGTTGCAAGGTGTGAAGTGGAGTAAGACTCAAAGCCCAACCACGGCAGAAGATAGAGAGAGAATGAAAGTCATTCCCTATGCCTCAGCCAGAGGTTCTATAATGTATGCCATGCTGTGTACCAGACTTGCTGTGTGCTTTGCCATAAGTTTGGCAGGGAGGTACCAAAGTAATCCAGGAGTGGATCACTGGACAGCGGTCAAGAATATTCTGAAGTACCTGAAAAGGACCAAGGATATGCTTCTCCTTTCTGGAGGTGACGAAGAGCTCGTCGTAAAGGGTTACATCGATGCTAGCTTCGACACAGATCCGGATGACTCTAAGTCGCAAACCGGATATGTGTTTATATTGAATGGTGGAGCTGTCAGTTGGTGCAGTTCTATGCAGAGCATCATGGCGAGGTCTACATGTGAAGCGGAGTACATAGCTGCTTCGGAAGTAGTGCATGAAGGAGTCTGGATGAAGGAGTTCATATCCGATCTAGAGGTATTACCCAGTGCATCGGGTCCAATGAAAATCTTTTGTGACAACACTGGAGCAATTGCCTTCGCGAAGGAATCCTGGTTGCACAAGAGAACCAAACACATCAAGCAACGCTTCAACTCCATTCACGAATATGTCGAGGATGGAGACATAAAAATTTGTAAAGTGCATATGGATCTGAATGTAGCAGACCTGTTGACTAAGCCTCTTCCACGAGAAAAACATGATCAGCACCAAGACTCCATGGGTGTTAGATTCATTACAATGTAATCTAGATTATTGACTCTAGTGCAAGTGGGAGACTGATGGAAATATGCCCTAGAGGCAATAATAAAGTTGTTATTATTATATTTCCTTATTCATGATAAAGGTTTATTATTCATGCTAGAATTGTATTGACCGGAAACTTAAATACATGTGTGAATATATAAACAAATACCTTGTCCCTAGTGAGTCTCTACTAGACTAGCTCATTGATCAAAAGATGGTTAAGGTTTCCTAACCATAGACATGAGTTGTCATTTGATAACGGGATCACATCATTAGGAGAATGATGTGATGGACAAGACCCAACCGTTAGCATAGCATATGATCGTTCAGTTTATTGCTACTGCTTTCTTAATGTCAAATACATGTTTCTTTGACCATGAGATCATGCAACTCCCGGACTCCGAAGGAATGCCTTGTGTGCCATCAAACGTCACAACGTAACTGGGTGATCATAAAGGTGCTCTACAGGTATCTCCGAAGGTGTCTGTTGAGTTGGCATGGATCAAGACTAGGATTTGTCACTCTGTGTGACAGAGAGGTATCTCTGGGCCCTCTCGGTAATACAAGCATAACAAGAAGCTTGCAAGCAAAGTGACTAAGGAGTTAGTTATGGGATGATGTATTACAGAACGAGTAAAGAGACTTGCCGATAACGAGATTGAACTAGGTATGGAGATACCGACGATCGAATCTCAGGGAAGTAACATACCGACAGACAAAGGGAACTACGTATGTTGTCATAAAGGTTCGACTGATAAAGATCTTCGTGGAATATGTAGGAACCAATATGGGCATCCAGGTCCCGCTATTGGTTATTGACCGGAGAAGCGTCTCGGTCATGTCTACATCATTCTTGAACCCGTAGGGTCCGCATGCTTAACGTTCGTTGATGATAAAGTATTATATGAGTTATGTGAGTTGGTGACCGAATGTTGTTCGGAGTCCTAGATAAGATCATGGACATGATGAGGAGCTCGGGAATAGTCCAGAGGTAAAGATTGATATATGGGATAATAGTGTTTGGTTTCCGGAAGTGTTCTAGAATTCACCGGAAAGGGTTTCGGATGTTTCCCAAAATGTTCGGATATGAGAACACTTTATTTGGGCCAAGGGGTAAAGCCCTCGATGCTTTAGGAAAGTGCAAAAGGATTTTTTGTGGAGCCCAGGGGGCCAGATGCCAGGGAGCCTGGCGTCTGGGGCCAGACGCCAAGGGGCCTGGCGTCTGGTCCTGGACTCCGGGTAGGACTCTTGCCTTGCTGGCAAAACCGACTTTGAGGAGGCTCTTTCTCCAAGTTTCGACCGCAGGGCTCAACATATAAATAGAGGGGCAGGGCTATCACCCGGAACACATCAAGATTCACCAAGCCGTGCGCCGGCAACCCTGTCCCCTCTAGTTTATCCTCCGTCTAGTTTCCGTTGTGCTTAGCGAAGCCCTGCGGAGATTGTTCTTCACCACCACCGTCACCACGCCGTCGTGCTGCCGGAACTCATCTACTACTTCGCCCCTCTTGCTGGATCAAGAAGGCGAGGACGTCATCGAGCTGAACGTGTTCTGAATGCGGAGGTGCCGTACGTTCGGTACTTGATCGGGACGGATCGCGAAGGTGTACGACTACATCAACCGCGTTGATAAACGCTTCCGCTTAGTGATCTTCAAGGGTATGAAGATGCTCTCCCCGCTCGTAGCTATGCATCTACATGGATAGATCTGGCGTGTGCATAGAATTTTTTTTGTTTTCCATGCAACGTTTCCCAACAAAGTCTTGATCTTTAGTACATCTTTAGTACTTCTCGATCACCTGCATTGAGGTCTTCTTCATGGTTTCATCTACCAAGTCTTGAGTGCCTTGGGATAAATCCATTTTGACCAAGCCCTCCTGGCGTGGAGGCTGCAACTGTCTGTGCATAGTCATTGGTATTGAACACTCATTTTCAATACACCGACAGGAGATATCGCAAGGCTCGATGATCCATGTGAACTATCACTTTAGATTTAATAATGTATGGTCTAAATTTATCACAAGGAAATACTACAGGAGCCCCTAGGCCTGGGCCAGACATGCATGCGAAGCGTCGTTTGGGCTAGGCCCTTTATCATGCATAGACACATGCGTAGTAGAAGATAACTGTCATCATGATTACTTTTACTGTGCATCCATGATGTCAGATTAAATGCGGGACGTGGGAGTGGTGGAGTGAAACGGCAACCTGAGGTCGTGCGCCTGAAAAAGCACAGCCATTTCTCACAGCAAAGAGCCAGCACACGTGCCTTCCCCATAAAAAGGCATCTGCGGGTGCGGTGCTCGATTTACTACTTCCTTCAACTCCAGTCCACCTTGCCGCACTCGTCTTCTTCTTCCTTGCGCAAGAACGAAGCCCTGCTCTGCCGCGCCATCCCGCCCTTGCTGTATCCACTTCCGCTTTCCTCGCGCCGCTGCTGCCGTGCATGCAGCCTTCCCATTCCCTCTACCCAATCCTGATTCTCACCCACCATGCCTCCAAAGAAAGGAGTGGCAAAGAAGGCGGATGAGGAGGCGGAAAAAAGAAAAGCCACCGTGGCGGCGATGCAGAGGGAAAACGTGACCATCCCGCCAAAGCTGATTTTTGCGGTCCTCACGAACCTTTATTCATACATGTGGGGAAGGAAATCCAAGGATCATGAGGGCATTGAAGTTTTGCCAGGAGACATCCCCACCACGGACGATAAGTATCCGTTCTTCACAGATTACTTTTACTACGGATTAGTTCCCCCCTTCTCAGATTTCTTCGATAACGTGATGCGGACATACTGTTTTCGGCTTTTGGATTTCGCTCCAAATGCCATTACTTGTATGTCTGCTTTCACCCATCTGTGTGAGAACTTCGTGGGGGTAGTACCAAGTGTACCTCCGTTCCGCCATTTCTACGCGCCACGAATTAAGGGCGACGCCCTTTCCGGCAGCGTAACTTGGATTTAACGGACAGGGCTAAAAGAGCTGTACCTCAAGGGCAAACTCCATATTAAGTGGTTTGAATGGAGAGCAGACTGGTGCTAGATCAAATAGGAAGACTTCCTAGAGTATTGCCACCCAAGAACCGAGAAGATCAAGAGGGACCCACATTGGGCTGCCCTGGGGCCCAATGACAACAAGCTGAAGCTGAAGCTGGTTGGGCCCAATTTCTTGTGGCGCCGGATCGCCCCATTGCAGATGAGGGGACGGAGAGCTTGGGAATACAAGAATGCCATAGATACCATGCGGCTCAACCCCAGCCTCTTCAAATATCTAACTGTGATTGAGCACGCTTGGCTCTTCAAACGACTCTTCAACAAAGGGGCCTCGTAGAAATTGCCAGAGACCGTGATTCCACTGTGCAACAACACAGCCAAAGACTCCATCTTGGCGATGAGGTCGGTATGTGATGTCTACTACACAGCTTTATTCTTGTAGACTCGTGTTGGGCCTCCAAGCGCAGTGTTTTGTAGGACATCAGCAAATTTCCCTCAAGTGGATGACCTAATGTTTATCAATCCGTGGGAGGTGTAGGATGAAGATGGTCTCTCTCAAACAACCCTGCAATCAAATACAAGCAATCTCTTGTGTCCCCAACACATCCAATACAGTGGTAAATTGTATAGGTGCACTAGTTCGGCGAAGAGATAGTGATACAAGTGCAGTATGGATAGTAGACATAGGTTTTTATAATCTGAATAAATAAAAACAACAAGTTAGCATGTAACAAAAGTGAGCACAAACGGTATTGCAATGCTTGAAAACAAGGCCTAGGGTTCTGTAACACCCCAATTTTTGGCCTTTCTTTTTCTTTTGGATTTTCTTTGGAATTTGGTTTGGGTTTCGTCTGGTTGGGCTCTGTGGTCTCAAAACCCAGGAAGATTAGCTCTTCTCCCTCTCCACAGTGGCTTCTCACTCTCAAATCCTTCCCAAGAGCATGTCATTTCCATCTTGGCCCAACCCCAATATTTATTTCTTGGGAATATTCCCTTTTCTATTAATGGAATAGCCCTGTTTGCCCTAGGTTGTGAAGCAACCTATATTTCTGTCATTCCAAAAGTTCCCAGAAAATTCTAATAAATTATTTAGATCATATATTGCATAAATATGTCAAAACTCTTCCTTGCCTAGTTCAGAAATAATTCAGTAATATTCATTTTCCTATTATGTCCAGAATAGCACTTTGCGAAAGAAGTGCTATTTATCCTTTCTTGATTGCCTTCAAATTTTTTTGGCACTCTTTCATATCGAAATCATTGCCTCATGAAAAAATTCAGCTTCATTTGCCTAGTAGATCTTCCTCAGCAAATTTCCAAAGTTTCTGGCCAGATAGAAGCTTTGTGAAGGAAGTACTAGCTAGGCCTATCCAAATGAGTTGACATTTTTCCATATCCTTCATATGCTCAAATAATTCCCGTACACAAAATTTCAGCTTCATCCAACAATCTATGTGAGCACACTTTCAAATCTTTGTTTCTGGTCATATTTTCAGATTGTGAAGCCACTATAATTTATATTGCTCCATAATTGCTGGAAATTTACCAGGACATTCTCCTACCTATATAACTTGTCTCCACCAAATTTGGGCTCATTTTAGCTACCCAATATTTCTCTATAATTTTTCTAAGTTTCTGTCCAAAGAGGACCACTCTGAAGGAAGTACCATTTTGGTATGTCCAAATGGTATGAAATTTTTACAGTTCCTTCGTATGCCCAAATAACCCCTCTTCACGAAATGTCAGCTCAATCCAATCATCTATGTGAGTGCCACTTCAACATTCACATTTCTGCCCAGTGTGGCACTTTGTAAAGCAAGTGATGTCTAGACAACTCCATTTGAGCTGAAACTTTGCCAAGATGGTCTTCTTAGTGATTTATCTACCCCAGACAAAGATCAGTATCTTTGCCCAAGTGTGCCTTCCCCAGTTCTTCACAAACACTTGACTGTCAGGAGCTGCAGCTGATGTATCCCATCAGCCCAAAGTAACTTTCTTCGATCTATCACCTCAAGAGGGTCCCAAGGCACACAGATAACACACTATACATGGTTTGCCACGTTGTGTCACCGTGCACGCATCGGTTCACGCGGTGACCGCGCGACTGGCATCGTTTTGCTTCGGGCCTCCTCTGCTCGCCATTCCCTCGCGTCCTCTAGTGCCGCCGACCTCCCCCTTTGACCACCTGGCCTGCTGGACCCCTATCCCCCTCCTGGTTCGTCGCCAACGCAATGTGGTTACAACGTCCGGGAGCAGACCGCGTCTGCTCCACCATGGCTGGTCGACCACGCCTCCCCGAGCATTCTCGAGCACGCCCGAGCCCCCTCTACCTCCCCGTGAGCCCTCTGGACACCTCTCCCCTCATCCTCCGCGTGTCCCTGAGCCACGGCATGTGGCGCACGCGTCACCACGGCCACGAGCTCTCCCGCCTATATATAGGCCACCCCGAGTTCTCTCGACCTCACCAACTTCTTATCCTCTCTCCTAGCAACGTCCCCGGCCACTTCCTCTAGCTCGAGGAGCTCCCCTTCCCTCCCACTGCCGCCATGGCCGCCGCTTTGGCCCGCTCAAATTCGAGAGGCACGGCACCTCCCTCTCCCTGCTGTCACCACCAGAGGAGCACCACGTGTCCGGCGACCCTCACCCACCCCTTTCCATCGGCTACGAAGCACCGTAGCACCGAGACCACCATCGCCCGAAGCTCTAGTCCGCCGGCGTTGAACCTGTCTTTGCTACGGCCCTCCTTGGTGCGCGTGCTACTCTGGGGCGGGTGCGATGCTCCTTCTTGAGGCCGCCTGTGCCCCGCCTCGGTCGAAGGTGGCCGGAGTTGCCCGAGCCAGCACCGGCGGCACCCCTGCCTCGCCTCTCCTTTGCTTCTGTCGGGAGGAAGAAGAAGAGAAGCAGGAGAGAGAGAGAGAGAGAGCATCGGCGGGGCCCGCGTGTAAGTGACCCAGCGCCCGGGCCCGCCACTTAAGTGGAGGTGTATTCGAGAGAATGCGTTTTCCACTTGAGAAAGCATACTCCGGCGCTGTTTCAGAACAGAATGTGTTTTCGCCGAGCGAAGGCATATTTCTCAGAAAGGCGCTTTCAGTTTCTCAGCCCAGCCGCCGAAACTGTTATATTGTGAACGTTCGTCCGTTAGCAGCAAAAAAGTACAGATTTTTATTCGATCTCTACCTAACGAACGAACGGCCTTAACTCCGCAACCATAACTCCGATTCAGGTGATTCAAAAGCCAACGTTCTCAGTTCGCCGAGCTCGTTCTGTTGGTAGCATTTTGATGATGTTGTCACACTGTGAAAATGACCATTTGCCCTTGCCCTTAATCAACCCCTTTCGAGAGGGAAATATTCCGGCAAATCTTTCCAGGAGCTCACCGCACTTCTCCCCGGTGACTCCTTTATCCCCAGGCAAGCCACGACAGCCACTTGCATGATGGCAATGCAATAGCCATGGTTCTGACTTGAATGTTTGAATAATTTTCTGTTCATGCAACTATTTTGAGTGATACTTATATGCTTGTGAATCCATGCTCATTTTCATCTAGTGAGTGAAATGATTAAGTGCTAATGTTATTATTATCATGTTTCATTCTTGTAATCATTTCTAATGCTAGTGATAATGATATGCTCATATGAGTAGTTATGAAAATACTTGTGATATTCATGCTCATCGTTGTGCCATGCTCATTTGCATCCCGTAGACTAATGGTTCATCATTGTTGATATTATGATGTTAAATGGTTATGTTGCCCATCCATGGTTACATTGATATCATGCTCATATGCATTGTTATTTCATTATGTTATTTTGTTATTACTAAGCTCATCACCATCCAAGTTAAACCTGACGTTAATCAAACATGAACAAATCTGTTGACTGAGTCATGGTGCCACCGAATCAAGCTCACAAGTGCAACCACACTTGCCTGGATGGGGAGGCCCTAATTCGGTCTATTGTCATGCCTCTTGTCGGTACCTCCAACTAGGGAAGGGTATGTGTGCGCGCTACACTGATCAGGTAGGCGGCCATAGCCTTGTGTGCCCGAGTTTTATGGATATCCGGTGTCCCCGTTTGGGATGATGATGTTTTATTTTGGCCACGAAATTGGCGGATGTCACGAGTTGACATCGGGGCCACCCATGACATAGCCCAAAGGGGAGTTTGTCGGAGTGGCCGAGAGAGTATCATGCAATAGATTGGTTTTGTCGGAACGTCGTTGGTCCACCCGAATGGGAGCACGAGGCCATGAGTTCCGTGGTATGGGTACAATGTACTAACCTCTGCAGAGTGTATAATCTATCGATAGCCGCGTCCTCGATCATGGACACAGTTCATAGTAGGTCACACCGTGGGTCAACAGAAATTAATAACCTACACACTATGAACCACAAGATGGCACATGCAGAAGTTGGTGATCGTGTGAGGATCACTATGATTGGTATTGCTGTGATCGTGTGAGGATCACGTTGGTAAGTTGATGATGGTGGTTACGAGGTAACCCTGAACTGGTAAGTTGGTCGAAGGGAACTCAACCATCGACCCCCTCTCATGCTAGTTCTAGTATCTTCATGCTCATGTCATGAGTAACATGTTCATGCTATGCTCTCTCCCTCATGTTGTTCTAGTAGTATCATGTTCATCAATGATATTTAACCTGCAAATGCCGTGCTGCTGTTTGTCTTGATTGCTTTGGTTTGCTGTGAGCTTGCGAGTACATTCAAAGTACTCTCCTGGCGTGTCATGCCAGATTGCAGGTAATGCCGTGAGTGATTGCTTGTCGAGGATGCCTAGGTTGCACTCTAGGACGTGTCCCAGCCAGAGTCCCTCCGGGGTGGAATCCATCACCGTCGTCGTTGTTCCGCTGCTAGAAGTTATTCCGCTACGAGATGTTTTGCTGCTAGCATAGAACTACCTTAGCAGGCGTAGTGTCATCGTGCCTTTGTAACCATTGTAATACCCGAACCCTTGTACCCGTATTATTTGTAATAAAGAGTATTCTATTATATGCCAAGCAGTGTCGTATTCTAGAAGACTTGATCTCTGGGCTGGAATACGAGGTGTTCCGGTTCCTCTGAGTCGGGGTGCCACAACCCTTGGTATCAGAGCAGCTCTGGCTGTAGGACGCCCTAGTCAACGCGAGCGTTAGAAACCGGTAGTGTATAGTCTAGTTGGTTTGCTGCACTTGGTTGCTGCATTTGTTTGCTGCATAGCATGCATATAGACCTATTATCTTGTCACTAACGGTTGATCTTGAGAGTGTTGGTGGCATCAGTTTCGATCCACTACCCGCACCCTCCGATTTTGCTTATTTGCACTTTGGTGTTTGGTGTCATCTCTGTCCCAGCGGAGTGATGCTGGGGTACCTCGTGGTCTTGATCACTTGCAGGATTGATGCACAGGTATCGCACCTGTATATTCTCTTCAGCCACACCTATCGCTTCGGTGGTAGACATGTTCCTACCCCGGATCTTGCTATCCCACTCGCCACTTTGGGCAACCCTTACTGGTTTATGTTACCAGAAAAGGGCAATGCCGTAGACCTTGCTTTACACCGCTATCCTACCCTATCACCCATTCCCTGGGTGAGTACGGTTTCCTTCCGTACGCTTGATGATGATGTGGTCATGACATCCGTGTCTCGCTACATGATCACCAAGTACATCCTCACCTCTAAGCCCGTCCAGATGCAACCGGTGTAAGCCAGCTCTTGGTGTAGCTCTGTTTACACCAACCCCTCCACACATGGATTCACATTCGTGCATGTCGCCACAGCATATTAGATCGTAGTACCGGATTCCCCGCGAGATGTGTGTGCTTAAGTAGCCATGCATATTGTTGTGAATAGCCGCAAAATGTGATGTTGCTTGTATGTAATCTTGATGCCATGTGTGCTTTTATTCAGTCATTTCTTTTGCTTCTTTCTTTGGGCTCTCGGTGTTACCATAGTTCCCCTTATGAAAGTTGCTCACCAACAACCAACACCCGACTCGAAGAATCAGTGAGGAGTTCAAATATTTGGAAGCTCAGCTAAAACATTATGGGATTCTCAGCTGACTGTATTATATTGGGAATAGCTGGTTTTAATACGAATGATATTATGGATTGATTACCATTAACAAGTCTACATCAGGGTGCAATCCTCATCACAACTGTAACGATTAAACCAGCAGGAAGACATGTTGTGTGCAAGACCAACAGTATATTCTTAGTCAAAGGTATGGTTAATATACAAGGTTGGTTCCGCCTTATGTAAGACATGAAATATGGTATGCCCCGGAAGAAAGCAAGCAAGAATGTGCCATGTATCTAGTACCCAGCAAGAAGGGTAGTCAGACAAATTCTTTTCATAGAAGTAATCATTAGGAGGAATATCAAGGGTATACATATATGGCATTTAGTCCGCATATCACCAGGAAAAGCTTCTGGAGTAAGCAACCTAGTCTTCTTCCGCACGCTACCAGAGAAGCTTACGATGCAAGGCTCCTCAAATCTTCCTCAGTACGATATGTGAATAACTTCCAGCATAAGATACACTATCTTCTTCAGTAAGCTACCACAGAAAGCTTCCGGCATAAGGCACCGAATCTTCCCCAGTAAGCAACCAGGAGGAGAAGCTTCTGATGTACGGTACCCAGTCATCCTCAGCACGCTATCCTGGCAAAAGCTTCAAGTAGAAGCTACTCAGTCTTCTTCAGCACGGTGCTCGCGATAGCTTCAAACATAAGCTATCCAATCTTCGTCAGTACGACACTACAAACAGTTGACAACATTGTTACAAGATATTACACAGTGAGTTGCCAGTGCAACTCAAGGGTCAAGCCCACAATAGTTTACTCAGAAACATGATCTGGTCAGGACACAAGTGCCTGCCTCGAGAATCAAATGCTCAGCTACACATACTTCCATATATGTTGTGAGCATGCTGCCCAGTTCATGCAAGTACCAGTGAACCTGGTAGATGATCCTGATGAACCCTTGCCTACTTTTCTCCGATGACGGCACCACGCCTGTGTTCTGTGCTACTTTTTGGCTGTCTTTGGCAGCTGTTGATTTTTGTTTTGTAGCAGTGACCCTATGCTCTGAGCTGTTCTTTGGCCGTCTTAGGGAACTGCTACATTCTTCTTATCAACACGGTCTCATGCTCTGAGCTGCTTTTCAGCTGTCTTGAGCCGCGGTTGAGTTATTTCAGTAATGTCCCAGATCTGAGTTGTAAAGACCATTCTGGTGGCTACTGAGTTATTTGCCGATTTTATGCAAAGGTTCGGATGATCATTGTCCTACAGTTAAAGATTGAGAGAGGATAACTTGCCAGTTAAACGTTGTTGCACTGTCATAGGATAAGGATAAGGTGTGCTTGCCGGAATATTGCACTTGACAGTAACTATGGTCACCCGAGGAACTGAGGATATACATGGCCAAGCCCCTTCAGCAAAAGATTCGGAAAAAGAGAACCATAATGTAGGAGCATCACTGACAATGCGGGTATGATAATCGTTGCATGAGCGACATGATACCTAAGACAGTCTGATTCCATATCAATCACCATGGCTATACATGCAAGAGGTCTACCGTATTCCGTAAGGACCTCATGTCAAACCCAACCCGCTCAGCCAACTGTATATACTCGGAATTTTCAGTATGGGATATCCAAGTCTGTCATGGCGGACCAAAGGCCAGCGCAGCAGCTTGACTTCCACAACCATGTTAAAACAACGCACGGCTTACTACCCACATATGGATATACCTATAGAATGAGTAATCCAAATGCTAAACAGCAGTCTTAGATCATGTGTCCTCACGCATGGTACCCAGTGATATGATAGCCTACCTGGAACAAGATTCTTCCACCACAACCACCGTAAGTCAAGTCTCTAGATGCTATTGTTATAAGGCCATACTCCTTTATACTGGCCACGACAGGCGACAGTCAAATTTTTGGTACGGATTTGATACTCGAGACATTGGAACCAGCCAAGATGATTCAGAAATCCCTGCAAATAGTCAGGTTCCGCCAAGAGAGTGATTGTGATCTCCAGTATGGTTTTGAACCTGAAGGACATGTATCTAGTAACCCGATGCAAGGATTGAAAGGTTCTGTGTCCACCAAGGAATCTATTCGTAATTCCATGGAATACTACTAGTGCTGGATAAAAGAATGACACCTCAATTGGAAATCACTCCCAGACTTATGGAAAGATGACATATGCCAGTCATGATAATATATCAGCGAAGCCAGCAGATATGCAGGAAATTGGAGTCAGAGTGACATATGAGGTAAGACCTGTCAGAATATGGATACTGTGAAGAAAACCACCGCGAGCGAGACAGTCAAGTCATATGAAAATCCAGTGGGAACAATTTATAAAGGAAAAGGATACACGAGTTGGAAACGGTTTCCTTAAGTCAGAATATTCATACTTGTTCCCTGAGTAACCAAATCTCGAGGACAAGATTTTTGTAAGGGGGGTAGGTTTGTAACACCCTGATATTTGGCCTTTCTTTTTCTTTTGGATTTTCTTTGGAATTTGGTTTGGTTTTCTTCTGGTTGGGCTGTGTGGTCTCGAAACCCGGGAAGATTATCTCTTCTCCCTCTCCATAGTGGCTTGTCACTCTCAAATCCTTCCCAAGACCATGTCATTTCCATCTTGGCCCAACCCCAATATTTATTCCTTGGAAATATTCCTTTTTCTATTAAAGGAATAGCCCTGTTTGCCCTAGGTTGTGAAGCAACCTATATTTCTGTCAATCCCAAAATTCCCACAAAATTCTCATAAATTCTTTGGATCATATATTACGCAAATATGTCAAAACTCTTCCTTGCCTAGTTCAAAAATAATTCAGGAATATTCATTTTCCTATTCTGTCCAGAATAGCACTTTGTGAAGGAAGTGCTATTTATCCTTTCTTGATTTCCTTCAAAAATTTTGGGCACTCTTTCATATCCAAATCATTTCCTCATGGCAAAATTCAGCTCCATTTGCCTAGTAGATCTTCCTCAGCAAATTTCCAAAGTTTCTGGCCAGAGAGAAGCTTTGTGAAGGAAGTACTAGCTAGGCTTATCCAAATGAGTTGAAATTTTGCCATATCTTTCATATGCTCAAACTAGCGAGTCGACCCGCGCATTTGCGCGGCTAGATTTTGTCGATAATCACATATTTGTTAATGTTGCTTTGAGAATATCTATTTCCATGTTGATAGGCTTAAGAATGGATTATTTCAGAAAAAATGATTAGTTAAATATTTTAGAGACCTAGAAATTAAGTGACTTAGTAATTACAATCTCCAATTTGAATAGTAACATATTTTTGAAGTTATGTTCATCTTGGTTAACCTAAATGCGATTTCTCTTCCATATTAAGCCATATAGAAAAATTGTGGTTCTTGATTGATGTTGCTATCAGTTATGGTGAAAATAAAATTAAGCCATATTGAAAATAGACCCAAAAAAACTTGATTGATGTTGCTATCTAAAATATATTTGTTTATTAAAAAGAAATATTTTGTATGAGAAAAGCACTAATGTGTAGTGGCCAATCTAATGTTCAGATTCTCCAATATATAACACATAAAGATTAGTTTTTATTTTTATTTCTATTTTTTTAGTTTCATGAGTCATGCTCATCTCCTGTTAATCCCTACAACCTTAGCAGAAGTACAATACCGGTAGCTTTAACCTACCATTGCTAAGTCCTTTTCGATTTGCAGGATTCTCAAATGACAATTTTCTTCTTCTCCTTCTTCTTCCATCTACACCGAGAATATTCTTTAGTGTCCATCTGACTATGTCCCCTATCCTTGTAGCTCGACATTGAGAATGACATGCAAAGTTGAAACAAAGATTGTCTTCAAGTAGTCCTCTTGGTAGATATGACGAATGTTCTCTCAACACTGGGCTAACATTTTGCACCTCAGAGCTGGCTTGATGTGTGTTATTGTAGCTTCGATAACAACATAACCCCGCTCGTCCTTAAGAACATGAATCTAGATTCTTTACAATACATGTCCCGTGACTCGAACCATTTCCTCTTGGTGGCAACCTGCTTATGTATGATTTTCGCGTTTATTGTAGCAAATTCTCTAAAAACACATGTACTGCGCGATCTCATTCTTGGTGCATTGTTCAATTCATATCGTCCTTTCATGCCGATAAGGATGGGCTTAACAATCCTTGGATCATTATTTCAAGCTTCCTTCTTAATGCAGGGAATGGATAATAATTAAAAAATATTCATGTGAGGCATGTACCTTTTGTACCTTCTGGATTAAATTTTTTAGTGTGACGGTCTACAGATTATTCAAACTCCTGTTGTTGTATAAATCAGCCAACATGAGTGTGACGGTCTATAGATTATTCTAACTACTGTTGTTGTATTAGAAACGTCTCCAGTTCAACATCACTATAATTGGCATGTGGATGCCTTATATTCTATTTTACCCCGTCATGTATAGATACTCTTATACAAACTGGTAAAAAAAATGTGCTCTTATACATCATCATGGCCTGAAAGGCATAACTTTGACCACTAATATAATTCTATCGCAACATATTTAAGAACCCAAAAGAAGAGCATGCATTGAAAGCAACATTAAAAATTGCAAAGAACTCGGGAATAGAATTTAAATTATCTAATCTAAATTTGTAGATACTGTAATCTATTTTTATGGGGATTAATTAGTAGTATAAACTTTCAAAGTTTGACTCTACCTATCTACAGAATGATGGTGGCTTTTAGGGAATCAGAGGGAGTAAATTGTAATTGCTATAAATAAGACTTGCCTAGTTATAATTCAAATAGTTCTAACGTCAGTCATATCATCTCAAGTTTAATCAAATTTGAATTTCAAAGTGGTATGACACATGGTGATAGAAATCGTATCAATATGTTCTTGCGCAAAAAAATGTGCCAATATGTTGTATTAAAAAAATCAAAACTTGTTAGGGTAATACTGTGATGCAATTTATGTATAAAATATTCGTGTCAAAATCCTTCATGGCTGTATGGCCTGAAGGACGTACTGTGCAGATATAATTTGCTTAGCACTTGTCGCGTTTGCTACGTCGTGCGGCAATTAGTTAGTTCATTGATTTTGCATGCAAAATTTTGATGTTACGTATTGTACGTGCATGCACATGACATGCACGTGCGTTTCCTATTATACCACTTATGTGCGTGTGTGGGTGTGCGCGCGTGTGTGGAAATAAGCTGTCTTAACATTTTAGATGTTAACTCTGATTTGTCAAAATTATGATTGAAGGAGCGTATAAATTTTATTTTATTTTTTAAGGAAAGAAGGAGCGTATAATTTTAGTCATGTGTTTTTCTTTTTCTTGTCTCATGCATGTGTTTTTTTTAATCATGCATGTGTTGTTAATGTATGTCTTTTCACAGGATAGGTGCCCGTCCCGTGCACGGTACTACTTCCATTGGAGGTCAAATTGCATATGTATACCTTGCACGCAGGATCAATCTTTGCTGTCAGTCGTTCTAAAAAAACAAAAAAATCTCGCGTGTCCGACGCAATGAACCTCTTGTCTCTGGAGAAGAGTCCATCGCCATTATACTTGCCCAACATGAATCTATATAGTAAACAAAAAAAGTAGACTTTTAAGGCGATGGATCTCAACCGTTGAAATAACATAACTTTAGACTGGTCAATCTATACCGTTCTTTTTCTATCGTTTTAAGTATAGATAATTCCTCTACCCAAGATTTGAGCTTCATACAACAAAATATGTGAGCACACCTTCAAATCTTTGTTTCTCGTCATATTTTTAGATTGTGAAGCAACTGTAATTTATATTGCCCCATCATTGCTGAAAATTTACCAGGACATTTTTCTCCATATATAACTTCTCTCCACAAAATTTGGGCTCATTTTATCTACCCAATATTTCTCTATAGTTTTTCTAAGTTTCTGTCCAAAGAGGACCACTGTGAAGAAAGTACCATTTTGGTATGTCCAAATGGAATGAAATTTTTACAGTTCCTTCGTATGCCCATATAATCCCTCTTCACAAAATCTCATCTCAATCCAATCATCTATGTGAGTGCCACTTCAACATTCACATTTCTGCCCAGTGTGGCACTTTGCAAAGCAAGTGATGTCTAGAGAACTCCATTTGAGCTGAAACTTTGCCAAGATGGTCTTCTTAGTGATTTATCTACCCCAGACAAAGATCAACATCTTTCTCCAAGTGTGGCTCCCCCTGTTCTTCACAAACACATGGCTGTCAGGAGCTGCAGCTGATGTATCCCATCAGCCCAAAGTAACTTTCTTCGATCTATCACCTCACGAGGGTCCTAGGACACATAGACAACACGCTGGACATGGTTGGCCACGCTGAGTCACCGTGCACGCGTCGGTGCATGCGATGACCGCGCAACTGGCATACCATGGACGCGTCCTGGGTGTCGTTTTGCTTCGGGCCTCCTTTGCTCACCGTTCCCTCGCGTCCTCTGGTGCCGCCCACCTCCCCCTTCGACCACCTGGCCTGCTGGACCCCTCTCCCCCTCCTGGTTCATCGCCAATGCAACGCGGTGACCGCGTCCGGGAGCAGACCGCAACTGCTCCACCATGGCCGGTCGAACACGCCTCCCCGAGCCTTCTCGAGCACGCCCGAGCCCCCTCTGCCTCCCCGTGATCCCTCTGGACACCTCTCCCCTCGTCCTCCGCGTGTCCCTGAGCCCCGGCACACGCCGCACGCGTCACCACGGCCACAAGCTCGTCCACCTATATATAGGCCACCCCGAGCTCTCTCGACCTCACCAACCTCTTCTCCTCTCTCCTAGCAACGTCCCGGGCCACTCCCTCGAGCTCGAGGAGCTCCCCTGCCCTCCCATTGCCGCCATGGGTGCCGCTTCGGCCTGCTCAAATTCGAGCAGCACGGCGCCTCCCTCTCCGTGCTGTCACCACCTAAGGAGCCCCACGAGTCCGGCGACCCTCCCCCACCCCTTTCCCTCAGCTATGAAGCACCGTAGCACCGAGACCGCTGTCGCTCGAAGCTCCAGTCCGCCGGCGTTGAAGCTGTCTTCACTACGGCCCTCCTCGGTGCACGTGCTACTCCGGGGCAGGTGCGGTGCTCCTTCCTGAGGCCGCCTGTGCCCTGCCTCGGCCGGAGGTGGCCGGAGTTGCCGGAGCCAGCGCCGGCAGCGCCCCTGCCTCGCCTCTCCTTTGCTTCTGTCGGGAGGAAGAAGAAGAGAAGCAGGAGAGAGAGAGAGCACCGGCAGGGCCCGCGTGTAAGTGACCCAGTGCCCGGGCCCGCCACTTAAGTGGAGGTGTATTCGAGAGAATGCGTTTTCCACTTGAGAAAGCGTACTCCGGCGCTGTTTCAGAACATAATGTGTTTTCACCGAGCGAAGGCGTATTTCACAGAAAGGCGCTTTCAGTTTCTCAGCCCAGCCACCGAAACGGTTATATTGTGAATGTTCGTTAGTTAGCAGCAGAAAAGAACAGATTTTTATTTGATCTCTGTCTAATGAACGAACGGCCATAACTCCGTAACCGTAACTCTGATTCAGGTGATTCAATAGCCCACGTTCTCAGTTCGTCGAGCCCGTTCTGTTGGTACCATTTTCATGATGTTGTCACACGATGAAAATGACCATTTTGCCCTTGCCCTTAATCAGCCACTTCGAGAGGGAAATGTTCTGACAAATCTCTCCGCGAGCTCACCGCACTTCTCCTCTGTGACTCCTTTATCCCCAGGCAAGCCACGACAGCCACTTGCATGATGGCAATGCAATAGCCATGGTTCTGACTTGAATGTATGAAATTGCTGTAGGGTACGAAACCACCTCAAAGTTACCTTTTCCAATCAATCTATTGAGCCATCCCTATAAGTGTCACAAACAACCCTAGAGTTCGTACTAAAATAACACCATATGATACGCATCAGCCAACTCTAATGTCACCTAGATACTCCAATGTCACCACAAGTATCCGTGAGTTGATTATTCGATATGCATCAAACAATTTCAGATTCATAATATTCAATCCACACAAAGAACTTCAAAGAGTACCCAAAAGTTTCTATCGGAGAAAGGAAGATGAAAACATGTACCAACCCATACGCCTAGATTACCCCAGGGTCATGGGAATCCGTGAGTTGGTTACCAAAACATACATCTAGTGACTCAATAGAATACCCCATTATCACCAGGGCATCAACATGCAAGACATACATCAAGTGTTCTCAAATCCAAGGTATTCAATCTGATAATAACGAAAATTAAAAGGGAAAGACTCAATTCATCACAAGAAGATAGAGAGGGGAAGAAACACCATGTGATCCAACAATATTAACAAAGCTCGCGGTACATCAAGATCGTGCCAAATCAAGAACACGAGAGAGAAAGAGAGATCAAACACATAGCTACTGGTACATACCCTCAGCCCCGAGGGTGAACTACTCCCTCCTCATCATGGAGACCGCCGGGATGATGAAGATGGCCTCCGGTGATGATTCCCCCTTCCGGCAGAGTGCCGAAACAGGGCTCCGGATGAGATCGCTTCGGCACAGAGGCTTGCGGCGGTGCCGTGGATGTTCTAGGTTTCTTTTCGGGGTTTTCACTATTTATAGGAATTTTTGGCGTTGGATTCACGTCAAGGGGGCCCACGAGGGAGCGACAATCCTGCACGGCATGCCCTAGGGGGAGAGCGCGTCCCCCAGGCTTGTCGCGTCCTCGTGGCTCTTCTGGTCCTTCCGCGAAGCTTCCGGTGTCTCTTTTTGTCCATAAAAAATCACCTAAATTTCAGCCCATTCCGAGAACTTTTATTTCTGCACAAAAAACAACATCACAATAGTTCTACTGAAAGCAGCGTCAGTCAGGGTTAGTTCCATTCAAATCATACCAAAACCATATAAAATCATTGTAAACATGGCATGAATACTTCATAAATTATAGATACGTTGGAGACGTATTAGCATGCACTGTCCAAGGCGTGGAGAGCACTTGGGAGCAGCATGATCAAGCCACAGTGGAAGAGTGGTTCAACAACTTGGCGGAAATGCCCATCCAGAAAGAGGGCGACTTGATCCACGCCACTAAGCAGCATGAGCTCGATCATATTGCCAGAAGAGCAGAAGAAGCCAGAGGCGCTGAGCTCCTTGAGGCTGTAGGTGACAACTCTGGTGAAGAGGAGGAGGGCGATGAAGCCACGGAGTCTAAAGGAGAGGAGGAAGCAGAGCCCCGTGCTCCTCCAGTCCCTGCTCCGGGAAGAGGTACTGGACGGCCTAGTACTTTGAGGAGGCCTGCCCAAAGAAGGCCAGCAAGCTCCAGGCTGACAAGGAGTACAGCTGCCGGCACTGACACTGGCGCCAGAACTTCTCGGCAACAACCTTCTCGGCAGCGAGTTTACTAGCAGCAAACTCCTCGGAGGCAATCTTTACGGCGGTAGACTCCACCAGCCATAGAGGAAGTTGGAACTTCTCAGCCCCTAGCTTCTCCGGCAGCGAAGCGTGCCAGATCGCCTTCTCCTCCCACACCGGCTCCTGTCTCTAGGAACCAAGCGTATTGGGATCTATCTTGCCTTTCCGAGGACGAAGAAGAAGAGTAAACACTTGCCTCTCCCTCTACTTGTACTTTTATTAGCTATTGCTATTGTTGATCTGATAATTTGTTTGTCTTGATCTTGCAGGTACGACACGCCTCTGGCGCTTCGATCCCGAAAGAAGGAGAGGGCCACCGAGATGGCCCAACCGACAATAGAGATTGGGCAAGGCTCTGCCTCTCCTGAGGTGGTTGTGATCAGCCCCCAGCGAAAGGAGACCAATCCGACACCGCCAGCGAGCACCACTGAAGAGGGGATGGAAGCTGGTTGCCGCAAAGGGGAGCGTCAAGAAGTGAACCCCCTGGCTGCACCTTCAACATCTATCCTTCTGGAGGTTAGCCCCCCCCCGGAAAGGATTACCGTGGATGAACCGATCCACGTCGAGGACATGCCAGCAACGGATGCTGCCGGCAGCTGAGCGATGGCAACTGATGCTGCCGGAAGGGAAACTAAGCCCCGTCAACCAGAACGACCAGGTAATCATCTTTCCATAAGCGCCCTTCCGTTCTTTGTCAGCATTGTTTTTCCCCCATCTTGATCTCTTTGTTTTCGAAGTTGTATCCCTTCTGGCTTTTTCATTTCAATTCACAGAACCAACCCCTCCTAAAGAGAGGGAAACCACTGACGATGTGGAAATGATCGCGAAGAGTGCCGTAGAAGAGGCCACCAGAATTGCTGCGGATGAAGCCGCCAAGACTGTTGCCGAAGAGGCCGTCAAGGTTGCCGCAGATGACGCCGCAAGGGCAACTATGAGCGTGGCCGAGGAGACTGCCAGGGTTGCCGGCAACACTTCAAACTTAAACACAGCAGATGTGGAGATGGGATCAGTCAGTGACATTGCACCATCTGCTGACAACCATCCAGCTGCACCCGAAGCTCCTCCATCACGCAGATCCCGGAGGGCCATGAGTATGGTATGGAAAGATGCCCTTCCCAGCTCATCTGGTGCCAGAACGATCACGCCTGAGCAACTAGATTATGAAATTGTCATTCCTCCTGCCATGGGCACCGATGAAGAGCGCAACCTTGATGACGATGCTTTCGATTACTTTTTCTTGGTAGATATGGAATATGGCTTCAAGGAAGCGCAACGTCGCTTCAGCAGACGCTGGGAAAAGCTTCAGCTTCGCAAGTAGCTTGTTGAAACGGCAGAGCAAGAATTCCTGTAGAGGGTCGATGAAGCGAAGACCTGGCATGCCAAGAAGATCCAGGAAATCACACACCGGTGATACGTCTCCAATGTATCTATAATTTTTTATTGTTTCATGCTATAATATTATCAATCTTAGATACTTTATATGCAATTTTATATCATTTTTGGGAACTAACCTATTAACTTAGTGCCCAGTGCCAGTTGTTATTTTCTACATGTTTTTTGTTTTTCAGAAAATCAAGACCAAACGAAGTCCAAACATGATGAAACTTTACGGTGATTTTGTCTGGACCAGAAGGGACCCTAGAAGCTTCAGGGGGATGCCAAAAGATCTAAAAGAGAGTCACAAGCTCACACGACGCGCTCCCTTGGGGGGCACGCCACCTGAGCTTGTGGGTCCCTCACAGCTCCGTTTGACCTAATTCCACTTCTATAAATTCCCATAAATCCCAAAACCAACAGAGAGCCACCCGAAACAATTTTTCTGCCGTCACAAGCCTCTGTTCTTCCGCGATCCCATCTGGAGGCCTTTTTTGGTACTCTGTCGGAGGGGGAATCGATCACGGAGGGCTTCTACATCAAGCTTGCTACCCTTTCGTTGATGTGTGATTAGTCAACCATAGACCTACGGGTCCATAGTTATTAGCTAGATGGCTTCTTCTTTCTCTCCGATCTTCAATACCATGTTCTCGTCGAAGATCAATCCAATGTAATCTTCTTTTGCGGTGTGTTTGTTGGGATCCGATGAATTGTGGGTTTATGATCAGATTATTCATTGAAAGTAATTGAGTCTTTTCTGAACTTTATTATGCATGATTGTTATAGCTTTGTATTTCTCTCCAATCTATCCATTTGGTTTGGCCAACAAGATTGATTTATCTTCAGCGGGAGAGGAGCTTTGTAGTGGATTCAATCTTGCGGTGTCCTCACCTCATGACAGAAGGGGTAGCGAGTCACGTATTTGTATTGCTTGGTTTTATTCTGTCTACGTTATGTCATCATACCTCATTCATTACTCTGTTTGTTATGAACTTAATACGTAGAAAGGCAAGCATAGAAGCGCTCTTGAAGTGGAGTAATAGTAGTAGATGCAGAATCATTTCGGTCTACTTGTCACGGACATAATGCCTATATACATGATCATTGCCTTGAATACATCATAACTATGCGCTTTTCTATCAATTGCCCAACAGTAATTTGTCTACCCACAGTATGCTATTATAATGAGAGAGAAGCCTCTAGTGAAAACTATGGCCCCCGGGTCCACTTTTATCATATTACAAAAACCAAAATTACCTTGCTGCAATTTTACTTCTTTTATTTTACTTTGCAATTTATCTATCTACCATTATCAGATTTAATCCTTGCAAGTAACGAGTTCAAGGGGATTGACAACCCTCTTGCCCGCGTTGGGTGCAAGTATTTGCTCTTGTGTGTGTAGGTGCTGTTCACTAGGCATTTGTGTGATTCTCCTATTGGTTCGATAACCTTGGTTCTCACTGAGGGAAATACTAGCCGCTACAATATTGCATCACCCTTCCTCTTCAGGGAAAATCCCAACGCAGCTCACAAGTAGCAACCGGTAGGTTCAACTTGCCGCCGAGAGGGAAGCCTTCATCTTGGACAAGGCTGCCACTGAAATAGCACAGGAGGAGACCACCAAGAAAGCTGCTGCAGTCGACCGTTCACTCACCGAGCGCAAGATTGCCCTCAACTCTCACTAGGAGGAACTTGCCGCCAGTGAAGAAGCACTTGCTGCCAATCTTCGCGCCAAGGATGAAGAGATTCAATCCCTCATGGCCATGCGTACCCAGGAGCTCGAGCAGACACACACAGAAGCCCTTCAAGCCCAACCACTTGAACATGCCGGAAAGCTCAAAGAGGCCCTTGATGTCGTCAACACTGCTGACGCTGCCAAGGCAACCCTTGAATCCAAGATCAAGGAGCTTGAAGAAGAACTCGCCGCCAAGGACAAGGAGATTGCTGCTCTCAAGGATTCAGTGCAGAAGGCAGCTCATACATTGGCAGAGCTCCAAATCTCGCTATCCTCGAAGAACAATGAACTCCAGTCTACCTCCGATGTCAAACTGGATCTGCAGGCCAAACTCTTCAGCTTGGAGAAATTCATTGAAGCCACCGACGCCAAAACCAGGCTCTTGACGACAAAATTAGAGGAGACTAAGGTTTTGCAGAGAGATGCCGAAGAGAAGTTTGGGTAGTTGACAGAATCTATATCTCTTTGGACCAGTCGGCTTGTCAACATCACTGAGCGCATCAGCAAGCAACTGGCCATCATGGATATGGGAAGTTGGGGCTTCACCCTGGACTCCAACCAAACTGCAAGCGCAATCCCGACTCTCTTCTTCGAGGGCCTCCTTGCGGCATTAGATTCTCATCATAAGGTCCGTGCAAAGAAAGTTGCCGACGAGGCGCGGGTTCTGGTGTGTAACATGCTCTTGAGGATGTTCACCAAGGTGGTGCACCACAACCCTGGCGTCGACCTCTCCCAAGTCTTCAATAGCTTTCCTGAAGGGAGTGATGTTAAAGCCACCAAGACGATTGCGACGCCAATCGCCGATAAGGCCGCCGAAAGAATTGAGCACGTCTTTGGCAACCTACATGGCACAAGTAAAAGATGTGTTATCCTCAAGAACTAGTCTCTTCGTGTACACTTGCAACTGACATGGCACATGTAAAAGATGTGTTATCCTTAATTAAGCCAACCTTGTTACTCCGTAATATATAACTTTTATGCTGAATGAATGTATGCTCTTTCCTTGTGTAATTTTGCCCTTGTATTACTTGTACCCTACGCCTGCCGGAAAACTTCCCGGTGCGCACACTCTAGCCGACAGCGCTTGAGGAACGGGTCCTTAGTAGCTTGTCGAAAGTGACGCTTCCCGGTAATGTTATCCGTTCTCGGTCTTAGCGCAGCTACCTTTGTTGTTGAGTGGACTCGAAATAACTAGGAGCTCAACTAATTCGGACAAGGTTCCTTCATGTGCAGGTTTTTTTATACAAAGACAAAAATCGTTCAAGGATAGGAAGCAATAATAGCAATAAAATTTGTTTCAAAGGTTGGCAACTTAGCTTTCTTTGCTGTACTTCTTGTACTTGATGATTGCTTGAACTCCATTGGTGTACCACCATTACTCCCCCCAGGGAAACTTGCATGCAGAGGAATTCTTCTGCCTTTAAGAAAAAAGGAGCAAAAGAAAAACGAGCCGGCTAGAACACTTGACGGTTTGTTGAACATCTCATACAAGAGGTATACATGTAACACAACATTGCATATATAATAGAAATGTATACTTGAGAAGAGGTTGTGAAACACTTAGCTTTATTTCACTACGCACGGGTTCTGCACCCGTCTTTGTACAAAGGTTTATGTGCCTTGATGGCCAACTTGTACAAAAGGTGTTGCGGGAGGCCCGGCAACTGTGCCTCACAGGTATAACTTGCGAAGATGCTCAATATTCTATGAGTTCTGCACTGGAATGCCATCTTCGGTCTCTAGATGGACAGAGCTAGGTCTAGTGACTTGAACTACCCGATAAGGGCCTTCCCACTTCGGTGTCAATTTGTTTGATCCCTTCGCGGATGGAATCCGACGAAGAACAAGGTCGCCTTCCTCAAGCTTCCTGGCATGAACCTTGTAGCTATGGTAGTGGCACAAAGCTTGCTGGTATTGTGCAACACATACAGCAGCCCATAAATGGTCCTCCAAGAGTGTGACATCATCATGCCTCCTCTCTTCCGGATCTGCTTCATCAAAATCTTGGACTCGAGGAGATCCATATGCGAGTTCCGTGGGAAGCACCGCCTGTGCACCATAAACAAGGGAGAAGGGTGTCTGGCCGGTCGCTCGATTTGGTGTCATCCTGAGTGACCAAAGAACTGCCGGCAACTCTTCCACCCAGTGCCTTCCACACTTGTGCAATTATCAAAAGTTCTGGTCTTGAGACCTTGCAACACTTCATCATTAGCTCTTTCCACCTGTCCATAGCTTCTCGAGTGAGCAACAGAGGCGTAGCAGATCTTGCTGCCAAGTTCTTGACAGTATGCTGTGAAGGCATGACTCATGAATTGGGTGCCGTTGTCGGTGATGATCCTATTAGGTATGCCAAAATGAGCAACCAATCCTTTGAAGAACTTGATAGCTGACTATGTCGTCACCTTCCTTACCGGCTCTACCTCAGGCCACTTTGTGAACTTGTCGATTGCAACGTACAAGAACTCAAAGGCTCCGGTTGCATGGGGGAAATTGCCGAGGATGTCCAGCCCGCAGACCGTGAATGGCCAGGAGAGACGAATGGTTTATACGGCTCGAGCTGGTTGGTGAATCTTCTTGGCATGGAACTGACACGCTTCACATGTAGTTACCACTGCTACTGCATCTTGTAGGGCTGTCGGCCAGTAAAATCCTTGTCGAAAAGCCTTGCCAACAAGTGTGCGTGACCCAATATGGGAGCCACACATCCCTCCATGTATCTCTGCTAGCAGCGCTTGTCCATCTCAACCGGCAGATACACTTCAATTTCACCCCATTCGGTCTCTTTCTGTATAGAATGTTGTCAACAAACTGATACATACTTGACTGTCGGGCTAGTTTTTCAGCTTCTTCCTGATCATCGGGAAGTTCGCCTATTTGAAGGTATTGGAGAATCAGCTGCGCCCATGCCGGAGCTTGCGGCTCGACGACAAGGATCAATGGATGTTCTTCCTCTGCGAGAGCGCTAGTCTTAATAGCAAAGACCTCTGGTCCTTCCAGAGTCTGCTGCTCGCCGGCAAGAGTTGTTTTGTTGGTGGCATCAACCTTCCCGGTGCCTGCTCGCAGCTCTGCTAGAAAGCAATTGCCGGCATTCTGGTTTCTTATTTTTGCTGGGCTCGTAGATGGTGTAACCGATGGCTGAGTATGTTGTTGCACAAAAGTTCTCGGTTCCACAAGCAACCTTTTGGCGGCACGCTTTGACAGGTCATCAGAAATGTCATTCTGGGCACGAGGAATGTGCTCCATTTGTAGACAATCAAAGTGTTGTTCCAACTTCCTCACTTCATCCACATATGCCTCCATCAACGGGCTCTTGTAGTTCTTGTTAACTTGCCTAAAAACAAGTTGCGAGTCGCCTCTGACAATCAATTTCCTGATTCCAAGATCAACTGCTATCCGGAGGCCGGCAAGCAATCCCTCGTACTCAGCAGTGTTGTTAGTGGCCTTCTCCTAAGAAAATGCATCTGAATAACATACTTGAGGTGCTCTCGGGTGGGTGCGACAAGCAGCACACCGACACCGGTGACGATGACATGTACCTGGGGTAGGGTAATAGGCCTGACCTAGACACCCTTCCCAAGGACATTACCTTAAAGTCAGGGATATTCAAAGGACAATACCATTCACTAGACCAGAAGCATTCCACTTGGAAAACCCAATTTCATTCGACCAGAGTGTACTCACTCGACCACATCAGAAATCACTCGGAAGACAGAAGATCTAAAGTCACTCAGAACGGCAATGGTCAGGCGTTCACTCCGGAGTCTTAATGATCATTTATATGCCTTTATTGCTGGCGTTATTAGTAACGTCCCATCTTTATGTACCTTAAATCTTGTGTAACTGAGGGCTGGAGGGGTCTGGCGAACTCTATATAAGCCACCCCCCTCCTCAGTCACAAGGGTTCGCACCCCCTGTAACCTCATGCATAATTCAGTCGACCGAGCCTCCAGGCACCGAGACGTAGGGCTGTTACTTCCTCCGAGAAGGGCCTGAACTCGTAAATCTTGCGTGCACAACCTCATTGTAGCTAAGATCTTGCCTCCTCATACCTACCCCCTATTCTACTGTCAGACTTAGAACCACGACCGTTGGCGGCCACCGTGGGGCGGTGTCTTAGCGAATTTCCGGTGAGGTTGCGATTTTTTCCAATTCCCAGCATCATGGTTTCTGGTGGAGGTTTGGCTAAGGACCGTGAGATCCGTCTCGGCGCGCTCGTCTTCATTGCCGACGACTCCGCCTGGCTCCAGGAGGCCCCCCTCAACGTCGAGACACTCCCCGTCCGCGGGGCGACGCACTTTCGCACGTGTGTCCGCGGCGTCCTCCTGCGGCAGCCGTCGACCCAATATTGGTCGGCTCCCGCAGTAACTTCGTTCCCTGCCATTTGTCGTCGCAAGCGATCCGGTCGGTCGCGGCTTCAGCGGTGGGTGAAGCATGTGGTGGCACGTCAGTCGGCCACCCCTCATGTCACGGCGATCGAGCCCGATGAATCTCTCTACGGCCTGTTCGATCTGTCGACTGGCTCCGTCGAGACCCTGTCCGAGTGCGACAGCAGCGACCCTGCAGCGGAGGTCCTGATGGTTGACACACTACGCGGCCCACCTGGCATGCGTCGCAACGTTGGCGGTGACGGCGGTGGTGATCCCTCGCATGTTCACGAGGAATATCACCCCGAAACCCTCTCTTCGCAGCGGAGAGAGGAACTCCACCGCCGCAACGAGGAGGCACTCCACACGCCCATCGTCAGAGAGACCTCTGACGCTCGGGCCTTGGAGGCAGCGCGCTTGGCCACTTTGGCTGAACGCACTCGACTGGAGAACCTTCAGCATGCACTCGACGAACGTGCTCGGCAGCAGATTCCTGAGTCCAGTCGACAGCGGCAATTGTTCCCACCTCAATCTCAGGTATACCGCACTCCTATTCAGAATCTTACGGCTGCAGCTCATATAGCAGAGTCCATCCAACCATCCCAGTCGGAGGCTGGACGAGGTTTGATGCAGATCCGGGCTCTGCTCCGGGCAGCAGGAGAGCAAAATACTGCAGTATCTCAGTCGCGTAACAGAATCCATAGCAGATCTGTGGTGGCCGACACAGTTCAATCGGCTCACAGCCCAAGATCGCCTCCGCGGCATGAGGGACGTGGACATCGCCAAGAACAGTACTTGGGTCGGAACCACGAGCAGTACGATCATCGGCTCGGCCGTGGTGACCACCGTCGAGTGCCTACGCCCCCTCTGAGAGGCGGATCATATGTGCCCCGGCATTATGATGACAGGCGCCTGAACAGCAAAGAGCGGAGGGTGCCAGTCGACCCAAGAGAGCCAGGGTTTGATGCGAGGTCAATTTTGGTGCAAGGTTTGGTCGACAGGAACCGAGCACACAGAGAAGGGCGAGACAGAGATCACCCGAGTGGAAGCAGAGTACATGTTTCAGGCCCCGAGTGTTTTAGCAGGGCCATCAGAGCTGCTGAGATCCCCCCCAACTTCAGGTTGGCGACTGGGGTTAGTAAGTTCACCGGTGAGTCGAAGCCTGACACTTGGCTGGAAGATTACCGGGTAGCTATTCAGATCGGTGGTGGAAATGATGAGGTAGCTATGAAACAACTTCCTCTCATGTTGGAAGGATCGGCCAGAGCATGGCTGAATCAGTTGGCTCCAGGCAGTATATTCAGCTTGGAAGAGTTAGCTCGAGTGTTTGTCCGGACATTCGAGGGCACATGCAAACGACCTGCGGGGTTGACAGAATTGCAACATTGTGTACAGAAACCGAATGAAACTGTGAGGGATTACATCCAAAGATGGACCACTTTACATCACAAAGTAGAAAATGTATCCCATCACCAAGCAGTTTGCGCCTACAAGGAGGGCGTTCAGTATCGAGAGCTTAACCTAAAATTCGGTCGGGCAGGAGATATGTCTCTGACCCGAATGATGGAAATAGCTTCTCGGTACGCTAATGGTGAAGAAGAGGATCGACTCCGCAGTGGAAAGGGCAAGCCAGTCGCCCAAGACACCGGAGGAGGTCGGAAGCAGAAACGCAAAGCCGAGCCAGCAGGTCCTGGGGAAGCTGCAATTGTAACTCAAGGAAAATTCAAGGGGAAGCCCAAAGGGGCCTGGATCCCCAAGAAGGTGAAAGATCAAGCAGGGAATGATGTGTTGGATTTGCCATGTCACATTCACACCAAGAAGGATGAAGAGGGTAATCTGATTTATCCCAAACATACCACTCGACAATGTCGGCTCCTAATCCAGCAGTTCCGAGAGAAACAGCCCAATGAGAAGGAAAAAGAGTCTGACAAGGATGAGGACAAGGAAGAAGATGATGACGGTTTTCCTAACGTCAAATCCACTTTCGTGATTTTTGCTGACATTGAAAGCAAAAGTCGACTGAAAGTCACCAACAGAGAAGTAAACATGGTTGCTCCAGCAATGATGACATATTTGAAATGGTCAAAGACTCCCATTACATTCGACCAATCTGACCACCCGCCACATGTTGCCACCCCCGAGAGGCAAGCGTTGGTGGTCGACCCAGTCGTCGGGGGCACCCGACTGACCAAAGTCCTGATGGATGGTTGCAGTGGCTTGAACATTTTGTATGCTGAGACCCTCCGTGGGATGGACATTCCGATGTCCAAGCTTAGTGAGAGCAACATGCGATTCCACGGTGTCATTCCAGGAAAGAAAGATGATTCACTCGGCCAGATCGCTCTTGACGTGGTTTTCGGTGATTCAAAGAATTACCGTAAGGAGAAGTTGACATTTGAAGTTCTGGATTTTCACAGTGCCTATCATGCTATTCTGGGCAGAACTGCATATGCCCGTTTCATGGCTCGACCGTGTTACGTGTACCTCAAGCTGAAGATGCCTGGCCCCAGTGGCGTGATCACAGTCACTGGTAATCGGCAACAAGCAGAAGAGTGCCTCTAGAAGGGCTCTAAGATAGCCGATGAACAGATGGCAGTAGTAGAAATGGAAGAATATAAGAACACTGCAGATCCGAGTGATTTCTTGCGTGCTAAGAAGCCTGCTTCAGAGTCTGCATTTCAGTCGTCCAGTGAAACAAAGCCTGTTCACATTCACCCGACCGATCCCAGTGCTGCTTCGACTCATATCTCAGCAACACTCGACAGCAAATAGGAAGAAGCGCTCGTCCAGTTCCTCCGTGAGAACTGGGACATCTTCGCATGGAAGCCGTCTAACATGCCGGGTGAACCCAGGGGGCTTGCTGAGCACCGTTTGCTAGTCGATCCAAAATCCCCCAGTGGGTGGCTTAGCTGCGAATCCGATTCGCCTAAGTTTAAAAAATCCTACCGAGCGATGAGCAACCCTCTCACTCAGGGGCTTAGCTGCAGTCGTGTACTCGCCTAAGTTTAAAAAATCCTACCGAGTGATGAGCAACCCTCTCACTCGGGGGCTTAGCTGCAGTCCTGTACTTGCCTAAGTTTGAAAAATCCCACCGAGTGATGAGCAACCCTCTCACTCGGGGCTTAGCTGCAGTCCTGTACTCGCCTAAGTTTAAAAACTCCTACCGAGTGATGAGCAACCCTCTCACTCGGGGGCTTAGCTATAGTCTTGTACACGACTAAGTTTAAGAAATCCTAGCGAGTGATGAGCAACCCTCTCACTCGGGGGCTTAGCTGCAGTCCTGTACTCGCCTATGTTTGAAAAATCCCACCGAGTGAAGAGCAACCCTCTCACTCGGGGGCTTAGCTGCAGTCCTGTACTCACCTAAATTTGAAAAATCCCACCGAGTGAAGAGCAACCCAATCACTCGGGGACTTAGCTGCAGTCCTGTACTCGCCTGAGTTTAAAAAATCCCACCGAGTGAAGAGCAACCCTCTCACTCGGGGGCTTAGCTGCAGTCCTTTACTCGCCTATGTTTAAAACACGCTCCATCCTGATCCGTCAGGACAATGAAGTGCAGGTCGACTGCGACCTTCTCTTCAGAGCTACGCCACAAGTACAATGTGTGCTCCATCCTGATCTGCAAGAATGATGAGGTGCAGGTCGTCTGCGATCCTCTCCTCAGAATTGCATCACAACAACAAAAGTCTGTTCCGAGTGAAGGTACAAGTTCCACTCGGAAATAAAAACAAGCATATTTAAGGGAAAACTAAATTCGGACAAATCCCCATGAGGTTCTAGGCCGTAGATTAAAGTACTCGGGCATCCGGCCCAAAGGAGTTTAACGGTTACAAAACCACTCGGCATAACGAGGCAAATTTAATCAGATCGTAAAATTTTTGTTCACTCCGCAAGAGGGCTGGCAGGCTCGACGAACTCATCCAGGTCGATTCCATCTGCAATTCGAGTAGCAGCACAGATAAAAGTCTCCATGAAGGACTAGAAGTCAAGTTTCTTGGTATTGGCAACCTTGATTGCTGCTAGCTTCTCTTCTTTGGCTTCCTTACAATGAACACGAACCAGGGACAAAGCTACGTGGGCACCGCATCGAGCAGAGGACTTCTTCCATTCCTGCACTCGACCAGGAATCTCATTGAGTCGAGTCATCAAAGACTCAAGATCATTTTGGAGCGTTTCCCTTGTCCAGAGCGCCATGTCGATCCTCAACACCGCAAGCTTCAGTCGAGCAAGGTAATTCATGGCGCTGGCAAGGCGAGACTCCAGTCGGAACACGTTCATGGCAGGTTCATCTTTAACAAGGGAGTTGATGGGGTCCAAGCTTTTCTCGACTTGTCCAGTCTCTTCCTCAAAGTTTTGACAGAATTCTGCACTCACAGAGAAATAATGAGTTGATAGTTATATGACAAGTCAACGAAAGCAAATCAATCGGACAGGGAAAAATACCTTCAAGCATGAGGAATAACTTCTTGGCGAGTCCCCCCAGATAATTCTCTAGCTCATTCCTCTTGCGGGTGATGTCTTCCACTTTGTCAGTCAGGGTCCCTTTATCCTTCTTTAGTCGAGTTACCACTTTGTTGGCGTCATCAAGAGCAGTCTTCAGCTTGGTATTCTCTTCCTCCAACTTTCCGACTGAGGCCAGCTTTTGGTCAACGAGTGCCGTTTTTTCTTCTGTTGTTTTCTTCGCAGCCGCAAGGTCAAGGTCCTTCTTCTCCAAAGCCCGTCTCATTATTTCTAGAAAGAATAACATTCAAATCAGAAAAAGGAGGAGAAAAGATGGCAAGAGAACCAGTCGACAAGCTTTCCTTACCAGTAGCGTCATCCTTAGCCTTCTGTAGGTTATTCTGAGCCAACTCCAGATCAAGATTGAGCTGGATCTGCTTCTGCTCCAAGTTAGCGAACCGGGCTCCAAGATCACAAGATTTCTGTGTTCAGAAGATAGTCAGTCGGCAGACACAAAGATTGGTTGCTTCCGAGCAATAAAGTAACAAGTTAAAAGAGTTCTAAGACTGCTGCTGAATCAAACATTCAACAATAGTCTTGGGGACTACACCCAGTGGGTGCACTCAGCGTGCCCCCACTGGTTCGACTTTTCAATTGACTTGGTCCGTCCAGTCAAAAAAAGAACTCAGACCATAGCCGACTGGCCGCAGTCGACTACGGTCTCGGGGACTACACCCAGTGGGTGCACTCAGCGTGCCCCCACTGGTCCAGGTTCCACTCGACATGATCTGCTCAGACCGAGTGGAAAAGTTCTTTTCAAAGACCCCAGCCGAATCAAACATTCGACGGCGGTCTCGGGGACTACACCCAGTGGGTGCACTCAGCGTGCCCCCACTGGTTCAGAGATTCAATCGACACAACCTAGTCGACTCAAGTGGAAAAAACTACTCAACAAAAATTAAAACACCCAGTGGGTGTACAGACTGACAATGAGTGTGCAATTAAGGTTCCAAAACGCTCATCCACGGATGTCTTGCAGATAATAAAGTAGCAGTTTCTAAATATCATATCCTAACAGAACAAGCGTCAAGATGGAGTGCAGTCGGAAGTAAGTTAACCTGGACATTGGCCTGGAGTGCTGAGCTAGCATCATAGGCAGCTTGACTCGCCTCACGCACCACTTTCATCTGATCCATCATAACGCCTGCTTGGCGTATGGCTTCCTTGGCAGCACTCACTTGGTCTTCTGGGACGTGATGGGCGGTGAAAAGTGGAGATGGTGGATCAGCTGCAGCAGTTTGAGAGCTTGAGGCATGAAGATGCACAGATGAAGCAGGGGCCTGTGCAGTCGACGCTGAAGGACGACTACTCGACAAGGGAATCGCAAAAGTAACAGAAGCAAGGTTGAGGTCCCCAGGCTGCTGGGTAGCTGGTTCTGCCGCCGGCGTTGACTGAGGCGTCTTGCTAGCTGGTGCCTTTTTGCCCAAGGTCCTGCTCCTCTTTCCCACGAGCTGCTGTGGCACATCTTCGTCGTCATCTGGAAGTTCAATAACATTTTGCGGAGCTGCAAAAGAATCGACCACAAGAGTTCAGTCGACTATAGGAAGTGGTTAGCAAAGAAAAAACAAGATAACAGGAGTCATACCCACATTGGATGTGACCGCGTCCTCCATCTCCTCGTCGTCATCATCTTTATAAGCAGAAGTCCCAGAGGTAGCAGCACTGCTAATTTCAAGGTTCACTCGGTCAAGCAAGAGAATGGGTTGATGACTGATATAAGATTCTTGGAGCAAAGGGTGAAAACAAAACACTTACGTAGAGGCGACGGGAACATCAACCTTGATCTTGGCCAAGGCCTTCCGTGGCTTTGACGGTGCAGTCTTGAGCTGCTTCGGAGCTTTCTCAGTCGGCACCGGAGAAGATGTCCGAGTGCGCTTCGAAGTTTGTCCAGTCGGTGCCGCCACTTTACCCTGGATACTTGCTGGGTCAAGCTTCTGTTTGGAACGCTTTTCCACGTGAGGTGGAGAATCGACCTCCTCACCACTGCTCGAGTGTTCGCGCTCTTCATCACTCTCGTCATCAGAGTTCCAATCACCGCTGTCGCCTCCGCTCTCCCCTCCTTCCTGGATCTGCTACGTTGGGCATCGAGTACATCTCAGTATATATCTGCAGAGCAAAGAATCATACAAATATCAATCGGATTGAAGCCTGAATAGGAAATCAGTGCAAAGGACATTCGGCACTAAAGATTGTACCTTATCCGGTTCGTTGGTCTTGTCGAATGGTGGGACCCTCTTGGAACCCCTGGGGTTATCTTTGTTACCAGTGATGCCTTGCAGCCACCGCTCCACCACCTCCCCGGTGACCTCCTCCGGGTGGATCCGAGTGGTGTCATCAATACCCGAGTACATCCACATGGGATGATCACGAGCCTGGAGTGGCTGGATGCGTCGACTGAGAAATATTTCAAGCAAGTCCATACTAGTCACCCCATCGCGGACTAACTAGACTACTCGGTCTACTAGCATATTCACTTCTGCTCGCTCCTCTGGGTTCACTTTCAAAGTAGAGGGCGGCTGGACTCGATCCATGGAAAAGGGAGGAAGCCCAGTCGACTGACCAGGAGTCGGCTGGTCTTTGCAATAGAACCAGGTCGACTGCCACCCTCTAACTGAATCGGGGAGCATCATTGCCGAAAAGGTGCTCCTACCCCTCAATTGAATTCCCAGACACCCGCACAGCTGGATCACATGTGTTCTCTCATCACTCGGATTGGACTTTTTTACGGCTTGAGAGCGGCATGTGAATATATGTTTGAAAAGACCCCAGTGCGGTCGACAGCCCAAGAAATTCTCACACAGGGAAACGTATGCAGCAAGATAGGTGATGGTGTTGGGGGAAAAGTGATGAAGTTGAGCTCCAAAGAAATTCAAGAAAGCCCGGAAAAAGGGGTGTGGAGGCAAGGAGAAACCACGGTCGACATGAGTCGCGAGGAGGACGCACTGACCCTCTTGCGGCTGCGGCTCGTTCTCGTTCCCCGGCAATCGCCAGGACTAGTGGGCAATCAAGCCCCTTCGACCAGATCCTCCATGTCTTCCTTCCGGATCGTGGATCTGATCTAGTCGCCCTGGATCCAGCCAGGCGGCAGGCCGGACCTAGATGATGACCTGCCCTGACTTGTCTTCTTGCCCTTCGCTGCCGCCGTCACCTTCTTCGCTCGCTCCAGGGCCGCCGTTTTCTCCTTTCCCATCGCAGCAGGCTGCGCTTGGACGGGGCGGCAGCGTCAAAGGTGGTGGCAAATGCGGTGGAGAAACAGAGGAAGAAGGAGGGGATAAAGAGCACAGTGCCAAACGCACCGGCCCAGATGCCTTATATGGACTTGTTACCGAGTGACTGACTTGTGGGCCCAAGCAGTCCCATCGAATCCCGCAGCAGTCGCGCACTCGGTACGTTGCGAGAAAGGTGGCACGAGGATCGAGGCGTCCCTACCAAATCTGTTCCATTTACTGCGGGCCTCTCCGTCACGCGCGCTTCTCCAAATTTCGAATCCCGTGAGATCCGGGAACAACAGTGCAATCAATCGCGCCAAAGATCTCATACCATGTCCATAATTGAAGCTTATCAACAAAATTCACTCGATAATTTAGGAATGGATCAAGGCGACTGAAAATGAAGTCGAAGTCGTTTCGTGGTCCATTAATCTAAGCAAAACACTCCTGAAGCGTGAAAACTGGGTCGGAACCGTCTTCAACTCCTTTTGTCACTCGAACCCTGAACCATTTGGGGGCTATTGACGATGACATGTACCTGGGGTAGGGTAATAGGCCTGACCTAGACACCCTTCCCAAGGACATTACCTTAAAGTCAGGGATATTCAAAGGACAATACCATTCACTCGACCAGAAGCATTCCACTCGGAAAACCCAATTCTATTCGACCGGAGTGTACTCACTCGACCACATCAGAAATCACTCGGAAGATAGAAGATCTAAAGTCACTCAGAACGGCAACGGGCAGGCATTCACTCCGGAGTCTTAATGATCATTTATATGCCTTTATTGCTGGCGTTATCAGTAACGTCCCATCTTTATGTACCTTAAATCCTGTGTAACTGAGGGCTGGAGGGGTCTGGCGAACTCTATATAAGACACCCCCCTCCTCAGGCACAAGGGTTCGCACCCCCTATAACCTCACGCATAATTCAGTCGACCGAGCCTCTGGGCACCGAGACGTAGGGCTGTTACTTCCTCCAAGAAGGGCCTGAACTCGTAAATCTTGCGTGCACAACCTCATCGTAACTAGGATCTTGCCTCCTCATACCTACCCCCTATTCTACTGTCAGACTTAGAACAACGACAACCGGCGCCTTGAAGCAAAAAGGCACCATCAAAGTACATTACCCACTCATTTGCATATTCCTTGCCAGGAAGAGAAGTTTTTGGTATTTCTTCATCTGACGTTGACGTCCATTCTACAATGAATTCTACCAAAGCTCTGCTCTGAATCGTTGATGTGCTTTCAAACTTCAAGTCAAATCTTCCAACTCCTACTCCACAATCCTACAGGTAGCCTCTAGATTTCTCAAGATACGCTCCAATGAAAAGAAACTCACGACGACTAGATGTGCTTGGAAGTAATGGCGCAGCTTTCGAGAGGCCATGACAAGACCAAACAATAATTTCTGCACTCCAGAATACCTTGATCTAGCCCCCTGTAAAAGAGAGCTCACAAAGTAAACAGGGCATTGCACCATCTTCTTCTTCGACACGTGTTGTTGTTGCTTTCTTTCATTTCTTGCGCTAAATCAGAATTGTCAGCACCTTGTGCCACCGGAGAAGATTCTAGCTTGTCAGTGTCTGGCCCTGTTGCTGTTGTATCTTCATAATTTGTTTCCCTCTCAGCCACTAGTGCAGCACTTACCACTTGATTAGTTGCTGCCAAATATACCAGTAATGGCTCTTATGGCTTAGTCGGAACTAGTACTGGTGGAGAAGAGAGATATTGCTTCAAGTCTTGGAGTGCGGCCTCCATTTCCGGGGTCCATTTCATAGGACCTACCTTTTTCAGCTGACTTGGATATAAATCGACTCAATGCGGCAACACAACCCTCAAGACGTCCTACGTCCTTGATTCGCTTGGGTGCTTGTATCTACTCAATTGCGTTGATCTTGTCGGGATTTGCTTTGATTCCACGCTGAGATACAAAGAAGCCGAGAACCTTGCCGGATGGAACACCAAAAACACACTTCTCGGGATTGAGCTTCAAGTTGATTTTGCGCAAATTCGCAAATATCTCTTCTAGTTCTTGAATGAGCGTTGATTGGTGCTTGGTTTTGACTACTATGTCGTCCATGTATTCTTCTACATTTCTGTGCAGTTGTGAACCAAAACCAATTTGCACCGATCTCTAAAATGTTGCAACGGCACTTTTTAATCCGAAAGGCATACGTATAAAACATTATGTGCCACATGGAGTGATAAATGTGGTTTTCTCCTCATCCTCCCAAGCCATGAAGATCTGATGATAACCATAGTATGCGTCAAGAAAAGAGAGGAGATCGCAGCCGGCAGTGGAGTTTACAATATGGTCGATTCGCGGCAAAGGAAAAGGATATTTTGGGCATGCATTGTTGATGTCAGTAAAATCAATGCAATTCCTCCACTTTCCATTAGCCTTGCGAACCACCACTGGATTAGGCAACCATGTGGGGTGAAGTACTCCTCTAACCAGACCTGCAGCTGCTAACTTTTGGATTCCTTGGGCTATGAACTCTTGTCGCTCTAAAGCTTGTTTCCTGACCTTCTACTTGACGGGTCTCGTATTGGGGCAGACAACAAGGTGGTGCTCAATCACCTCCCTGGGAACACAGGCGATGTCAGATGGTTGCCATGCAAACACATCGACATTCGCCCTCAGGAAGGTGACGAGCGCGCTTTCCTATTTGCTGTCAAGGGTGGCACTTATAGTGAAAGTGCTGGTCCCATCCTCCTTCGCGAAAACTTCCTTGGTTGCAGGTGCAGCTTTGGCGGCTTTCTTGCTCTTGCCGGCAGAGGTTTCATCTTCCTCAAGGGGCATGCTCCACTCTGCAGTGCGCTTCCCGGAGATCTTGCCTTTGTCGGTTTCACTAGATTTCTTCCGTGGCTACCCCTGGAAACCTTGTCGGCAGGAGCAGGTGCCTTGCCGGCAGATGCTGCAACTGTCTCCTGGTACAGCTTATCGGCACAGACCCTGGCATTTTCAAGGTGTTGTAGGCATAGTGGGATGCCGCCATGAATTTAGCCAGCGCAGGACGACCAAGTATTCCTTCGTAGGGCAGTGGCAACTTGACGACATCGAAGACGATCTTCTCGGTCCTGTAGTTCAACTCATCACCAAAAGTGACTGGTAGAGTAATATGTCCCTTGGATTGAGTCCTTCCCGGGTTCACTCCTTGAAACATGCCTGTTTCCTTGAGGTCCACATCGGGAATCTACATCCTCTTGATCACCGCAGGAGAAATCAAGTTCAACCCAGCACCACCGTCAACCAACATCTTCAATACCTTGATGTTGCGGATTGTTGGTGAAACCAACAATGGCAAACAACCGACACCAGATGTATGATCTGGTGGGTCCTCGGCATCAAAGATGATGGGCGTGTGTGACCACTTCAAGGGTTTCTGTGCCTCCGCTGTCGATTCAGCGGCATTTATCTCACGGGCCTAATGCTTGAGTTAGCGGTGAGAGGAGTGCAAAGATGCACCTCTGTCAATGCACACACAATCCATAGCATTCTGGAACTCTCCTTCTGACTCTTCGTCGTCGTCATATTGCTCTTCTTTGCCTTCCTTCTTGTCACGGCCATGAGCGGACCTCTCCTTGTCTTTCTGCTTTCTAGCTTTGCCGCGGTGGCCCCCACGGGTGCCACAGTTTTTCTTGCCAGAACCACCAGCACCATCTTGGCCCTTCTCCTTGTCGCGCTTCTCATATTCTTGCTTCTGCTTCTCAGCTAGATGCTCAACTTGACGACACTCTTGGAGATCATGGCCAAAAGAATGATGGATTTTGCAATATGGAACATCAGGCAGCTCACAACCGGCAATGACTTGACCGCAAGTGCATGCGGCAACCAGCTTGTCGGCTTCATCGGTCTTGGACTTCTTGCTGGTAGAACCTTCAACTGCCATCATAGCCTTGCCTTTTCACTTGCGGTTGCGCTTCCGGCCTTTCTTCTTCGGAGTGGACACCTCATCATCATCTGAATCGGTGATAGTAGCAGCTGCATCCTCCCCGGGGAGTCGCCTCCCTTCCTCAGCGCGTGCACACTTGTCGGCATGAGCGTATAGCTTCATGATCTCTTTCACCTGTTTGATGTTCATCTTTTCCTGCATTCTGCGGTTATGCACATTATTGTGGAAGGCAGCAATAATGGCTGCTGGATGTACATCAGGTATGTTGGGGTGCACACGGCTGAATCTCTAAATGTATTTGCAGAGGGGCTCGTTTGGCTTCTGAGGAAGTACATGCAGGTCGCTGGGCTTCCTGGGAAGCTTGTGGCAACCCTGGTATGCACCAATGAACTGATGGCACAAATTTGCCCAAGACGATATGGAGCCCTTCGGCAAGTTCATCAGCGAACATCTCACGTTGGGCTTGAGCGCCAATGGAAAGTAATTGGTGAGAACCTTCTTGTCTCTACCACCAGCGGCTTGAGCAGCTACTGTGTAGATAGCAAGGAACTCTGATGGGTTCGTCTTGCCATCGTATTTGTCTGGCAAGTCAGGCTTGAAGCTTCGAGAAGAGGGCCAATGAACTTGCCGCAGCTCATAAGTAAACGCTGGGCAGCCAGTATCATATGGCAATGCTCTAGGGTACTCCGGCGCAGGCCTGTCTACTTTTGGTCCCGCACGTGCATCAGATTGCCAGCGAGCCTCTCGGTGCCGCTCAATCCGGACATGTGCATCCTCCCCTTGTCGGTCTCACAGGACTCGACGCTAGTCTTGCTGGCTTCGCGGGTCTGACGAAGCCATGGATATCTCATCATGATCGTCGTCGCACCAGTCTTGATGCGGTGTGCGCTGCAGAGACTGCACCTTCTGTGCTCCCATTGGCGCTGGTCCTGTGGCTGGCTCTCGGCATCCCCTTGCCGTCTCTGTCCGTGGTCGCCGTGAAGGCTCCACTTGACGGGAACCACCGTTGCCGGCAAGTGCTAGAAGACTTTGGATGGTGGCACGCCACTCATCCATCTGGTGAGCTGCTGGAGAGAAGTTGAGCAGTAGCAGGGCTTGCGCCATCGCTTCTGCTGATGTGTGCGCAATGTTCAACGTGGATGCATGGGACGGCTCACGACTCTTAGCTGGGTCAAGAGGAGCTCTGCCCCATTCCTAAGTAGGAACTGCATGGCCACCAGCTGTGCGGGATGGTTCATGACTCCTGGCAGAGCCAAGAGGAGCTCTGTTCCGGTCCGGTGGTGGAGTCTGCTGTCCGTCGCGCGATGGGTGTTCAGGGACTTGCTCGCAGTGATGGTCGGAGCTATCCACGTTTCGATGTGGCAGATCTTGGACTTGTTGTGACTGGCGCGGTGTAGATTCACAACGTGGTGGGTCACGCTTGTCGCGTGACATCCTCAGTGCATGTTCGGGACGTGGCGGGTCTTGTCCATCTTGTGAGCGCCTCGGCGCATCTTTTGCCGTGGCACCTTGAGATGTCACCTTCGCCTTCCCGTTGAGACTTGCCGTGCTCTTCTCACCGTCAGTGTGGTGACTGGGATCACCAGAACGACAAGGATGCTTGCCACCTCCAACCCCGCCTTCGTCTCTGGTGTGAGAGTATGAAGCTTGGCCGCCTCGGCCTCCATCTCCGGTGCGCGCGTGTGACGGCGCTTTGGAGGTAGACGGAGCAGTAGCGCCCTTGGCCTTCTTAGGCACCATGATCAGGGTGATGAAGAAGATGATGATGAAGTTGGTGACATGGCTGATGCAGGTTCACGTGCGTAGAGCCCCTGCCTGGCATGCCAAAGATGTAGGCATACGAGAATCTATGGGGCCATCGCCCCTTGTACTTTCGGCTACGGGCCCGCAGCACACGAAGAGCAGCAACAATCGCAGATCACACAATTATTTACCCAGGTTTGGGCCGCTGTGAAGCGTAAAACCCTACTCCTGCTTTGGGTGGATTGATGAGTGTTTTGAACCTTGCTATTAGAAAAGCGCAATCTTGCCAGCAAAGTGCTCGAGAGATGTAGCTACTAAGTTTAATTGGGCAGGGGTCCGACCCTTGTAAAGGGAGCCATAAGCCTTCTTTTATAGATGAAAGGTGTTACCACAATGGCAAAATGGTAATTACAGAGGGTGAATAGTGGCTACAGTGCTATCATACCTAACCCTGACGGTATATGACAAAAGCACTAAATATGCTGTTAGGTGTCACGCTGGGGTGAATGCCAGCAAGGGAGCGTTGGTCCACCTGTGCCGTCAGCACAACTACCTCTTCTTATCATGACATGCCACTTGGACGGGTGTCAATGAAATGGATCTTCAGGAGGCGAACTACCACATGCCCCGACAAGCTTCAGCTAACCACCATGGTGGAGCGGTGGAAGGAGCTTCCGCCACGATGGAGCGGTGGAAGGAGCTTGCCAGATTTGTGCTTGCCAGCCTCGACCTTGCTGGCTTAGAGCTTACTGGCAACTTGAGGCTTGATGTTCAGTACATCTTTAGTACTTTTCGATCGCCTGCCTTGAGATCTTCTTCATGGTTTCATCTACGAAGTCTTGAGTGCCTTGGGATAAATCCATATTCCACCAAGCCCTTCCCGGCGCGGAGGCTGCAACTGTCTGTGCATAGTCAGGGGTATTGAACACCCATTTTCAATACACCGACAGGAGATATCGCAAGGCTCGATGATCCATGTGAACTATCACTTTAGATTTAATAATGTATTGTCTAAATTTATCACAGGAAAAAACTATAGGAAGTAATTCATTTTAAGTGGCAGCATAATATTTTTGAGTTTCGTCGAAACTTTGAATAGCATAATAAACAAGATTAAGTTTCTTGTCATCTTGTTATCCTAAAACATCCCCAACTACATAATTACTAGCATCGCACATCATCTCATATGGTTGGTCCATTTTGGAGGTGGGATAATGGGAGCAGTAATCAATGCCTCTTTGAGTCTCTAGAAAGCTAAAATATGTTCCTCGTCAAAATAGAAGGGAATGTCCTTCTGCAAAAGGTTAATAAGTGGTTCCAATAATTTGGAGAAATCTTTAATAAACCGTCTATAAAACCGTGCATGTCCAAGGAAGTTTCGTATCCATTTAACATCATGAGTATAAGGCAAGTTTTCTATAACCTCTATTCTTTCCCGGTCAATTCCTTTCCCTTTACTTGAAATCTCTTGACCAGGCACCACACCTTTCGTTACCATAAAATGACACTTTTCCCAATTTAGGACAAGTCCCGTTTCTTCACACCTCTACAAAACTTTGTTAAGATTGTGCAAACAATTATCAAAGGAAGTTCCTTGGACAGATAAATCATCCACGAACACTTCCATACTTTTTTCAATAAAATTGGCAAAGATAAAAGAGATGCATTTTTGAAAGGTGGGTGGTGCATTGCATAATTCAAAAGGTATTCTTTGATAAGCGTACGTACCGAAGGGACATGTAAATGTTGTTTTCTGCTGGTGTTCTAGTTGAATGGCTATTTGAGAAACCCCAAAATATCCACCAAGTAAGCAGAAATGAGTATTTTTGGCCAATCTTTCGAGCATCTCATTAATAAATGGTAGAGGGTAATGGTCTTTATGAGTCTCCGTATTCAACTTCCTATAATCAACACACATGCGGAACCCAACAATAGTTCTAGTGGGGATTAATTCTTTATTTTCATTAGCCACTACTGAAAGTGTGCCCTTCCTAGGGATGCAATGAACTAGGTTGACCCACTTACTATCCGAGATAGGAAAGATTATACTAGCGTCTAATAAGCAAATTACCTCCTTTCTTACCACATCTTTTGTATTGGGATGTAGTATCCATTGACTTTCAATAACCGCTTTTGTGCCCTCTTCTATAGGTATCTTATGTGTGTAAATGGAAGGTTTTATACCTTTAATATCTTTCTGGGAGTACCCCGAAGCTTTACGGTATCCTTTCAACACCGCCATGAGTCTTTCTTCTTCCTTTTCTGAAAGGTTAGTATTTATAATAACACCAATCTTTCCGCATCATCAAGAAATTCTTACCTTAGGCCCTCCGGTAATGGTTTGAGTTCTAGAGGTGGAAGTTCTTTACCTCCCTTCCATTCAAGTACTTCATACACTTCATTGATGATAGGATGCACTAATGGAGTTGCACGCATAAGCTGCTTGAGCTCTTATATTCCATAATCTTCAATTGCCATTTCTTATTTTATTAAGCCTCTTTCTAACTCATCTTTGGGAGTGCGAAAGTGTATGCTAGCTAGCTGGGCTATAGTTTTCTCCTCTTGCTCATGGAGTTCTTCGGGGTATGGTTTACTTTTGATTGCCTAGAAAGAAAATTCCAATTTTTCTTGCCCAAACATGAGAGTAATAGTATCTTTCTTTCAATCCATTGCTACACCTACAATATTTAAGAATGATGTTCCAAATATTATAGGGCAATAATCATCTTCTAAGATTCCTAGGACGAAGATGTCAATTGGGTTAATGATAGAACCAAATATGACATTAACATTTCTAAGGATACCAAAAGGTTCCTGATCATTCCTATCAGCTTGTTTAATAATGATGTCAGTTGGTTCCAAAACAGATGGAGATATATCCTTATAAATTTTTGCATAGAGGCTACAAGGAATAATATTAACAGGAGAACCAAGATCGCATAAACAAAACTATGATGTGCTTCCGAAGGAACATGACAAAACTAGTTTACCTGCGTTCTTATCTTCCATACATCCAATAATGTAAGAGGTTGTATCTTTATCCAATAAAATATAATTATCAATTACCACTTTAGGTACGACAAGCTCCTTGATGCACCCTCCATTCCTTTATGTAAGGTGTATTATTTTTGGCACGATGACCAAGGCACATAATTATACAGAATTTAGGACAAAATTAACCTTTGCTAAATCATTGATTGGCGGCAAGTAAATCATTTAGGCTAGGTAAGTAAGAGATACACACAATCGGGAGAGAGATACTTTCCTTTCTTTTCTCTAGAAGGAGAGATACATGCAATCGCGGGAGAGATACTTTCCTTTTTCTAAATGGAAAATGATGGAATTATGAAGAATTAGAAGAAATGCTCCTTACAGTGTGGAATTTTATCAAAAAACAAATACACCTGATATAAAGGAACGGAGGGAGTAATAGTTATGCGGGGTTTAATTCCACAGTGACTTACCTCTATCTTGTTTTTATGTTTTTGTGAAAGATTTCTATCTTCCCATTGTGCTTGCTTCTGAGGATGTTGCATGCTGAGTGCACTTGAGATTTTGCAATTTTTGTTTACAGCCGAAGCCAACCTTGCCTCCTTGGCTTTCTTGGTGTGGTGTTCTCATTTTCTTTTGGGATCTGTAAATGCTCAGTAAAATCATTTATAATCTACAAAACAACGTCAGAATCTACATGGAAATCTCTGCTCATATCTTTTATTTCACCAGACTTGGATAATGTTCTAACACAATCATCAATGAGATCTACTCCTCCCTTACTCCCTTTATCTAAATCCCAAGATTCTTGATTAAGTCAAATTTTATCTAGCAACCCCCAAGCTTGAGTAATACTATAATCCATAAATGCACCGCCGGATGCAAGGTTGACTGTTTCCTTACAATGGCTATCAAGTCCTCGATAAAAGAAATGCAATATCATCCATAATGGATAATTGTGGCGAGGACAATTATTGAGAAGAGAGTGGTACCTTAGATAAGCTTTAACTAAGCTTTCATCTGGTTTCTATAAGAAGTTCCCAATTGCACATCTTGCTTCATAAGTCTTCTTTTTCGGATAGAATTGAGTGAAGAATGCAGTGGAAATTTTTTACCAGGTGTCAAAGGTACCAGCGGGGTGAATGAGTGGCCATGCTTTTGCTTTGGTGGTTAGAGTATAGCCAAATAATTTCAATTTCATTTCATCATAAGTGAAAGCATTAAGTTTAAATGTCCCGCATAAGTCATCAAAAAGCTGCACATGCTCGTACGGATCTTCCATACCATCCCCTATAAATGGTTTACTCCGTAGCTAGTTGAGTAAACTTGGGTTGATTTCATAGGTTTCATCGTTGGGTATCGGCCCTACAAATATGAAAGTGTCTTTAATAGGCGGTCCTGAGACTTCGATTGTGGCCAGTTGATATAGATGTTCATACGCGGCCATGGTTGCTTAAGACCTACAAAATAACTTTAGTACAAAAAAATAAATCAAAACTTAAAACAAAAAGGAAAAGCTCTTAGCTCCCTGGCAACGGCGCCAAAAAAACTTTATTATCTGCAAGTGCACAGGGTTTGGCTGTAGCTTTTTGAAGTAAGAGTATCGATCCCACATGGAGCGCAGGAAATGGACTTTGAGTCTTGTAGAGACTTATAAGAAATGTGCCTGCAAGTTAATTGTGGTCCATAGCAAAGCAGATGCAGAAGTTTATAATAATTTGGACGAATGGTTACCAAAAGTAAAAAGTGGGCAAATAAAGTAAAAGAGCAATAGAGAGTAAGAAGTGATGAAATCAACAATAGGGCTAAGGTGTTCTCATGGAGTCTGGATTCCCCACTAGTATGTGTCTAATGTATCATATGCTATTGCATAGTTCTAGATTCGGATAACTAAGCCACTTTATTATGTCTCTAGTGGGCAGAGCCTGGTACATCATACGAGCTACATGCGTAGCCTCCGTATCACACATGCCCCCACCGTTCCTCCCTAAATGCCAGTTTTGGCAACGGTGGTGAAGGGTCTCCCCGTGGACGTGGCCAATGGTCGGTTCTCCATTACTCCCATATCAGTTGCAAAGGCAGAGATGGGAGGATATTACTATCACCTCTTTACCTCCGCATCCCCACCGTTACAATGACAGTAATATGCTTCATGGCCAGTTAAGGTGAAAATGCTAAGTCAGCGCCCTTACACAACATTCAAGAAGGTTATTAACTCAAACATCCAAAAGAGGATCTTATATCCTATCAGCGTTCAGCACCTCTACCTACTAAGGTTCCTCCATATCCCTGAGAACTAGGGTGATTACTCAGACATAGAAACAACAAGCATCATACAGATAATTTGTGTAATCATGGATGATAGATCAAATCAATACATGTAAAGATCCACTAGGATTCAGTATTACAAAGAGATGGGGATAGTGATGCTGATGAAGATAGTTGATTCCAGAGTCTCCTTGAACAAGGTTGTTGGTGCATCTAGTGCCCACTTGAGAGTTTTGGAGATTGTTGGCCAAAAGAGTTGAGGGACTAATGTATTTGAGAGTGTACACAAGAAGTAAGCCCCTGAGGAGTACAGAGAAGATTGCTTGAGTTATAGAGGAGATTTCTATGCCTGTGAGAGATGACCCCTTAAAATTATGCTAACAAGCAATAGTCTTAGTGTGCCGTTCGAGAAACAATTGGCTGTAGTGAGAACAATGAAGCGGACCTGTAGATAGAGTTGTTTTCTAGTTTCATTTTCCTCTATTGAGTCATTGGGCAAACCGTACTATTAGGGGGGTCCAAGTAATTGCTAAGATTTTTGTTGTTGTTGTTCCTCAATCCAAAACCTATTTCTTCTTGTGAAGATGAGAGAAATCTCTTCATGCAGAGTGATTAATCTCTGAGTTTGAGACGATGTTCTTCGAGACTTAGAGAAAGAATGACTGGCAGTTGTGTAAACTTGACTTGTTCCTCAAGTAAAGTCATGGGTTAAAATTGAAATCTGAGTGTTATGCCATGTGTCAGTTGGCTGTTAGGTGGCCCGTGCCCCTATTGGTCATTTCGCACCTCGAGATTGCTCCGGCTATAAATAGTCACCCCTCCCCAACCTTCAACGGTTGGCTGCTCCATTTGATTTGACATGAGTTTGTCTGAGCAGCCCATCCATGGAGAGAATTGCTAGAATCCTAAGAGAGAAAACCCTAAGCCTAAAATTTGTTAAGTGATTGAGCATCATGATGAACTAGATTGAATTGTAGCTTGTGCCTATTACTCTTGTGGACTAGGCATCCACTAGACGGTTAGGCATCGGTATAGACAAACCAAGAGTTGTTGTGGCTTGCCAAGGACAAGTCTGTGAAGATTTGTGTGATGACCCCGGCTTAATCATGCACTAACCATACACGCACATGCACACGATCAAGCCTAAGGACTCACTTGAAGATATCACAACTCAACTCTAAAACATAAATAAAGTCATACAAGCTTTATATTACAAGCCAGGGCCTCGAGGGCTCAAATACATAGCTCGATGGCATACAAGTGTCAGCGGAAGCGTCAGATATCTGGATACAGATATATTATAGAGAGAGATAAGCCTTCATAGAGGCGGGGCAAAATAAAATGCTACGATCGAAAGGCATAGGCCTCCTGCCCTAGACCCTCCGATCCTACTCCTGGTCGTCAGTCGGCTCCTCGTAGTAGTAGTACTCTCCGGGCTGATAGTAGCAGTGGTCGTCGACGGGGACAACTGGCTCCGGGGATCCGCCGTCTGGATGCGACAAAGGGATAAAGGGGGGAAAAGGAAAATAAAGCAAATGTGAGTACTCATTCGAAGTACTCAGCAAGCAAGGATCTACACTACATATGCAACATTTTCAAAGGAGGCTATATATGTGGACTGGGCTGCAGAAATGCCAGAATAGAGGGGAAAGCCTAGTCCTATCGAAGACTAGCATCTTCAATGTCTTCATTGGTCTTGCAGCATTAGAAGAGTGCAGATTAACATAATGTAAGGTAATAGTAGTAACATCAACCTCGGCCAGAGATCCTTCCTCGACTCCCTGCCAGAAAGCAATCCCAGAGCCATACTATCCATTTCATCTCAAGTCATCAGTTCTGGTTGTACCGATCGGGATACAACTCCTAGTTTCCATTACCGTATTACAGGCTATCGATAGAGTAGTTCTTCCCTGCAGGGGTGCACCAACTTACCCACCACGCTCGCTTAACTCCGGCCGGACACACTTTTCTAGGTCATGCCCGGCCTCGGTTAAGGAACACGCCGCAACCCGACCAAATACTTAACAGAGAGGTCAGCACGCCGGACTAAACCTATGCCCCAGGGGTCTTGGGCCTTCGCCCCAGGAACTCCTGACATTACGTTCACGGCCGAGAGTAGACCTAGCAACCCCTTAATACAAGCATAGTTTCGTAACCAGTCCAACTCGGCACGCGCCGCTCAATCGCTGACGTCCATTAAGCTTCGGCTGAAGTATACGACGCAGAACGCCCATACTATGCCCACGTGATGGTTAGTGCTATCAGGCCAGAGGCCCCTCTGATCAAATATCCAAACCGTTTATTGGTTTAGGAGCGCGTGGTAACGAGCAGAGACTCACGATCGATGTGACCCCGTCGCCCCATCTCGAGGACTTGCGGCAAGGGCTAAGAATGCCCGGCCACGCCTCGTAGTTATCTCGCGGGCACCTCTCAGGTCAACCGGACTTCACATCACTTCGCATTCATGCTCGCGCGGGTACCCCTCGGGGCCGACCCGTCTGTAGTATCATAGTATCATGGTTCAGTGTTCAGTCATAGTAACCAAAGTCTCCGTGTGTCTGACACCAAGGGGGAACCCTGAGGAATCACCCTCGATGGAATCCCACTCGATGATATCATCAAGGTGAACGAAGGAGGAATCACCCTCGAGGTCCACTCTTGAACAATTGCACGACGGCGTCGGTATCGGGGGTGGTGTAGGAGGAATCACTCTCGCTTACCACAACCGATTAACTAACCTACAAGGTTATCATCAGAAGTGCTGACGAGGTATCACCCTCGGCACTCGATAGTAACCCAGTAGTGTCGAGCAAATTAAGGGGGAAGTGACGTGCGGTGCTAGGGTCTGATCTTTGATCCCATTGCTCGGGTCTTCTGAGAGTCCAGCGAGGCAGTCGGGACAAGTGGGTCTCTGATAAGGCTCCACCCATCCTACACTAAACAGTTTAGGATAGCAGGAAAGTATCAACAACAGGTTACAAGTAAATAGGCTATGCAGCAGATATAGGACAATAGTAGCAGCAGTAACTTCTAATGCAAGCATAAGAGAGAAGAGTGGGCGATATCGGAATGCTCAAAATGGGGGTGCTTGCCTGTCTGCTTGACGGCAAGGGCAAGGTCGTCGGGGACGTAGTCGTACTCTGGAGAGGCGTCTGCCTCAGGAGCTACGTCGACGTCGGGGTCTACCGAGAGAGAAGAGGGGGAGGAAACAAATAAATACACAGCAACGATGCAATACAGGGTATGCTACGACTATGATGCAGTGCAGGGTTGCCTGAAGTATGTCTAAGTCACTTTAGTTATCATAAGATTAAGGTGGAATTTATTTACCGGTGTTTAGCAACTATTCATCTACCGTAATCGGGCTCGGAGTTACGAGTTCTCCTACGTAGGAGGTTCTGACAGGAAAACAGATGGCACGATCAGACTCGTCTCGTCATTCTGAGCAACTTTCATGTTTTAACTTTTTCGATCTTAGCTACGGTTTAAAAGTTATTAATTTTCGAAGTTTAAATGATTTTCTGGAATTTCTGGATTTATTTAATTCGAATTTAAACAGTAACCGGAAACACTGGGTTCACCGGCGCAGTGCACCAGAGATGCACTTGAGGGGCTAACAGTGGGCCCAGTCAACTGCACAGTCAGCAATTGACTGGGTCAGCGTTGACTGGTCAGTGGGACCCACCTGTCATTGACTGGGTCCAGCCCAGTCAACTGGTTGACTGGTCAACTGGGCCCAGTGGGACCCAGTCAACAGTGACAATGGCTTAATTAGTGGGTTTACTAGGCTAACTAAGTTAATTAGTTAGGTGGGCCCATCTTGTCAGCGACTCTGTTAGTCAGTAGGTTAATTAGCTCTAACCTAAACGCTACAGTACGGGCCCACTAGTCAGTGAGTGCTTAGGCACGGGATTAGTGGGTTAACCACTAGGCCCCACCGAATAGCAGCCCTCAGGTGCTTAAAACGCGGTGGCGCGCCGGCGGCGAGGCTCGGAAAACGCGTAGAGGGGGCTATTCGTCGCGCACGAGGGCGCGTTGGAATGGGCGGAGCGAGCCGCGCCCAATGGCGTCGGTTGCAGCGCGCGAGAAGGACGGAAACGTCGGCGGCGACCACCGTGGCGGATGCCGGAATCGGGGACAGCTCGGGTTCGGGCGAAACGGCAACGAGGAGGGGCATGACTACTTGCGTTCGTCTCCTGGCAGCACCCTGAGCATGCTGAAGTGCTCCATTGCTTGCGACAGCAACCACAGCGGCGATGGCACCGGTCGCGGCGGAGCTCAGCTCGGTAGTTCATGGCGAGGCATGCTAGAGACTACAGATCAAGGAAGAGGCGGAGGGGAAACACGCGGTGGCTCCCCGAGAAGGTACAAGAGGGCCCGTCGTTAGTTTAGTTGCAGCAGGGGCGTGGATCGATGCAACGGAGCTTTGGTGGCCGCAGTTGGGGAAGACGTTGATGGCGGTGAACTCGGGGGCTCCCGGCTCCTGCTTGAGGATGGAGAAGACGTGGAGGAGCACGGCGGAGCTTCCGGGCATGCCCGAGAGACTGGGAGGCGTCAATGGCTGTGCGAGTCAGTGAGGCGAGGCTATGGCAGCTCTCGGGCTCGCGGGAGAGGAAAGGGATGAGGTGGGGAGAGGGAGAAGTGGGGATTAGGGTTGTCGACAGTGGCAGGGGCAAGTTTATGAAGCCCTCCAGGGCTCCTGTAGCGCGCCGGTGTCGGGCATCGGCCGGCGTCGCCGGATCTGCACCGCGCGCTGACTGACACGGAGGCGGGAGGTGGGAGGCGAGGCCAGATGGGCTGGGCTGGCTTAGAAGGCCACTGTAGCACTAGGCTAGTAAGTGCACAGTGTAGTTAGTTCCTTACTTTTTAATTCATTTCTGTTAATTAGAATAACTTCTGTTTAGTAATTCTTTTAACACTATTTCAAATCTGTAAAATGTGAGCCTTGTCCATTTAAATACTAGGCAACATACCTCACTGCCAGAAAACGGTTTGGGGTTTTAAATGATTTCATTTGATTTTTGGATTAAATGAAAGGGATTAAAGGGGTGCTATTTAGATTCTGTTTCAGGATGTTAGAGTCACTTAACTAACTCAATTAATATTGATTATATTTTTATATTTACTTCTGGAATATTTGCAACATTATGCACATTTTTGTTTTGCTGTTTGAAGAGATAAATATTTGACTTATTTTAAGTTTGAATTTGAGGTAGAAATATTTCTTAGCAATTTTTCTTATGACCTAATGATGATGACTTGGCATGATTAAGAGGTGATCACTGTAGTGTGATAGTGGGGATGTTACAAATCTCCTCCACTACAAGAAATCTCGTCCCGAGATTTAAGTGGGGAAGAAAAAGGTAACTACGGGAAAACTGACCCTTGTTGGGTTGATTATCTGGTGGACAACTCAGGCAATGAGACAGATGTATCCCTCGAGTTCTAACTTTAGGAGAACATCGAGAGCAAAGTATGAAGGTTCGGAAAGAAGTTACAAGCGAATGGACAAACGATCGATACTTGAACAGACTGTGAGAAGGGGGTTCAGAGCACCGGAAATAGATCAACTCTCGGAAGGTGGCTCGTGACCACACACAAAGCCAAGAGTAGGGAATACTTCGGAATCAAGGATATACAGGAGAGTCAGGTTCCGATCTTGTGGAACTGTGGGAGGGGTGTAAATCAAGATAGGGAGAGCGGTGACATCCCACTGGTCACTATAATAAGACATGTTAGCGAAAAGTCTGTCAGCTATGTCGGCAACAAATTCGGTACCAAGGGCGAGGGATGAAGAGAGCCATTTTCCTGCTCGTTAAATGAGGCGGACCAATAGGCAAAGTTCTCCTCCATCGGTGGTTACCGGAATGTCACGAACAATAATAACAAGGTCTCACTGACAAGGGTGTGCACCGAGGTGTTTACATAAGCAGGGAATTATTCCTGCTTACATCATATAGATCATAGGAAAGGTTAAACAAAACAATGGAAAGGAAAATGTGTTTACACACAAGAATTGGAAATATATCCTGTCCAATGAAAAGCGGAGCCTGATATACATGATGGGACAGCAAGTTCAAAAGCCTTTAGGTAAAGGGGCGAGGGATGAATCATGATATTACCCATACAACGGTGTTTTGGATAATAGAACAAGAAACATTTGGCAATGCTCTTCCAATGTTCCTGTTGATATTCGGAGTACCATAGTCATGCTTCGAGGTAGCAATAACATGGTGTTTCGGGTAAGGGGTTGGATCTGAGGATCACAAGAGATACAAAGGAACACTTCCAAGATCAACTCGGAATGTAAGGACTAACCAAACACAACCAGGTCTGTGTTGGCATGAATACAAGGATGTCATTGATGATTTCACAAATCATCGAGGGGCAGAGATGGTATTTCTAGTTATGAATTCATTTGATATCCTAAAAGAGTTCGGAATGTTGATGATGATCATGACACATTTGTTGAGGGTTTCTAAGAAGAGGGAATCAATAAGCAAGATGATCAAAGTAGCTGGAATGTAGTTCGAGGTCAACGAAACCACGGATAAGACACAAGCTCGAACTCAAGCTTGTTGTTCGGGATGAAAAGATAGGATGCGAAAGATCGACGCAAGCTTTGCTCATCGTCGAAGATTGTGCTCCGGGAAGAAGGGCCAGGTAGCAAAGTTAAAAGTTGGCATGATAGGTGTCGTGGTTTTGTCACGGCAGATGTCCTAGAGAAAGGACTTAGTCGTGGAGCCATCGCGACGGGTTAGCTTAAAGGGGTTAAAGCGGACAAGGGACGCAGAGAGTTTATACTGGTTCGGCCCCTTGCGGTGAAGGTAAAGGCCTAATCCAGTGGTTGTGGAATTGCTAGGGTTTCGATGACCAGGGAGCGAATCCGCTATGCCTGGCTCTCGAATTGTTGTCTGTCCTCCCCAAACCGCCGCCGGGTCGTCCCCTTATATACATGGGTTGACGCCCGTCGGTTTACAGGATCCCGAGGCCGGCTCATGAACATCTCCGGCTCGGTCTCTACTCTTTCTATCTTATAGCACAAGTTTACATATCAATATCGATTTATATCTACAGGCCTTAATCTGCCGTTGGGCCCTGGGCCTTCATAAAGCGCCTCCATCTTTGTCTTCGTGGGCTTCAAGTATAATAACTCATTATGGGGATAACCCGGCCTCTCCTGGCCGGTTTATACCCAGTAGTAATATCCCCAACATTAGGCCCCAGATTGATTTGAACTGGTTCATGTCAATCTTCAACTTGAGAACAATTCTTCTTTCAGCATCTTCGCATAAATCTTGTAAACCGCCACGACGTCATCTTCCAACATCTTGATAAACCGCCATGACGTCACCTGTTATTAAAAATGGTATATCTCTCACCTTCATTAATGAGCTCTGACAATCGAGGCGACAGCTCTGCCACACATCCCGCTTTGGGCTCCTCGATTCTCGCGCCTGTCACTTATTTATTCACCTTATAAATAAAGCCGAAGGGTCCTTCTCATTTTTCCCCTTCGTGCCCCTTCACATCGTCCTCTTCCTCGCGTCGGCCGAACGTTGGAGCTCCGCCGCCGCCACCGACCATCGCATCTGCCACAACAAAGGCCGCTGCATCACCCTGATCGTACCAGAAAGCCGCGATGCCTCTCCGCTGTTACTTTGATACTGGTAAGCCTTTCTCCTTCCACCCTAGATCTTATCATTAGGGCTTGTACTCATCGGAGTTCTTCAAAGTTCTAGAACTGTTCTTCCCTGTTCTTATCAGTAGCGCAAATGGCAAGTTAGATCTGATATTTTCCGGTGCCTTTGTAGTTAAAGCTCCCTTTTTCCCCATTAGAGCATCCCTTTCATACAGAAAAACTCATCTGAACCTGATGAACTGTTTAAGTACCTAAAGTTTAGGTCTGAGTATATTCTAGTTTTCTGTCGCACTGCAGATATGAAATTATCATATCACTTTGTGAAACTTGTTTTTCCCTCACTTAGGTATTTTAGATCCGTATCTTTCATACCAATATAGGCGGTTTAGCTTTGTCAAAGAACAATAATCCGGTAGGCATCATTAGTCCCCACTTAAACCGCCGATTTATCGATCTTTGCACCTTCTCCATTGTCAGACTCCGGTTTAGTAATATCAAACTCCGGTTTAACAATATGCATATACCTCTGCTTCTGCTTATCTTGCATTGCTTTATGCTCGCCCGTCATAAATCTTAAACCGGCAATAAATATGTTTCAGCTTCCCATTGAAATGGCCAAACAAGTTTACGAGTGCAACTGGGTTCCTTCCCGGGTTACTGAAGAGCAATTAAACATATGTGTCACAACTGGAGCTTTAGCCAAGAAAGAAGTCATCCACTGGAGGACCCCTGGTCTGGAAAATCCTCCTGAACCCAAGGACGGAGAAGTAGTTGTATTTACTGACCATCTGGGTCGAGGCTTTAGCCCTCCCGGTTCAAAAAATTTTTGGGATGTGCTGGCCAGCTTCCAACTCCACCCTCAAGATATTGGACCAAACTCTGTGTCCAATATTAGCAATTTCCAAGTATTTTGTGAGGCCTATCTTAAAGAGGAGCCCACAGTTGAACTGTTCAGGGATTTCTTTTATTTAAACCATCGCACAGAGTTCACAGATGGACCCAACACTGAGCTTGGTGGAATGGCAATTCAAAAGAGGAAGGATGTCAGCTTCCCTCATGCTAAGCTTCATAGTCACCCCAAGGACTGGAATCAGACATGGTTTTACTGCAAAGACACATCCCCAACTGATGAAAATCCTCTACCGGGTTACCGTCCCCACCGGCTTAGCAACACTCATCCCTTCCCTCAAAGGCTGACTGCCAAGGAACGGTCCAACTATGCACCACAACTGTCAAAGCTCAGGGCCTTTATGGCAAACGGTTTGACAGGTGTCGACTTTGTTCGCTGTTGGATAACTTGGAGCATTCTGCCCTTAAGCCGGCGCCTCGGTTTAATGTGTGAGTACACAGGGGATTTGAAAGACCCTCAACGACACATCGGCATTCAGCTAACAGAAGCCGAAGTTACTGAGGCTGTCAAGAAAATACTGAACGAGCCGGAAGCTATCTGTATCTAGACCGGGTTAAGCCCTTTCTGCGTCTCCAATAAACCGCCAGCTGTAAGAATCACAACTTTCTTGTTTTAGTTTACCCCTTTTCAGATAGTCTCAAAATTTTGTCCATCTTTCACAGGGCGATGACCCATTCTGGAAGAAAAACCCACAGGATAAACCGGCCAAACCACAGGATAAACCGGCAAAACCACAGGATAAACCGGCAAAACCACTTCGCTCAAAGACCAAGGTCACCAAGAAACCTGCCAAGAAGAGGACCACTGAATCTTCTAAACCAAATGCTGATGCGGATCTGGCTAATCCGGACTCAGAGGGAGAACTTGACTCTCTTGGTTCTTTTTTCATGCACCTTATTGACAATGACTGTTATCAGGACGACGCTGAAGGCAGCCAGGCTGACAATGCAGAGGTAACTATCCTTTCTTCCGGTTCAGACCCTCTGCTAACACAGAAAATCCGTCAAGCAAACCGGAAAATAGAATTTTCTCACCCCTTAGCTCACTTGGACCCAAACTTTCTTTTGAAGAAGCAGCAACACGAAGCCCGCCGCACAACCCGGCACAGTGGCCAGGTAGTTACCTCTGCCGGTTTACCGAACACTCCGGTCCGGAAACGTCGATCAGAGGTCTCTTATACTCCTGATATTTCTTGCCCCAAGGCGGGTAGTTTTCGATAGCCTCTTAATCCGTCTGATTCAAATTATCAGGGAACACCTAATTCGTCCTCTGGCGAGTCAATGGCCGCACAACTTCCAACCCTCAAGACGGTCCCTGGGTAGGTTATGCTTTAATCTTATCCTTAATGTGTTATGTTTGCATACTGTACTGACCTTTATGTTTGTTCTTCTCAGTGCCAAGCCGAGACCCAGTAAGAAGGCCCGGTTAAATAAACCGTCTGATGACAATGTGGATATTGAACCGGAGAAGACTCCAGATCTGGAAAGAACAAATATTGATGTTACACATGATGATCCACCGCCTCAAGATTATAACTTCATAGTTGAACAAACAGAAGTTGACACCATAGGCCACACTGATAACCCGACTAGCCCGGCTCGCGCGGATGATAAGTCGGCCAGCCCAGCTAAGGCTGCTGATAAACCGTCAACTCCCGTGAAGGCTGTTGATGATAAAGAAGATGATATTATGATTACTGGCGTCGGCCACACCGCTCCTGGCAATCCTGTTGCTTTATCGAAGCATAGTGCCAAGGACGAGGTTTCTGCTATGGGCAAAGGGAAATGGAGCACAGATTTGTCAACCTATGCTCACCTCAACGCCCAAGACATCCATTCTGATTTTTTAAACCGCCTGTACACAAGCCGCGACTTTGAAGCCCGTTTAGTGAATGTAATGAAGGAGCGATATGAGGTAACTGCATAACTGCTTCTCTCTTGTGCTCAATTCCAAATATTAACTCCAGTAGCCCCCAAGTGCCGGTTTATGACAGTCATCTAAACTGGGACTTTGTAGTATCTCAACTTTGCATGCTTAGCCTCCAAGGGCCGGGTTATCTTTCTAAGATGAACCGGTACCTTAGAATTGCAATATTACAACTTTCGCCGGTATAGTCCCCAAGGGCCGGTTTAACTGATGAAGATGCACCGGGACTTTTAGAAGAATACTCATAATGTCACTTTGAGCAAGCATACATTAGCCCCCAAGTGCCAACAGTAATACTTGTATTGCACTTGGGACTTGTAGAAATTTCTGATTACAAGCAAATATGCATTAGCCCCCAAGTATCAGGTGCATAACTTGTTATGTGCTTGGTACTTCAAATATGCACTGCCAATTCATGATCTGTTTGTCTCTTTATAGGCTGAGCTGAGCAAAAAGGAAACTCAGACCGCTGATCTGCAAGAAAACATCAAGTCCCAGCAAGCAGAAACCTCCAAAACCAAAGATGAGCTGACCAGTGCCTTAGCCGCTATGGAAAAGCTGAAGGAGAGTTTCAACAAGGAGCGGGCGGATTGGGAGACAGAAAAATCCGCATTGCAAAAAAGAGCCGAGGACGCAGAAGCAGCTCTTAAACCGGTGGTAGACGAGCTAACTGGTGTAAAGCGGCAAATACATGCCATGACTGCTGCTGTGTTTGGTAAATATCCTAGCTTTAAATTGTCAACATATCATCCCATACATTGCCGGTTTACTGATGTTTTCAATAGCGCAGGAACTCGCAATAGTCATCTGGGCTCTGATGTACAGAAGAAGCTGAAGGCTGCCTATACTCTTATAGAGCAGTTATATACCGGCGCGCAACGGATCATCTGCACTGCTTCTCACAACAAGCCGCCCCCAACTTTAATCAAGGAGACCTTAGAAAGGTTGTCAATGCTGCCTGTCTGGGTAGAAGAGCTAAAGAGATCTGCTGCCAGGGCTGGTGCTCTGACCGCACTAACCCGGGCAAAGGCATGGGTTCCTGATCTGGATCCGGTGGATGTGGCTAAAGGCTATCCAAGCTTAAAAGAAGACAGATCAAAATTTGGCACTGAGGACCTCCGAGCAATAAACCGGGAAGTATGTCCAATGGCTTGCCAGCTTGCTGAAGAAACTGATCTTTCATATTACCAGGCGAGTTATGATGTCAACAACAAACGGGTTGCTGCACCAACCCCTGAGGCTCAAAATCTTATCCCGCCAATCCGTAAGCACAACTATGCCCCTGACGTTGAACCGTCCACACTTATAAGCGATGAAGCTGTGTTCCAAGCCTTAACTGGGATCGATTGGGCCACCATTGTCTTCCAGCCGCTGGGTAGAGAGGAAGAGGATGAACCGGCGCAAGGCGATCCACAACCGTCAGGGCAGCCCGGTGACGAGTCATGATCCGGAGGCCGATTTAACTTTCCGCGTGCTGCCATACTTGCCAAAAAACAATTACTCTTTTGTGCACTGAAACGCCTTGTAATAGGCTAGTTTAAACACTTGGTCTGCTATGCCATCGTGCATATTTACTTTGCTTGATACCGTTAATTCACCATGCTTAAGATATATGATGTTCATAATCCAGAGCGATTTATTCAGGCTGTTCCTGCATACAAAAAGTTGAACTTGTCCTGGCGGTTTACCACCGGACAGGTCATGATGCCCAAACATATAGCCTGGGTTTATAAACAAGGCTGTTAAAAATAATCAAATATGAAAATAATTGATACCTGTGACATTGGATCACACCGTAGGTTGATCAACCTTTGTAGTAAGGGTGATACCCCTAATCATGAGTATTGATAACTCCTTCCATATTGTGCCGGTTTATGATAAACCCGTACCGGCTTGTGAAAAAACACCGGATTACTCATATATAATACTGGCGACTTATAATCAAAACCAGACCGGGTTAATAAGCACCGGATTATAACTAATCATGTACTGACAACTTGTAGTTGAAAGCCGAGCCGGGTTGATTAACGCCGGTTTACCAAAATCATCATAAATCTCGTCAAAGGAGAAAAAAAAACTTGGCAAATAAAAACATATGAAAACTTGTAGTCGAGGCTTTTCACGGGCTGCCAGGCTACAAATTCAAGGCTTTTCATGGGCTGCCAGGCCGCTGAGTTAAACCATTTTACAAAGCCTTTTAAGATGGACCTCAATCTTTAACCAATCGTCGTTTTAACTTTGAAAAGTTCAGGGTCTTATGAGATTGACTTGTCGAAGTTCGACGGGTCATACCAGGTTTACCTAGACGGAGTGACTTACTTAAAAAAGGCAGGCTAACCCGGGGTTTTAGGTGTATACACCAGGCTTCCAAGCCGTGGCTTGATAGCCTATTACAAGTGTAGATTCTTTGTTCATTGCGATAGCAAAGAATCCCCAAGCAATATTTTGAGCTGTGCTCAGTGGGTGCCTATGTTTGAGTTGTTCTTTTGGAACACTCTCTTTGGCCCCTAAGTAAGTTTTCTTTTTGGCTCTGAGCCAATCAAGAGGTGTAGCTATGGTTCGAATATGACCAAACCCCCAAGTGATTTTTCTGGTGGCCTTGCACCTATCAAGAGGTGTAGCTAAGGTTCGAATACGACCAAGCCCCCAAGTGATTTATCTGGTGGCCTTGCGCCTATCAAGAGGTGTAGCTAAGGTTCGAATACGACCAAGCCCCCAAGTGATTTATATATATGGCTTGATAAGCCGAAACAAGGGGTAAACCGGACGCCGCTTTATAAACAAAAACCTCCATGTAACCACACATGATCAAAAGATACCCCGCTTTAGCTGAGGCTCCGGTTTATTATATTGATCATAATATATACATTGTCATAACTATGTACATAAGCAGAGCCTAGGGCTCAGGTATAGTAAGGCCGTAGATGAGCGATATTCCATGGCCGGTGGGTCTCCTCCTCTGATTTACGTGGGTCTTTGTGCTCTCGAACATCGATTAGGTAGTATGACCCGTTGTGCAGGTTCTTGCTGACCACGAAGGGTCCTTCCCAAGGCGGGGATAACTTGTGCATATCAGTCTGATCCTGGATGAGTCGGAGCACCAGATCGCCTTCTTGAAAAGTTCTGGTTCTAACCCGGCGGCTGTGATAACGACGCAGATCTTGCTGATAAATTGCTGAACGGGGTGCTGCAATGTCACGCTCCTCATCTAACAGGTCAAGTGCTTCCTGTCGTGCCTTCTCATTATCAGCTTCAACATAAGCCGCCACACGAGGCGAGTCATGACGGATGTCACTCGGGAGAACCGCCTCTGCTCCGTAGACCATGAAGAAAGGTGTGTAACCCGTAGACCTGTTGGGCGTGGTATTGATGCTCCATAACACAGAAGGTAACTCCTCCACACAACAACCACCCGTCCATTGCACAGGAACCATAAGCCGGGGCTTGATGCCTCTCAAGATCTCCTGATTGGCTCTCTCCGCTTGTCCATTAGATTGGGGGTGAGCCACTGAAGATATGTCAAGTCGGATGTGCTCACGCTGACAGAACTCTTTCATAGCACCGTTGGACAGATTAGTACCATTATCAGTTATAATGCTGTGCGGAAAGCCAAACCGGAAAATCACCTTCTTGATGAATTGAACCGCCGTAGCTGCATCACACTTACTGACTGGCTCTACCGCCACCAAAAGGTGGGTCTTCTTGTCCTTGGATCTCTTAAAGGGCCCAACCATATCCAGCCCCCAAGTTGCAAACGGCCAAGTGATTGGAATCATCCTCAATTCCTGGGCCGGAACATGAGCTCGGCGTGAAAACTTCTGACAACCGTCGCACTTTTTCACCAAGTCTTCCGCATCAGCATGAGCCGTCAGCCAATAAAAACCGTGACGAAAAGCTTTAGCTACCAGGGACTTTGAACCGGCATGGTGACCACAATCCCCTTCGTGGATCTCACGTAGGATCTCACGGCCCTCTACCGGAGAAACACAACGTTGAAACGCCCCTGTTATACTGTAGTGATGTAATTCGCCATTGACAATAGTCATTGACTTGGATCGCCGGATTATCTGTCTGGCCAAAGTCTCATCCTCTGGTAACTCGCCCCGGTTCATGTACGCCAGATACGGGACGGTCCAATCCGGAATAACATGAAGTGCTGCCACCAATTGAGCCTCCGGATCAGGAACAACCAGATCCTCCTCTGTGGGAAGTTTAACCGACGGATTATGCAGCACATCCAAAAAGACGTTGGGTGGAACCGGCTTATGCTGGGAACCCAAATGGCTTAAAGCGTCCGCCGCTTCATTCTTCCGCCGGTCCACATGATCAACCTGATAGCCTTTGAAGTGACCTGCAACAATATCCACCTCTCGACGATATGCAGCCATGAGCGGATCCTTAGAATCCCAAGTACTAGACACTTGTTGAGCCACCAGGTCCGAGTCACCGAAGCACTTAACCCGGCTCAAATTCATCTCCTTAGCCATCCGAAGACCGTGGAGTAAGGCCTCATATTCAGCTGCATTGTTAGTGCAAGGGAACATTAAACGGAGAACATAACAAAACTTATCACCTCGTGGGGAAGTTAATACGACTCCAGCCCCCGAGCCCTCCAATTGCCTGGACCCATCAAAATGAATAGTCCAATAAGTATGATCCGGCTTCTCTTCTGGCGCCTGTAACTCTGTCCAATCATTGATGAAATCCACCAATGCTTGTGATTTGATTGCCGTCCGAGGCACATAATTTAACCCGTGAGGTCCAAGCTCAATGGCCCACTTGGCAATCCGGCCAGTCGCTTCCCTGTTCCGGATTATTTCCCCCAAAGGAGCAGAGCTGACCACAGTGATGGGATGGCCCTGGAAATATTGCTTAAGCTTCCGGCTCGCCATAAAAACTCCATACACCAGCTTCTGCCAATGTGGGTAACTTTGCTTAGATTCAATAAGTACCTCACTGATGTAATAAACCGGCCGTTGAACCGGATACTCCTTTCCGGTCTCCTTATGCTCCACCACAATAGCCATGCTAACTGCCCAGGCATTGGCAGCCACATATAACAGCAAAGGCTCTTTATCAACAGGAGCAGCAAGGACAGGCGGCTCAGCTAGCTGCCGCTTTAAATCCTCAAATGCTTTATTGGCGGCGTCGCTCCAGACGAAATTATCCGTCTTCTTCAGCATCTGATATAAAGGGATAGCCTTCTCCCCGAGGCGACTGATAAACCGGCTCAAGGCTGCAATCCGGCCTGCCAAGCGTTGAACATCATTGATGCACTTTGGTTTAGCCAAAGAAGTTATGGCCTTGATTTTCTCCGGATTAGCTTCAATGCCCCTGTTAGACACCAGAAAACCCAAGAGCTTGCCTGCCGGTACACCAAAGAAACATTTGGCCAGATTAAGCATCATCTTGTAAACCCGGAGGTTATCAAAGGTCTCCTTCAAGTCATCTATCAATGTCTCCTTCTCTCTGGACTTCACCACAATATCATCCACATAAGCATCAACATTGCGGCCGATCTGATCATGAAGACAGTTCTGCACACAGCGCTGATAAGTCGCCTGGGCACTCTTTAGCCCAAAGGGCATAGACACATAGCAGAAGGCTCCAAAGGGAGTTATGAAAGTTGTCTTCTCCTGGTCCTTAACTGCCATTTTGATCTGATGGTAGCCAGAATAAGCATCCAGAAAACTCAAACGCTCGCAACCCGCCATAGCATCAATGATTTGATCAATACGAGGGAGGGCAAAAGGATCTGCTGGACAAGCCTTGTTCAAATCTGTGTAGTCCACACACATACGCCAAGTGCCGTTCTTCTTAAGTACTAGCACCGGGTTAGCCAACCACTCAGGATGAAATACCTCAACAATAAAACTAGCTGCCAAGAGCCTGGCAACTTCCTCACCAATAGCCTTGCGTCTTTCTTCATTGAACCGGCGGAGAAACTGCTTGACCGGTTTAAACTTGGGATCAACGTTAAGAGTGTGCTCAGTGAGTTCCCTCGGTACACCTGGCATGTCAGAAGGCTTCCATGGAAAGATGTCCCGGTTCTCACGGATGAACTCGATGAGCGCGCTTTCCTATTTCGGATCCAAGGTAACGCTGATGCTGAACTGCTGGGATGAATCGCCAGGAACGAAATCAACCAGCTTAGTCTCATCAGCCGATTTAAACTTCAAGGCCGGATCATGCTCTGTAGTTGGCTTCTTCAAAGAAGTCATATCTGCCGGATCAACATTGTCTTTGTAAAACTTCAACTCCTCTGTTGCACAAACTGACTCAGCATAAGCCGCATCACCTTCTTCACATTCCAAAGCTATCTTACGACTCCCATGTACCATGATGGTCCCCTTATGACCCGGCATCTTGAGCTGCAGATAGACATAACAGGGCCTCGCCATGAATTTAGCATAAGCCGGCCGCCCAAACAGGGCATGATACGGGCTCTTGATTTTCACTACTTCAAAGGTCAATGTTTCCGATCTTGAATCATGCTCATCACCAAAAGCAACCTCCAGAGCTATCTTATCGACCGGATACGCCAATTTACCAGGCACCACACCATGGAAGACCGTGCTGGACGGTTTAAGATTTTTATCTGTTAACCGCATGCGACGGAAGGTTTCACAATAAAGGATATTGATACTACTCCCCCCATCCATCAGTACTTTAGTGAACTTGTAACCTCCCACCTGAGGTGCCACCACCAATGCCAGATGACCCGGATTATCAATCCGAGGTGGATGATCGTCTCAACTCCACACAATGGGCTGTTCAGACCAGCGTAAGTAACGGGGCACCGCCAGTTCAGCGGAGTTCACTGCCCTTTTATGAAGCTTTTGATCGCGCTTGCACAGGCTGGTGGTGAAGACATGGTACTGTCCACTGTTTAACTTCTTCGGGTTGCTCTGGTAACCCGACTGCTGCTGCTGCTGTTGGTTCCCCTAATGATTATAACCACCTTGGTTGCCTTGATTGCCTTGATTGCCATGTCCGCTTTGATTACCATGGAATCCTGAACCGGAACTGCCTCCACCATAACCCAGCCCATGAGACCCGGGGCCTGAACCACCAGCCGGTCCATTATCATTCCGGAAAAAATCTGAATCTTTGAATTCTCGCATAATATAACAATCCTTCCAGTGGTGTGTGGCCGGCTTGTCCCGCGATCCGTGCTTTGGGCAGGGCTGGTTCAACAGGTAATTCAGGCGCTCCGGATTGGGACTTGGTTCTCTTCCACGCGGGGGCGGTTTACCCTTCCGACGCTGACCATTACCCTGCGCGTTGGTATTAGCTACAAAATCTGAACTTTTATCCGCTTTACGCTTACCGCTGTTTCCATGCCCCGCCGAGTTATGCTGCTGCCCTTTGTTGCTGCCACCCTTCTTTCCCTTTCCTGTCTTGTCATCATCAGATTCAGGGTCCTTGGTACTATCAGAGTCGGCATATTTCACCAGAGCTGCCATAAGTGTCCCCATGTCATTGCAATGGCGTTTGAGCCGTCCTAGCTTCAACTTATGAGGCGTAAACCAGCAATTGCATTCCAATGTCAAAACGGCCGTATCAGCGTTGATGCGGTCCGATGAATGCAAAATCTCTGAAACCCGGCGCACCCAATGGGTTGTTGATTCTCCTTCCTCCTGGACACAGGAAGCTAAATCCACAATTGACATGGGCTGTTTGCATGTGTCTTTGAAATTCCGAATAAACCGGGCTCTTAGCTTGGCCCATGACCCAATGGAGTTAGCTGGTAGGTTTTTCAACCAAGTGCGAGCTGTCCCTTCCAACATCATGGTGAAGTACTTAGCACATGCCGCATCATCTACGTCCAGCATCTCCATCGCCATCTCATAACTCTCCACCCACGACTCGGGGGATAAATCGGCAGTGTAATTCGGCACTTTACGTGGGCCCTTGAAGTTCTTGGGTAGCCGTACATTGCGTAATGCTGGGATGAGACACGGCACCCCCAAAGAACTGGAGGTAACCCCTGGTTCCACCGAAGTTGTCGGACGAACCGGAGTAAGCTGACGGGCCGCGTTCTGTGCTGCTAACTCAGCCTCTCGACGTGCCCTAGCACGGTCCACCACATCCTGAGCATCAACACCGCCACCTGTCGGGTTATGGCCTCGTGGCGGATTACGGTTGCGGGCACTGCTAGACACAGCCGGTTCATCAACATGCCTGCTGTAACTCCGGCTTGGGCGGGGGTTGAATGAATCCTCTCGCGAGTGTACGAATAAGCCTGTTGCTGAGTTAAAGCTGCCTGAAGGAGCTCCCTAGCCCGTCGCGTCTCCACCGCTACAGGGGACTCACCATCGACTGGAAGGGCTGCCAATCGTGAAGCGGCCGCGACTATGTTATCCAAGGGGTTGGAGTAATGACCCGGAGGCGTGGGCACATGCTGGGATGGGATATTCTGAAGAGGTGGATCCATTGCGCGTGGCTCAACCGGCGTCCCCGTTCCAGGCGCTTCTACCTGGTTTACCACTGGCTGGTTGCTGGTTCAGGCCCCTGGCGTATTGAAGAGATTCCTGGCTTCGTAAACCGGAGGCAGGTGAGATCGGTACCTTCTCCTTATTACATCATTTGACGCGTTCTTATCCAACGTAAGCCGATAGGCCTGTGCATCTAACTCGGCCCGTTCTGCAGCCATCCTTGCGTTTTCAGCTGCCAAATCCACCTTGGCTCGGGCTATCTGATGCTTCACCTTCGCCACTTCTGTGTTGTGCCTCTCCTGATCCGCCGGGCTGACTTCGGCCGCTAACAGTGCTGCCAAGGTGTCGAATAAATCAGACAGAGCCTGAGCCGGCGGTGGCACAGGGCCTCCTGCCCCATCTGCCGTCGCCGCTGTTGAACCGGAGATCATCGCCGCAGCGGTCGAAGATTGTGGTGCTGACTGTGTACCGGCCATGAAGATCGCAACCCGGCTTGGCGGGTCAAGAGAGTCCGGAATACTGTCGCCATCGGAACAACCACCAAACCGGCCATCCTGCAGCTCGTACAATGACTCGGTCTCTCTAGTAGATGACTCGTCACCAGAATAAACAACGGTTTCACCATCATATTCTGATCTGCCTTCAGATTCCACTCCGTGGATGACTCCCACGAAGGCACGCTTCATGACAGGCTTAACCCGAGAAGATCTCGCACGCTGAGCCGTTTCGACGATGTTGGTGCAGATGTCCGGCTCAGGGCCCGGTTCGCCAATCTTGCCAATGAACACGTGAATGCCGCCGAAGGGGAGCCGGTACCCATATTCAATTGAACCGGCCTCGGGGCCCCAGCCTGCGTCGTCGATGTAGAGCTTGCCGCGAAGACTTTTGGTCATCCGGCCCACAGCGTATCCCTTGAGTCCTTCGAAGCTGCCCTCTAAGAACTCGAAACCATCATGCGATAGCCCCACGGTGGGCGCCAACTGTCGTGGTTTTATCACGGCAGATGTGCTAGAGAAAGGACTTAGTCGTGGAGCCATCGCGACGGGTTAGCTTAAAGGGGTTAAAGCGGACAAGGGACGCAGAGAGTTTATACTGGTTCGGCCCCTTGCGGTGAAGGTAAAGGCCTAATCCAGTTGTTGTGGAATTGCTAGGGTTTCGATGACTAGGGAGCGAATCCGCTATGCCTGGCTCTCGAATTGTTGTCTGTCCTCCCCAAACCGCCGCCGGGTCGTCCCCTTATATACATGGGTTGACGCCCGTCGGTTTACAGGATCCCGAGGCCGGCTCATGAACATCTCCGGCTCGGTCTCTAATCTTTCTATCTTATAGCACAAGTTTACATATCAATGTCAGTTTATATCTACAGGCCTTAATCCGCCGTTGGGCCCTGGGCCTTCATAAAGCGCCTCCATCTTTGTCTTCATGGGCTTCAAGTATAATAACTCATTATGGGGATAACCCGGCCTCTCCTGGCCGGTTTATACCCAGTAGTAATATCCCCAACATTAGGGATATAGCCAATCAGGCTAGGAATGATGTGATGGAGTATCCAACTCCCCAGCAACAAAGTACTAGGAGTGTTTAATCACCGAGCGGAATCAATTCATTGTTCGGTGGTCTCGGTTGAAGACAACCCATAACGCATGGAGTGACTATGTCAGGGAAAGGTATCACTCCATCGGAAAAATTCATAGTACGTAGTACAATAGGATGATATCCTCGAGATAGTAGGGGGGTGAGGCTCGAGGTAGTTCAGTATCGAGGTTGGACAGGTATATCGATTTGCAGAAAACAAGTGCTTTAGTTTGTCCGCGAAATGTTATCAAAGAAGAACAATCATGGTCGAAACCACAATTGCAAAGTATCAATTCATGGATACAAGATGAACTTGTACCAAGAAAATAGTTATTTTTACGAGGAGCTTCCATGATAAGTTCTACATCGGTTCCATGGGCATGAACACAAAGGTTCAAGGTCGACTCCCACTTCTTCAATGCATAACCTTTCATTCACTTCTCGCTATAAATGAAGTTGAAATGTTAGAAATTCATCTGGCGTAACACCAGTAGTGAGTGACCCGTAGAAGTTTCTGGGTTCTCGCAGATAGCGAAGGCATAGACACTACCCATAGGGGCATTTTACGGATCTATACCACCCGCTTATAGAAACAATAGGCAATACCTCTAAATAGGATATGAACGAAAAGAATTAAATAAACCCACATTGCCGAAGGCAATTGTAACAGGGGAAGAACTCACAAAGATAGAAGGAGAAGGACATTGTCGGATAATAATCCAACAAAAGATAAGGTGCTCGGTAAAGGATCTGATGGGGATATAGGTACCCCACCAGATGAAGAAGATTGCAAATGCATGGATTTATGGAAACATCTGAATAAGCCGAAGCCTTAAATATGAAGCGTTTTTGGTACCAAAATCGGGGGATCAGAGGCAGACGCTCTGATCAAAAAGATGAGTAAGTTGGATCGAGTTGGACGGACGATCAATTGCTACTTGATTGGTCGCGAACCAGCTCATGTCCGGAATGACGTCTGAGCCGGAAGAATGAATTAGTAGGAAAGAGCTGACGATCACAAGTATTCGCACACTCGTTGAATCACTGGAATCAGAAGGATAGTGTCAAGGGATGTCAACGAGGATTACTTGACATATGGTACTATCCATAATGCAAGCAGATTAGAAGAATATCAAAAGCAGTAGGCTGCAGAGGATTTTTGGGAGATCAGTTAGCAATTCAGGTGTTCTGGAAAACACTTGCCTAACTGGGAATGAACGGATCCCCGGTAAATGTGAGGAATAATCCGCAGTGCGAAAGAAGCTGCACGGCAGTAGGTTCAAAGGATTCCCGGATTAACGACGAGTATTACGGGTATCTCGCACATAAGGGAGTGACTATGAATGAAGATACAAATGACAAGGATGGTTAGTTATCCACGGGGTTTTGTCGGTGGTCAGGATCTGCAAAGCCGGGGGCACCGGGTCTCGGGAGACATCGAGAAGTTTCTTCAGAGTCTTCTGATGAAGCAGACGATCATCTGTAGTGAAGGGGCTCTCCGGGAGGAAGTGGTTACGAGAACCTAATGACAGAGTTAGTAAAACTTTAACCCGAATAGATGAGAGATCAGAGTCCCAGAGTATAGACAAGGAATAAAAGATCCTAATACCACCTAATTAGCGACGTGGGCCAGTAAGCCACACAGCCAAGTTAGTAAAACAGTTTTTGACTACTAGACTCAACTTCGGCCAAGGAATTGGACAGGGGGATTCCTAGAGGCAGTCTGCTCTGATACCAACCTGTGACGACCCCAGCTTAATCGTGCAATAACCATACACGCAAATGCACACGATCAAGCCTAAGGACTCACTTGAAGATATCACAACTCAACTCTAAAACATAAATAAAGTCATACAAGCTTTATATTACAAGACAGGGCCTCGAGGGCTCGAATACATAGCTCGATGGCATACAAGTGTCAGCGGAAGCGTCAGATATCTAGATACAGATATATTACAGAGAGAGATAAGCCTTCACAGAGGTGGGGCAAAATAAAATGCTACGATCGAAAGGCGTAGTCCTCCTGCCCTGGACCCTCCGATCCCACTCCTGGTCGTCAGTCGGCTCCTCGTAGTAGTAGTACTCTTCGGGCTGATAGTAGTAGTGGTCGTCGACGGGGACAACTGGCTCCGGGGCTCCATCGTCTGGATGCGACAAAGGGATAAAGGGGGAAAAAGGAAAATAAAGCAAACATGAGTACTCATCCGAAGTACTCAGCAAGCAAGGATCTACACTACATATGCAACATTTTCAAAGGAGGCTGTATATGTGGACTGGGCTGCAGAAATGCCAGAATAGAGGGGAAAGCCTAGTCCTATCGAAGACTAGCATCTTCAATGTCTTCATTGGTCTTGCAGCATTAGAAGAGTGCAGATTAACATAATGTAAGGTAATAGTAGTAACATCAACCTCGGCCAGAGATCCTTCCTCGACTCCCTGCGAGAAAGCAATCCCAGAGCCATACTATCCATTTCATCTCAAGTCATCAGTTCTGGTTGTACCGATCGGGATACAACTCCGAGTGTCCGTTACCGTAGAACAGGCTATCGATAGAGTAGTTCTTCCCTGCAGGGGTGCACCAACTTACCCACCACGCTCGCTTAACTCCGGCCGGACACACTTTTCTGGGTCATGCCCGGCCTCGGTTAAGCAACACGCCGCAACCCGACCAAATACTTAACAGAGAGGTCAGCACGCCGGACTAAACCTATGCCCCAGGGGTCTTGGCCTTCGCCCCGGGAACTCCTGCACGTTACGTTCACGGCCGAGAGCAGACCTAGCAACCCCTTAATACAAGCGCAGTTGCGTAACCAGTCCAACTCGGCGCGCGCCACTCAATCGCTGACGTCCATTAAGCTTCGGCTGAAGTATACGACACATAACGCCCATACTATGCCCACGTGATGGTTAGTGCTATCAGGCCAGAGACCCCTCGGATCAAATATCCAAACCGTTTATTGGTTTAGGAGCGCGCGGTAACGAGCAGAGACTCACGATCGATGTGACCCCGTCGCCCCATCTCGAGGACTTGTGGCAAGGGCTAAGAATGCCCGGCCACGCCTTGTAGTTATCTCGCGGGCACCTCTCAGGTCAACCCGACTTCACATCACTTCGCATTCATGCTCACGCGGGTACCCCTCTGGGCCGACCCGTCTTTAGTATCATAGTATCATGGTTCAGTGTTCATTCATAGTAACCAAAGTCTCCGTGTGTCTGACACCAAGGGGGAACCCTGAGGAATCACCCTCGATGGAATCCCACTCGATGATATCATCAAGGTGAACGAAGGAGGAATCACCCTCGAGGTCCACTCTTGAACAATTGCACGACGGCGTCGGTATCAGGGGTGGTGTAGGAGGAATCACTCTCGCTTACCACGACCGATTAACTAACCTACAAGGTTATCATCAGAAGTGCTGACGAGGTATCACCCTCGGCACTCGATAGTAACCCAGTAGTGTCAAGCAAATTAAGGGGGAAGTGACATGCGGTGCCAGGGTCTGATCTTCGATCCCGTTACTCGGGTCTTCTGAGAGTCCAGCAGGGTAGTCGGGACAAGTGGGTCTCTGATAAGGCTCTACCCATCCTATACTAAACAGTTTAGGATAGCAGGAAAGTATCAACAACAGGTTACAAGTAAACAGGCTATGCAGCAGATATAGGACAACAGCAGCAGCAGTAACTTCTAATGCAAACATAAGAGAGAAGAGAGTGGGCGATATCGGAATGCTCAAAATGGGGGTGCTTACCTGTCTGCTCGACGGCAAGGGCAGGGTCGTTGGGGACGTAGTCGTACTCCAGAGCGGCATCTGCCTCAGGAGCTACGTCGATGTCGGGGTCTACCGAGAGTGAAGAGGGGGAGGAAACAAATAAATACACAGCAACGATCCAATACAGGGTATGCTACGACTATGATGCAGTGCAGGGTTGCCTGAAGTATGTCTAAGTCACTTTAGTTATCATAAGATTATGGTGGAATTTATTTACCGGTGTTTAGGCACTATTCATCTACCATAATCGGGCTCGGAGTTACGAGTTCTCCTACGTAGGAGGTTCCGACAGGAAAACAGACGGCACGATTAGACTCGTCTCGTCGTTCTGAGCAACTTTCATGTTTTAACTTTTTTGATCTAAGCTACGGTTTAAAAGTTATTAATTTTCGAAGTTTAAATGATTTTTTGGAATTTTTGGATTTATTTAATTCAAATTTAAACAATAACCGGAAACGTTGGGTGCACCCAGTGCAGTGCACCAGAGATGCACTTGAGGGGTTGACAGTGGGCCCAGTCAACTGCACAGTCAGCAATTGACTGGGTCAGTGTTGGCTGGTCAGTGGGTCCAGTGGGACCCACCTGTCATTGACTGGGTCCATCCCAGTCAACTGGTTGACTGGTCAACTGGGCCCAGTGGGACCCAGTCAACAGTGACAGTGGCTTAATTAGTGGGTTTACTAGGCTAACTAAGTTAATTAGATAGGTGGGCCCATCTTGTCAGCGACTCTGTTAGTCAGTTGGTTAATTAGCTCTAACCTAAACGCTACAGTACGGGCCCACAAGTCAGTGAGTGCTTAGGCACGGGATTAGTGGGTTAACCACTGGGCCCCACCGAACAGCAGCCCTCCGACGTTTAAAACGTGGTGGCGCGCCGGCGGCGACCACAGAGGCGGCGGCGAGGCTCGGAAAACACGTAGAGGGGGCTATTCGTCGCGCACGAGGGCGCGTTGGAATGGGCGGAGGGAGCCGCGCCCAATGGCGTCGATAGCAGCGCGCGAGGAGGACGGAAACGTCGGCGGCGACCACCGTGGCGGACACCGGAATCGGGGACCGCTCGGGTTCGGGCGAATCGGCAATGAGGAGGGGCATGACTACTTGCGTTCGTCTCCTGGCAGCACCCTGAGCATGCTGAAGTGCTCCAGTGCTTGCGACAGCAACCACAGCGACGGTGGCACCGGTCGCGGCGGAGCTCAGCTCGGTAGTTCATGGTGAGGCGTGCTAGAGACTACGGATCGAGGAAGAGGCGGAGGGGAAACACGCGGTGGCTCACCGAGAAGGCACAAGAGGGCCCATTGTTAGTTTAGTAGCAGCAGGGGCGTGGATCGATGCAACGGAGCTCTGGTGGCCGCAGTTGGGGAAGAGGTTGATGGTGGCGAACTCGGTGGCTCCCGGCTCTAGCTTGAGGACGGAGAAGACGTGGAGGAGCACGGCGGAGCTTCTGGGCATGCCCGAGAGACTGGGAGGCATCAGTGGCTGTGCGAGTCAGCGAGGCGAGGCTATGGCGGTGCTCGGGCTCATGGGAGAGGAAGGGGACGAGGTGGGGAGAGGGAGAAGTGGGGATTAGGGTTGTCGACAGTGGAAGGGGCAAGTTTATGAAGCCCTCCAGGGCTCCTGTAGCGCGCCGGTGTCGGGCATCGGCCGGCGTCGCCGGATCTGCGCCGCGCGCTGACTGACACGGAGGCGGGAGGTGGGAGGCGAGGCCAGATGGGCTGGGCTGGCTAAGATGGCCACTGTAGCACTGGGCTAGTAAGTGCACAGTGTAGTTAGTTCCTTACTTTTTAATTCATTTATGTTAATTAGAATAACTTCTGTTTAGTAATTCTTTTAACACTATTTCAAATCTGTAAAATGTGAGCCTTGTCCATTTAAATACTAGGCAACATACCTCACTGCCAGAAAATGGTTTGGGCTTTTAAATGATTTCATTTGATTTTTGGATTAAATGAAAGGGATTAAAGGGGTGCTGTTTAGATTCTGTTTCAGGATGTTAGAGTCACTTAACTAACTCAATTAATATTGATTATATTTTTATATTTACTTCTGGAATATTTGCAACATTATGCACATTTTTGTTTTGCTGTTTGAAGAGATAAATATTTGACTTATTTTAAGTCTGAATTTGAGGTAGAAATATTTCTTAGCTATTTTTCTTATGGCCTAATGATGATGACTTGGCATGATTAAGAGGTGATCACTGTAGTGTGATAGTGGGGATGTTAGAATTTCGAGATTTCCTTGAAGAATCTACCAAGGGAAAATCTACTGGAGTTCAAGGAACTTCAGATCGAGGAGAATAGGACGAAGAGAGATTTGCTCCTGTGTTCAATCACAAGTCCCTCCAACTAGACATAGCACTTTGCCAGAAGTGCGAACTGTTCGAACAAATCACTTGTCGCCTTCATGCACCACTGGTTTCTTCTCTACTCCATATATTTTCAGTCATTTGCTTCTCATTAAAGAACTTCTCCCTTTACAACTTTCTCTGTGATCAGTTCTTCAAAACTGTATGTATTTGTCTCTATGTGACTCACCATGCTTGTCTTAGATTTATCTCATGTACGCGTGCATGTTTATTTATTTAATTAGTTATCTATCATCAAAGAAGTTTCTCTTTCTACCTTCCTGATAGATTTTCCTCTATAGCTCTATCTAATTTTTTCTCTAAGTCATTTACTTCTCTAGATTTATCTATGTTTAGTTTCTACCTTAGAGATAGTCTTCCACTCTGCTTCATTGAGAGAACTGACTTCTATCAAAGAATTTTTAAAATCTCCTATTCACCCCCCTCTAGTCGATTTTTGATCCTATAATTGGTATCAAAGCAAGGTACTCCCTTGCCTCTACACATTTTGGTGTAACTGCCTGGAGTTTTGAGAATGTCGATCGCAGTGAATTTCAAGTCTACAGAGAAGATTACTGTCTTCGATGGCAACGAATATCCATTCTAGAAAAACAAGATGTGCATCCTCTTAAATGCCATAGATGAATAACTCTGGAGAATAGTGGAAGATGGATATGTTATTGCTGACCCTCCATATATCTCTCCTGCAGAGAGGAAGTACAAGTAGCTTGATGCTCAAGCTAAGGACGTCAACTGCAATCATCTCTCAAAGGGGCAGTTTGGCCGGGTTTGTTCTCTGAAGACATGAAAGGAAATCTAGGATATACTTGAGAAGGTGAATGAGTGTGTTTCCACTAAGAAAGAATCTCATGTTGATACTCTGCAGAGCCATTTCAATCGCTTCAAGAAACTCAAAAATGAATGTGTTCAAGATACTTATGATCATTTGTGTGATATCTCTAGTGAACTGCAAGGTCTTGGCACTCTTGATATTACTAATCATGAAGTGGTGAAGAAGTTACTTCGGTCTCTGGATAGTTCATTTGATACTCTAGTGCTAATGATCAGAGAGCGCTCACATTATAAAAATCTTGACCCCGTAGATGTTATTGAGAGACTTAACACCCATGATCCGCAACAAGAAGATAAGAGAGAATTGTATGGTTCCAACTATTGTAAAAGTCATACTCTCAAACCGGTTGCTGATTCTTGCTCGAAAAAGATGAAAATGCTGATGGTGACTCTAATGATCTTGATTGCATTGGCAAAGATCTTGCACCGATCATGAAATTCTTCAACTGATTCAAGAAGAGGAATCACTTCCTGAAAAAGAATCTGAAGAATTACTCAAAGTCTTCCTCTGGCTCATATTCCTCGGGTGACAACGCCTGTTACAAATGCAAGAAGACCAGCCATTTCATCACTGACTATCCATTATGGAAAATTGAGGATAGGAACAGTGGAAAATTCAACATGAGTAGTAAGAATAGCAAGAGCAACATGAGTAGCAAGAGTGAGAACTATGATTTTGACAACGACAAGAAGAAAAAGAAGCAGTTCAAGAAGGAGAGTTCATCCTTGAAATCAAGCTCCTATAAGAGAAGAATTCTTGCAAGGCTAGGGGTTATATTGGCAAAGAGATGGATTCCAAAGAAGATGCCACTAAGTCTGATGCCGCCAAAGAAGAATCCTTTGCTGAGGAATCTGAATTCAACACCAGCGCCGAGCTTGTTCTTCGACAGTGATGACAGCGACGATGAAGCGCCTCCATACTGCTTCATGGCAAAACCTCTAAGGTAACTTCTAAGAAACTTCAGATTGACTTTAGTGATGGTTCTACCTCTGAGGAATTTGATGATAAGAAACTTAGCTATTCTAAACTTGCTAAAATTGCCTCCATGAAACAAGATTCTCTGGATAAACAATAAAAGACTGTTGTTAAGGAAGAATGTTTGTTGGTTGTGGAGATGGAGAAAAATGAAACCTTGACTAATGAGCATTCGCTCCTTCTGTCAAAGTTTGAGGAACTATCCTCTCATCATTATTCTCTCTAAGCTGACCACGAGAAACTTACTTTTGAATTTCTCAAAAGGAAGCAATAACTTGAGAAACTGAGAGCGGCTCATGATGATCTTCAGACTGAGAATCATTCTCTCCTCGCCGAGCAAATTAGTACTTCACAAGAGGAATTTGATCGACCTTGCTTAAAATGCATAGAGTGTGATAATGCTATTTCCTCTCCTGGAACATCAAATGTCTCTAAGAATATTATCTCTGAATCTTCTACTTCTAATGTGGTTACTAACTGTAACATCCGAAAATTCTAAATTTTGAAATGTTATATTAATTAAATAATAGGATTAATTCTCTGATTGTTTGTTTGATTGATTGATTGAAAGTGAGTGAAATTTGAAACTTTTCAAAAGCTAATGAGAGGGAATAAAAGGACTTTCCCAAAACTTTCATTCTTGCATTTGATTCATTTCAAAACAAAACCCTTGAGTGAAGATGACATGACTTCTTCCATTTGAGATGAAAAGGGCTTTTGAAAAGATTTGAATTTCCTTTGAAAACAATCCAAAGGAAATACTTCAAGCCATCCAAGGATTTTCATGAGAGAATATAATATGACATCTTCAAATCAAATGAAATATAGTGGGAAGTAATGAGGATCAACTTTCAAAAGTTATTGAATCAATTTTGGAATGTTTCCATTTTGAGTTGCAAATCATTTCCATTATTCAAATTAAATAAAGAGAGAAGGTAATGTGACTCCTTGAAATACCAATGAGGAATATGGGATATGAATTATGAAACCATCATGGAGTTATTTGAAATTCATTTGCAAAGCCTTTTCAGTGAATATTGAATAATTGAGTTTTTATTCAAATTATTTTTCTTCAAAAATAAAATATATGGAAAATAGGGTAACGTGATTCTCTGCAACAGAAAAATGGAGAAAAATAAATTTAAATTCATTTTGGTATTTTAAAATAATTTTATTTGCATTTTAAATGCAATAGTGGCACTATTTGAATTTTAAGATTTTGTGTGAATTTTATTTGAACTTGAAAAATATTTCATCATTTAGGATTTGTTTTTCTGAAAATTTTGATATATAATATGCATATATAAATTTTATTTATTTATTTTTGTTTCTTTCTCTTTTATCCTCTGTGTTTTATTTAAAAAATAATAATAATAGAAAAGGCCGCAGCCCCACAGCAGGCCCAACTCTCTCTCTCCACGGCCACAGGGCCAGGACGGCCCACCCAGCGCGTGCCCTCTCCCGAATCGCCTACGGATCGCCTGCCCGATCCGTTTCCCTTTTTTGTCCCTCTGACCCGTGGGCCCCATCGCCTGACCGTATCCCGCATCGCCCGTCGCCTTCCTTCGCCGGCCGCCGCCGCCGCCGCGCACGGGATCGACAAATCCCGTGTATCCGCCCCGCCCCCATGCCCCAAGGTTGCACGCCTATAAAGCCCCGACCTCCCTCTTATGTTTCCCCTCGAAACCCCTCTCTCTCACCGCGACACCAGCACTATCGCTCGCCGGAGCTAAGCTCGCTCCACTACTCTCCGGTGACCCCCTCCCCTCCCCTCAACCACCAATCGCCTCGCCTCGCTTGGCCACGTCGAACGCCGCCCTCACCGTCGCCGGAAACCCGCTAGAGAGTCGTCCCCGTCGCCACCGCCGCCTCTACCTCGCCAGAACGACCACCGCCGCCGTTGTGAGCACCTCCACCTCCCTCAGCCTTCCGATCTAAATTCTACATGTTAGATTAGATCGCGGTTTTTATTTTTAAACGCCAAATCGGTACACGTTAAGTCTCGGCCACCCGCCGCGTTATCCATTTCTGTAGCTAGACCAGCCAATCAGCCACTGCCACGTAGCCCCTGCCCGATGCTTAGGTTTTTTTTTCATTTCGGTTTTAATTTCAGAAAGAGTTTCTGTTTGAGAAAATTCATATCTAATTGAATATTTAGTATTTTTGAGTGATTCTTTTTGCTATAGTTTCAAAATTTTATGAAGTTTCTTTTTGTGCAAAATTGGATTTCAAATTTGAATTTGACAAAATTTGTTCAAATCACTAAATTGGACATATCTTGAGTTTAAAAATATGTTTTTGATTGATTCTTTTTGCTACTGTTTTATTATTGCTTTATTTATCTAGTACCATTTAGTGATTTATTTTTAGTATAATTTAAATTAGGGTTATAACTAAAACAGTTATGTTTGCCATATTAAATGATTAGTTAATAACTTAGTGAATTTTAATTATATTTAATTAATTATTTTTGCAACTTTTAACATGTTAAAATATGTTTCGATTAGACAACAGTAGATAATTTTTAGAGTTTATTAAAATGGTTGTGCTACTATTTTTGTATTTTGGTTGCTTAGCCATAATTATAATCAATAGAAATAGTTTTATTATATTTTCAAAAGTAATTCTTTTTGCCACTTCAGTTTAGTTACTTGTCATTGTTGTTATGTAGCAATCAATAGTTTTTATAATTGTTTAGTATTGTATAATTGTTTTATTGTTATTATACTTGTTTTGGTGATAACTAGATAGTAATAATAGCTATTAAAGTATTTCTTTACTAGTAAATATTTATTAAATTATGTGATGTTAAATAGTTATCAAATTAGTTTCCTTTGTATTTGTTTGTTTAGAGAAATTTAGTACTATTATGATATATTTTGTGTGAGTTGACTTTTCCTTAGTTTGATTAAGAAGTTTCCTTGTTTTATTTGATTTTTATCCTTTGTGTTTCCAGTGTGTTGAGTTGTGATTTTCCTTTGATTGTTAAATTGGTTGTTATTTTGATTGTTAGAATTGATTGCTAGAATGTTTGCTTATGTGAATACTATGTTTGACTATATAGTTTTCATTGGAGAGTGACGAATAGTTTTATCAAGTTTTCGAGAGCGATATTACCTTCACCAACTTACCAGGCAAGTTCACTTTGACCATATTTTTGTACCTATGTTTTATTTGCATTTTGTGTCACCCTTTAGATCTTTCCTCCCGTAGTGATATTGATTCTTGTAGTTGGGTAGAAGCATGAGGTAGGAACCCAAACCCCTGATACTAAACCCCGAGAATGTTATTTACATTGAAGCTACGCTATAGTAGACGGGGATTCGTATGAGTGCATCGTGAGAGGTGTGAGTTGGAGGTCTCTACGAGAATGATGAAAACTTCAAGGTGGCATTTTCAAGGCTTGCGTCTACAAGACATCAAGACTTCAAGACTCGAGACGAGAATTCAATACACCTCCGGGTGAAGGATGGACTGACGGGCACCCTGGTGAATCCAATGGTTGAACCTGGGCACCCTGGGGAATCCAGTGGTTGACCCGGGATTCATGGGGAAGCGCCATGACATCTTGCGGAAAGCTTCACCCAGGCTCAAAGAGACGGAAGAATACTTCATGCCTGGAAGCTTACCTGTGGAGCCACAAGTCATTATGGGCTCTGGCATGGTTGACTTTAGTTGTGATTCTGGCTGGGACGGTGCTAGCAGATGTAGCCGAATGGTAGGGTTGGATGAGCACCGGACGGTGGTGTGACGACCCCGGCTTAATCGTGCACTAACCATACACGCAAATGCGCACGATCAAGCCTAAGGACTCATTTGAAGATATCACAACACAACTCTAAAACATAAATAAAGTCATACAAGCTTAATATTACAAGCCAGGGCCTCGAGGGCTCGAATACATAGCTCGATGGCATACAAGCGTCAGCGGAAGCATCAGATATCTGAGTACAGATATATTACAGAGAGAGAGAGAGATATGCCTTCACAGAGGCGGGGTAAAATAAAATACTATGATCGAAAGGCGTAGGCCTCCTGCCCTGGACCCTCCGATCCTACTCCTGGTCGTCAAACGGCTCCTCGTAGTAGTAGTACTCGCCAGGCGGGTAGTAGTACTGGTCGTCGGCAGGGGCATCTGGCTCAGGGGCTCCGTCGTCTGGTGGCATCAAATGGAATATGGGGAAAAAAGAAAGTAAAGCAAACATGAGTACTCATCCGAAGTACTCAGCAAGCAAGGATCTACACTACATATGCAACATTGTCAAAGGAATGGCTGTATATGTGGACTGGGCTGCAGAAATGCCAGAATAGGGGGGGAAGCCTAGTCCTATCGAAGACTAGCATCTTCAACAATCTTCGACAGTCTTGCAGCAATAGAGGAGAACAGATGAACATAATGTAAAGTAGTAGTAGTATCATCAACCTCGACCTGAGATCCTTTCTCGACTCCCTGCGAGAAAGCACTCCCAGAGCCGTACTATCCAGTTCTCATATCAAGTTCTAGTTGTACCGATCGGGATACAACTCCGAGTGTCTGTTACCGTAGGACAGGCTATCGATAGAAGTTTCTTCCCTACAGGGGTGCACCAACTTACCCACCACGCTCGCTTAACACCGGCCGGACACACTTTTCTGGGTCATGCCCGGCCTCGGCTAAGCAACACGCCGCAATCCGACCTAGGCTTATAAGAGAGGTCAGCACGCCGGACTAACCTATGCCCCCAGGGGTCTTGGGCCATCGCCCCGGGAACTCCTGCACGTTACGGGGCCACCGAGAGCAGACCTAGCAACCCCTTATACAAGCGCGGTTGCATTACCAGTCCAACTCGGCGTGCGCCGCTCCATACTGACGTCAAACAAGCTTCGGCTGATGTACATGACGCAGAACGCCCATACTATGCCCATGTGATGGTTAGTGCTATTGGGCCAGAGGCCCCTCGGATCAAATATCCAAACCATAGTGGATTAGGAGCACGCGGAAACGAGCAGAGACTCACGATCGATGTGACCCCGTCGCCCCGTCTCGAGGACTTGCGGCAAGGGCTAAGAATGCCCGGCCACGCCTCGTGTTATCTCGCGGGCACCATCCAGGTCAACCCGACTCCACATCACTTCGCATTAAGCTCGCGCGGGTACCCCTTAGGGCCGTCCCGTCTTTAGTAACATGGTTTGGTGCAAGTCAAATCAACAACAGTATCTATGTGTCTGACACCAGGGGAGCCCTGAGGAATCACCTTCGATGGAATCCCACCTGATGTTAAAGTCAAGGTGAACGAAGGAGGAATCACCCTCGAGGTCCACACTTGAGAACTTGCACGACGACGCTGTTATCAGGGGTGGTGTAGGAGGAATCACCCTCGCTTACCACGACCGAGTAACTAACCTACAAGGTTAACATCAGAAGTGCTGACGAGGTATCACCCTCGGCACTTGACGGTAACCCAGTAGTGTCGGCAACTAAGGGGGAAGTGATGTGCGGTGCCAGCGTCTAGTCTTCAATCCCGATGATCGGGTCTTCTGACATCCAGCGGGGTAGTCGAGATCAAGTGGGGGTCTCTGTCGGGACTCTACCCAGCCTATACTAATCAGTCTAGGATAACTAGAAAGGTAGCAAGGCAGGTTACAATAATCAGGCTATGCAGCAGATATAGGAAAACAGTAGCAGTAGCAGTTCTAATGCAAGCATAAGAGAGAAGAGAATAGGCGATATAGGCATGCTCAAAATGGGGGTGCTTGCCTGTTTGCTCGGGGGCAAGGGCAAGGTCGCCTGTAGTGTCGTCGGGGATGTAGTCGTACTCCTGAGCTCCGTCTGCCTCGGGAGCTACGTCAACGTCGGGGTCTACCGAGAGAAGGAGGGGGAAGAAACAGGTAAACATAATGCAATACGGTGCGTGTGATGCTATGATGCAGTGCAGGGTTGCCTAAATATGCGTCTAAGACATTTTAGTTATTTTTAGAATTAATCTGGGATTTATTAACCGGTGTGTGTGCACTATTCATCTGCCGATACGGGTCCGGAGTTACGAGTTCTTCTACGTAGGGTGTTCCGACAAAGAAACGGATGGCACGATCAGACTCGTCTCGTCGTTCTGAGCAACTTTCATGTTTTAACTTTTTCGATCCGAGCTACGGTTTAAAAGTTATTAATTTTCAAAGTTTATTTGAATTTCTAGAATTTATTTATTTAGCAAAAAATGAATTATGATGTCAGCATGATGTCACTATGATGTCAGCGGTCAACAGGCGCTGACCAGAGTCAATCCTGACATGTGGGGCCCACATGTCAGTCTCTGTTTATCTTAACAGCGAATTAACTTAATCCACAGGGTTAATTAGGGGTGTGGGCCCCATCTGTCAGCGAGAGATTAGTTTAATTAACATATTTAACATTTTCTTTTTCTTTTAAATCTTCTAACTAACGCGGGGCCCACATTTCAGCCTCACTGGGTTGCCCAGTCAGCAGTTGACTGGGTCAACCCAGTCAACTGGGGCCCCCAGGGCCCACTGGCAGCCACACTAGGGTGGGGCCCGGCCTCGCCATGTCGGCGGCGACCGCCGATGCTCCGGCGGCGACAGAAAACGCGGCGGAGGGCCTCGGTCTCGTCGGACTTCGCCTACAGACGGCCATTTGGCGCGCGCGGGGTCTCGTTCGAATGAGACGAGCGAGCCGCGTGCGGTGGTGGTGGTGGCCTCGCCGGAATCGTCGCCGGCGTTGAGCAACAGCGGCGCCGGAGTTCGGCCTTCGATGGAAACGGGGCTGCGGGGCACAAGGAGGCACGTGCGCGTGTGCTACGTGCTCCTGGGAGCACCAGGAGCACGGTTCTGGGCTTGGGCGCTGCCAACGACGGTCGTGGCCGCGGCGACGGAGCTCACCCGCGGCGTGCAGAACTCGGTCATGGCAGCGACGGTGCGGCGGATAGCTAGAACTACGCGAAGGGCAGAGGGGGAGCTGTGGCTTATAGTGCGGCACACGGTGGCCCTCGCGGGTTTAGTAGCTGCAGTCGAGCTCGCCGGAGACGACGAAGATCGACGGCATTGGTCGGAGATGCGGACGAAGGGGCTCGGCGTTGTGGGGTCCTCCGGTTCCACCTGAGGCCTCCAGTAGATGAAGAAGGCGACGGCGGAGCTGGCCGATATGGTGGACGAGCGCGGGGTCGCCGGTGGCCGCGATAGAACAGAGGCGCGGCGTCGACGGCGCTCGGCCTCGCGCGGATCTGAAGGGGAAGGAAGGGCGGAGCAATGGACGAGGAGAGGGGAGAGTGAACGGGGTGGTCAGGGGAGTCGGACGAGCTCGTCCTTATCCCCTCCCGCGCCCTGGATCGTCGGTGGGCGACGGCGTGTCGGCGCGCGCGTGCTCGGCCACAGCGGCGGCAACACGCACGGAGAGAGAAGGAGAAATGGGCCAGGTGGGCTGGATGGGCTGGCGCCGGGCACTGTGCACTTAGGCTAGTGAACACTGGCCTTTACTTATTCTTTTCCTTTTCTGTTCTCTTTTCTTTATTTCATTTCTGTTTTGTAATAGTTAGAGCACTCTTTTGCATTTTTGCAAAATATGAGAGTTGACCCAAATATTGCATTGCATTATTATCTTTCACCAAAAATTGGTTTGGACAGATTTGGAATTCATTTGTATTTGAAATGATTTAAAATGGATTTAAATATCCTGTTTTGGTGCTGTTTCATCTTGTTAGAGTCACTTATCTAACTCCAACTTTATTGATGATGATTTTACAAATGTTCCTGGATTATTTGCCATTTAATGAACATTTTTCCAATAGTGTTTGATCAACTTCATATTTCACTTTTGAATTGGAGTTGATTTTCAAAATGGAGTTGATATGCTTTGATTAACCACTTTGTTTAAGCACTGCAAATGATATGACTTGGCATTATTAGCAGCTGATCACAGTGGCAATTACATAGGGGTGTTACAAGTTCTCCTCCTCTAAAAGAAATTATCGTCCCGAGAATTTAGGAGGTAGAAGGAAAGAGTCCGGGATATTCTTCCCGAAGATGATCCTCGTGTTCCCAAGTGGCTTCATCTTCAGTGTGATTCGACCACTGCACTTTCAGGAACTTGGTCGTCTTCTGACGAGTTCGACGTTCAGCTTCATCGAGGATGCGGATCGGATGCTCCTTATAGGAAAGATCATCTTGTAGCTCGAGCATCTCATGATCTACTGCACGGTGCGGAGATTCCTTGAAGCACTTACGGAGTTGCGACACGTGGAAGACATCATGAATATGGGAGAATTGCGGTGGCAACTCCAATTTATAAGCCACCTATCCACGTCTAGCCACGATACGGAAAAGACCAATATAGCGAGGAGCTAGCTTGCCCTTGATTCCGAAACAGCGGGTGCCCTTCATTGGAGTGACACGAAGATAAGCTTGATCACCAGGTTGATAGATCACACCCCATCGCTTGCGATCATAATTACTCTTCTGACGGTCTTGAGCTGCTTTGAGATTCTCCCGGATAATTCGGACTTGTTCTTCGGCATGTTGAATAATGTCCGGTCCAACAAGAGGTCGTTCCCCAGTTTCTGACCAATTCAGAGGGGTTCGACATTTACGACCAGAAAGAACCTCAAAGGGGGCCATTTTCAAGCTGGCTTGATAGCTGTTGTTATAAGAGAACTCGGCATACGGGAGAGATTCCTCCCATTTCTTACCGACGGATATAACACAAGCTCGAAGCATATCTTCAAGCACTTGATTAACGCGCTCAACTTGACCTTGGGATTGGGGATGATAAGCTGAACTCCAGGTAATATGATTTCCCATTGCTTTCTGGAAACTTTCCCAGAAATGGCCATTGAAAATGCGACCACGGTCTGAACTGATTTCCTTGGGAATACCATGGAGTGAAACAATTCTGGAGATATATAGCTTTGCTAACTGACTGGCGGTAATAGTCTCCTTAACTGGCAGAAATTATGCAACCTTGGAGAATTGATCGACGACGACAAGAATAGCATCGTGACCTTTCTGAGACTTGGGAAGACCAGTAATGAAATCCATCTGCACTTTATCCCACTTCCATAGAGGAATAGGGAGCGGTTGCAGAATTCCAGCAGGTTTTTGATGTTCTGCCTTCACGCGATGACATACGTCACATTCGGCAACGTATCGAGCAATGTCCTGCTTCATTCTAGACCACCAGTACCTTTGACAAAGATCTCGATACATCTTGGTACTACCCGGATGGATAGATAGCGGTGTATCATGGGCCTCCTTCATGACTTTGTCTGTGATCAGCTCGAAGCGAGGTACTACAATGCGGTCTTGGAAGTACAAGGTTCCATCTTCAGCGATCAACAAATCCCTGTACTTTCCAAGGTGAAGCTCTTTCTTCGTTAGACCAATTTCAGCATCTTTACCCTGCGCAATCGTGACAGCTTTCTCAAGATCTGGTTGTATCACAAGGTTATTAAGAGAACCTTGCGGAATGATACAAAGGTTCAGCTTGCGCAATTCTTCATATAGCTGGGGTTGAGCTTGCTTTACCATGAGGTTACTACAATATGACTGGCAGCTCAAGGCATCAGCCATCACATTAGCTTTGCCAGGAGTGTAGGAAATACCACAGTCATAATCGGTGATTGTTTCCAACCAACACTACTGACGAAGATTAAGTTCCGGTTGAGTGAATAAGTACTTCAAGCTCTGATGATCGGTGTAAATCTCACACCGATTACCAAGGAGGTAATGACGCCACTGCTTCAAAGCATAAATGACAGCAGCAAGTTCAAGGTCATGCACTTGGTAATTCTCTTCATGTGGACGCAGTTGTCGCGAAGCATAAGCAATTACTCTTCGCTCTTGCATTAGGACGCAACCTAGTCCTTGGCGAGAGGCATCGCAGAAGATCACAAAATCTTTGCGAGAGTCTGGAGGAGCAAGGACTGGAGCAGATGTCAGCTTGTCTTTAAGGGTCTGGAAGCTTTCCTGACATTTGTCTGTCCACTCAAACTTAACACCTTTGTGGAGCAGATTAGTGAGGGGCTTGGCAATCTTGGAGAAATTCTCGATGAAACGGCGACAATAACTTGCAAGCCCGAGAAAACTTCTGACTTACTTAACATCCCTTGGAGGGGTCCAGTCAAGAATAGCCTGAACTCGCTCCGGGTTAACTGCGATACCATCCTTGGAGATGAGATGCCCAAGGTAAGTTACCTCAGAAAGCCAGAATTCGCACTTAGAGTACTTGGCATATAACTTGTGCTCTCGTAATCTCTCCAGAACAAGACGAAGGTGCTCAGCATGTTCTTCTTTGTTCTTCGAATAAACCAGAATATCATCCAGATATAACACGACGAATTTGTCGAGGTAATCCATGAATATGTAATTCATTAAGCGGGAGAAGGTAGCTGGAGCGTTTGTTAAGCCAAAGGACATGACGGTGTACTCGTATCAACCATAGCGAGTAACGAATGCAGTCTTCGGAATATCCTCTTTACGGACACGGATCTGGTGATAATCCAACCTCAAGTCGAGTTTAGAAAACACCGAAGATCCTGCGAGTTGATCATATAAATCGTTGATCCGGGGAACCGGATATTTATTCTGGATGGTTGCCTGGTTGATGGGGCGGTAGTCTTGAACCAAACGGTTAGTTCCATCCTTCTTCTTAACGAAGAGAGAAGGCGCTCCCCAAGCGGAGGAACTAGGGCGAATGAAACCCTTCCTTAAGGATTTATCAATTTCTTCCTTGAGCTCGATAAGATGGTGCGGAGGCATCTTGTAAGGACACTTCGCAATGGGAGTGGTGCCAAGCTTCAAGTCGATGACGAACTCGACAGCTCTAGCAGGGGGTATTTCTGGAAAAACATCCGGGAAGTCATAGACAACTAGGATATTCTCGATCCCATCAAGCGGGTAAGCGTTCAACGCGTTCAAGGCATAGATTTGAGCCTCAGCGTTCTGAGTGATATGAGCATGGTAATTCACTATCTCATTCGAGGGGTGCAAGAGACGAACAACTTCGCTGGCGCAATTGATTGAGGCGTAATGGGCCTTCAACCAATCCATTCCCAGAATAAGGTCAATCTTGGACGATTTCAGAATAATGGGTGACGCACTGAACTCCAACCCTTCGATTTCAACGGGAACATTATAACTAACCGAAGAGGTTCGGCAACCACCCGCGGGAGTATGTACCATTAAGGGTGTGTTCATGTATTCGCATTTAATGTCATGCATGCGTGCAAAATGTTCTGACATGAAGGAATGCGATTGTCCTGAATCAAATAAAATAGAAGCTGGTACTGAATTAACGAGAAGTGTACCCATCACAGCATCTGGTTGATCTGGAGCTTCGGACATGTTGAAGTGGTAGTACTGCCCACGACCATAAGAAGGTCTGGCATTATTGTTGCGCTGTTGAGGAATACCACGGCCAATACCACGGCCAGCAGAAGGAAGAGCCAGTTGATTCTTATTCTGAGAACAGTCTCTAGCACGGTGACCTGGCTTGCCACACTTGAAGCATAGTCCGCTGTCAGGATGAGGTGCTGGAGCTCGAGGTGCTGGAGCTGGCAGAGGCTGCCTCGGTGGTCGAGGTGGCAGGCGTGGTGCAGCATAAGAGGGCTTGTTTGCAGGAGCTGCTGAACGGAACATGCCTTGGGGAAACCAAATGCGTCACTTCTGGGAAGACGAGCCCGAAGATGAGCCCGTTTCCCGGGTGCGTCTGGACGCTTCTTTATGCTTCTTAAGTCCAGTTTCAACCATAATAGCCTTATTCACCAAGGTGGCGAAATCAGGAAAGTCTTGGACAAGGAGGGCCAACTGTATATCATGATGCAGTCCTTCGCGGAACTTTTCTTGCCTTCGTTCATCAGTAGGAATGTCCTCTTCAGCGTAGCGGGATAAGTCTAGAAACTCGCGCTGATAGACTTCCACAGTCTTGTTTCCTTGAACCATACTACGGAACTCGGCCTTCTTCCTAGCTATGATAGCTAGAGGAATGTAGCGGGCACGGAAAGCAATCTTGAACTCTGCCCAAGTGACAACAGTACCAGGCGGCAGAGTCTGTCGGTGAGTGGCCCAACATTGGGCTGCGGGACCCTTTAGAAGATAAGTCGCAAAAGTGACATAGTTGGCTTGGGCGACACCAGCAGACTCTCTCTCATGGGAGATGTCACGCACCCAGTCATCTGCATCTAGTGGGTTGACTGTGTTGCGGAAAAACGATGGACTGAGCCTCATAAACCCTGGCAAGGTGATGGATGGTGGCTGCTGATTAGCATCAGGACGAGGGAATTGCTGCATAATCCCCGTCATAAACTGGCGGTTGAGTTCAAACTGTTGCATCATCGCTGCCATGTAATCAGGTGGTGGCGGCGGTGGCGGGTTGTTGTCAGCCATCCTGCTATTTCAACAGGGGTATTTCAGCAATAGCTTATGCAAGTGTTTAACAATAAACATGATGTAACTCGACATTTTTGAAAGAGGGCAATAGATGCGAAAAGTAGTCATTAAGACATACAGATCCATACACAGTCGGTCACAATCGGGCAGCATAACGGCGCAAATTGAAAAGCTAGACACACTAGGCGGCACGCAGGCACGCGGTAAGGAAGTACACAATGTGACATAGCAAAGGCTACATCAGCGTCGGAGAAAACCACTGAAACGGGGTAACTGCAAGTGCGGACGACGAATGTTCGTCGCGGCAGGATCCTGTGCTCTATGTGCACTCTGATGCAGAACCCGGTCTCGAACTGTAAGAAGAGGTCCACGTGCAGGCGTGTGACCTCTCACTGCAGGCCAATCAATACCTGGCGGCATCTCGGTCCTGCGTGGGTAAAGAATATACTCCGGATATATCCCTGCACGAACAGCTGGTAGCAACTATGTCATAGCCTCGTAGTAGCGTGCTCGAGTGGCGAACAACTCGACGGCAAGAGCCCGAACAGTGTGATCCAGAGCCTGAGTGCACTCAATCAGAATCTGTGGGTCGTAGCGTCGAGACTCATACGGGGCACAGATAGCTGTGTAGAATCCAGTAGCATCTCCAACAGGTGCATACGGAATATAGCGAAACACAGAGTCATCCAAGCTAGCATTGTGCTCTCCTTGGAGACGTGCAACAGCTGAGTAGGCGGCATCATGGACTGCCATCTCAATCGTCACGCCTATACCGTGGAAAAGGTGTAGCTCAGTGTCTGAGTCGTTCTGCTGATCATAGATCCGAACTTCAGCATAGTACTGCTCCTGGTTGAACTTGCGATAATCCTCGTAGACCATGTACTCGGGATACCAGCGGTAACCCAGTCTATTCAGGAGGGCGATCAGAACAGCTGGAAACCCAGGGGCATCACGAGCCCAAGTGCGAAGCACAAGCTGGGTCGTAGGCCGCGGTGGAAATAATCGATCCATCTGAAACAGAGAAGTTCAGGGTTGTCATAAGACAATGAGAAATATAACCGATCACAGAAGGAAAGGTTAAACAAAAAAATGGAAAGGAAAATGATTAGCAGACTAATCAGATCAAAGTCAGGGAAATCACACTGAATCCAGCTCTCCGGGTGGATAGAATTAACGAGACCCTAAATGTTGGTGTTAGTAAAAAAAAAATTAAACCCGAATAGATGAGAGATTAGAATCCCAGAGTAAAGACGAGGAATAAAAGATCCTAATACCACCTAGTTGGCGACGTGGGCCCGTAAGCCACACAGCCAAGTTAGTAAAACAGTTTTTGACCACTAGACTCAACTTCGGCCAAGGAATTGGGAAGGGGGATACCTAGAGGCAGTCGGCTCTGATACCAACCTGTGACGACCCCGGCTTAATCGTGCACTAATCATACACGCAAATGCGCACGATCAAGCCTAAGGACTCACTTGAAGATATCACAACACAACTCTAAAACATAAATAAAGTCATACAAGCTTTATAATACAAGCCAGGGCCTCGAGGTCTCGAATACATAGCTCGATGGCATACAAGCGTCAGCGGAAGCATCAGATATCTGAGTACAAACATATTACAGAGAGAGAGAGATAAGCCTTCACAGAGGCGGGATAAAATAAAATACTACGATCGAAAGGCGTAGGCCTCCTGCCCAGGACCCTCCGATCCTACTCCTGGTCGTCAAACGGCTCCTCGTAGTAGTAGTACTCGCCAGGCGGGTAGTAGTACTGGTCGTCGGCTGGGGCATCTGGCTCAGGGGCTCCGTCGTCTGGTGGAATCAATTGGATATGGGGGAAAAAGAAAGTAAAGCAAACGTGAGTACTCATCCGAAGTACTCAGCAAGCAAGGATCTACACTACATATGCAACATTGTCAAAGGAATGGCTGTATATGTGGACTGGGCTGCAGAAATGCCAGAACAGAGGGGGATAGCCTAGTCCTGATGAAGACTGGCATCTTCAACAATCTTCGACAGACTTGTAGCAATAGAGGACAATAGATGAACATAATGTAAAGTAGTAGTAGTATCATCAACCTCGACCTGAGATCCTTTCTCTTCTCCCTCCGAGAAAGCAATCCCAGAGCCGTACTATCCAGTTCTCATCACATGTTATGTTCTAGTTGTACCGATCGGGATACAACTCCGAGTGTCCGTTACCATAGGACATGCTATCGATAGAAGTTTCTTCCCTGCAGGGGTGCACCAACTTACCCACCACGCTCGCTTAACTCCGGCCGGACACACTTTTTTGGGTCATGCCCGGCCTCGGCTAAGCAACACGCCGCAACCCGACATAGGCTTATAAGAGAGGTCAGCACGCCGGACTAAACCTATGCCCCCAGGGGTCTTGGGCCATCACCCCGGGAACTCCTGCACGTTACGGGGCCACCGAGAGCAGACCTAGCAACCCCTTATACAAGCGCGGTTGCGTTACCAGTCCAACTCGGTGTGCGCCGCTCCATACTGACGTCAAACAAGCTTCGGCTGATGTATACGACGCAGAACGCCCATACTATGCCCACGTGATGGTTAGTGCTATCGGGCCAGAGGCCCCTCGGATCAAATATCCAAACCGTAGTGGATTAGGAGCGCGCGGAAACGAGCAGAGACTCACGATCGATGTGACCCCGTCGCCCCGTCTCGAGGACTTGCGGCAAGGGCTAAGAATGCCCGGCCACGCCTCGTGTTATCTCGCGGGCACCATCCAGGTCAACCCGACTCCACATCACTTCGCATTAAGCTCGCGCGGGTACCCCTCAGGGCCGACCCGTCTTTAGTAACATGGTTTGGTGCAAGTCAAATCAACAACAGTATCTGTGTGTCTGACACCAGGGGAGCCCTGAGGAATCACCCTCGATGGAATCCCACCTGATGTTAAAGTCAAGGTGAACGAAGGAGGAATCACCCTCGAGGTCCACACTTGAGAAGTTGCACGACGACGCTGTTATCGGGGGTGGTGTAGGAGGAATCACCCACGCTTACCACGACCGAGTAACTAACCTACAAGGTTAACATCAGAAGTGCTGACGAGGTATCACCCTCGGCACTTGACGGTAACCAAGTAGTGTCGGCAACTAAGGGGGAAGTGATGTGCGGTGCCAGGGTCTAGTCTTCAATCCCAATGATCGGGTCTTCTGACATCCAGCAGGGCAGTCGGGATCAAGTGGGGGTCTCTGTCGGGACTCTACCCAGCCTATACTAATCAGTCTAGGATAACCAGAAAGGTAGCAAGGCAGGTTACAATAATCAGGCTATGCAGCAGATATAGGAAAATAGTAGCAGTAGCAGTTCTAATGCAAGCATAAGAGAGAAGAGAATAGGCGATATAGGCATGTTCAAAATGGGGGTGCTTCCTGTTTGCTCGGGGGCAAGGGCAAGGTCGCCTGTGGTGTCGTCGGGGACGTAGTCGTACTCCTGAGCTGCGTCTGTCTCGGGAGCTACGTTAACGTCGGGGTCTACCGAGAGAGAAGAGGGGGAAGAAACAGGTAAACATAATGCAAACAAATGCAATACGGTGCGTGTGATGCTATGATGCAGTGCAGGGTTGCCTAAATATGCGTCTAAGACATTTTAGTTATTTTTTGAATTAATCTGGGATTTATTAACCGGTGTGTGTGTATTATTCATCTGCCGGATACGGGTCCGGAGTTATGAGTTCTTCTACGTAGGGGGGTCCGACAAAGAAACAAACGGCACGATCAGACTCGTCTCGTCGTTCTGAGCAACTTTCATGTTTTAACTTTTTTGATCCGAGCTACGGTTTAAAAGTTATTAATTTTCAAAGTTTATTTGAATTTCTGGAATTTATTTATTTAGTAGAAAATGAATTATGACGTCAGCATGACGTCGCTGTGACGTCAGCGGTCAACAGGCGCTGACCATAGTCAATCCTGACATGTGGGACCCACATGTCAGTCTCTGTTTATCTTAATAGTGAATTAACTTAATCCACAGGGTTAATTAGGGGGCGGACCCCACATGTCAGTGGGTCATTAGTCTAATTAATTATTTTTTATTTAATTAAACGTTATTAGGTTAATTATCCGCGGGGGCCCACATGTCAGCGACTGGGGTTGCCCAGTCAGCACGTTGACTGGGTTAACCCATTCAACTGGGGCCCCCAGGGCCCACTGGCAGCCAGACTGAGGTGGGGCCTGGCGGCGACAGAAAGCGTGGCGGAGGGCCTCGGCCTCGTCGGACTTCGCCTACAGACGGCCATTTGGCGCGCGCAGGGTCTCGTTCGAACGAGATGAGCGAGCCGCGTGCGGTGGTGGTGGTGGCTTCGCCGGAATCAGCCGGAATCGTCGCCGGCGTTGAGCAACAGCGGTGCCGGAGTTCGGCCTTCGATGGAAACGGGGCTGCGGGGCACAAGGAGGCGCGTGCGCGTGTGCTACGTGCTCCTGGGAGCACCAGGAGCACGGTTCTGGGCTCGAGCGCTGCCAACGACGGTCGTGGCCGCGGCGACGGAGCTCACCCACGGCGTGCAGAGCTCGGTCATGGCGGCGACGGTGCAGCGGCTAGCTAGAACTACGCGAAGGGCGGAGGGGGAGCTGTGGCTTACAGTGCGGCACATGGTGGCCCTCGGGCATGTAGTAGCTGCAGTCGAGCTCGCCGGAGACGACGAAGATCGACGGCGTTGGTCAGAGATGCGGACGAAGGGGCTCGGCGTGTGGGGTCCTCCGGCTCCACCTGAGGCCTCCAGTAGATGAAGAAGGCGACGGCGGAGCTGGCCGACACGGTGGACAGGCGCGGGGTCACCGGTGGCCGCGACAGAATAGAGGCGCGGCTTCGACGGCGCTCGGCCTCACGCGGATCTTAAGGGGAAGGAATTGCGGAGCGATGGAGGAGGAGAGGGAAGAGTGAACGGGGTGGTCAGGGGAGTTGGACGAGGTCATCCTTATCCCCTCCCGCGCCCTGTATCGTCGGTGGGCGGCGGTGTGTCTGCGCGCGGTCGGCGCGCGCGTGCTCGGCCACAGCGGCGGCAACACGCACGGAGAGAGAAGGAGAAATGGGCCAGGTGGGCTGGATGGGCTGACGCCAGGCACTGTGCACTTAGGCTAGTGCACAGTGGCCTTTACTTATTCTTTTCCTTTTGTGTTCTCTTTTCTTTATTTCATTTCTGTTTTGTAATAGTTAGAGCACTCTTTTGCATTTTTGCAAAATATGAGAGTTGACCCAAATATTGCATTGCATTATTATCTTTCACCAAAAATTGGTTTGGACAGATTTGGAATTCATTTGTATTTGAAATGATTTAAAATGGATTTAAATATCCTGTTTTGGTGCTGTTTCATCTTGTTAGAGTCACTTATCTAACTCCAACTTTATTGATGATGATTTTACAAATGTTCTTGGATTATTTGCCATTTAATGAACATTTTTCCAACAGTGTTTGATCAACTTCATATTTCACTTTTGAATTTGAGTTGATTTTCAAAATGGAGTTGAATTGCTTTGATTAACCACTTTGTTTAAGCACTGCAAATGATATGACTTGGCATTATTAGAAGCTGATCACAGTGGCAATTACATAGGGGTGTTACAAGTTCTCCTCCTCTAAAAAAAATGCTCGTCCCGAGAATTTAGGAGGTAGAAGGGAAAAGTCCGGGATATTCTTCCTGAAGATGATCCTCGCGTTCCCAAGTGGCTTCATCTTCAGTGTGATTCGACCACTGCACTTTCATGAACTTGGTCGTCTTCTGACGAGTTCGATGTTCAGCTTCATCGAGGATGCGGATCGGATGCTCCTTATAGGAAAGATCATCTTGTAGCTCGAGCATCTCATGATCCACTGCACGGTGCGGAGATTCCTTGAAGCACTTACGGAGTTGCGGCACGTGGAAGACATCATGAATATGGGAGAATTGCGGTGGCAACTCCAATTTATATGCCACCTGTCCATGTCTAGCCACGATGAGGAGCTAGCTTGCCCTTGATTCCGAAACGACGGGTGCCCTTCATTGGAGTGACACGAAGATAAGCTTGATCACCAGGTTGATAGATCACACCCCATCGCCACTTGAGCATGCTACTACGAGGCTGTGACACAGTTGCTACCAGCTGTTCGTGCAGGGATACATCCGGAGTATATTCTTTACCCACGCAGGACCGAGATGCCGCCAGGTATTGATTGGCCTGCAGTGAGAGGTCACACGCCTGCACGTGGACCTCTTCTTACAGTTCGAGACCGGGTTTTGCATCAGAGTGCACATGGAGCACAGGATCCTGCCGCGACAAACATTCGTCGTCCGCACTTGCAGTTACCCCGTTTCAGTGGTTTTCTCCGACACTGATGTAGCCTTTGCTACGTCACGTTGTGTACTTCCTTACCGCATGCCTGCGTGCCGCCTAGTGTGTCTAGCTTTTCAATTTGCGCCGTTATGCTGCCCGGTTGTGACCGACTGTGTATGGATCTGTATGTCTAAATGACTACTTTTAGCATCTATTGCCCTCTTTCAAAAATGTCGAGTTACATCATGTTTATTGTTAAACACTTGCATAAGCTATTGCTGAAATACCCCTATTGAAATAGCAGGATGGCTGACAACAACCCGCCACCGCCGCCACCACCTGATTACATGGCAGCGATGATGCAACAGTTTGAACTCAACCGCCAGTTTATGATGGGGATTATGCAGCAATTCCCTCGTCCTGATGCTAATCAGCAGCCACCATCCATCACCTTGCCAGAGTTTATGAGGCTCAGTCCATCGTTTTTCCGCAACACAGTCAACCCACTAGATGCAGATGACTGGCTGCGTGACATCTCCCATGAGATGGAGTCTGCTGGTGTCACCCAAGCCAACTATGTCACTTTTGCGACTTATCTTCTAAAGGGTCCCGCAGCCCAATGGTGGGCCACTCACCGACAGACTCTGCCGCTTGGTACTGTCGTCACTTGGGCAGAGTTCAAGATTGCTTTCTGTGCCCGCTACATTCCTCTAGCTGTCATAGCTAGGAAGAAGGCCGAGTTCCGTAGTATGGTTCAAGGAAACAAGACTGTGGAAGTCTATCAGCGCGAGTTTCTAGACTTATCTCGCTACGCTGAAGAGGACATTCCTACTGATGAACGAAGGCAAGAAAAGTTCCGCGAAGGACTGCATCATGATATACAGTTGGCCCTCCTTGTCCAAGACTTTCCTGATTTCGCCACCTTGGTGAATAAGGCTATTATGGTTGAAACTGGACTTAAGAAGCATAAAGAAGCGTCCAGACACACCCGGGAAACGGGCTCATCTTCGGGCTCGTCTTCCCAGAAGCGACGCATCTGGTTTCCCCAAGGCATGTTCCGTTCAGCAGCTCCTGCAAATAGGCCCTCTTATGCTGCACCACGCCTGCCACATCCACCACCGAGGCAGCCTCTGCCAGCTCCAGCACCTCGTCATGACAGCGGACTATGCTTCAAGTGTGGCAAGCCAGGTCACCGTGCTAGAGACTAATCTCAGAATCAGAATCAACTGGCTCTTCCTTCTGCTGGCCGTGGTATTGGCCGTGGTATTCCTCAACAGCACAACAATAATGCCAGACCCTTATTGGTACATACTCTCGCGGGTGGTTGCCGAGCCTCTGTGGTTAGCTATAATGTTCCCATTGAAATCGAAGGGTTGGAGTTTAGTGTGTCTCCCATTATTCTGAAATCGTCCAAGATTGACCTTATTCTGGGAATGGATTGGTTGAAGGCCCATTACGCCTCAATCAATTGCGCCACCAAAGTTGTTCATCTCTTGCACCCCTCGAATGAGATAGTGAATTACCATGCTCATATCACTCAGAACGCTGAGGCTCAAATCTTTGCCTTGAATGCGTTGAACGCTTCTCCGCTTGATGGGATCGAAAACATCCCAGTGGTCTGTGACTTCCCGGATGTTTTTCCAGAAGAACTTCCAGGAATACCCCCTGCTAGAGCTGTCGAGTTCGTCATCGACTTGAAGCGTGGCACCATTCCTATTGCGAAGCGTCCTTACAAGATGCCTCCACACCATCTTATCGAGCTCAAGGAAGAAATTGATAAATCCTTAAGGAAGGGTTTCATTCGCCCTAGTTCCTCCGCCTGGGGAGCGCCTTCTCTCTTCGTTAAGAAGAAGGATGGAACTAACCGTTTGGTGCAAGATTACCGACCTATCAACCAGGCAACTATCCAGAACAATTATCTGCTTCCTCGGATCAACGATTTATATGATCAACTCGCAGGATCTTCGGTGTTTTCTAAACTCGACTTGAGGTTGGGTTATCACCAGATCCGTGTCCGTGAAGAGGATATTCTGAAGACTGCATTCGTTACTCATTATGGCTCTTACGAGTACACCGTCATGTCGTTTGGCTTGACAAACGCTCCAGCTACATTTTCACGCTTGATGAATTATATATTCATGGATTACCTCGACAAATTCGTCGTGGTATATCTGGATGATATTCTGGTTTATTTGAAGAACAAAGAAGAACATATTGAGCACCTTCGTCTTGTTCTGGAGAGACTACGAGAGCACAAGTTATATGCCAAGTACTCTAAATGCGAATTCTGGCTTTCTGAGGTAACCTACCTTGGACATGTCATCTCCAAGGATGGTATCGCAGTTAACCCGGAGCGAGTTCAGGCTATTCTTGACTGGACCCCTCCGAAGAATGTCAAGCAAGTCAGAAGTTTTCTCGGGCTTGCAAGTTATTGTCGTCGATTCATCGAAAATTTCTCCAAGATTTCTATGCCCCTGACTGATCTGCTTCACGAAGGCGTTAAGTTTGAGTGGACAGATAAATGTCATGAAAGCTTCCAGACCCTTAAAGACAAGCTGACATCTGCCCCAGTCCTTGCTCCTCCAGACTCCCGCAAAGATTTCGTGATATTCTGCGACGCCTCTCGTCAAGGACTAGGTTGTGTCTTAATGCAAGAGCGAAGAGTAATTGCTTATGCTTTGCGACAACTGCGTCCACATGAAGAGAATTACCCCGTGCATGATCTTGAACTTGCTGCTGTGATTTATGCTTTGAAGCAGTGGCGTCATTACCCCCTTGGTAATCGGTGTGAGATTTACACCGATCATCAGAGCTTGAAGTACTTATTCACTCAACCGGAACTTAATCTTTGTCAGCAGCGTTGGTTGGAAACAATCACCGATTATGACTGTGGTATTTCATACACTCCTGGCAAAGCTAATGTGATGGCTTATGCCTTGAGCCGCAAGTCTTGTTGCAACAACCTCATGGTTAAACAAGCTCAACCCCAGCTGTATGAAGAATTGCGCAAGCTGAATCTCTGCATCGTCCCGCAAGGTTCTCTTAATAACCTTGTGATACAGCCAGATCTTGAGAAAGCTGTCAAGATTGCGCAAGCTAAAGACGCTGAAATTGGTCTAATGAAGAAAGACCTTCACCCTCAAAAGTACAGGGATTTCTCGATTGCTGAAGATGGAACCTTGTACTTCCGAGACCGCATTGTAGTACCTCGCTTTGAGCTGATGACTGACAAAGTCATGAAGGAGGCCCATGATACACCGCTATCTATCCATCCGGGTAGTACCAAGATGTATCGAGATCTTCGTCAAAGGTACTGGAGGTCTAGAATGAAAAAAGATATTGCTTGTTATGTTGCCGAGTGTGATGTTTGTCGTCGCGTGAAGGCAGAACATCAGATACCTGCTGGAATTCTGCAACCACTTCCTATTCCTCTGTGGAAGGGGGATAAAGTGCAAATGGACTTCATTACTGGTCTTCCCAAGTCTCAGAAGGGTCACGATGCTATTCTTGTCATCGTCGACCAACTCTCCAAGGTTGCACACTTTCTGCCAGCTAAGGAGACTATTACTGCTAGTCAGTTAGCAGAGCTATATATCTCCAGAATTGTTTCACTCCATGGTAATCCCAAAGAAATCAGTTCAGACCGTGGCAGCATTTTCAATGGCCATTTCTGGGAAAGTTTCCAGAAAGCAATGGGAACTCATATTACCTGGAGTTCAGCTTATCATCCACAATCCCAAGGCCAAGTTGAGCGCGTTAATCAAGTGCTTGAAGATATGCTTCGAGCTTGTGTTATATCCTTCGGTAAGAAATGGGAGGAATCTAGGCCGTATGCCGAGTTCTCTTATAACAACAGCTATCAAGCTAGCTTGAAAATGGCCCCCTTTGAGGTTCTTTATGGACGTAAATGTCGAACCCCTCTGAATTGGTCAGAAACTGGGGAACGACCTCTTATTGGACCGGACATTATTCAGCATGCCGAAGAACAAGTCCGAATTGTCCGGGAGAATCTTAAAGCAGCTCAAGACCGTCAGAAGAGTAATTATGATCGCAAGCGATGGGGTGTGATCTATCAACCTGGAGATCAAGCTTATCTCCGTGTCACTCCAATGAAGGGCACCCGTCGTTTTGGAATCAAGGGCAAGCTAGCTCCTCGCTATATTGGTCCTTTCCGCATCATGGCTAGACGTGGACAGGTGGAATATAAATTGGATTTGCCACCACAATTCTCTCATATTCGTGATGTGTTCCACGTGTCGCAACTCCGTAAGTGCTTCAAGGAATCTCCGCACCGTGCAGTGGATCATGAGATGCTCGAGCTACAAGATGATCTTTCCTATAAGGAGCATCCGATCCGCATCCTCGATGAAGCTGAACGTCGAACTCGTCAGAAGACGACCAAGTTCGTGAAAGTGCAGTGGTCGAATCACTATGAAGATGAAGCCACTTGGGAACGCGAGGATCATCTTCGGGAAGAATATCCCGGACTCTTTCCTTCTACCTCCTAAATTCTCGGGACAAGAATTTCTTTTAGAGGAGGAGAACTTGTAACACCCCTATGTAATTGCCACAGTGATCAGCTGCTAATAATGCCTAGTCATATCATTTGCAGTGCTTAAACAAAGTGGTTAATCAAAGCATATCAACTCCATTTTGAAAATCAACTCCAATTCAAAAGTGAAATATGAAGTTGATATAACACTGTTGGAAAAATGTTCATTAAATGGCAAATAATCCAGGAACATTCAAAAAACCATCATCAAAATATTTGGAGTTAGATAAGTGACTTAAACAAGTTGTAACAGCACCAAAACAGGATATTTAAATCCATTTAAAATCATTTCTAATACAAATGAATTCCAAATCTGTCCAAACCAATTTTTGGTGAAAGATAATAATGCAATGCAATATTTGGGTCAACTCTCATATTTTGCAAAAGTGCAAAAGTGTGCTAACTATTTCGAAACAGGAAATAAAATAAAGAAAAGAGAACAGAAAAGGAAAAGAATAAGTAAAGGCCACTGTGCACTAGCCTAAGTGCACAGTGCCTGGCGCCAGCCCATCCAACCCACCTGGCCCATTTCTCCTTCTCTCTCCGTGCGTGTCGCCGCCGCTGTGGCCGAGCGCGCGCGCGCCGACCGCGCGCCGACACGCCGCCGCCCACCGACGATACAGGGCGCGGGAGGGGATAAGGACGAGCTCGTCCAACTCCCCTGACCACCCCGTTCACTCTCCCTTCTCCTCCTCCATCGCTCCACCCTTCCTTCCCCTTCAGATCCGCGCGAGGCCGAGCGACGTCGACGCCGCGCCTCTGTTCTGTCGCGGCCACCGGCGACACCGCGCTCGTCCACCGTGTCGGCCAGCTCCGCCGTCGCCTTCTTCATCTACTAGAGGCCTCAGGTGGAGCCGGAGGACCCCACACGCCGAGCCCCTTCGTCCGCATCTCCGACCAACGCCGTCGATCTTCGTCGTCTCCGGCGAGCTCGACTGCAGCTACTACACCCCCAAGGGCCACTGTGTGCCGCACTGTAAGCCACAGCTCCCCCTCTGCCCTTCGCGTAGTTCTAGCTAGCCGCCGCACCGTCGCCGCCATGACCGAGCTCTGCACGCCGCGGGTGAGCTCCGTCGCCGCGGCCACGACCGTCGTTGGCAGCGCCCAAGCCCAGAACTGTGCTCCTGGTGCTCCCAGGAGCACGTAGCACAGGCGCACGCGCCTCCTTGTGCCCCGCAGCCCCGTTTCCATCGAAGGCCGAACTCCGGCGCCGCTGTTGCTCAACGCCGGCGACGATTCCGGCTGATTCCGGCGAAGCCACCACCACCACCGCACGCGGCTCGCTCGTCTCGTTCGAACGAGACCCCGCGCGCGCAAATTGGTCGTCTGTAGCTGAAGTCCGACGAGGCCGGGGCCCTCCGCCGCGTTTTCTGTCACCGCCGGCGCGTCGGCGGTCGCCGCCGACGTGGCGAGGCCGGACCCCACCCCAGTGTGGCTGCCAGTGGGCACTGGGGGCCCCAGTTGACTGGGTTGACCCAGTCAACGTGCTGACTGGGCAACCCCAGTCGCTGACGTGTGGGCCCCCGCGGATAATTAACCTAATAACGTTTAATTAAATAAAAAATAATTAATTAGACTAATGACCCACTGACATGTGGGGTCCGCCTCCTAATTAACCCTGTGGATTAAGTTAATTCACTGTTAAGATAAACAGAGACTCACATGTGGGTCCCACATGTCAGGATTGACTCTGGTCAGCGCCTGTTGACCGCTGACATCATAGCGATGTCATGCTGACGTCATAATTCATTTTCTGCTAAAAAAATAAATTCCAGAAATTCAAATAAACTTTGAAAATTAATAACTTTTAAACCGTAGCTCGGATCGAAAAAGTTAAAACATGAAATTTGCTGAGAACGACGAGACGAGTGTGATCGTGCTGTCCGTTTCTTTGTCGGAACCCCCTACGTAGAAGAACTCGTATCTCCGGACCCGTATCCGGCAGATGAATAGTACACACACAATGGTTAGTAAATCCCAGATTAATTCTAAAAATAACTAAAATGTCTTAGACGCATATTTAGGCAACCCTGCACTGCATCATAGCATCACACGCACCGTATTGCATTTGTTTGCATTATGTTTAACTGTTTCTTCCCCCTCTTCTCTCTCGGTAGACCCCGACGTTGACGTAGCTCCCGAGACAGACGCAGCTCAGGAGTGCGACTACGTCCCCGACGACACCACAGGCGACCTTGCCCTTGCCACCGAGCAAACAGGCAAGCACCCCCATTTTGAACATGCCTATATCGCCTATTCTCTTCTCTCTTATGCTTGCATTAGAACTGCTACTGCTACTGTTTTCCTATATCTGCTGCATAGCCTGGTTATTGTAACCTGCCTTGCTACCTTTCTGGTTATCCTAGACTGATTAGTATAGGCTGGGTAGAGTCCCGACAGAGACCCCCACTTGATCAAGACTGCCCCGCTGGATGTGAGAAGACCCGATCATCGGGATTGAAGACTAGACCCTGGCACCGCACATCACTTCCCCCTTAGTTGCCGACACTACTGGGTTACCGTCAAGTCCCGAGGGTGATACCTCGTCAGCACTTCTGATGTTAACCTTGTAGGTTAGTTACTCGGTCGTGGTAAGCGAGGGTGATTCCTCCTACACCACCCCCGATAACAGCGTCGTCGTGCAACTTCTCAAGTGTGGACCTCGAGGGTGATTCCTCCTTCGTTCACCTTAACTTTAACATCAGGTGGAATTCCATCAAGGGTGATTCCTCAGGGCTCCCCTGGTGTCAGACACACAGATACTGTTGTTGATTTGACTTGCACCAAACCATGTTACTAAAGACGGGTCGGCCCTGAGGGGTACCCGCACGAGCTTAATGCGAAGTGATGTGGAGTCGGGTTGACCTGGATGGTGCCCGCGAGATAACACGAGGCGTGGCCGGGCATTCTTAGCCCTTGCCGCAAGTCCTCGAGACGGGGCGACGGGGTCACATCGATCGTGAGTCTCTGCTCGTTTCCGCATGCTCCAAATCTACTACGGTTTGGATATTTGATCCGAGGGGCCTCTGGCCCGATAGCACTAACCATCACGTGGGCATAGTATGGGCGTTCTGCGTCCTACACATCAGCCGAAGCTTGTTTGACGTCAGTATAGAGCGGCGCACGCCGAGTTGGACTGGTAACGCAACCGCGCTTGTATAAGGGGTTGCTAGGTCTGCTCTCGGTGGCCCCGAAACGTGCAGGAGTTCCCGGGGCGACGGCCCAAGACCCCTGGGGGCATAGGTTAGTCCGGCGTGCTGACCTCTCTTATAAGCCTAGGTCGGGTTGCGGCGTGTTGCTTAGCCGAGGCCGGGCATGACCCAGAAAAGTGTGTCTGGCCGGAGTTAAGCGAGCGTGGTGGGTAAGTTGGTGCACCCCTGCAGGGAAGAAACTTCTATCGATAGCCTGTCCGATGGTAACGGACACTCGGAGTTGTATCCCGATCGGTACAACTAGAACATAACATGTGATGAGAACTGGATAGTACGGCTCTGGGATTGTTTCTCGCAGGGAGTCGAGAAAGGATCTCAGGTCGAGGTTGATGATACTACTACTACTACTTTACATTATGTTCATCTGTTCTCTTCTATTGCTGCAAGTCTGCCGAAGATTGTTGAAGATGATAGTCTTCGTCAGGACTAGGCTTTCCCCCTCTGTTCTGGCATTTCTGCAGCCCAGTCCACATGTACAGCCATTCCTTTGACAATGTTGCATATGTAGTGTAGATCCTTGCTTGCTGAGTACTTCGGATGAGTACTCACGTTTGCTTTACTTTCTTTTTCCCCCATATCCAATTGATGCCACCAGACGACGGAGCCCCTGAGCCAGATGCCCCAGCCGACGACTAGTACTACTACCCGCCTGGCGAGTACTACTACTACGAGGAGCCGTTTGACGACCAGGAGTAGGATCGGAGGGTCCAGGGCAGGAGGCCTACGCCTTTCGATCGTAGTATTTTATTTTACCCCGCCTTTGTGAAGGCTTATCTCTCTCTCTCTCTGTAATATATCTGTACTCAGATATCTGATGCTTTCGCTGACGCTTGTATGCCATCGAGTTATGTATTCGAGCCCTCGAGGCCCTGGCTTGTAATATTAAGCTTCTATGACTTTATTTATGTTTTAGAGTTGTCTTGTGATATCTTCAAGTGAGTCCTTAGGCTTGATCGTGCGCATTTGCGTGTATGTGACGACCCCGGCTTAATCGTGCACAAACCATACACGCAAATGCACACGATCAAGCCTGAGGACTCACTTGAAGATATCACAACACAACTCTAAAACATAAATAAAGTCATACAAGCTTAATATTACAAGCCAGGGCCTCAAGGGCTCAAATACATAGCTCGATGGCATACAAGCGTCAGCGGAAGCATCAGATATCTGAGTATACATATATTACAGAGAGAGAGAGAGAGAGATAAGCCTTCACAGAGGCGGGCTAAAATAAAATACTACGATCGAAAGGCGTAGGCCTCCTGCCCTGGACCCTCCGATCCTACTCCTGGTCGTCAAACGGCTCCTCGTAGTAGTAGTACTCGCCAGGCGGGTAGTAGTACTGGTCATCGGCTGGGGCATCTGGCTCAGGGGCTAAATCGTCTGGTGGCATCAATTCGATATGGGGGAAAAAGAAAGTAAAGCAAACGTGAGTACTCATCCGAAGTACTCAGCAACTAAGGATCTACACTACATATGCAACATTGTCAAAGGAATGTCTGTATATGTGGACTGGGCTGCAGAAATGCCAGAACAGAGGGGGAAAGCCTAGTCCTGACGAAGACTAGCATCTTCAACAATCTTCGACAGACTTTTAGCAATAGAAGAGAACAGATGAACATAATGTAAAGTAGTAGTAGTAGTATCATCAACCTCGACCTGAGATCCTTTCTTGACTCCCTTCGACAAAGCAATCCCAGAGCCGTACTATCCTGTTCTCATCACATGTTATGTTCTAGTTGTACCGATCGGGATACAACTCCGAGTGTCCGTTACCGTAGGACAGGCTATCGATAGAAGTTTCTTCCCTGCAGGGGTGCACCAACTTACCCACCACGCTCGCTTAACTCCGGCCGGACACACTTTTCTGGGTCATGCCCGGCCTCGGCTAAGCAACACGCCGCAACCTGACCTAGGCTTATAAGAGAGGTCAGCACGCCGGACTAACCTATGCCCCCAGGGGTCTTGGGCCATCGCCCCGGGAACTCCTGCACGTTATGGGGCCACCGAGAGCAGACCTAGCAACCCCTTATACAAGCGCGGTTGTGTTACCAGTCCAACTCGGCGTGCGCCGCTACATACTGATGTCAAACAAGCTTCGGCTGATGTATACGACGCAGAACACCCATACTATGCCCACGTGATGGTTAGTGCTATCGGGCCAGAGGCCCCTCGGATCAAATATCCAAACCGTAGTGGATTAGGAGCGCGCGGAAACGAGCAGAGACTCACGATCGATGTGACCCCGTCGCCCCGTCTCGAGGACTTGCGGAAAGGGCTAAGAATGCCCGGCCACGCCTCGTGTTATCTCGCGGGCACCATCCCGGTCAACTCGACTCCACATCACTTCGCATTAAGCTCGCGCGGGTACCCCTCAGGGCCGACCCGTCTTTAGTAACATGGTTTGGTGCAAGTCAAATCAACAACAGTATCTGTGTGTCTGACACCAGGGGAGCCCTGAGGAATCACCCTCGATGGAATCCCACCTGATGTTAAAGTCAAGGTGAACGAAGGAGGAATCACCCTCGAGGTCCACACTTGAGAAGTTGCACAACGACGCTATTATCGGGGTGGTGTAGGAGGAATCACCCTCGCTTACCACGACCGAGTAACTAACCTACAAGGTTAACATCAGAAGTGCTAATGAGGTATCACCCTTGGCACTTGACGGTAACCCAGTAGTGTCGGCAACTAAGGGGGAAGTGATGTGCGGTGCCAGGGTCTAGTCTTCAATCCCGATGATCGGGTCTTCTGACATCCAGCGGGGCAGTCGGGATCAAGTGGGGGTCTCTGTCGGGACTCTACCCAGCCTATACTAATCAGTCTAGGATAACCAGAAAGGTAGCAAGGTAGGTTACAATAATCAGGCTATGCAGCAGATATAGGAAAACAGTAGCAGTAGCAGTTCTAATGCAAGCATAAGAGAGAAGAGAATAGGCGATATAGGCATGTTCAAAATGGGGGTGCTTGCCTGTTTGCTCGGGGGAAAGGGCAAGGTCGCCTGTGGTGTCGTCGGGGACGTAGTCGTACTCCTGAGCTGCGTCTGTCTCGGGAGCTACGTCAACGTCGGGGTCTACCGAGAGAGAAGAGGGGGAAGAAACAGGTAAACGTAATGCAAACAAATACAATACGGTGCATGTGATGCTCTGATGCAGTGCAGGGTTGCCTAAATATGCGTCTAAGACATTTTAGTTATTTTTAGAATTAATCTGGGATTTATTAACCGGTGTTTGTGTACTATTCATCTACCGGATACGGGTCCGGAGTTACGAGTTCTTCTATGTAGGGGGTTCCGACAAAGAAACGGACGGCACGATCAAACTCGTCTCGTCGTTCTAAGAAACTTTCATGTTTTAACTTTTTCGATCCGAGCTATGGTTTAAAAGTTATTAATTTTCAAAGTTTATTTGAATTTCTGGAATTTATTTATTTAGCAGAAAATGAATTATGACATCAGCATGATGTCGTTGTGATGTCAGCGGTCAACAGGCGCTGACCAGAGTCAATCCTGACATGTGGGACCCACATGTCAGTCTCTGTTTATCTTAACAGTGAATTAACTTAATCCACAGGGTTAATTAGTGGGCGGACCCCACATGTCAGTGGGTCATTAGTCTAATTAATTATTTTTTATTTAATTAAACATTATTAGGTTAATTATCCGCGGGGGCCCACAAGTCAGCGACTGGGGTTGCCCAGTCAGCATGTTGACTGGGTCAACCCAGTCAACTGGGGCCCCCAGGGCCCACTGGCAGCCACACTGAGGTGGGGCCCGGCCTCGTCACATCGGCGGCGTCGGCGGCGACAGAAAGCGCGGTGGAGGGCCTCGGCCTCGTCGGACTTCGCCTACAGACGGCCATTTGGCACGCGCGGGGTCTCGTTCGAACGAGACGAGCGAGCCGCGTGCGGTGGTGGTGGTGGCTTCGCCGGAATCAGCCGGAATCATCGCCGGCGTTGAGCAACAGCGGCGCCGGAGTTCGGCCTTCGATGGAAACGGGGCTGCGGGGCACAAGGAGGCGCGTGTGCTACGTGCTCCTGGGAGCACCAAGAGCACGGTTCTGGGCTTGGGCGCTGCCAACGACGGTCGTGGCCGCGGCGACGGAGCTCTCCCGTGGCGTGCAGAGCTCGGTCATGGCGGCGACGGTGCGGCGGCTAGCTAGAACTACGCGAAGGGCAGAGGGGGAGCTGTGGCTTACGGTGCGGCACACGGTGGCCCTCGGGGGTGTAGTAGCTGCAGTCGAGCTCGCTGGAGACGACGAAGATCGACGGCATTGGTCGGAGATGCGGATGAAGGGGCTCGGCATGTGGGGTCCTCCGGCTCCACCTGAGGCCTCCAGTAGATGAAGAAGGCGACGGCGGAGCTGGCCGACACTGTGGACGAGCGCGGGGTCACCGGTGGCCGCTACAGAACAGAGGCGCGGCGTCGACGGTGCTCGGCCTCGCGCGGATCTGAAGGGGAAGGAAGGGCGGAGCTATGGAGGAGGAGAGGGGAGAGTGAACGGGGTGGTCAGGGGAGTTGGACGAGCTCGTCCTTATCCCCTCCCGCGCCCTGTATCATCGGTAGGCGGCGGCGCGTCGGCACGCGGTCGGCGCGCGCGCGCTCGGCCACAGCGGCGGCGACACGCACGATGAGAGAAGGAGAAATGGGCCAGGTGGGCTGGATGGGCTGGCGCCAGGCACTGTGCACTTAGGCTAGTGCACAGTGGCCTTTACTTATTCTTTTCCTTTTCTGTTCTCTTTTCTTTATTTCATTTCCTGTTTCGAAATAGTTAGCACACTTTTGCACTTTTGCAAAATATGAGAGTTGACCCAAATATTGCATTGCACTATTATCTTTCACCAAAAATTGGTTCGGACAGATTTAGAATTCATTTGTATTAGAAATGGTTTTAAATGGATTTAAATATCCTGTTTTGGTGCTGTTATAACTTGTTTAAGTAACTTATCTAACTCCAAATATTTTGATGATGGTTTTTCAAATGTTCCTGGATTATTTGCCATTTAATGAACATTTTTCCAACAGTGTTTGGTCAACTTCATATTTCACTTTTGAATTGGAGTTGATTTTCAAAATGGAGTTGATATGCTTCGATTAACCACTTTGTTTAAGCACTGCAAATGATATGACTTGGCATTATTAGCAGCTGATCACAGTGGCAATTACATAGGGGTGTTACAAGTTCTCCTCCTCTAAAAGAAATTCTCGTCCCGAGAATTTAGGAGGTAGAAGGAAAGAGTCTGGGATATTCTTCCCGAAGATGATCCTCGCGTTCCCAAGTGGCTTCATCTTCAGTGTGATTCGACCACTGCACTTTCAGGAACCTGGTCGTCTTCTGACGAGTTCGACGTTCAGCTTCATCGAGGATGCGGATCGTATGCTCCTTATAGGAAAGATCATCTTGTAGCTCGAGCATTTCATGATCTACTGCACGGTGCGGAGATTCCTTGAAGCACTTACGGAGTTGCGACACGTGGAAGACATCATGAATATGGGAGAATTGCGGTGGCAACTCCAATTTATAAGCCACCTGTCCACGTCTAGCCACGATACGGAAAGGACCATTATAGCGACGAGCTAGCTTGCCCTTGATTCCGAAATGACGGGTGCCCTTCATTGGAGTGACACGAAGATAAGCTTGATCACCAGGTTGATAGATCACACCCCATCGCTTGCGATCACAATTACTCTTATGACGGTCTTGAGCTGCTTTGAGATTCTCCCGGACAATTTAGACTTGTTCTTCGGCATGTTGAATAATGTCCGGTCCAACAAGAGGTCGTTCCTCAGTTTCTGACCAATTCAGAGGGGTTCGACATTTACGACCATAAAGAACCTCAAAGGGGGCCATTTTCAAGCATACGGGAGAGATTCCTCCCATTTCTTACCGAAGGATATAACACAAGCTCGAAGCATATCTTCAAGCACTTGATTAACGCGCTCAACTTGACCTTGGGATTGGGGAATATAAGCTGAACTCCAGGTAATATGAGTTCCCATTGCTTTTTGGAAACTTTTCCAGAAATGGCCAGTGAAAATGCTCCCACGGTCTGAACTGATTTCTTTGAGAATACCATGGAGTGAAACAATTCTGGAGATATATAGCTCTGCTAACTGACTAGCAATAATAGTCTCCTTAACTGGCAGAAAGTGTGCAACCTTGGAGAATTGATCGACGATGACAAGAATAGCATCATGACCTTTCTGAGACTTGGGAAGACCAGTAATGAAATCCATCTGCACTTTAACCCACTTCCATAGAGGAATAGGGAGCAGTTGCAGAATTCCAGCAGGTTTCTGATGTTCTGCCTTCACGCGACGACATACGTCACATTCGGCAACGTATCGAGCAACGTCCTGCTTCATTCTAGACCACCAGTACCTTTGACAAAGATCTCGATACATCTTGGTACTACCCGGATGGATAGATAGCGGTGTATCATGGGCCTCCTTCATGACTTTGTGTGTCATCAGCTCGAAGCGAGGTACTACAATGCGGTCTCGGAAGTACAAGGTTCCATCTTCAGCAATCGAGAAATCCCTGTATTTTTGAAGGTGAAGGTCTTTCTTCATTAGACCAATTTCAGCATCTTTAGCCTGCGCAATCTTGACAACTTTCTCAAGATCTGGTTGTGTCACAAGGTTATTAAGAGAACCTTGCGGAATGATACAAAGGTTCACCTTGCGCAGTTCTTCATATAGCTGGGGTTGAGCTTGTTTAACCATGAGGTTGTTGCAATAAGACTTGCGGCTCAAGGCATCAGCCATCACATTAGCTTTGCCAGGAGTGTAGGAAATACCACAGTCATAATTGGTGATTTTTTCCAACCAACGCTGCTGACGAAAATTAAGTTCCGGTTGAGTGAATAAGTACTTCAAGATCTGATGATCGGCGTAAATCTCACACCGATTACCAAGGAGGTAATGACGCCACTGCTTCAAAGCATAAATAACAGCAGCAAGTTCAAGGTCATGCACTGGGTAATTCTCTTCATGTGGACGCAGTTGTCGCGAAGCATAAGCAATTACTCTTCGCTCTTGCATTAGGACGCAACCTAGTCCTTGGCGAGAGGCGTCGCAGAAGATCACAAAATCTTTGCGAGAGTCTGGAGGAGCAAGGACTGGAGCAGATGTCAGCTTGTCTTTAAGGGTCTGGAAGCTTTCCTGACATTTGTCTGTCCACTCAAACTTAACGCCTTTGTGGAGCAGATTAGTCAGGGGCTTGGCAATCTTGGAGAAATTCTCGATGAAACGGCGACAATAACTTGCAAGCCCGAGAAAACTTCTGACTTGCTTAACATTCTTCGGAGGGGTCCAGTCAAGAATAGCCTGAACTCGCTCCAGGTTAACTGTGATACCATCCTTGGAGATGACATGCCCAAGGTAAGTTACCTCAGAAAGCCAGAATTCGCACTTAGAGTACTTGGCATATAACTTGTGCTCTCGTAGTCTCTCCAGAACAAGACGAAGGTGCTCAGCATGTTCTTCTTTGTTATTCAAATAAACCAGAATATCATCCAGATGTACCACGACGAATTTGTCGAGGTAATCCATGAATATGTAATTCATTAAGCGGGAGAAGGTAGGTGGAGCGTTTGTCAAGCCAAACGACAGGACGGTGTACTCGTAAGAGCCATAACGAGTAACGAATGCAGTCTTCGGAATATCCTCTTCACGGACACGGATCTAGTGATAACCCAACCTCAAGTCGAGTTTAGAAAACACCGAAGATCCTGTGAGTTGATCATATAAATCATTGATCCGGGGAAGCGGATATTTGTTCTGGATAGTTGCCTGGTTGATAGGTCGGTAATCTTGCACCAAACGGTTAGTTCCATCCTTCTTCTTAACGAAGAGAGAAGGCGCTCCCCAGGCGGAGGAACTAGGGCGAATGAAACCCTTCCTTAAGGATTTATCAATTTCTTCCTTGAGCTCGATAAGATGGTGCGGAGGCATCTTGTAAGGACGCTTCGCAATAGGAATGGTGCCAGGCTTCAAGTCGATGATGAACTCGACAGCTCTAGCAGGGGGTATTCCTGGAAGTTCTTCTGGAAAAACATCCGGGAAGTCACAGACCACTGGGATCTTTTCGATCCCATCAAGCGGAGAAGCGTTCAACGCATTCAAGGCATAGATTTGAGCCTCAGCGTTCTGAGTGATATGAGCATGGTAATTCACTATCTCATTCGAGGGGTGCAAGAGATGAACAACTTTGGTGGCGCAATTGATTGAGGTGTAATGGGCCTTCAACCAATCCATTCCCAGAATAAGGTCAATCTTGGACGATTTCAGAATAATGGGAGACGCACTGAACTCCAACCCTTCGATTTCAACGGGAACATTATAGCTAACCGCAGAGGTTCGGCAACCACCCGCGGGAGTATGTACCAATAAGGGTGTGTTCATGTATTCGCATTTAATGTCATGCATCCATGCAAAATGTTCTGACATGAAGGAATGCGATGCTCCTGAATCAAATAAAACAGAAGCTGGTACTGAATTAACGAGAAGTGTACCCATCACAGTATCTGGTTGATCTGGAGCTTCGGACATGTTGACGTGGTAGTACTGCCCACGACCATAAGAAGGTCTGGCATTATTGTTGCGCTATTGAGGAATACCACGGCCAATACCACGGCCAGCAGAAGGAAGAGCCAGTTGATTCTGATTCTGAGAACAGTCTCTAGCACGGATCGAAAAAGTTAAAACATGAAAGTTGCTCAGAACGATGAGACGAGTCTGATCGTGCCGTCCGTTTCTTTGTCGGAACCCCCTACATAGCAGAACTCGTAACTCCGAACCCGTATCCGGTAGATGAATAGTGCACACACACCGGTTAATAAATCCTAGATTAATTCTAAAAATAACTAAAATGTCTTAGACGCATATTTAGGCAACCCTGCACTGCATCATAGCATCACATGCACCGTATTGCATTTGTTTGCATTATGTTTACCTGTTTCTTCCCCCTCCTTCTCTCGGTAGACCCCGACGTTGACGTAGCTCCCGAGGCAGACACAGCTCAGGAGTACGACTATGTCCCCGACGACACCACAGGTGACCTTGCCCTTGTCCCCGAGCAAACAGGCAAGCACCCCCATTTTGAGCATGCCTATATCGCCTATTCTCTTCTCTCTTATGCTTGCATTAGAACTGCTACTGCTACTGTTTTCCTATATCTGCTGCATAGCCTGATTATTGTAACCTGCCTTACTACCTTTCTGGTTATCCTAGACTGATTAGTATAGGCTGGGTAGAGTCCCGACAGAGACCCCCACTTGATCACGACTGCCCGGTGGATGTCAGAAGACCCGCTCATCGGGATTGAAGACTAGACCCTGGCACCGCACATCACTTCCCCCTTTAGTTGCCGACACTGCTGGGTTACTGTCGAGTGCCGAGGGTGATACCTTGTCAGCACTTCTGATGTTAACCTTGTAGGTTAGTTAATCGGTCGTGGTAAGCGAGGGTGATTCCTCCTACATCACCCCCGATAACGACATCATCGCGCAACACTTCAAGTGTGGACCTCCTCAAGGGCTCGAATACATAGCTCGATGGCATACAAGCGTCAGCGGAAGCATCAGATATCTGAGTACAGATATATTATAGAGAGAGAGAGAGAGATAAGCCTTCACAGAGGCGGGGTAAAATAAAATACTACGATCAAAAGGCGTAGGCCTCCTGCCCTGGACCCTCCGATCCTACTCGTGGTCGTCAAACGGCTCCTCGTAGTAGTAGTACTCGCCAGGCGGGTAGTAGTACTGGTCGTTGGCTGGGGCATCTGGCTCAGGGGCTCCGTCGTCTGGTGGCATCAATTGGATATGGGGGAAAAAGAAAGTAAAGCAAATGTGAGTACTCATCCGAAGTACTCAGCAAGCAAGGATCTACACTACATATGCAACATTGTCAAAGGAATGGCTGTATATGTGGACTGGGCTGCAGAAATGCCAGAACAAAGGGGGAAAGCCTAGTCCTGTTGAAGACTAGCATCTTCAACAATCTTCGACAGACTTGCAGCAATAGAAGAGAACACATGAACATAATGTAAAGTAGTAGTAGTAGTAGTATCATCAACCTCGACCTGAGATCCTTTCTCGACTCCCTGCGAGAAAGCAATCCCAGAGCCGTACTATACAGTTCTCATCACATGTTATGTTCTAGTTGTACCGATCTGGATACAACTCCGAGTGTCCTTTACCGTAGGACAGGCTATCGATAGAAGTTTCTTCCCTGCAGGGGTGCACCAACTTACCCACCACGCTCGCTTAACTCCGGCCGGACACACTTTACTGGGTCATGCCCGGCCTCGGCTAAGCAACACGCTCCAACCCGACCTAGGCTTATAAGAGAGGTCAGCACGCCGGACTAAACCTATGCCCCCAGGGATCTTGGGCCATCGCCCAGGGAACTCCTGTACATTACGGGGCCACCGAGAGTAGACCTAGCAACCCCTTATACAAGCGCGGTTGCGTTACTAGTCCAACTCGGCGTGCGCCGCTCCATACTGACGTCAAACAAGCTTTGGCTGATGTATACGACGCAGAACGCCCATACTATGCCCGCGTGATGGTTAGTGCTATCGGGCCAGAGGCCCCTCGGATCAAATATCCAAACCGTAGTGGATTAGGAGCGCGCGGAAACGAGCAGAGACTCACGATCGATGTGACCCCGTCGCCCCGTCTCGAGGACTTGCGGCAAGGGCTAAGAGTGCTCGGCCACGCCTCGTGTTATCTCGCGGGCACCATCCAGGTCAACCCGACTCCACATCACTTCGCATTAAGCTCACGCGGGTACCCGTCAGGGCCAACCCGTCTTTAGTAACATGGTTTGGTGCAAGTCAAATCAACAACAATATATGTGTGTCTGACACCAGGGGAGCCCTGAGGAATCACCCTCGATGGAATCCCACCTGATGTTAAAGTCAAGGTGAACGAAGGAGGAATCACCCTCGAGGTCCACACTTGAGAAGTTGCACGACGACGCTGTTATCGGGGGTGGTGTAGGAGGAATCACCCTCGCTTACCACGACCGAGTAACTAACCTACAAGGTTAACATCAAAAGTGCTGACGAGGTATCACCCTCGGCACTTGACGGTAACCTAGTAGTGTCGGCAACTAAGGGGGAAGTGATGTGCGGTGCCAGGGTCTAGTCTTGAATCCCGATGATCGGGTCTTCTGACATCCAGCGGGGCAGTCGGGATCAAGTGGGGGTCTCTGTTGGGACTCTACCCAGCCTATACTAATCAGTCTAGGATAACCAGAAAGGTAGCAAAGCAGGTTACAATAATCAGGCTATGCAGCAGATATAGGAAAACAGTAGCAGTAGCAGTTCTAATGCAAGCATAAGAGAGAAGAGAATAGGCGATATAGGCATGTTCAAAATGGGGGTGCTTGCCTGTTTGCTCGGGGGCAAGGGCAAGGTCGCCTGTGGTGTCATTGGGGACGTAGTCGTACTCCTGAGCTGCGTCTGTCTCAAGAGCTACGTCAATGTCGGGGTCTACCAAGAGAGAAGAGGGGGAAGAAACAGGTAAACATAATGCAAACAAATGCAATACGGTGCCCACAGGTCCCAGGATCGAAACCTGGCTCTGGTACCAACCTGTGACGACCCCGGCTTAATCGTGCACTAACCATACAGGCAAATGCGCACGATCAAGCCTAAGGACTCACTTGAAGATATCACAACACAACTCTAAAACATAAATAAACTCATACAAGCTTAATATTACAAGCCAGGGCCTCGAGGGCTCGAATACATAGCTCGATGGCATACAAGCGTCAGCAGAAGCATCAGATATCTGAGTACAGATATATTACAGAGAGAGAGAGAGAGAGATAAGCCTTCACAGAGGCGGGGTAAAATAAAATACTACGATCGAAAGGCGTAGGCCTCCTGCCCTGGACCCTCCGATCCTACTCCTGGTCGTCAAACGGCTCCTCGTAGTAGTAGTACTCGCCTGGCGGGTAGTAGTACTGGTCGTCGGCTGGGGCATCTGGCTCAGGGGCTCCATCGTCTGGTGGCATCAAATGGAATATGGGGAAAAAAGAAAGTAAAGCAAACGTGAGTACTCATCTGAAGTACTCAGCAAGCAAGGATCTACACTACATATTCAACATTGTCAAAGGAATGGCTGTATATGTGGACTGGGCTGCAGAAATGCCAGAATAGAGGGGGAAGCCTAGTCCTATCGAAGACTAGCATCTTCAACAATCTTCGACAGTCTTGCAGCAATAGAGGAGAACAGATGAACATATTGTAAATTAGTAGTAGTATCATCAACCTCGACCTGAGATCCTTTCTCGACTCCCTGCGAGAAAGCAATCCCAGAGCCGTACTATCCAGTTCTCATATCAAGTTCTAGTTGTACCGATCGGGATACAACTCCGAGTGTCCGTTACCGTAGGACAGGCTATCGATAGAAGTTTCTTCCCTGCAGGGGTGCACCAACTTACCCACCACGCTCGCTTAACTCCGGCCGGACACACTTTTCTGGGTCATGCCCGGCCTCGGCTAAGCAACAGGCCGCAACCCGACCTAGGCTTATAAGAGAGGTCAGCACGCCGGACTAACCTATGCCCCCAGGGGTCTTGGGCCATCGCCCCAGGAACTCCTGCACGTTACGGGGCCACCGAGAGCAGACCTAGCAACCCCTTATACAAGCACGGTTGTGTTACCAGTCCAACTCGGCGTCCGCCGCTCCATACTGACATCAAACAAGCTTCGGCTGATGTATACGACGCAGATCGCCCATACTATGCCCACGTGATGGTTAGTGCTATCGGGCCAGAGGCCCCTCGGATCAAATATCCAAACCATAGTGGATTAGGAGCGCGCGGAAACGAGCAGAGACTCATGATCGATGTGACCCCGTCGCCCCATCTCGAGGACTTGCGGCAAGGGCTAAGAATGCCCGGCCACGCCTCGTGTTATCTCGGGGGCACCATCCAAGTCAACCCGACTCCACATCACTTCGCATTAAGCTCGCGCGGGTACCCCTCAGGGCCGACCCGTCTTTAGTAACATGGTTTGGTGCAAGTCAAATCAACAACAGTATCTGTGTGTCTGACACCAGGGGAGCCCTGAGGAATCACCCTCGATGGAATCCCACCTGATGTTAAAGTCAAGGTGAACGAAGGAGGAATCACCCTCGAGGTCCACACTTGAGAAGTTGCACGACGATGCTGTTATCGGGGGTGGTGTAGGAGGAATCACCCTCGCTTACCACGACCGAGTAACTAACCTACAAGGTTAACATCAGAAGTGCTGACGAGGTATCACCCTCGGCACTTGACGGTAACCCAGTAGTGTCGGCAACTAAGGGGGAAGTGATGTGCGGTGCCAGGGTCTAGTCTTCAATCCCGATGATCGGGTCTTCTGACATCCAGCGGGGCAGTCGGGATCAAGTGGGGGTCTCTGTCGGGACTCTACCCAGCCTATACTAATCAGTCTAGGATAACCAGAAAGGTAGCAAGGCAGGTTACAATAATCAGTCTATGCAGCAGACATAGGAAAACAGTAGCAGTAGCATTTCTAATGCAAGCATAAGAGAGAAGAGAATAGGCGATATAGGCATGCTCAAAATGGGGGTGCTTGCCTATTTGCTCGGGGGCAAGGGCAAGGTCGCATGTGGTGTCGTCGGGGACGTAGTCGTACTCCTGAGCTGCGTCTGCCTCGGGAGCTACGTCAACGTCGGGGTCTACCGAGAGAAGGAGGGGGAAGAAACAGGTAAACATAATGCAAACAAATGCAATACGGTGCGTGTGATGCTATGATGCAGTGCAGGGTTGCCTAAATATGCGTCTAAGACATTTTAGTTATTTTTAGAATTAATCTGGGATTTATTAACCGGTGTGTGTGCACTATTCATCTGCCGGATACGGGTCCGGAGTTACGAGTTCTTCTACGTAGGGGGTTCCGACAAAGAAACGGAAGGCACGATCAGACTCGTCTCGTCGTTCAGAGCAACTTTCATGTTTTTACTTTTTTGATCCAAGCTACGGTTTAAAAGTTATTAATTTTCAAAGTTTATTTGAATTTCTGGAATTTATTTATTTAGTAGAAAATGAATTACGATGTCAGCATGATGTCACTGTGACGTCAGCGGTCAACAGGCGCTGACCAGAGTCAATCCTGACATGTGGGGCCCACATGTCAGTCTCTGTTTATCTTAACAGCGAATTAAATTAATCCACAGGGTTAATTCGGGGTGTGGGCCCCATCTGTCAGCGAGAGATTAGTTTAATTAACTTATTTAATATTTTCTTTTTCTTTTAAATCTTTTAACTAACGCGGGGCCCACATGTCAGCCTCACTGGATTGCCCAGTCAGCAGTTGACTGGGTCAACCCTGTCAACTAGGGCCCCCAGGGCCCACTGGCAGCCACAATGGGGTGGGGCCCAGCCTCGCCACGTCGGCGGCGACCGCCGATGCGCCGGCGGCGACAGAAAACGCGGCGGAGGGCCTCGGCCTCGTCGGACTTCGCCTACAGACGGCCATTTGGCGCGCGCTGGGTCTCGTTTGAACGAGACGAGCGAGCCGCGTGCGGTGGTGGTGGTGGCTTCGCCGGAATCAGCCAGAATCGTCGCCGGCGTTGAGCAACAGCGGCGCCGGAGTTCGGCCTTCGATGGAAACGGGGCTGCGGGGCACAAGGAGGCGCGTGCGGGTGTGCTACGTGCTCCTGGGAGCACCAGGAGCACGGTTCTGGGCTCGGGCGCGGCAACGGAGCTCACCCGCGGCGTGCAGAGCTCGGTCATGGTGGCGTCGGTGCAGTGGATAGCTAGAACTACGCGAAGGGCAGAGGGCGAGCTGTGGCTTACAGTGCAGCACACGGTGGCCCTCGGGGGTTTAGTAGCTGCAGTCGAGCTCGCCGGAGATGACGAAGATCGACGGCGTTGGTCGGAGATGCGGACGAAGGGGCTCGGCGTTGTGGGGTCCTCCGGCTCCACCTGAGGCCTCCAGTAGATGAAGAAGGCGACGGCGGAGCTGACCGACACGGTGGACCAGCGCGGGGTCGCCGGTGGCCGCGACAGAACAGAGGCGCGGCGTCGACGGCGCTCGGCCTCGCGCGGATCTGAAGGGGAAGGAAGGGCGGAGCGATGGAGGAGGAGAGGGGAGAGTGAACGGGGTGGTCAGGGGAGTTGGACGAGCTCATCCTTATCCCCTCCTGCGCCCTGTATCGTCGGTGGGCAGCGGCGTGTCGGCGCGCGGTCGGCGCATGCGCGCTCGGCCACAGCGGCGGCGACACGCACGGAGAGAGAACGAGAAATGGGCCAGGTGGGCTGGATGGGCTGGCGCCAGGCACTGTGCACTTAGGCTAGTGCACAGTGGCCTTTACTTATTCTTTTCCTTTTGTGTTCTCTTTTCTTTATTTCATTTCTGTTTTGTAATAGTTAGAGCACACTTTTGTATTTTTGCAAAATATGAGAGTTGACCCAAATATTGCATTGCATTATTATCTTTCACCAAAAATTGGTTTGGACAGATTTGGAATTCATTTGTATTTGAAATGATTTAAAATGGATTTAAATATCCTGTTTTGGTGCTATTTCATCTTGTTAGAGTCACTTATCTAACTCCAACTTTATTGATGATGATTTTACAAATGTTCCTGGATTATTTGCCATTTAATGAACATTTTTCCAACAGTGTTTGATCAACTTCATATTTCACTTTTGAATTGGAGTTGATTTTCAAAATGGAGTTGATATGCTTTGATTAACCACTTTGTTTAAGCACTGCAAATGATATGACTTGGCATTATTAGCAGCTGATCACAGTGGCAATTACATAGGGGTGTTACAGGTGGTCTGGGGAACTCTTTGGAAGATCATGTTTTGATCGTCCTGTTCTCAAACACTCTAAAGTGCGAGGACTTAAAGGGAGGGATCGATTCTTGTGAGTAAAGTGCATAACACTCTGTAGAGTTAAAACCTAATCGATTAGCCATGTCCCCGGTTATGAACAATTTGAGCCTCTGGACTTGGATCTATCTCTGAACTCTCAACACTAGACTGATAATTAATTGCGGGTAACTTATGATACTTATGGGCTATGAGACATCGGTTGGCGGAACCATGTCATAGCAGAAAACTCCGTAGTTAAGACTCCTGAGTAATCCTTTGTTGTAGGGAAAATAAAGCCAGCTTTTATGCAAAAACTCAGACATAGAGCCTCAAAGCCATATTGTATATAGTATAGTTTTACCATCTACTTTCTTATTGTGATCTTGCTGGTACATTCAATGTCCTGACCTACACGGCTGCAATGTATTATGTTGCAGGAATTCTACGTTGAGTAAGAGTTATGTTATAGGGTTACGGTCTACACTCAACTTGCCGATGGCGTTGATGGGACTCCACACCCGTTTGATTGTTTCCGCTGAGACTTATGAGGTATATATCAGTTTTACATTAATTATACATGTGATTGCACTTTGATATATACATTGATGTACTGTGTGTGCCAACATACTGATCCAGGGATGGCACAGATACACAAAGGCTTGACCGTTTGTGGTCGGGTCGCTACACTAACCCATCATCTGAGGAAACCACTACCATAATTGATGAAAATGCTAGGATTAAGAATTTGCTTGAGACAAGAGTGTTTAAGAGTCTCAAAGGGCATCAAACCCTTTGTGATGTTCTTAAGAAATCAATCCTGCATAAGAATCCTAGGAAGGAATGGGAAGGTTTCATGGGAAACATCAATGCTGATGGTACCTATTAGACTCCTGAGCAATATCAATAAACCTGATGGGTGCTTGCTAAGGAAAAACCCCATGATCCATTATTCTCTCTGGTTATGATTGCAATACTTCATTTGCAACTAATGAGTCATTTGACTCTAACTATAAGCTATTTAAAAATCAGTGTCGAGAAGTATTTACTCATTATATTAGTGCTAGCTACTGGAATAGACCTCCATAGAAGAAAATCTGGGTACTTAAGACCCATATTGATAAGCTCCCTGTGAATGTTTCTCTAACCATGCAGGGAAATAAATCTGTAACGAGGAAGAATTCCTCGCCGGTTCAAAAGGGAAATTCCTTGAAGGCTTCCAAAGATTCGACCTTATTTGAATATAAGCATTATTCGTTGAACCATTATGTTCATAAAACTTCATAGAATTTCTCTACTTATAAATTTGATTACTCTAACCCCTCTCCGAGGAGAAACTCTAATGCTCCTCGAGCAAAGTCCTCTAATGTTTTGCATACAGCTCAATCTTATCGGTCGCCCATCAAGATGTGGGTGGTTAAAAAGAACTAATGTTTCTGCAGGACTATTTCTCCGGGTGAGCTGAATGGATATTGGATAGTGGATGTACCAATCAGATGACTGGAGACAAGAGTTTATTCGGTGATCCTAAATTGACAACTTCCTCACAAAAGTACGTCACTTTTGTTGACACCAACAAAGGAAAGGTAATCGGGTCAGGTAAAATTGCTATCTCAAAGGACAAGAATATTGAGAATGTTATGCTTGTTAAGTCTCTTGGATTCAATCTCATGTCTATTGCAAAGCTATGTGATTTTGGCATGATGGTATTATTCTCTAAAACTAGAAGTGCGGTTTTCATGGAAACTGATAAAACCTTTGTCTTTGAGGGAAAAAGAAAATGTGATTTATATATTGTGGATTTCTCTAAGGGTCCCTCAGTTGCCACTGATAAACCACAAGTATAGGGGATCGCAACAGTTTTCGAGGGTAGAGTATTCAACCCAAATTTATTGATTCGACACAAGGGGAGCCAAAGAATATTTGCAAGTATTAGCAGCTGAGTTGTCAATTCAACCACATCTGGAGATTATTATCTGTAGCAAAGTGATCAGTAGTAAAGTAGTATGATAGTTTTGATAGTAGTAGTAGCAGCAATAGTAATGGTAACAGTGCTAGCAGTGATTTTGTAGCAAGTGCAATAGTAATAACAGCAGTAGTAACTTAGCAGAAACAATATGTAGGAAAATCGTAGGCATTGGATCGGCAATTTGTTGGATGATATTCATCATGTGACAGTCATAACCTAGGGCAATACGGCACTAGCTCCAGTTCATAAATATAATGTAGGCATGTATTCTGTAAATAGTCATACGTGCTTATGGAAAGAACTTGCATGACATCTTTTGTCCTACCCTCCCGTGGCAGCGGGGTCCATATTGGACACTAAGGGATATTAAGGCCTCCTTTTAATAGAGAACCGGAAGAAAGCATTAACACACGGTGAATACATGAACTCCTCAAACTACGGTCATCACCGGGAGTGGTCCCAACTATTGTCACTCCAGGGTTGCCGGATCATAACACGTAGTAGGTGACTATAACTTGCAAGATCGGATCTAGGACATGGATATAATGGTGATAACATAAACGGTTCAGATCTGAAATCATGGCACCCGGGCTCAAAGTGACAAGCATTAAGCATGGCAAAGTCATAGCAACATCAATCTCAGAACATAATGGATACTAGTGATCAAGCCCTAACAAAACTAACTCGATTACATGATGAATCTCATCCAACTCCTCACCGACCAGCGTGCCTACAAAGGAATTACTCACTCCCGATGGGGACCATCATGGAATTGGCGATGGAGAAGGGTTGGTGATGATGAAGATCGAAGATCCCCCCCTCCGGAGCCCCAAAGGGACTCCAGATCTGGCCTCCCGATGAATAACAGGAGGTGGCGGCGGCTCCGTTTCACGAAACGTGATAATTCTTCCTCATTCATTTTTCTGGAAAAATAGGATTTTATAGCGTCGGTTTCAGGGTCTGCAGGGCCACCAGGTGGGGACAACCCACCTGGGCGCGCCTGGAGGGGGTGGCGCGCCCTGATGGGTTGTGCCCACCCAGGTTCCCCCCTCCGGTGGTTCTTGGCTCCAGAAATTATCTTTTATAGTATAAAAAATCCTCGCAAAGTTTCGTTCCATTCCGAGAACTTTTATTTCTGCACAAAAACAACACCATGGTAGTTCTGCTGAAAACAGCATCAGTCCGGGTTAGTTTCATTCAAAACATGCAAATTAGAGTCCAAGACAAGAGGAAAAGCGTTAGGAAAAGTAGATACGATGGAGACGTATCAACTCCCCCAAGCTTAAACCTTTGCTTGTCTTCAAGCAATTCAGTTGATAAACTGAAAGTGAAAAAGAAAAACTTTTATGAGCTCTTGTTTGCATAAATAAGCTTAAACAACACCTAGGTTTTCAGCAAAGATTATAACTAACCATGTCGAAAATAACTCTTAAAAACTATATTAACTCATAACAATGACATAATCAACTAGCGAGCAATAATAAGATATCTCAAACAGCAACACGTTGTCAAAACAACCATGATATAATATGACAATAGTGGTATCTCGCTAGCCCTTTCTGAGACCGCAAAACATAAATGCAGAGCACCTCCAAAGTTCAAGCAGCGACTAAACATTGTAATTCATGGTAGGAAAGATCCAGTCATGATGCACCCAACATTAGCAACACGCAATGCATAAGCATGACAGCAGTGCTCTCAGGTTCTGGCGCTTATTTGAGAGGGTGATGACACAACATAAAAGTAAATAGATAGTCCCTTCGCAGAGGGAAGCAGTGATTTGCAGAGGTGCCAGAGCTCAAGTTTTTAAAACAGAGGTAAATGAAATTTTGAGAAATGCACCCTTCTTATTTACTTCGCGACCATTACTTATCGGTATCTTCCATGCTAAACACATTAGTGGCGGTTCCCAAGCGATAAAAGTAAAGGTTTACTCCCCCTCCACAAACAATCATAGTCCACGGCTTGTTCGAAACAACGGGTGCCGTCCATACCAACAACATTCCTGGGGGAGTTTTGTTTAAATATTTGCAATTTGAATTCGGGACTGGGAATCCCTATTACCGCCCCTCTCGTGCAAGGACGAGTGAATAAACACTCATCATGAGAATAACCCGCTTAGCATGGAAGATACTGACTACCTCCTATCGCTCTATGAACAATCTAGGCACACAAAAAAGGATATTTATTTGAAGTTTTTAGAGGTGGCACATGCAAATTTACTTAGGGCGGCAGGGTAATACCACATATAGGTAGGTATGTTGGACTCATCTGGAATAACTTGGGTTTCAGGTTTTTGATGCACAAGCAGAATTCCCACTTAGTACAAGCGAAGGCTAGCAAATAGGTTGAGAAGCGGCCAGCTAGAGAGCAACAACGGTCATGAACATGCATTATGCATAAGTAACATTGGATACTAGCATGAGTAGGATATGAACACCATGAACATAAATATCATAGAGGCTATGTTGGTTTTGATTCAACTACATGAATGAACATGTGCCAAGTCAAGCCACTCGAACATTCAGAGGAGGATACCATATCATCATACTACATCACAATCATTTTAACACAATGTTGATATCTAAGATAAATCATTATCCACTTCTCTCTGCCATGGCCAAGTCATTTTAACACAATGGCATGAGAAACTCTAATCTCTAATTGTCATCGCAAACATGTTTGATCATAATAGGCTGAATCATGGATACTAGGTTAAACATATTTACAAAAAAAAGAACAAGTCGAGTTCATACCCGTTTCTCTCTGCCACGGCCAGTTCATCGAATATCGTCATTATTGCCTTTCACTTGCATGACCGAATGATTTGAAAATAATAATAGTGCAAGAGTGCTGTGGACTAAGCTGGAATCAACATTTTATTTCAAAGGAGAAGACAAGGTAATATGGACTCTTCGTCAGATCAACAATAATACATATGAGAGCCACTCAACATTTTCATCGTGGTCTTCTCCTCGGTACGACTCGAAAGAAAAGAAAAAGAAATTCAGAGAAACACACTGAAATATATTTGGAGGTTTTGGTTTTCTGAAGGAAAGCAAATAAAAGGGAAAAAACAAAAATGAGAAAACTATTTACATGGGAAAGCTCCCAACAAGCAAAAGAAGAAAAAGGAAACCTTTTTGAGTTTTCTTTTTTAGTGCTACAACAATTTAAACTAGGAAGAAAAATAAAAAAGAAGCAAGAAATATATTTTTGGATTTTCTCAAAGTTTTTCAAACACACAAGAAGAAAGCGAGAAAATAATTCTAACATGGATAATACAATGAAAAAGTGTGGACACCGACAACTGAAATGAAATGTGTAAACATGAATGTAATGTCGGTGGAAATACGTACTCCCCCAAGCTTAGGCTTTTGACCTAACTTGGTAATCAATCAGTAACCTGCGTAGTGGTCGGAGTGATAGCTCACGGAGGCTCTCGGTGCAGACGCCTCAGCCTGCCGTGCGGCCACAACCGCTGCGTTATGGGCTCGGGCCTCGCTCTCATGAACAAAATATCTTCCCCTGTTGTGAACATTAAAGAGAGCAGGTGCAGGCAAATATGTGTCCACCACAGAGTCCTTATTAAACAGCAATTTATAAGTGAAATTATGGGGTTCACCTCTAAGGATCTTATGACGTTTCATAGCATCAAATTCTAGGTACTGCGTGGGTAAAATAGGATCATAGGGCAAAGGTGAAACACCCAGCTCTCTTGCTAAGCTTGTGGCATAAATTCCACCATAAAAATATCCACTACCAGCGTTGTGTTGCAACCTACGTGCAACAATCGCTCCAAGGTTATAACTTCTGTCACCGGTGAGAGCGGTGCGTATGATGCTCAAGTCTGGAGCACAAAGTGTACTACAGTCTTGTTTGCCTACAATGCATTTTCCATCAAATAATGCGAAGTACTGGATTGCGGGAAAATGAATGCTCTTTATTCTACCTTGCGTCGCTCCCCTAGTCTCACCATAACAAAGACTAATCAAGAATACCTCAAACTCAGACCTTGGCGGTTCGTCGAGCGAACCCCAGAATGGGATTTTGCAGTGGTGAGCGAATCTCCCCAAAGATATGCTAAATGGATTTTCATACAATTTAAATGACACCCTAGACTCACGGGGATGGAATTTAAATCCTTTGACAAATGATTCAGTGAGAGTGAGGTGTTGATTGCACTTATCTGAAATGTAGGGACCGAGCTCGGCATTGTGAACATACTGCTCAAATTCCTCCTTAATACCTACGCTCACCATATAATCGTCACATGGCCATAAGCACGTTTTGGTGGCGGCATCTCGTATGGAACTTTCACTTGGTTCAACATAAGACAGACGAGTGGAGCTCCTACTAGAAGATGCCTCTGAGGATCTCCTCCTCGAAGAACTCCTTCCAAAGAGGTTCATCATATTCACGTACAATTTTCTGAAAAATTTTGGGTCACAAAATTTGTTAACAAAACTTCACAAGATTGTAAGCAACTATTCATAGGGATGCATAGAGGCCATAACAAGCATTCAAGCTAATTAGAACTCTAAGAATTCAATATGCAAGCTCATCTACAGCAGCACCAAGAGTAGCTAATTATTCAAAGTATAAACTACTAAAGCGAAACTAATTGGACACACGGAGGAGTCAGATACCAAGCAAAAATCCCCCGAAACTGTTTCGGAAACGGAGCTTCGAGCAAAGAGATCGAAATCCGCGGGTTTGAGAGCAAGAACAAGGGAGAAGGAGCAATGGTGAATTTTTTCTGGAGGTAGGTGGTGATGTGGGATGAAGAGATAAGTGAGGGGGCCCACGTGGGGACCACAACCCACCAGGGCACGCCTAGGGGTCCTGGCGCGCCCAGGTGGGTTGTGCCCACCTGGTGCACCTCCCTCTGATATTATTTGCACCAAAAATTCTTAAATATTCAGAGCATTCTGAGAACTTTTATTTTTGGGTCATTTTTTATTGCACGGAAAATTCAGAAAACAGACTAAGCACGGCATTTTATTTTATTTAACTAATAAAAATAGAAAACAAAAGGTAGGGACAGAAGGTAGTGCTCACTAAATTCATCAACTTCATACCTCTAAAAAATGATTCATTAGTAAGGTTGATCAAGTCTTATTAACAACCACTTTCGATTAGCATGAAACCAAAGAACTTTCATAAATCACTAAGTTACCTCAATGGGGATATGAATGTCCCCAACAATAAGCATTTCATATTTCTTTTTAACAGTAGGTAGAGGTAGTTGAAAACTTCCAATAGTGATTGTCGGAAATTTGTCAATAACATTAATACCATTCCCATGGAATTGTTTCTTCGAAAAGTGCACCGTATGCTCATTACCATTTATATGAAAAGTGACCTTGCTTTTATTGCAATCAATAACAGCCCCTGCATTATTCAAGAAGGGTCTACCAAGGATAATCGACATGTTGTCGTCCTCCGGCATCTCAAGTATAACAAAGTCAGTCAAAATAGTAACATTAGCAACAACAACGGGCACATCCTCACAAATACCGATAGGTATGGCAGTTGATTTGTCAGCCATTTGCAAAGATATTTTAGTAGGTGTGAGTTTATTCAAATCAAGTCTTTTATATAAAGAGAAAGGCATAACACTAACACCAGCTCCCAAATCACATAAAGCAGTTTTCACATAATTTCTTTTGATGAAGCAAGGTATAGTTGGTATTCCAGGATCTCCAGGTATTTTAGGTACTCCATCTTTAAAAGTATAATTAGCAAGCATGGTGGAGATTTCAGCTTCCGGTATTTTTCTCTTATTGGTGATGATGTCTTTCATGTACTTTGCATAAGGAGGCATTTTTAAGATATCAGTCAAGCGAGTACGCAAAAAGACTGGCCACAGCATTTCAGCAAAGCGTTCTAATTCTTCATCATCTTTCTTTTTAGTTGACTTAGGTGGAAAGGGCATAGGTTTTTAAACGCATGGCTCTCTTTCCTTACCGTGTTTTCTAGAAACAAAGTCTGTTTTATGATACCTTTTATTCTTTGGTTGTGGGTTATCAAGATCAACTGCTGGTTCTATCTCAACATCATTGTCTGGTTCTTTATTATTTGTTTGAGTTTCTTCATGAACCTCATCATTATATTTTTCATTATCAGAAGGTGAGTGTTCACTACCAGATTGATTTTCAGCATCAGCGATAGAAACTTCATTATCATTTTCAGGAGGTTTTTCTACTTCAGGTTCACTAGAGACATGCAAAGTCCTATCATTTTTCTTCTTCTTTTTCTTTTTAGGAGGACTACGTGCATCTGTCTCAACTCTCTGAGAGTCTTGTTCAATTCTTTTTGGGTGTCCCTCAGGATAAAGTGGTTCCTGAGTCATCCTACCTCCTCTAGCCATTACTCTAACAGCATGATCATTGATATTATTATTCATTTCATCTAACAATTCTCTTTGAGATTTAGCAACTTGTTCTAACTGAGTTTGAACCATAGAAGCATGCTTCCCTACACCTCTAACATCATTTGAGATTCTAAATAACAAGTCACTCAAGCGAGCTATCATATCAGAATTGTATTTCAATTGTTTCATAACATTTGCATTGAAGTTATCTTGCTTTCTAATGTAGTTTTCAAACTCATAAAGGCATTGGCTAGGGTGCATATTGTGAGGATTATCATTATCATTGAATTTCATTAAGAATTTACCTCTACCACTTTAGGTGGTGGTGGTGTATCAAGCCCATGTATTTCTTCAATAGGCGGTAAATTTTTGACATCCTAGGCTTTAATACCTTTTTCCTTCATAGATTTCTTTGCCTCTTGCATATCTTCAGGACTGAGATATAAAATACCCCTATTCTTCGGAGTGGGTTTAGGCGGTGTTTCAGGAGGAGTCCAATCATCATAATTTTTCAATATGTTATTCAATAATTCTTCATCTTGCTGTGGAGCCCCGCCTGATTACCACTATAGCCAGACGGTTGCCACGCATACCAGCCAAGGAAATTACTCTGGCATGCGCGTTTACAACAAGTATCATGAACACAGGCATTTCTATTAATGGGTATATAAGTCTTACATGATAGTTACAAAGGGGTGGCAGCGGAAAAGCTCTATCTAAGGCAGCATGGTCTTGGTGCGTCTCCAATCCACAGGGATCTGACTGGGTTACGCTCCTAGCCCATGAACGCTTCGGCTCCTCGTCGACGGACGATGGATCCTTAGGTGAACCTGGCCACATTGAAGGCCGATGAGTACTTTTGAATGTACTCGCAAGCAAACCAAACTAACATATACACCAAGCAAAGCATTCCATGGCATTCAAGCATGTATTTGTTATTAGAGTAACATTAATTATCATGGCATAGCATACCTAGCTAGCATTATTAATTATCATGTCGTAGCAAGATTATTTAGCATGATTAAACATCTAGCAGCATTGATCATCATGACATAATAGGGTTATCTAGCAAGATAACTACAGAAGTAAAGTACAGTAAAGCATATTAAGTATATAATCTATATTCTGAACATTCTCATGATCCGATCTGAAACTGATTCAAGTCCAATCCAAGTCTTTTGGTCATCTGACCATCTCTTCCATAGCCATCCCATGGCTAACATACCATATTCCTGACAACATGTGATGTCTATGCAGGACAGGTTCTTCCACCATTATTATCATCATTATGGTTGACCACCTAGTGAGGTCTGGACGGACTGTCCAATACCGTGGACGCGGCTATTCGAATAGATTTTACACTCTGTAGAGGTTGTACACTTTACCCACACCATGGAGCACCTAACCTCGTGATCCCATTCAGGTGGACCAGCGTTGCTCCAACGAAACCCGCCTGACCCGTGACTCTCCCATCGTACCACCGGCAATCATCCTCCCCTGGAGTCAAGCCCTGGGTGGCCCCTGTGTCACCTCGTGACACCTTCCATTGTCGTGGCCAAACTAAACTGTCCCAAACGGGGACCGCTCGCAAACAACCAACTGGGCTCACAGGGTTATTGCCGTCTACCTGATCAGGGTAGCACGCACGCATAGCCCTCCCTGCATGGAGGTACCGGTGAAAGAGCACGGAGCCAGACCAAGTCAAGGCCATCCCATACCGGCAAATGTGGTTGCACGAATAAGCCCGGACAGATGAATCAAGATCAACCAACTATGTTCAGTTTCAGCAAGTACTTAACCGGTAGGTATATCCATCATGAATAACTTGACCTGGTGCTAACTATGTAAGAGGTAACAACTGCATGAACACAACAAACTATCTCTGTATAGCATCATAATAAGTCATTAACGCAGGAATGATAATCATGATCCAGTAATGTAAATGATGAATACAAACTAACAAGAATTTAAGTAGTTCTAGCACGGGCATCATTATTAGGTTAAACACACAAGAATAACATAGAGCAATGCTTTAGGGCATATATCAGATGGTCGGCTTGCCTATGGTGCAGGAATACTCCGGGAAGAAGTGTGGTGAAGCCGCGGAACGAATCGCCAGAAACAGTTCTCTCTCAGAGGGGGCTGCTTGAAGGCAAGGGCAAAATGGTCATTTTCAGAATTTAAACATTATGAAGGTGACCTCATCGGAACGGGCTCGAAGAGATGAAGAAGTGGGCATTGGATTCACCTCGATCGGAGTTGCGAGCAAAAAGATATAAAGGTTCTTCTACCAGGGACCTATCTGTAAGCATTTTATTCACCAATGGGTCCTTGGCAGATTTTTTTCTCTGGAAAAGAACAAAGGACACTACTGCACCTGGCCGTCCTGGGCTGGCTTCGTTCGCTGCCGCTACTGTGCATATGGGCTGAGCCCACTAGCTGTCGCGGCTAAAAAAAGTGGTGGACCACTGCCGTCTGGGCCCCACCTGTAGGCCCATCGTTCTCCTCCCGCGCGCGCACCCGACCAAGGGGTGGAGCGGCGCTGGCGGCAATTATCGGAGCCACAAGCCACCCCCGGAAGAGCTCCGACCACCAGCGTGCTCAGAACGGAGCGCCGCCTCCATCCTTGTGTGGCACGGCCGCCGGGAAGCACTGAAACGGCTAGAGTTTCAGGCGCGGCGGACATCGGTGATGGCGAGATTGGGACCGAGAACCTGGCTCCTCCAGAGGCCAACCGAGGTGCGGGAGGGCTCCGGTGAGGTGGTGAGGGTAGGCTAGGGTGGCGGGGTAGAGCAATGGAGGCGGGGGTGCTCAGAACTGGCCGAGACCGAGCGGAGACAGTGGCGGAGCTTGCCGGCGATGTGCGGGCACGGGAGCTCTCCGAGCTCAAATGGGAGGTAGGGCGGGGTGCTAGGAGGTAGAGGAGGGGCTGGAGGTGCCCTGGGTCCTCGGGGAGGGCTCGAGCCACGCTATATATAGGCGGCCGACGGCGAGCGGATGAGCTCGGCCGCCGTGACGCCCTTATCGCCACACTGGAGCTCGTGGGTGGCGTGGCTGGATGGTTGCAGCCATCGAGAAGCATCATGGAGGAGCGGGGAGGCCAGCTGGGCTTCGGGAGTGATCGGGCTCCTCCGTATACGGCGGCGAGTCACGGGCAGAACAGCGGCGGCGATCGCCGTGGCGCGATGAGGAATAAAGAGGAGGGGGAAGGTGCTGGAGAGGGTGTACGTGGGTGCTGTGAGGCCACTAGACATGCTGGGACAAGCTAGAGATGGCCTGAGTGAGCTGGCCGATGAGGACAGTGCCGCAGAGCACCGTTTCTGCACGGCCATGGCGTGGTCACCACGTGCACTACCAGCTCTGGCACTCTCCTGCCTGTCCAATCGTGTCCAACAGCTCCCTCAGGGCTCAAATAAGTGAGGGGAGTGGCTAGAACCATCTAGGGGGATCTGATATAAGGGGAGCATGATGAAAAAGATTCTGACAGCAGAATTGACTGCAGTTTCATGGATAAATGGATGAGTGTGGGGAGCTGAGACTTTGTCAAAATGAAATAGGGTAGGAAGGACTATGTGATGGAAAAATTTGAAGGCATTTGGACAAGATTTGAACACACTTCCTTTGTAATGCCATATCTGTTCAAGAAAATGGAATTTGAAGCTGTGCACATATGGCTTTATGGAATGAGCTGAATTTTGGTGGAGGGTGATGATTTGAACATATGAAGGTACTGGAAATGTTTCAGCTCATTTGGAAATTCCTATATGGTACTTCCTTCACAGCACTTCCAAATGGACAGAAACTTGAGAAAAATGTTGTGGATAAATGGTTAGATGGATTGAGCTGGTTTTTTGTTTTCATGAAAGATTTAGCAATGTGAATCACCATGAAAAATTTCAGATCAAATGGATCAAGGGTTCAAGCACTTTTTTTGCAACTTGCCCAACTGGACAGAATTTGCAAGTTGATGTTGTGCTCAAAACTTGAACTATGAAACTTGGGTTCTTGATGGAAATGGTGAACATATGGATAGGAGAAGCTCCACAATTTATTTGGGATTTTTCCTGGCTACCAAAATGGTAGTTCCTTTAGAAAGTGCCCAAAATGCAATATTGGCATTACATAGGAAAATGCAATTTCCCTCATTTAATTATGGCCAATATTTTTATGGGAGCTCAATATGATCACAAAGAATATCTCCACAAGTTTTCCTGAACTTTGGAGATGGATAGATATTTTCCTGGATTTAATTCCTTTAATTGGCAGAAAAAGGAATTAATTATAAATGCAAAATATTGCAAATGACTTGGCAATATTTTTGCATATCCAGGGTTTATAGATGAAGGATGATCACTGGGAAAAGTTTGGGAGGCAACAGATCATAGGAAATTGAGGTTCCTTTGTAACTGAGAGGATCAGGGTTTCCCTTCCGGCAACTTGGAAGGTAGGGTTTCGGCGGCAAAATCCTGAGAATAGATCTTGGGTGGCAAGGTTGATCTGAAGAGAATCTCTGGCTGGATACGAAAGGCAAGGCTATATGACCATCTTCATATTCCCAAGAGCTAGAGAAATCCGATAACACCGAGAAAAAGGATGGGAGTCAAATCCCGCGAAGGAAAAAAACAGGGAGCGGAAACCAGGGTGTTACAAACCTACCCCCCTTAAGAAAATCTCGTCCTCGAGATTTCCGGGCTTACCTCTCGGGGAAGGGGGACTTACCTGTGTGCGACTTGGATCCATCAGCGATATTGTCTTTACCGCAGTCATCGTTCCGTTGCCAAGAGTCATTCCGCTTCGTCGGGTTGTTCCGTTGCTGGCATAGGGCTACCCTGAGCAGGCGTAATTTCGCCGTGCTGATGTGATCCTTGTACCCTTGTAACCTTATCCATAGTAATGAAGAGCTGATTCATCCTATGCCAGCGGTGCCGTATTCCAGAAGACTTGGCTGGAATACGGGGCCTTTTAATTGCCTCTTCTGATGGACCATGTGTTGTCTCTGCACATAGTTTCCTTGAATCCTTCTCTTTCCTGGCAGGTGTACCTTTTGTCCTGGCAGTGGTGTTGCTGTGTGGGATGGCGGGTAATACCAACAATCAGCTTGGTTCCCAGGGCCTGGAAGTACCTGCTTCGGGTTTCATTATGATGCTTCATACCTTGACTGTCACGGCAAGACATCCTTTTCTGGTACCAGGCTCATGTGCTCGTATGGCCTCGAGTGAGTGGGGTGGCTTTCTTTTTGCCGTGTCAGAATAGTCAGTCTGGCTGTGGGTTCCGTTCTGACATTTCCCTTTTGTTTTCGGCATTCTGACTTTGTCCTTAGGTGATCCACAATTCAAGGAACAACATGACCGAGCTATTGCGGCTGTATCACAAAATAATCATAGATGATAATCCCCTATTCTAGTGTCGTCATGATGTCCACGAGCTGTTGATGCTGACATGCTTTGAGTCATTCTATCCGAATGTCCTGTTTCAAAACTCTGTTGCTCATGGAGAGAGCTCTGTCATATATAGCCTCTGCAGTCCTTGCTATGACTATTGAGCTGAGCATAATATGGCTATCATCTAGTGTATCTTTCGGAATATAGCCTCTTATCTTGGTTGATGTCCTGTATTCATGTTGAGTATGACAATTTCACTTGTAACCGCAAGTAGTGCACTGTTGTGGCCATATATGCTAGAGTCTGACAAGGATTGGTAATAATACCCTGTCTGTGCAACTGTATCTTGTTGACCATCACGGAGGTTGTTTATCCTCAACTTCTTTCTTCTTGAGGATTCCCTTGGTGGACTTGTCATGACCTGCCAACATGGCTCCTTCATTGTTTTCCCGTCTTGTTGGGCTTGTTCTCACAGCTTACTCTTGCATACCTCGTAGGGGTTGCTGTGCTTATATTCTTCTTTGAACTATGGGGCCAATGTTTCTCTGAACACAGTCATTCCCGTGTACAAGTGGCTCGCATGAACTGATTCACTGGACTGCATGCTCACAACATAAGCAGGTGTAGGATGAATCCTTTTATATCCACTGAGTTCTGAGGCGGATGTGTGTCCAGACTAGTTCTTGCTTCTTACAAGCTTGTTGTAGGCACGATGGCGTGTTGAAGAAGGCTGAATTCCTTATGCTCGAAGTTTCTGCCTGGGTAGCGCGCTGCAGAAGGCTGGGTATCGTACCTTACCAGCTTTCCTTCATGTGACTTACTGCGGAAGGTTAGGTGCCTTATGCCAGAAGCTTTCCGTGGTAGCACACTGTGGAAGATGGGAGTGTCGTACCCCAGAAGATTTTCTCACCAAGTGGCATACCAAGGAAGATTGGCAGTCTTGCGTCGTAAGCTTCTCTCGGTAGCTTGTGGAGGAAGGCTGGGTTTCATATACCAAAAGTCTTTTACGGCGATATGTGGTCGGATCTATGGCCGATTATGGCTTCTTTCCAAAGTATCCGGAATTTACTCCATGGCGGAGCCAAATTTGGTATAGGCCATACCTTGACTGAAGATATTCCATTGCTCACACACATCGCTTGTCCTTCTGCCGGTCCGCTCATTTCTGCTATAAAGGCTGCACAAATTATGCAGACTTCATGTTGATAATTAATTCGGAACACCCTTTGTATCCAAACCAAGTGTTGCCGATAATTCCGTTCGGTTCAGCTGGGCTTCCAAGCATGTGAAGTTCTCATTGATTCTGGATAGCCGTGAATGCATCCATATTTCCTTGCAAATCGGAGTTTTATTGTTGCTCTTGGCACCTTCATATTCTTGATATATGTCTATTGTGGGGAATGAATGATTCTTGGGTCCATTGAGAAAAGGCTCGGTTCACCTCACTGACTGAAATAGTCCTTGTATCGCGGGCGGAGTAATTTGTCCTTGTTGGTTTCCATTCCTGATAGCTCATCTGACTGCTTCTTAGATGTGATTTGCTCTGAGGTAAACTCTCTCAGGTATGTTCTGGCCTTGTCTATTGCACATTTATTCTGCTTCTGACCCATTCTTCATTCTTGACAGATCCGGTGTTGCTATTCTGAGTATTAGGCAATTGACTTGGCTTGAATCTTGCTGAATTTGGATTATTGGGTATTATCCAAGTTGCATGCTGGTCTTCTTGACGACGCTTTCGGATGGATCTAGTCGAAGCGAAGGAACGGAACCGAGAAAAGAAACAAGAACCGCGAAAACCAAAAGCAAATAAAACTCAAATATTTGCGGACCTTGCACATGTGGCCGAGGATCCACTAGTATAACTAGTATAGCGCACTCGATGTACCGCTAAGGATTTAGAAGCGAAACCACACAATGCTCCTGGTAGCACCGGTGTCAAGCTCCTACTACTTCCTTAGGGAACATCTCACTCGACGCATGACCATAGCCAAAGTGGCTTAGTCAACGATCCTAAAGTTGTCGGGGAAAAGATAGAATTTATAAGCGTTTCCCAAAGGAAACTAGAGTTAAGGAGAGAAATGCCATGGTTAGCAAGCAGGGTAAGGATATCTGGTTTACGTAGGGGGTTCAGGGCTTATGGGTCATTGCCAGGTGTGAGCATTTTGTACCGTAGGCAAAGGCCACGAGAGTTGGGTTTGATGGAGCCAAAAACATAGGGGATTGCCTTATGATCAATAGTTGCCGTGCCAGGTTGGCAAAAGATGGCTGAAATCCATTTGGGCTTTCTACTAATCAAGAGGCAATGAAGTCTGGCTAGGGGTAACCTATAGTCAGCCTGGCTGCTCTGATACCATCTGTTGTGGTGCCCCGCCTGATTACCATTGTAGCCAGACGGTCGCCACGCATACCAGCCCAGGAAATTACTCTGGCATGCGCGTTTACAACAAGCATCATGAACACAGGCATTTCTATTAATGGGTATATAAGTCTTACATGATAGTTACAAAGGGGTGGCAGCGGAAAAGCTCTATCTAAGGCAGCATGGTCTTGGTGCGGCTCCAATCCACAGGGATCTGACTGGGTTACGCTCCTAGCCCACAAACGCTTCGGCTCCTCGTCGACGGACGACGGATCCTTAGGTGAACCTGGCCACATTGAAGGCCGCTGAGTACTTTTGAATTTACTCACAAGCAAACCAAACTAACATATACACCAAGCAAAGCATTCCATGGCATTCAAGCATGTATTTGTTATTAGAGTAACATTAATTATCATGGCGTAGCATACCTAGCTAGCATTATTAATTATCATGTTGTAGCAAGATTATTTAGCATGCTTAAACATCTAGCAGCATTGATCATCATGACATAACAGGGTTATCTAGCAAGATAACTACAGAAGTAAAGTACAATAAAGCATATTAAATATATAATCCATATTCCGAACATTCTCATGATCCGATCTGAAACTGATTCAAGTCCAATCCAAGTCTTTCGGTCATCTGACCATCTCTTCCATAGCCATCCCATGGCTAACATACCATATTCATGACAACATCTGATGTCTATGCAGGACAGGTTCTTCCACCATTATTATCATCATTATGGTTGACCACATAGTGAGGTCTCGACGGACTGTCCAATACTATGGACACGGCTATTCGAATAGATTTTACACTATGCGGAAGTTGTACACTTTACCCACAACATGGAGCACCTGACCTCGTGATCCCATTCGGGTGGACCAACTTTGCTCCAACGAAACCCGCCTGACCCGTGACTCTCCCATCGTAACACCGGCAATCATCCTCCCCCGGAGTCAAGCCCTGGGTGGCCCCTGTGTCACCTCGTGACACCTGCCACCATCGTGGCCAAACTAAACTGTCCCAAATGGGGACCGCGCGCAAACAACCAACTGGGCTCACAGGGTTATCGCCATCTACCTGATCAGGGTAGCACGCACGCATAACCCTCCCTGCATGGAGGTACCGGTGAAAGAGCACGGAGCCAGACAAAGTCAAGGCCGTCCCATACCGGCAAATGTGAATGCACGAATAAGCCCGGACAGATGACTCAAGATCAACCAACTATGTTCAGTTTCAGCAAGTACTTAACCGGCAGGTATATCCATGATGAATAACTTGACCTAGTGTTAACTATGTAAGAGGTAACAACTGCGTGAACACAACAAACTATCTCTGTATAGCATCATAATAAGTCATTAACGCAGGAATGATAATCATGATCCAGTAATGTAAATGATGAATACAAACTAACAAGAATTTAAGTAGTTCTAGCACGGGCATCATTATTAGGTTAAACACACAAGAATAACATAGAGCAATGCTTTAGGGCATATATCAGATGGTCGGCTTGCCTGGGGTGCAGGAATACTCCGGGAAGAAGTGCGGTGAAGCCGCGGAAAGAATCGCCAGAAACAGTTCTCTCTCGGAGGGGGCTGCTTGAAGGCAAGGGCAAAATTGTCATTTTTAGAATATAAACATTATGAAAGTGACCTCATCATAACGGGCTCGAAGAGATGAAGAAGTGGGCGTTGGATTCACCTCGATCGGAGTTGCGAGCAAAATGATATAAACGTTCTTCTACCAGGGACCTATCTGTAAACATTTTTTTCACCAATGGGTCCTTGGCAGATTTTTTTCTCTAGAAAAGAATAAAGGACACTGCTACACCGGGCTGTCCTAGGCTGGCTTCGTCCGCTGCCGCTACTGTGCATATGGGCTGAGTCCACTAGTTGCCGCGGCTAAAAAAAGAGGTGGAGCCACTGCCGTCCGGGCCCCACCTGCAGGCCCATCATTCTCCTCCCGCGCGCGCACCCGACCGAGGGGAGGAGCGGCGCCGGCGGCGATTGCCGGAGCCACAAGCCATCCCCAGAGGAGCTCGGACCATCGGCGTGCTCACAATGGAGCGCCGCCTCCATCCCTGTGTGGCACGATCGTCGGGAAGCACTGAAACGGCCGGAGTTTCGGGCGCGGCGGACGTCGGTGATGGCGAGATTGGGACCGAGAACCTGGCTCCTCCAGAGGCCAACCGAGGCGCGGGAGGGCTCCGGTGAGGTGGTGAGGGTAGGCTAGGGTGGCGGGGTAGAGCAATGGAGGCGGGGGTGGTCAGAATTGGCCGAGGCCGAGCGGAGACAGTGGCGGAGCTTGCCGGCGATGTGCGGGCACGGGAGCTCTCCGAGCTCAAATAGGAGGTAGGGCGGGGTGCTAGGAGGTAGAGGAGGGGCTGGAGGTGCCGTGGGTGCTCGGGGAGGGCTCGGGCCACGCTATATATAGGCGGCCGACGGCGAGCGAATGAGTTCGGCCGCCGTGGCGCCCTTATCGCCAGACTGGAGCTCGTGGGTGGCGTGGCTGGATGGTTGCGACCGTCGAGAAGCATCACGGAGGAGCGGGGAGGCCAGCTGGGCTTCGGGAGTGCTCGGGCTCATCTGTATTCGGCGGCGAGTCACGGGCAGAACAGCGGCGGCAATCGTCGTGGCGCGAGGAGGAATAAAGAGGAGGGGGAAGGGGCTGGAGAGGGTGTACGTGGGTGCTGCGAGGCCACTAGACATGCTGGGACAAGCTAGAGATAGCCGGAGTGAGCTGGCCGACGAGGACAGTGCCGCAGAGCACTGTTTCTGCACGGCTGTGGCGTGGTCACCACATGCACTACTAGCTCTGGCACTCTCCTGCCTGTCCAATCGTGTCCAATAGCTCCCTCAGTGCTCAAATAAATGAGAGGAGTGGCTAGAACCATCTAGGGGGATCTAATATAAGGGGAGCATGCTGAAAAAGATTCTGACATCAGAATTGACTGGAGTTTCATGGATAAATGGATGAGGGTGAGGAGCTGAGACTTTGTCAAAATGAAATAGGGTAGGAAGGACTATGTGATGGAAAAATTTGAAGGCATTTGGAAAAGATTTGAACACACTTCCTTTGTAATGCCAAATTTGGTCCAGAAAATGGAATTTGAAGCTGTGCTCATCTGGCTTTATCAAATGAACTGAATTTTGGTGGAGGGTGATGATTTGAACATATGAAGGTACTGGAAAAGTTTCAGCTCATTTGGAAATGCCTATATGGTACTTCCTTCACAGCACATCCAAATGGACAGAAACTTGAGAAAAATGTTGTGGACAAATGGTTAGATTTATTGAGCTGGTTTTTGGTTTTCATGAGTGATTTAGCAATGTGAATCACCATGAAAAATTTCAGATCAAATGGATCAAGGGTTCAAGCACTTCCTTTGCAACTTGCCCAACTGGACAGAATTTGCAAGTTGATGTTGTGCTCAAAACTTGAACTATGGAACTTGGATCCTTGATGAAAATGGTGAAATATGGATAGGAGAAGCTCCACAATTTATTTGGGATTTTTCCTGGCTACCAAAATGGTAGTTCCTTTAGAAAGTGCACAAAATGCAATATTGGCATTAAATAGGAAAATGCAATTTCCCTCATTTAATTATGGCCAATATTTATTGGGAGCTCAATATGATCACAAAGAATATCTCCACAAGTTTTCATGAACTTTGGAGATGGATAGATATTTTCCTAGATTTAATTCCTTTAACTCGCAAAAAAAGGAATTAATTATAAATGCAAAATATAGCAAATGACTTGGCAATATTTTTGCATATCCAGGGTTTATAGATGAAGGATGATCACTGGGAAAAGTTTGGGAGGCAACAGATCAGAGGAAATTTAGGTTCCTTTGTAACTAAGAGGATCAGGGTTTCCCTTCCGGCAACTCGGAAGGTAGGGTTTCGGCGGCAAAATCCTGAGAATAGATCTTGGGTGGCAAGGTTGATCTGAAGAGAATCTCTGGCTGGATAGGAAAGGCAAGGCTATATGACCATCTTCATATTCCCAAGAGCTAGAGAAATCCGATAACACCGAGAAAAAGGACCGGAATCAAATCCCGCGAATGAAAAAAAAAGGGAGCGGAAACCAGGGTGTTACACATGCCCAATAGTTCGTTCCCTGAAAACACAACCAGCATAACTATCTAGGAAGTCCCTAGAAGCATCGGTTAGTCCATTATAGAAGATATCAAGTATTTCATTTTTCTTAAGAGGATTATCTGGCAAAGCATTAAGCAATTGGAGAATCCTCCCCCAAGCTTGTGGGAGACTCTCTTCTTCAATTTGCACAAAGTTAAATATTTCCTGCAAGGCAGCTTGTTTCTTATGAGCAGGGAAATATTTTTCAGAGAAGTAATAAATCATATCCTGGGGACTACGCACACATCCAGGAGCAAGAGTATTGTACCAAGCTTTAGCATCACCCATTAATGAGAATAGGAATAATTTGAGGATAGAGTAATAGCGAATTTTCTCCTCATGAGCAAAAAGGGTGGCTATGTGATTCAACTTAGTAAGATGTGCCACAACAGTTTCAGTTTCATAACCATGGAAAGGATCAGATTCAACCAAAGTAATTAACTCTGGGTCGACAGAGAATTCATAATCCTTATCATCAATAAAGATAGGTGAAGTAGCAAACTTAGGATCACATTTCATTCTAACATTCAAAGATCTTTCTTTATACTTGCTTAATAATTTTTCTATATCTTCTCTATACTTACAAGCAAGAATATCTCTAGTTGCCTCCTCACACATAACATAACCTTCCGGTACCTTTGGCAATTCATATCTAGGAGGGCTAGTACTAATAGGTGTTTCAAGGTTTTCAGTTTCAAGCTCATCATCAGTTTCAACAATATCATGTTGTCTTACTCTAGCAATTTGTTCATCAAGAAATTCACCTACATTATCATCAAGCAAGGTACTAGCATCATCATGAGTAGCATTCACAGCAGAAGTAGCATCATCAATAACTTGCGACATATCAGAATTGATAGCATGTGGTGGTGTTGCAAGTCTACTTATAACTGAAGGTCAATCAAGTGCGGAGCTAGATGGCAGTTCCTTACCTCCCCTCATCTTAGAGGGAAAAATCTTAGTCTTAGCATCCTTCAGATTCTTCATAGTGATAATTTGATAATAATCCCAAGTGACTCAACAAATATAGCTATGATCCCCCGCAACGGCGCCAGAAAAAGGTCTTGATAACCCACAAGTATAGGGGATGGCAATAGTTTTCGAGGGTAGAGTATTCAACCCAAATTTATTGGTTCGACACATGGGGAGCCAAAGAATATTTGCAAGTATTAGCAGCTGAGTTGTCAATTCAACCACACCTGGAGATTAAATATCTACAGCAAAGTGATCAATAGCAAAGTAGTATGATAGTTTTGATAGTAGTAGCAGTAGCAATAGTAACGGTAACGGTGATAGCAGTGATTTTGTAGCAAGTGCAATAGTACCAGCAGCAGTAGTAACTTAGCAGAAACAATATGTAGGAAAATCGTAGGCATTGGATCGGCAATTTGTTGGATGATATTCATCATGTGACAGTCATAACCTAGGGCGATACGGCACTAGCTCCAGTTCATAATTATAATGTAGGCATGTATTCCATAAATAGTCATACATGCTTATGGAAAGAACTTGCATGACATCTTTTGTCCTACCCTCCCATGGCAGCGGGGTCCATATTGGAAACTAAGGGATATTAAGGCCTCCTTTTAATAGAGAACCGGAACAAAGCATTAACACACGGTGAATACATGAACTCCTCAAACTACGGTCATCACCGGGAGTGGTCTCGACTATTGTCACTCTGGGATTGCCGGATCATAACATGTAGTAGGTGACTATAACTTGCAAGATTGGATCTAGAACATGGATATAATGGTGATAACATAAACAGTTCAGATCTAAAATCATGGCACCCGGGCCCAAAGTGACAAGCATTAAGCATGGCAAAGTCATAGCAACATCAATCTCAGATCATAATGGATACTAGGGATCAAGCCCTACCAAAACTAACTCGATTACATGATGAATCTCATCCAACTCCTCACCGACCAGTGAGCCTACGAAGGAATTACTCATTCCCGGTGGGGAGCATCATGGAATGGGCGATGGAGAAGGGCTGGTGATGACGAAGATCGAAGATCCCCCTCTCCGGAGCCCCAAACAGACTGTAGATCTGGCCTCCCGATGAAGAACAAGAGGTGGCGGTGGCTCCGTATCACGAAACGCGATAATTCTTCCTCCTTAATTTTTTTTCTGGAAAAATAGGATTTTATAGCTTCGGTTTTAGGGTCTGCGGGGCCACCAGGTAGGGACAACCCACCTGGGCGCGCTTGGAGGGGGTGGCGCGCCCTGCTGGGTTGTGCCCACCCAGGTGCCCCCCTTCGGTGGTTCTTGGCTCCAGAAATTATCTTTTATTGTATAAAAAATCCTCGCTAAGTTTCGTTCCATACCGAGAACTTTTATTTCTGCACAAAAACAACACCATGGTAGTTCTGCTGAAAATAGTGTCAGTCCGGGTTAGTTTCATTCAAATCATGCAAATTAGAGTCCAAAACAAGAGGAAAAGCATTATGAAAAGTATATACGACGGAGATGTATCAGCCACCTGTTTGCTTGCAAAAGCTACAGAGGGTTGGCTATGGCACCGATGACTTGGCCATGCGGTTATGAGAAACTTCCAAGCACTCATGAAGAAAAGCACATCACGGGAATTTCTGAGGTGAAATTTGATAAAAATCGCCTCTGAGGTGTCTGTGAGGCTGGCAAACCCGCGATGAAATCTCATTCTATGAAGACAATCATGAACACTACAAGGTCACTCGAGATACTTCACATGGACCTATTCAGCCCGCAGAACTACTCCTGCTTTGGTGGTAATCACTATGTACTCGTAACTGTCGATTCACCTTGGTTTTCTTTCTCGAGGATAAATCCAGGACCCAGGAAATCTTCAAATGTTTCATAGGGAAGGCTCGGAATGAATATGAGGTCTCCATCGAGAACGTGGGAAGTGATAATGGCATGGAGTTCAAGAACACAAATATCATGGACTTTACTGATGAAAATGGATAACTCATGAGTTCTCTGCAGCTTATACTGCATAGCAAAATGGAGTGACGGAGAGAAAGAATCGGATTCTCGTTGAGGTGGCTCGCACTATGCTCAGTGAGTATAATACCCCAATTCGATTTGGGGCAGACACTATCAACACCGTGTGCCATATCATCAATTGAGTTTATCTTCACAAGTTCCTCGAGAAATCCTCTTATGAGCTTATCACTGGTAACAAGCCAAACAATTCATATCTTAGAGCCTTTGGTGCACCTTGCTATATTTGTGATATGAATCACAATTCTAAGTTTGGACCAAATGCAGATGAGGGATTTCTTCTTGGTTATGGCTCAAACTCGCATACTTACAGAGTTTATAACCCCACTTTGGGAAAGTTATGGAAATTGTAAATCTATGGTTTGATGAATCTAACGGCTCTCAAAAAGAGAACCCGCCACATGTGCTACATGAACCTTCTCTAGATGAAGTTATCCGATCCATGGCTATTGGGAAAGTCAAACCTGTCAAAGCAGATGCTTTGGAATATTCCTCTGATGATGATTGTCCTCTGCCTTGACCAAGAACTCATTAAGCTGCTACCTAGGAGAATGGTGATGTTGAGAACAATGGTGATCAGGAAGAGCAACCTAAAGGAAATGTTGAATCTCCTCTGTGTCGAGTTGCAACTCGAGTGGACGTCAACATGATTCTCGATTACATCAACCAACTGGGTCTGACCACTTGATCCCGAGCTCAATTAGCTAACTTCTATGGTCATTTCTCTTTTCCCTCTATCATAGAGCCATCCATGTTTTATGAAGCCTTGAAAGATCCGGATTGGATGTTGGCTATGCAAGAAGAACCTGTTCAGTTCGAGCACAACAAGGTGTGGAGTTTGATCAAGCAACCAGATCCCAAGAACACAATATTATTAGCACCAAATGGATCTTCCGCAACAAAAAAGATGAAAATGGTGTTGTGGTAAGAAACAAAGATCGACTCATAGCTCAAGGCTACACTCAAGTTGAAGGTATTGACTTTGGTGAGGTAGATGCTCCTGTTGCTCAACTTGAGGCAATTCGCATCTTACTTGCATATGCTAATTTCAATGATATACTGCTATTTCAAATGGATGTGAAAAGTGCCTTCCTCAATGGTGAGATAGAGGAAGTATATGTTAGGCAACCTCCAGGTTTTGAGGATCCCAATAATTCTGATGGTGTACAGGCTTCACAAAGCTCTCCATGGGCTGAAGCAAGCTCGTCGAGCTTGGTATGATACTCTGAAGGAGTTCCTGAAGAAAAAGGGATTCAAAACTGGATCCATTGATTCTAGTCTATTCACGCATTCTTATAATGGTGATTTATTCATGTGTCAAATATATGTGGATGACATTATTTTTGGTTGCACTAACAATAATTCTGCAAAGAGTTTGCGAGAATGATGTCCAAGAAATATCAAATGTCAATGATGGGTGAACTCAAGTTCTTTCTCGGATTGCAAGTGCATCAATAGAAGAATGGCACATTTATCTTGGAAGAGAAATATCTCAGGGATTGCCTCAACAAATTCAAGATGCAAGATTGCAAAGGCATCAAAACTCCAATGCCTACCAATAGTCATTTGGACGCCAATGAAAATGGTTAACCTTTCGATCAAAAGGTATATCGCTCCATGATTGGTTCTCTATTATATCTTTGTGCATCCTGGATCAGTATAATGTTGAGTGTTTGCATGTGTGCTCATTTTCATGTAGCACCAAAAGAATCACATCACCTAGTGGTTAAGCGTATCCTTTGATATTTGGCCCACAGCCCCACTTTGTGTTTATGGTACCCCAAAGGAGCACAGTTCACTCTTGTTAGATAATTAAATTCAGAATAAGTAGGTGATCATGTGGACAGGAAATCTACCTTGGGTACTTGCCATTTCCTTGAAAGATCTCTCATATGTTGGTCCTCGAAGAAGCAGAACTATGTTTCTCTGTCGACCGCCGAAGTCGAGTATATTACCATGTGCACTTGCCATTTCATAGTTGCTATGGACGAAGCAGACGCTTAAGAACTATGGCATCAAAGTCAAGAAGATTCCACTTCTCAGCAATAATGAGAGTGCGATCAAGATTGGTCACAACCCGGTACAACATTCTCGAACAGAGCACATTGACACTAGGCATCATTTTCTTTGAGATCAAATGCTCCGAGAAGATATTGTTATCCGTCATGTCAAGATGGAGAAGAAGCTTGTAGATATTTTCAACAAGCCTCTTGATGAGAAAAGGTTGTGTGCACTATGGTGTGAACTAAATATCATAGAATCATCAAATGTGATGTGAGGCTAGTACACGTGCTAACACTTATACACTATAGAGGAAATTGATGCACAACACTCAAAGCAATTGTAATCTTCTGCCAATGAAGCATTACTCTCTGAGAGTAAATATATTAATGAAGAATTGACTCACAGAACTCTATGACAAATTGTACAAAGCTCTGGGTCATATAACTCTTACACGGTGGGTAACGCCACCACCCCTATGTGTGTTTTTCATCATTTATTTAATTGCCTTAGTATTGATTTGGATTTAGTCCTCTATTGAAATTCACTCATAGCTAATTTCTCTATTTGGTTTTCTCCCTGAATGAATTTGCGTCGGACCCTTCCCTTCTATTCTTTCTTGCCCAATCTATTCTATCTCTCATGAATACACAATTGAAAATTATCGTAATTCTCTCCAGCATCCTTGTTTACGAAGAATTTGTGAAACCGAGATAATTCTAATTTTGCTGAAAGTGCTCAAAACTTTGAGCTTTTCCCACTCAACTTGAGAGACACCTTATTCTTTCTTGAATGACACGTGCCCATGTTTATTTGCCAGATTATCTCGGCCATTGAATCCTAAGAGGCAATCATTTTGGACAGCCAGATTTCTCCTCAGGAAGGTTTCTTTTTGTCGCCTATTCAAGAAGCACTTTGTCCTCCTTGGATCTATTCCGGATTCCTTTGCTTCAATGTCATCTCTCTCTCTCTCTCTCTCTCTCTCTCTCTCTCCCCTCAACAAACTGAGCATTGCCGCTCTGATTCCTTCACTGATGTTATCATTGCCGCTTCGTTGCTGGATGGACACCTGCGATGATCCTCCTCACCGTCGCGAAACATCATCGCCCGCGACGCTGTAGCTGAAGCTTCATCACCGAGTTAGGGTATGGGATTCATGAACACTGTTCCTCGTTCGTCTTGAATTAGTGTTCTTCTGCAGTGTTTTTCTTGAGATATATACTGCCTGTTCGATTGGATTGAATCTTGTTCATGTTGTGTATTGAACTTTGGGAATCAATGAGATCATATGGTGTATGTTTAAATATGGGAGACACCTGAGGTGACATGGGGGTGCTCATTAGATCAAGATTAGAAAGACAATGATTATGTGTGATGCTTTACCACACTTACGGGGTCTCATCCAATTTTCATCCAATAAAAAGGGAACTTTGGTTGTGATGCGTTACCAAACCTTGAGGGGTTATATCATGTGTTTTAATGAAGTTATCAACACTGAGAGTTGCCACAAGTGAACCTATGATAAGTAGGCCTGGTTTCCAACCATTAAAACCTCATTTCCATCAATTTTGCATACTTTTACATTGCCGGTTTTATTTATTCCAAAAATACAAAAATATTTCTATCATCGAAATTATCTATCTATTCACCGAATTAGTGCACCTACACAATTGACAACTGTGTTAGGTGTGTTGGGGACACAAGAGACTACTATTATCTCGATTGCAGGATTGCTTGAGAGGAGAGTACATTCAACCTATGCCTCCCATGTATTGATAAACCTTATGTCATCTACTTGAGGGAAATTGCTGCTGTCCTACAAGCCTCTATGCTTGGAGGCCTAACAAGTGTCTTCAAGAATAGAAGTGCATAGTAGACATCAATGAAATGAGTGAGCTGTTGCTAAAAATATTGGTTACACCGAGTCTCAGGTCGGTTGTAACACCCCATGTATTAAGCCACAGTGATCCCACCCAAAATTATGCCAAGTCAGCATGTTTTGCAAAGCCTAAATGCCACTTGTCCCAAATTCAACTCAAATTTCAATTTAAATTGCGAGTCAAAAATTTACATCTTCAAACACAGAAACAAAAATGTTGGTAATATTACAAATAATACCTAAGTAATTATCTTATGGAAAACAATATCACCTAAATTCCCAAAATGTCCCTAGCAACAGTTTTGTGGACCAAAAGAAATGAATAAAGGCATTGAAATTACAAATACAATTTTAAACATTTCCAAATGCCCTAAAATTTGTGAGCAGTTTCAAAATGATGTGTGTGATTTATTTGCAAAATTTCATAAACAACTAAAATCAGTTGGTCATTGGAATAAATACAAAATAGAGGTAAATAAAAGAAACAGAAAAGATAAAAGAAAAAGAAGAAAAACCGCCTGTGCACCTATGCCTTACGAGCACAGTGCAGGCCCCGCCCACCGACCGCGCCATCGTCTTCCTCCCGCGCTCTATCTCTCTCTGCGTGTCGACGCCACGCATGCCCGAGTAGCGGATGAAGCACATGTCGACCAACCCGCGCTGTGGAGGAGGGGATAAGATCGTCGGCGACCCCAAGCTGAACCCTAGCATCCCCCTCGCTCTCCTTCGTGCCTGGTCCCGCACCTCACCGGGACGTCATCGCCATGGCCTTCGCCATTACCGTGGCAACCCACCTCCCCGAGCCGTGCGACCATGTCCAGGAGGACCACCGTCAACTTCTACTTTGACTACGCTCGCTGGATTGATCCGAGGAGCCGTCGCGCATCGGCATCACCCCATCTTCCTCGTTTGTCGCCGCCACTACCTGTCGATGATTCACCACCTCCAGCGCCTCCCCGAGCCTACTGAGCCGCTCGTCTGGACTGCTGTGAGCCCCTGCGCCTTACCCCTCTGTCTCCTCGCTCGCGCGCGTGCTCTAGCTAGCCTTACCGCCATGACCGAAGCCCTATGCCACCCTTGGGCTCGCTGTCATCATTTTTGTTGACCCCGAATCGAACCTGTGAGCCTGTCATGCTCATGCAATGCCTAGGGCACTGCCTCTCCCCTTATATTGACACAAATTGGCCTGTGCGCTCATGTCCGTCAAGCCCATGTTGCTGTCGCCGCCCGGCCATCACCGCTGTTGTCGCTCCCGGCCACCCCCGGCCACGTCAACGCCCTCGGTTGACGCGCGCCATCGCTCTTGTTCCATAGAAGCTCATGCCGCTCCAGACGGTGGCCTGTGGCCGAAACCCATGCTCCTCTGCTGCATCGGGAGGTCGCCGGAGGCCACCGGCACCTGCCGGCCATTTAAACGGCCCCTGTCTCAACGACAGGTGGGCCCGGTCTAATTAGGGTTAGGGTTGGACTAATTAACTTTTAGTTAGTTACACAGACAGTGGACCCCATCTAACTAATTAACTTAATTAAAAACTATTAATGTAACAATGTATCTATGACACCTGAGGTCAACTGGTCAGTTTGACCAGGTCAATAGTCAACCAGTTGACTGATGAATAGGCTGCTGACTCAACCTCTGGCCCCACCTGTCATACTAATGGGCTAGCTATCCCTGGGAATAAAAAGTATTATCTGTTTAAATTTGGAATTAAATTAATTCTAGAAAATCATTAAAACTTTGAAAAATCATATAAAATAAACCGTAACTCGTATGAAAATAATTTATATATGAAAAATGATCAGAAAAATATAATGAATCCGAAATTGTAATAAACATATATGAAAAACATCATTATCACAATGAACATTGAAATTTTGCTACTAGATCAATATACCGAATAATATTTGGAGCTAGGAAAATATTTTCCCGCTTCAATTAAAAATTCTTAGTAATGCATTAGAGTAAATCATCAACACATTTTGCCATCCCATGCCTCGTGTTGCATTTGTTTGCCCTATTATTTATTTGATTCCCCCTCCTTGCTTCTTTCTGGTAGACCCCGATACCGCCGTAGACCCCGAGATCATCTACACCACTGAGGACCCCGCCTCGTCTGCAGAGCAACCAGGCAAGCAAAACCCCCTTGATCATTCCTATATCGCCTATTCCTTCTCTCCACTTTCCTGCATTAGGTATTGTTACAGCTGCGGATCGATAGCTCCTATTCTGAAGCATAGCTTGACTTTGTCGCCAGTTACAGATGCTTTACCTGTTATCCTAGCATACTTAGTGTAGTGTTGCTATGCTCCATCTATTGCCCCTACACCCTTGTCCGTGTTGCTATGCTAGATTACCGGGCATTGATCCCCTTTGGGTGATGATCATAGATATACTTTATACTATTACACTATACATGTTATGATAAAGTTGGGTCGGCTCGGAGAGCACCCGCAAGTTATCTTAAAGTCGGGTCGGCTCAGAGAGCACCCTCGAGTGTTTCACTAAGCCAGATTGATAGGGCAGGCAGAGACCGTCTGGAGAGTGGTGGGCCTAGGCCCTGGTCGTGTCCACGAGATAATAATAATATGACTTAACAGTTCTTGGTATTTGATCCAAGATTGCCACTCGCATATACGCACTCACCGCCACACGGGATAATGGTTTATGGGGCCTGCAGCGTCATCAGTTCTTCCCGAAAGCTCTATCAGATATCATAGTTCAGAGATGCGACACGGAGACCAGCAGATATCCTCCGGATGAGGTTTGGCTGGACCGTCCACATAACGTGTGATGTTTGCTTAAACTACGTCGGTATTTCCCCAAAGAGGAAGGGATGATGCAGCACAGCAACAGTAGGTATTTCCCTCAGTGATGAGACCAAGGTTATCGAACCAGTTGGAGAACCACGCAACACCACGTAAATAGCTCCTACACACAAAGAAAAAAACTTGCAACCCGACGTAAGAGAGGGGTTGTCAATCCCTCGAAAGGTAAAAGGATAGGAAAAATTGTAGTAGATTGGATAAATAGATCTCGCGGGAACGTGAGATAAAATAAATAAATACAAATTGCAGCAAGGTATTTTTGTATTTTTGGATTAATAGATCTAAAAATAAAAGCAAATAAAAATAGACCGCGAAGGCAAATAGCAAATAGATCTGAAAATATATGATGAGAAAATAGACCCGAGGGCCGTAGATTTCACTAGTGGCTTCTCTCGAGAAAAATAGCATACGGTGGGTAAACAAATTACTGTTGGGCAATTGATAGAACTTCAAATAATCATGACAATATCCAGGCAATGATCATTATATAGGCATCACGTCCAAGATTTGTAGACCGACTCCTGCCTGCATCTACTACTATTACTCCACACATCGACCGCTATCTAGCATGCATCTAGTGTATTAAGTTCATGGAAAAATGGAGTAATGCAATAAGAACGATGACATGATGTAGACAAGATCTATTTATGTAGAAATAGACCCCATCTTGTTATCCTTAATAGCAACGATACATACGTGTCGGTTCCCCTTCTGTCACTCGGATCAAGCACCATAAGATCGAACCCATCACAAAGCACCTCTTCCCATTGCAAGATAAATAGATCAACTTGGCCAAACAAAACCCAAATATTGGAGAAGAAATACGAGGCTATAAGCAATCATGCATATAAGAGATCAACTAAGACTTAAATAACTTTCATGGATAAAAACATAGATCTGATCATAAACTCAAAGTTTATCGGATCCCAACAAACACACCGCAAAAAGAGTTACATCATATGGATCTCCAAGAGACCATTGTATTGAGAATCAAACGAGAGAGAGAAAGCCATCTAGCTACTATCTACGGACCCGTAGGTCTACAATGAACTACTCACGCATCATCGGAGAGGCACCAATGAGGATGATGAACCCCTCCGTGATGGTGTCTAGATTGGATCTGGTGTTTCTGGAACTTGCGGCGGCTGGAATTGATTTTCGTCGACTCCCCAAGGCTTTCTAGAATATTGAGTTATTTATAGAGCAAAGAGGCGGTGTGTGAGGCCACCGAGGTGGGCACAACCCACCTGGGCGCGCCTGGGCCCCAGGCGCGCCCTGGTAGGTTGTGCTCCCCTCGGAGCACCCCTCTGGTACTTCTTTGGCCCAACAGGTGTCTTCTGGTCCAGAAAAAATCCACAAAAAGTTTCGCTGTGTTTGGACTCCGCTTGGTATTGATTTCCTGCAATGTAAAAAACAAGCAGAAAACAGCAACTGGCACTGGGCACTATGTCAATAGGTTAGTACCAAAAAATGATATAAAATGATTGTAAAACATCCAAGAATGATAATATAACAGCATGGAACAATCAAAAATTATAGATACGTTGGAGACGTATCAGCATCCCCACGCTTAATTCCTGCTCGTGGAATGCTGCCTAACATGTTCATCACATATTCTTTTCTTTGTAGCATGGACATTTGGACTTTTATATGGTTCAAAGCAATAGTCTAGTTTTGACATGAGGACTTTAATACTCAAGCATATCAACAAGCAACCATGTCTTTCAAAATGTCAACACTAAAGCAAGTTATCTGTAGCCCATTATGCTCAATCATTGATCCATTCATGAAACACACTCGAATATTAGCTACACCCAATGCTCAAGTACGATCATAGTGCCACTTAGTTGGTGCTTTATAAGAGAAGATGGAGACTCAAAAAAATAAAAATTGCATAAAGTAAAAGAAAGGCCCTTCGCGGAGGGAAGTAGGGATTTGTAGAGGTGCCAGGGCTCAAAGCTTAAATTGAGAGATAAAAAACATTTTGAGAGGCATACTTTTCCCACCTACAAAAATGGCTTAGAGTTCCCAATACTTTCCATGCTAGATATATCATAGGCGGTTCCCAAATAGAAATTAAAGTTTATTCCTTTTTCCACCATACTTTCACATTCCATGGCTAGCCGTATCCACGGGTGCCCTCCATACCAACACTTTCCAAGGAATTTATTATTTGACAATATAAAGTAAATTCTTTTTTTCATTTCAGGACTGGGCTTCCCTAATACCTTTGTCGTACTCTCATGCAATGACAAGTGAATAAACACTCATCGTGAGAATAACACATCTAGCATGAAAAAATATCGGCCACCCCTCACCGCCTCGCGAGCGGTACGAGCACACAAAAGATAAATTTATTTTGAAAATTAGAGATGGCACATACAAATTTTCTTAGAACGGCATGGAAATACCGCATATAGGTAGGTATAGTGGACTCATATGGCAAAACTGGTTTAAAGGGTTTTGGATGCACAAGTAGTGATCATACTTAGTGAAAATGAAGGCTAGCAAAAAGATTGAGAAGCGTCCAACCAAGAAACGAAAAATCTCGTAAGCAAGCATTAAGCATAATTAACACCGAATAATGCACCACAAGTAGAATATAATTTCATTGCATAACTATTGACTTTCGTGCTTGCATAGGGAATCACAAACCTTAACACCAATATTCTTACTAAAGCATAATTATTCATCAACATGACTCACATATCACTATCATCATATCTCAAAACTATTACTAAGAATCAAGTTTATTTTGTCCAATGATCTTCATGAAAGTTTTTATTATATCCTCCTTGGATATCTATCACTTTGGAACTAATTTCATATGTTGCTTTTACTAAGCTCAAACAAATATAAGTGAAGAACATGAGCATAATATTTCTTTCTCTCAAAATAATCTAAGTGAAGCAAGAGAGAATTTCTTTTAAAAAATTACAAACTCCCAAATAAATCTAAGTGAGGCATGAGAGCATTTCTTCAAAAATAATCAAGCACACCGTGCTAAAAAAGATATAAGTGAAGCACTAGAGCAATTCCATGGCTCTAAAAATTTAAGTTAAGCATAGCAGCAAGCATAGCATAATTTTTGGCTCTCTCAAAAAGGTGTGTCCAGCAAGGATTCAAGACTTAAAATAAAAAGCAAAACAAGCAAAGACTCCTATCATACAAGACGCTCCAAGCAAAACTCATAATATGTGACGAATAAAAATATAGCTCCAAGTAAAATACCGATGGTCGTTAAAAGAAAGAGGGGATGCCACTCGGGGGCATCCCCAAGCTTAGTTGCTTGATACTTCTTGAATATTATCTTGGGGTGCCTTGGGAATCCCCAAGATTAGCATTTTGCTAATCCTTATTCCTTCATCCATCGTAATATCACACAAAACTTGAAAACTTCAATCACACAAAACTCAACAAAACCTTCGTGAGATCCGTTAGTATAAGAAAACAAATCTTTACTCTAAGTACTGTAGAAAACCTATTCAAATTTTGTTCTTGCATTATATCTACTGTATTCCAATATTTCTATGGCAAAAAATCTTCAAATAAAACCATAGATTTATCAAAATAAGCACACAATGCAAAGAAAACAGAATCTGTCAAAAACAGAATAGTCTGCAAAGATACGAATTGTTCTCATATTATACAACTCCAAAAATTCTGAAAAATTATGAAAACAGAGGCAATTTGTATATAAATCTTGTGTAAAAAATTAAGAATTTTTCGTCTCTTCTGTGAATTTTTAACATTGTTTTCTTGGACGCAAAAGATTCTGTTTTCCAACAAGATCAAATCAACTATCACCCAAATCATCCCAAAGGCTTTGCTTGGCACAAACACTAATTTAAACCACAAAAACACATCTAACCAGAGGCATAATTGGGTATTTTATTGAAAACAGCAAGAAAACCAAAAAGCAAAAAGATACAAGTTGGGTTGCCTCCCAACGAGCGCTATCGTTTTAAGCCCCTAGCTAGGCATAATGCAAAGGATCTAAGTATTGTCATCTTTGGTTCTAGATCCATAAGATGCCCTCATGATTGATTCATATGGTAGATTAATTCTAGTTCTAGGGAAGTGTTCCATGCCCTTCCTTAGTGGAAATTGAAATTTAATATTGCCTTCTTTCATATCAATCACGGCACCAATAGTACGAAAAACGGTCTACCAAGTATAATTGGACAAGACGGATTGCAATCAATATCAAGAACAATAAAATCTATGGGCACATAATTCCTATTTGCAAGAATAGGAACATCATTAATTCTTCCCATAGGATTTTTAATAGTAGAATCCGCCAAGTGCAAATTTAAAGAGCATTCTTCAATATCGGTAAGACAAAGCACATCACATAAAGATTTCGGAATTGTAGAAACACTAGCACCCAAGTCACATAAAGCAAAACACTCATAATTTTTAATCTTGACTTTGATAGTAGGTTCCCATTTATCATGTAATTTTCTAGGAATTGAAACTTCTAATTCCAACTTTTCTTCAAAAGCTTTGATCATAGCATCAACAATATGTTTAGTAAAAGCTATATTTTGTTCATAAGCATGGGGTGAATTTATCATGGATTGCAACAAAGAAATACAATCAACCAAAGAGCAACTATCATAATTAAAGTCTTTGTAATCCAAAAGAGTGGGCACATCACTAGTTAAAGTCTTGACCTCTTCAAACACACTTTTCTCAAATTTTTCAACAAGATTTTCACCCTCCAACTTATCGGGACGCCTTCTAGCTAAAGTTGACTCTTCTCCAGTCCCTTTTTCATCAATCTTAATTTTACTAAACAAGGAATCAATAGAAGAAACACCAATCATTTTAAGACTTCATCACTTTTATGAAAGCAATCACTAGAAAACGCTTTTGCTAAAAATTCTCATCTAGCTCTAAGCATAGCGGTTCTTTTCTTACTTTCATCCATAGAAACATAAAGAGCTTTAATTGATTCATCAACCTTAGGCACAAAAAGTTTCATCTTGAGATTTTCTACATCATGAGAAATTCTATCAATACTTCTAGACATATCATCAATCTTATTCAGCTTTTCTTCTATTGTAGCATTGAAAACTTTTTGAGTATTGATAAATTCTTTAATATTATTCTCAAGATCAGAGGTGTTTCTATTATTATTATAAGAAGGATTACCATAGGAATTACCATAATTATTAGAGGAATTACTAGGAAAAGGCCTAGGATTATAATTACCTCTATAAGCATTGTTATTGAAATTGTTTCGCGAGATAAAATTCACATCTATGGCATCGCTATTTTGCTCAACCAAAGTAGACAAAGGCACATCATTAAAATCAATAGGAGCATTTTTATTAGCAACCAACTTCATAAGAGCATCAACTTTTTCAATCAAAGAATTTATTTCTTCTACCGAATTGACTTTTTTACTAGTAGGAGCTCTTTCGGTATGCCACTGCGAATAATTTGCCATAATATTATCAAGTAATTTAGTAGCTTCACCCAAAGCAATTTCAATAAAAGTACCCCCCGCGGCGGAATCAAAAAGATTATGAGAAGCAAAATTCAACCCCGCATAAAAAATTTGTATGATCATCCAAAGATTTAACCCATGAGTTGGGCAATTCCTTAGCATCAATTTCATCCTTTCCAAAGATTGTGCAACATGCTCATGTTCAAGTTGCTTGAAATTCATGATCTGGGTTCTAAGGGAAATGATTTTTGCAGGCAGAAAATTCTTAGTAATAAAAGCATCCTTGCACTTATTCCAAGAATCAATACTATTGCGAGGCAAAGAAGAAAACCAAATTTTTGCGCGATCTCGCAAAGAAAACGGAAATAATTTCAACTTCACAACATCATTGTCCACATCTTTTTTCTTTTGAAAATCGCATAATTCCACGAATGTTTTAAGATGGGACGCGGCATCCTCTTTAGGAGTACCGAAAAATTGATCTTTCATAACAAGATTCAGCAAAGCAGTATTAATATCACAAGACTCCGCACTAGAGGCGGGAGGAGCAATCGGAGTGCTAATAAAATCATTGTTGTTGGTATTTGAGAAATCACACAACTTGGTGTTCTCTTGAGTCATGGTGACTACACAACAAGATTGCACTCAAAAACAGATCTGACGAGAAAACGGCGAACGAAAAAGGGGGCGAATAAAACGGCAAATTTTTGTGAAGTGGGGGAGAGGAAAACGAGAGGCAAATTGCAAATAATGTAAATTGCAAGGAGATGAGATTTGTGATTAGGAACCTGGTTGATGTTGATGATGTCTCCCCGGCAACGGCGCCAGAAATTCCTTTTGATGTTTGCTTGAACTACGTCGGTATTTCCCCAAAGATGAAGGGATGATGCAGCACAGCAATGGTAGGTATTTCCCTCAGTGATGAGACCAAGGTTATCGAACCAGTAGGAGAACCACGCAACACCACGTAAACAGCTCCTGCACACAAAGAACAAATACTTGCAACCCAACGTAAGAGAGGGGTTGTCAATCCCTCACGGGTAAAAGGATAGGTAAAATTGTAGTAGATTGGATAAATAGATCTCGCGGGAACGCGAGATAAAATAAATAAATAAAAATTGCAGCGAGGTATTTTTGTATTTTTGGATTAATAGATCTGAAAATAAAATCAAATAAAAATAGATCGCGAAGGCAAATAGCAAATAGATTTGAAAATATATGATGAGAAAATAGACCCGAGGGCCATAGATTTTACTAGTGGCTTCTCTAGAGAAAAATAGCATACGGTGGGTAAACAAATTACTGTTGGGCAATTGATAGAACTTCAAATAATCATGACGATATCCAGGCAATGATCATTATATAGGCATCACGTCCAAGATTAGTAGACCAACTCTTGCCTGCATCTACTACTATTACTCCACACATCGACCGCTATCCAGCATGCATCTAGTGTATTAAGTTCATGGAAAAATGGAGTAATGCAATAAGAACGATGACATAATGTAGACAAGATATATTTATGTAGAAATAGACCCCATCTTGTTATCCTTAATAGCAATGATACATACGTGTCGGTTCCCCTTCTGTCACTGGGATTAAGCACCGTAAGATCGAACCCATCACAAAACACCTCTTCCCATTGCAAGAAATACGAGGCTATAAGCAATCATGCATATAAGAGATCAAAGAAGACTCAAATAACTTTCATGGATAAAAACATAGATCTGATCATAAACTCAAAGTTCATCGGATCACAACAAACACACCGCAAAAAGAGTTACATCATATGGATCTCCAAGAGACCATTGTATTGAGAATCAAACGAGAGAGAGAAAGCCATCTAGCTACTAACTACGGACCCATAGGTCTACAATGAACTACTCACGCATCATCGGAGAGGCACGAATGAGGATGATGAAACCCTCCGTGATGGTGTCTAGATTGGATCTGGTGTTTCTGGAACTTGCGGTGGCTGGAATTGATTTTCGTCGACTCCCCTAGGGTTTCTGGAATATTGGGGTATTTATAGAGCAAAGAGGCGGTGCGGGAGGCCACCAAGGTGGGCACAACCCACCTGGGCACGCCTGGGCCCCCAGGCGCACCCTGGTGGGTTGTGCTCCCCTCGGAGCACCCCTCTGGTACTTCTATGGCCCAACAGGTGTCTTCTGGTTCAGAAAAAATCCACAAAAAGTTTCGCTACATTTGGACTCCGTTTGGTATTGATTTTCTGCGATGTAAAAAACAAGCAGAAAACAGCAACTAGCACTGGGCACTATGTCAATAGGTTAGTACCAAAAAATGATAGAAAATGATTATAAAATGATTGTAAAACATCGAAGAATGATAATATAATAGCATGGAACAATCAAAAATTATAGATACATTGGAGACGTATCAACGTGCACGAGCGCTTAGGGTGAGCGGCCGAACGATCCTTCGCGCTTAGGATGTAGACCGACGTGTTGACCTCTCTGGAGAGCTAAGGTAGGACTTCGGCGTGCTAACTTCCTGACACCAGGAATGACCCGTGGAAAGGTGTGTCTGGCTAGGGTAATCGAGCGTGTTGGGCTATGTGGTTCACCCCTGTAGGGAAGACAAACTATTCGAATAGCCGTCTCCATGGTAACAGGAAGCTTGGATGTATACATTTATCTTGATCTTTACTACTTGAATCGGATACTTAATAAAACACACCCACACGATATATGTTTATACAACTTGAACCGGTTACTTGATAAAAGGTGTCAATCAAATAACATGGAATGCCCACGAATCTTTTCTCGCAGGGAGTCGAGGAAGGATCTCAGGGTATTGTATTGTTGTGTTAATTACAAGTTGGTATCGTGTGCGCTCATACTCCTTCCTTGCTACAAGACGTTCTATTCTCTTCCCCTGCTGCCAGATGGTGGTTCTGAAGTTATATAGTGCTTCCCCTCTCCATTTTGGCATTTCTGCAGTATAGCCCACTGATATAACCCATTCCTTGATACCGATGCATATGTAGTATAGATCTGATGTAAGTCTTGCGAGTACTTTGCATCAGTAATCACCGTTGCTTGGCACTTCTTTTCCTTCAAGCCGGTTGCTGCTATCAGATAGTAGCACCTCAGATGCAGGTATCCCCGATGATGATTACTACGTGGAGTTCGACGTCGCCGAGTAGTTCAGAGGTCCCAGGCAGGAGGTCTGCGCCTTTTCGGTCTTGTGTTGTTGTTTTATTTCTTCCTTCTTAAGGCACCTTTGTAATTGTCTATAGTCAGACCTAACTCTCTGTTGTAATATTGGGTCCTACGACCCGTTGTTTCTAATATAATGTTTCTTTGTTTAAATTTGTGCGTAGAGTAGTGTTGTGGTACTACCATGAGTCATTGTTCATGATCGTGCATGCTGCGTGTCTGATTAGTGCACGGTCAAGTTCGGGGGTGTCACAAGTTGGTATTAGAGCCGACTGCCTCTAGGAACCCCCAAACCTCTTGCCCGATGTTGAGCCTAGTTTTGAAAAACTATTTACGAACTACTAGGCGTGTTGTGTGGCTTATGGGCACACACCACTTATGGATGGTATAGGACTCTTTTCTTCCGCATCCTTACTCTGGGTTCTGAACTTCTTACCTCTTCGAGTTACGGATTTGCTAACCTTAGGTTCTCGTGATGACTTCTTTCCGGAGAGCCACTCATTCCAAACGATCTCTTGAAATCTCTAAACATTCTGAAGTACTCTTCGATTTGTCAAAGAACCCTTTGAACGTACCACACATAAACCCTTGTTGCCATACACACTTACGAATGATTCCGTACACCTGCCACTCATACTTGATCGCAATACGCTTGCTAATCTGACACTATTGTTTTTACACAGAATGTTGGGTCATGGAGATCCTCCACCACCGCCCTATATTACCACCCTGATGCAGCAGTTTGAACTGAACCGTCAGCTCAACGAGAGTCTGGTGAACTGTTTTGAACACAACGATGCTCGTCAGGAGCCTAGTCCAATCTCACTTCAAGAGTTCGTGCGCCTCAACCCATCCATTTTCTGCAACTCCATCAATCCTATGGATGTTGATGATTGGCTTCGTGACATCCTGTTCGAGATGGAGTCTGCTAGTGTTGCCCCTGCCAAGTTCGTCTCCTTTGCGGCATTTCACCTAAAGGGTCCAGCAGCTCAATGGTGGGAAAGCCACAAGCGTATGCTACCTGTTGGAACAGTCACCACTTGGATTGAATTCCAGACTGCTTTCCGTGCAAGCCATATTCCTCAAGGACTGGTGGACAAAAAGAAGAAGGAATTCTGTATATTCAATCAGGGCAAGATGACAGTGGATGCATATCAGAGGGAATTCTTGACCTGTCTCTCTATGCTAAAGATGACGTCTCCACTGACGTACGCAAGCAAGACAAGTTTCATGAAGGACTGCATCCTGATCTGAAGCATGCCCTTAGTCTCCATGAATTCACAAACTATGCAACACTTGCCAGCAAAGCTATCCAGGCTGAGATTAGTCAGACAAAGCTCCAGGAGTCGCTCAAGCACACTTGTGAGGTTGGCTCATCTTCGGGCCCGACCGCTCAGAAGCGTCAAGTGTGGATTCCTCACAATGTCTATGACCAACCTGCCGCAGCACCGAGGCCATCTTATGTTGCACCTCGTCTACCGGCACCACAAGATAGCTCAGTATTCCAGTTGGACAGCCCAATGCTATGGTTCCTCGCCCCGCACGCGGAGCATGTCGTAAGTGTGGACAGTTAGGCCATTATGCCAAATTCTGCCAACAAAATCAGAATGTTAGGCCGCTTACAATCGGTCGTGGTCATGCCAACCATGTCAAGATTGAAGAAGCTCAGGAGGCACCGACCATCATGATGCGAATCCTTCATGTTAACTCAAATGCAGCTTCTGATCTTTTTTATTCAGGAGCATCGCATTCATTTATATCTGAAGCATTTGCGCTTGCACACGATATGACTTTCAAAAAATTGAACCCTCCATTAGTCGTTCATACCTCAGGATCCCAAAGTCGTGCCACCACGGTGACCCATAATGCCCGCCTTCTAATTGGAGGACTAGAATTCCTTGCCTCTCTCATTATTCTCAAGCCATCCAACATACACATCATTCTCGATATGGATTAGTTAGACCCCCATAAAGCTTTGATTGACTGTGCTGCAAGAACAGTCCAACTCACCCACCCTTCCGGTCAGACAATCAGTTTCAGAGCCCAAATCATCCAGAATGTTGAAACACAGATATATCCTATGAATGCATCACCTCTGGATAACATCGAGAACATTCTTGTAGTTCGTGACTTGTAAGATGTCTTTTCAGAAAAACTTCCAGGAATGCCCTCGGTTCGAGATGTCGAGTTCATTATCGACTTGAAGCTAGGCACCGCTCCTATCGCCAAACACCTGTATAAGATGCCACCACATGAATTTCTCGAGCTCAAGGAGGAAATCGACAAGTCACTTTGCAAGGGCTTCATCCGTGCAAGCTCTTCTGCATGGGGATCTCCTTCGCTCTTTGTTAAGAAGAAGGATGGAATGAACTGTCTGGTTGTTAACTATCGTCCTGTTAATCAAGCGATGATCCAGAACAAGTATCCACTTCCCAGAATCAATGACTTGTATGATCAACTTGCTGGTTCATCCGCCTTCACTAAACTTGATTTGAGGTTGGGATACCATCAAATCAGAGTTCGTGAAGAGGACATTTCGAAAACAACCTTTGTTACTCGCTATGGTTCATACGAGTACACTGTCATGTCCCTTGGCTTAAACAATGCTCCAGCCACCTTCTCCCGATTGAGGAATTACATCTGCATGGAATACCTCGACTAATTTGTCATGGATTATCTCGACGACATCCTTGTATATTCCAAGAATGAGGAAGAACATGCCGAACATCTTTGGCTTGTATTGGAGAAGCTTTGTGAACATCAGTTGTATGCTAACTACTCCAAGTGCGAGTTCTGGTTATCTGAAGTGACCTATCTTGGCCACGTGATTTCCGCTGAAGGCATTGCTATCAATCCAGAATGTGTTCAAGCTATTCTTAACTAGACTCCTCCACAGACTGTTAATTAAGTTAAAAGTTTTCTCGGACTCGCCAGCTATTGCCGTCATTTTGTCAAAAACTTTTCCAAGATTGCTAAGCCATTGGCTGATCTGCTCCACAAAGATAAGAAGTTTGAGTGGACACCTCAATGTCAGGAAAGTTTCTAGACTCACAAGGACAAATTGACTTTCGCCCTAGTACTTACTCCCCGGATACTCACAAGGACTTTGTGATCTTTTGCGATGCTTCACGTCAAGGATTAGGCTGTGTCCTGATGCAAAAGTGCAAAGTGATTGCTTATGGCTCTCGCCAATTGCATCCGCATGAAGAGAACTGTCCCACACATGATCTCAAACTTGCAGTACTGATCTATGCTCTGAAGATATGGCGACATTACCTCCATGGTAATCATTGCAAGGTCTTCACTGACCATCAAAGTCTGAAATACATATTCACTCAGCTCACGCTGAACCTTCGTAAACAAAGATGGATGGAGGCAATTTCAGAATATGACTTGGGTATTTTCTATACCCCTGCAAAGCTAATGTAATGGCTAATGCCTTGAGCCGCAAGTCCTATTGTAACAACCTCATGGTGCAGCAACATAAGCCCCTTCTTTATGAAGAACTTCGCAAGATGAATCTCAAGATTGTTCCTCACGGTTATTTGAGCACACTAGTCATCGCGCCAAATCTTGAACACACGATTAGGACCATGCAACTATATGACTCTGCAGTACTATGCATCAAGCGTGATCTCACTGAGGGTGGTTCCTCAGATCGTACTGAGGGTGGTTCCTCAGACTTCACCCTTGCTGATCGTGACTCTGCAATGCAACACATGAAGCGTGATCGTACTAAGGGTGGTTCCTCAGACTTCACCCTCGATGAGCATGGCACCTTATTCTTCTGAGGACGCCTAGTGGTACCTAAGTTCAAGAACATGACTCAAGACGTTATGAAAGAAGCTCATGACACTCCTCTCTCGATTCATCTTGGTAGTACCAAGATGTGCCAAGACATTTGTCAGAGATACTGGCTGTCTAATATGATGCGCGACATTGCTCGCTATGTTGCTGAGTGTGACATTTGTCGTCACATCAAAGCTAAACATCAGAGGCCTGCTGGAACTCTACAGCCACTTGCTATTCTTGAATGGAAATGGGACAAAGTTGAAATGGACTTCATCACTGGATTTCCTAGATCGCAGAAGGGTCATGATGCTATTTGTCAGGCCAGTTTCCGGAATAAATCTCGGAATAGCCTTAAGTCACACCAGTCCCAAGATCAGAACAAACTGGTGGACTCTCTGGATATAGATATCCAGTACATACATATTACACAAGGTTGAGCCAGGGTGCTCAACAATTATTACAGACTTGTTAGTATATGACAGTGGCGGGTATAAGACAGTGGTGTGGTGAAATTACAATACTGGTACAATAAAGTAGAGCCAAGCATCAGAGTGAGGCTTGACTATTTATTCGTAAAACGGAAGCACTGCAGATGGTACATGTGGTAGACTCCAAGACCACAAGGTGACTGACTGGGAACACCTCTAAGTGTCGGGCTTGCTAGCGTATTCTCCCTCCATAAGATCGTCTCCATCCAGGTCTGGCCAAATTAACAAGACAGGGACAAGCCAGTGAGTACGTTTGAATGTACTCACAAACATTATGGACAAAAGAAATACTGAATGCAATAGAGTGCACATGCCCATGTTAGACTAAATTATATGCGTATGCTGACCGACATTAAGGCATGGCATGATAAATATCATTACGTTGGAAGTGACTAATAATGTCATTCAAAGTATAAACTGGGTCTCAGGAGGTAGAACCGTCCCGATGAAAAATATAAAAGGCTGCCACATTGGGCATCTTTGCGATGCCACGAAAAGGGTTGTAATCCGTATGAAATCAAGGCAAGGGAATTCTAGGCGGTAAAACCGCCCAGCGAATTCCAAAATGGAACATCGGGCGTTAGACCGCCCGAAGATTCCAGGGAAATAAAATGGAACATCGGACGTTAGACCGCCCAAAAATTCAAAGAAAATAAAAATGCTAGTCGGCTGTCTGAACCGACGCCTCGAAAGGTCTTGAAAAGAAATGCCAATCGGGTGTCTGAATGCGACGCCTCGAAATGTCTTGAAAAGAAATGCCAATCGGGTGTCTGAATGCGACGCCTTGAGAGGTCTTGAAAATGAATGCCAGAGTCGGGCGTCTGAGCGACACCTCATAAAGGGCTTTTAAAGAGCAGTACAATAGCATACAAGTATTGACCAGAGCACAGGGGTTAGTCCATAGCAATATTCATGATAACAATAGTAGCAATGATCAATTTTCTGATTAATTCTTTCCTTCGAAGACCGACACCAAGACCGAGACCGACACTTGACCCTTCCCAACAAACGTCCTTGACCATGGACACGGCTACTCGAATAGGTTTAACTCTGCATAGGTTGTACTCTTTACCCAGAAGTATAGGATTTCTTTAGTCAACCTTAAACGTTGACTAAATTCAATAACGGTCTTTAGGTTGAAAACACACCTAACTAGCACACAGCAGTTTAACTTTCCCGATGCCCAGAATCACCCAAGGCATCATTCAAGAAAAACTCTAAGACGGGGAGGCCAACGCCTTGACTAGCATGGGATCACAAAATTTATAATGCGTGCAAATACAAGGGGTGCCCGCCTCTTGGCCCAGCCGGATACACCCATGCAACCTGACCTGATGACTGGCATTATTCCAGGTCCATGGAAACCCTCATCGCGGCCCCTCTATGTGGCGTGTACATGGAAAGGGTTTAGCAACTTACTAAACTGTACTCCCCTTGCGGGAAGACATGTGGTAGCACTTATTTTAGTTAGGCATGACGGAGCAAGACTCGATCTAGGTCGACTCAGGAGGTTTTACTTTCATGACTGGCATGTTCCAACATTCCCACAATTGTACCATCACATCACGAAGTGATCCGTGCTAACTGGCACAACATGGACAGGTGTATATACTCCTGATTTCTGACAAACTTCATCCAAGTTAAATGGTTCTATAATGTATGCAAGAAATGCATAAAAATAATATGATCATGCAGGCACTTGCTACCCACTACATATCTGGTGATCATTTTTTGAACTTATGCAAACATGCAGGCAAACACCATATCCCAAGTTCAAAAATGCTTGCCTTGATCAAAGTAGGCAGAAGCTGACCCTGTGAAATACTCGGCAAAGTTTCCCTCCTCGTTTTCTATAAAATAAGATTTCAAAAAATCCATTCAAATTTTTGTGACAGCACAAAAAGTTGACTTACAATATTTTCAAATAAATACTAAAAAACTAGAGTGAAAAAGAAAATTTTTCAGAAAAAGAATCAGGTGAAAATGATTTGTAGTTAAAAAGTTATGACGGTTTTAAGTCCAGGGACCTTTTTGTAATTAAAACAGCTACTTTCGGGCCCCTGTTGTTATAACAGAAAGCGCCTCGGTAAGGAATACGTCTTCCAGTTCAGAAAACGTATTGAGGCAGAAGACGCCAGAGTAATAAATAGAAAAGAATAAAACACTGGCGGGTGGGCCCCACCCGTCAGGTTTGAATTTTGAACACGCCTCGCGCGCGAGTATAGAGAGTATTCGGTGGTCACCGGTGGCGATCGCCAACGGTTCAAGGGGCGGTGATGATGCAGACGTGTTCGGGAAAGGTTTCCGCGTCGGTGGGTGGTGGTGTTGGTCGCCGGCGAGCACGGTGGCGACGGCGGCGATGGCTCCGGCGGACGACGGTGGTGGTGGTTTTGGGAACTCACCGGAGAGAGGGGTGATTTTCAAATTGATGTGTGGCATCGGTGAGTGAGTGCACGAGGAGGTTTCTGATGAAGTTTGAGAGGCGGAGGTGGACGGATGGCGACGTGGTGTTCACGGAGGCCGTGGCGGATCGGGCAGCCGGAGTCAGGGAAGACGACCTTCCCAAGGTGGGGGATGTGGCCGAGGATTGGATTGGGAATGCATGGAGGTGAGGTGGGGGTAGAACGGAGCTCGGGGGTCCCTTTTATAGGTGGTTCGACGATGGCCGGAGCAATCCAGATTGCGGCGGAGTTATGGTGGCCGGTGGTGGTCGGTGGAGCTGGTTGGGGGCGGCGAGCACGGTTGTTGGTTGCTACTGAGGAAGGATCGACCTTCCTCGGGCGTTGGTACGCTGCAGATAAGCTTGAGGGTGCCGGCCACCGCGGTGCCCTCGGGCGGAACCGAAGTTCGTCAATGGCCTCGGGTGGCTGACAGGAGGGGCTGCTAGGCGGTGCTGCTAAGAGCTGGCTGAGCAGGGGAGCAATAGGTGGCGCTGAGCTTCGCGATTGAACTCACGGGGGGCGGGGGAAGGGAAGAGCTGGTGGAGGCCGAACTTATCCAGGACGCGGCGGCGCTCGGGTACGGCCGGTGCACCGTCCACCGTCCTTGCCAGGAGCCGGGGAGGGGCTTAGCAAAGGGCCAGGGATCGACCAGGGGGTGGCTGGGCTTGAATGCAAGGAGAAGTGCATGGCACGACAGCTCCATTTTGCAAAGATTTTGCTATGCCATTTTGTGCACCGAAGGTCCTCGACGAAATGCTAATTAGCCTTAGGTATTTTTGAATTTTTTTGTGGTGATGTACTGATTCTTGACAAAGGTGCTGGCAAAGTTTCAGAATTTTTGGAGTAGTCTAGATTAGGTTCTGAGCAAGGGGATTGAATCTGGTCCAAATTTCATTTGAATGAAATTTGAAAATTTTGAACTGTGGATCAGAAAGTTTTTGAAGAAATGGATTGTGGGAACTGTCATGTAGTTGGGATAATTTTTGTGGGGGCAGGAGAGTTAAGGAATTTATAGTTCCTTTGCAAATCAAAGAAACTAGGAATAAATGAAATTCTAGTTTTGGAATTTGCTAAGCATGCCAAATAATATTTGTGCGGAGAGAGGAAGTATTGGGTACTATATTAGGGTGAGAGGATAGCTTTGATGAAAATTTGAAAATGAAAGATGGATTTTTGAGAATTTCCTAAGTGTTTGAAAGAGATGAAATGGACCATTTCTTTGAAATAATTAATCATTCAAAAAGTTTTCTAAAGGAAAAAGATTTTGGTCCTACAAAGTATTTACTCAAATAAGAAACTAATAAATCAGAAACCATCTTAAAATTTTAAAAACCCAATTGCAAACTTAAAATGGTTTTCAAAACAAAAGAAAGAAAGAATTCGAGCCATTGTGATCCAATGTATTTTCTTTTAAAGAAAAGATTTTGATAATCAAAAGAAAATATTTTTGGGGTGTTACAACACCTACCCCCCTTGAGAAAAATCTCGTCCTCGAGATTTCGGCTGTGCCTCAAATAGGTATGGGTACTCAGTCCTTAGGTGATCCTCTCTTGCCCATGTTGCTTCTTCTTTGGTGTGATTACTTCACTGGACCTTGCAAAACTTTATCACATTCTGACGGGTTCTCCGTTCTGACTCTTCCAAAAAAAATATATGGCGTTCCCTATATGTATGGTCTGGCTGGATATCCAGGTTCTGATGTTGGACTTGCTTTTTCGGATTACTGACACATCCCCTCAGTTGTGACACGTGGAATACAACATGAACGTCTAACAGCTGTGCTGGTAGTTCCAGTTGGTAGGCAACCTTGCCTCTCCTTGCAATTACTCTAAAGGGTCCAATAAATCATGGTGCCAGTTTCCCTTTGACTTTGAACCGTTGTAGTCCCCTCATTGGGGATACCCTGAGGTATACATATTCATCGGGTTCGAAGCTGGTCTGACGGTGTTTGTGGTCATAATAGCTCTTCTGACGGCTCTAAGTTGTTTTCAGTCTATCTCTGATGAGTTTTACTTTTGTTTTGGCTTCTTGGAGAATTTCTGGGCCAAAGATACAGCTATCTCCGGTTTCAGACCAATTAAGTGGGGTACGGCACCTTCGTCCATATAGGGCTTCGAAAGGTGACATCTTTAGACTCGCTTGATAACTGTTGTTATATGAAAATGCAGCATATGACAAACTGTCCTCCCAGCTGACTCCATAGGTAAGGACACAAGCTCTCAGCATGTCCTCCAATATCTGGTTAACCCGTTCAGTCTGCCCTCCTGTTTGTGGGTGGTACACTGTACTGAATACCAATTGAGTCCCCAAGGCTTGCTTCAAGTGGTCCCAAAACCTAGAGACAAACTAAGTGCCTCTATCAGAGACTATGGTCTTGGGTACTCCATGTAAACAAACAATTCGAGAGAGGTATAGCTGACCAAGCTTCTATGTCGAATATGTTGTCTTTACCGGAATGAAGTGTGCCACCTTGGTTAATAAGTCTGTGATAACCCAAATAGCATCATTCCCGTGTCATGACCTTGGTAATCCGACAATAAAATCCATCCCTATCTCATCCCATTTCCATTTAGGCACTCTGAGCGGCTGTAGTAATCCTACTGGCTTCTGGTGCTTTGCTTTAATACGCTGACAAGAGTCGCAGCATGCGATATACACGGCTATATCCCTTTTCATCCCATGCCACCAAAATCTGTCCTGAAGATCCTTGTACATCTTGGTTCCCCCTGGGTGAATGGAGTATGGTGTGGTATTGTCTTTTGCCAAAATTTGTTGTTTTAGCTCTTCCTTATTGGGTACGCATAATCTCTTTCCATACCACAGGATTCCCTGGGTGCCAATGGTAAATTCGGATGCCTTGCCCGAACTTACTTTCCCTTTGAATCCATCGATACTGGGGTGTCCTTTCTAGGTTTCCTTGATCTGATCCTCCAATGTTGGTTTTACTTCTAGGAGAGCAATGGTTCCTTCCGTGAATAGAACCATGTTAAGTTTGGCAAATTCCCGGTTGAACTCATGTTGTGAGAATTGCAAACTGTCATTGTCGGGGCATGGATTTTGGCTGAGGACATCTGCCACAACATTTGCCTTACCAGGGTGGTAATGAATTCCCATGTCATAATCCTTAATTAGCTCGAGCCAGCGACGTTGTCGTAGGTTTAGTTCTGGCTGGGTGAAGATGTACTTAAGACTTTTATGGTCCGTGTATATCTCACATCGATTACCAAGAAGGTAGTGTCGCCATTCCTTGAGTGCATGCACTACGGCTGGTAACTCCAAGTCATGGGAAGGATAATTTTGTTCATGCCATCGTAGATGTCTTGAGGCATAAGTTACGACCTTTCCCTCTTGCATTAGTACACATCCAAGGCCTTTCTTGGAGGCGTCACAGTATACCTCAAAATTCTTGTGTACATCTAGCACGGTCAGAATAGGTGCTGTTGTTAACCTCTTTTTTAACTCTTGGAAACTTTTCTCACAAGCTTCAGTCCATTCAAACTTGCTATCCTTCTTGAGTAACTGAGTCATGGGTTTGGCTATGGTGGAGAATCCTTCAATAAATCGTTGATAGTAGCCAGCCAAACCTAGAAAACTTCTGACCTCGGTCATGTTGGTGGGCTCCTTCCATCCCAAGACATCCTTTACTTTACTTGGGTCTACCGCTATTCCATCCTTTGTCAGTACATGTCCTAGAAAACCAACTTCTTGCAACCAAAATTCACATTTGCTGAATTTGGCGTAAAGCTGATTTTTCCATAATTCTTCCAGGACTATTCGAAGATGCTGCTCATGTTCTTCGGGCGCCTTGGTGTAGATAAATATATTGTCAATGAACACAACCACGAACTTGTCCAAGTATTTAATGAAAACCTTGTTCATGAGATGTATGAAATAAGCAGGAGCGTTGGTCAATCCAAAAGGCATCACAGTGAATTCATATAATCCGTATCTGGTGGTAAAAGCGGTCTTGGGTATATCTGATGACCGAATTCTTAACTGATGGTAGCCTGATCTCATGTCTATTTTCGAGAAAACCTTGGCTTCTGCGAGCTGGTCAAACAAGTCATTGATCCTGGGTAGTAGGTACTTATTTTTTATAGTAACCATATTGAGTGCCTTGTAATCAATACATAACCTTAGGGTCCCATCCTTTTTCTTGGCAAATAAAACCGGTGATCCCCATGGTGATGAGCTGGGTCAGACATAACCCTTTTCCTGTAATTCCTAAATCTGTTTCTTTAACTCAACCAGTTCTGTCGGAGCCATTCGATAAGGCTTCTTGCAGATGGCTGCCGTTCCAGGTGCTAGTTGAATAACAAATTCAATCTCACGATCTGGTGGCATGCCTGGTAACTCCTTAGGGAATACATCGGGATATTCGCGTACCACAGGAACCTTGCTTAGTTCTGCCATGTCAACTTGGTTTAACTTCCCTTGCGAGGTGGAAATCCCCTTTGTTCCAAACTTCACTGTCTCCCCATGACAATTAGTGAGAGTCACTGTCCGATTGAAGCAGTCTATAAAGCCTTTATTTGTGGTCAACCAGTCTATTCCCAAAATAACATCCAACTCAACTGCTTTCAGTACAATGAGGTTTGCTGAAAACTCAATTCCTTTTATTTCAATGTTCACATCCTTGCAGTACCATTGGTTAGTCTGCTTTGATCCCGGGGACTGAATGGTCATCGAATTTTCCAAAGAGGAAAAAGAAAACTGATTTTTCGAGGCAAATCTTTCAGAGATGCACGAATGGGAAGCTCCAAAATCAAACAAAATTGTAGCATTAATGGTGTTGACTGGGAACGTACCAAGCACGATGTCCGGTGCATTCGGGGCTTCCTCAAAGGTCACATGGTTAACTTGCCCTTTCATTTGATTATTGTTGGTGTTAAGGTTGTTGCGTCGTGGGGTTGCATTAGTGTTGTTGCCATTGTTGTTGGGTTTGGGGGCATTATTCCCCTATTTTGGGCATTGCCTTGCATAATGCCCCTCTCCTCCACAGGCATAACAGGTGATGCCAGGACGATAGGTTGCTTCCTTGGTCCTATTGTTGTAGTAATCGCGGTTCAGTTGCGGTCGTGGTGTTGGAATTGCTGGTCGGGGTGCCACAGGCCTCTGGGTTCATTTCGGGGCCGGTTGTTATGAACCTGTACTGACTAGTTCATGCGGCGCTTGTGAATCTCATTCAGGTTGCGATGCTCATTTTCCAGGATGATGGCCTTGTCCACCAGTGTCATGAAATCCGGAAAGGTATGGACTATCAGCTGACACTTTAAAGATGGAACAAGCCCATCTTGGAATTTCTCCATTCTTTTGCCCTCTGTTATATATTCATCATTGGCATATCAGGCTAGCTGAGTAAACTTGTCGAGATACTGGGTTAACGTAATGCCCCGTTGCTTGAGATCCTCGGATTCCCTCTTCTTCAATTTCATGATGCTGTTCAGAATATGTGCTCCCCGAAAACTTTCCTTGAATTGCTCCCATGTGATGTCTTCTCAATTGGGGTGCGTATGGCGGAGATTTTCCCACCACGATGCTGGTGCTCCAGAAAAATAATGCGGGGCATAGAGTACTTTTTCCTGGTCTGTACACTGGGCTATGACCAATTTCCTCTCAATATCATGCAGCCAGTCGTCTGCCTCCAATGGTTTTTCTGTGTGAGAAAAGACAGTCGGATTGGTTCTCTGAAGTTTAGATAGCTTCGATCTGGGTTGGTGTTGTCGTTGATGATTTCCCATATTTATCAGATGCTACGTCATTTCCTGATGATGCTGCTGACTTTGTTCATAAAGGTGGCATACTTGTGATAATGCTGAATCATTGCTTTGCTGACTTGTCTGTCTTGGTGTGAAGTTGTTTCCCATTTGGGCAGAGTGGTTGTTTTCTGGTGGACTGGGCATAGAACAAGTCCAGGGATGATTCATTTTCTTTTTGGGGTATTGATGTAAACACCAATGAGGAAAATCAGAAAAAGAAATTTTTTAAAAGACCAAAAATTAATTCCCCTCGGAAGTGTAAGCACACAGGAGTAGTGAGTTGTACGACATATGCATGACATAATTATACATTATACTCATCATGGTTGTGATTCTTACATGACAGATTATACTGACTAGTGCACTTCTCCATTCTCTTAGCATGCTGCTAACCAAGGTCTACTGCTCTCCAACTTAAAAAAAAGAAAGAAACAGAAAATAAATATTTTACAGCTACACTCTCATATAAGGTGACTGCGGTGCTGCTGGCCAGCTTACTATCACGGAGTGTCTGGAACATCGTAGGCCCTGCTGAGGGTAAGTCCCAGACGGGGTGCTGAAGACTCGACCTCCTCCTCGGGGATAGTCTCCAACCGGACAGCTGTTGACATCAAGCCTGCCCGTGGCAGTACTGTACTAGTAGGCAGTGAAGCTCTGACAGGAGTGGGGGCAGCCAAGTGACTAGACTTGCCGCTCGAGGATGAGTGTCGAATCTCAGAAAGGATAGGGGGAACGTATGGTGGAGCCGGAATGCGATAAGGACGTGGTGGTGAAGGATAACGGAACTCACTCCTACGAGGAACCCTCGCACAAGCTAAGTCCATCCGTGCGGCGAGGTAGTCATCCACCAGTGAGGTGGAGACTGACTCTAGAGCCATGATATACTAGAGAAGGGGCTCAATGGCCACGTCCCTTTCTCCCACAGTGCAAGAGAAATCATACTGACTAGTGTATGGAACATGGCATGGGAGGTAATCGTAGGGACGTGTCTGCATCACCAGAAGAATGTCCCTAAGACGAGTGATGTGGCCTCTCGGGCAGCCATCTGGATAGCATGCCTCTCAGTAGGCATGACTCTCTCCATGAACCGAAAGTTGCGATGAGGCTCGACGTGTCCACCCCGAATATATACCGAGGCCTGGTACATAGTCAAGGTGTCCGAAATCCTGTCGGGGTAGACAGTGTACTCCCGACAGCTCAAAGATCCCATCGCGACCATGGCGATGTAGACGAGAAGGCGGGAAAACCCCGCAGGCTCGTTGGCGAAAATCTGGGCTAGGCAGTTGCCGCCAAACATCTACAACAGTGGACAAAAATCCAAATAGTCATATCATGATGACCAAGGAAAATTTGTTATGAAGCATGAGATGCTGCTAAAAATTGTTAGAACTGACTCTGCTACTAGCGATCGCACCTAGGGCTTCCTACAGTCAACCTGGCTCTGACACCAAGGTTTGTCAGGCCGGTTTCCAGAATAAATCTCGGAATAGCCTTAAGTCACACCAACCCCAAGATAAGAACAAAATGGTGGACTCCCTTGATATAGATATCCAGTACATACATATTACACAAGGTTGAGTCAGGGTGCTCAACAATTATTACAGACTTGTCTGTATATGACAATGGCGGGTATAAGACAGTGGTGTGGTGAAATTACAATACTAGTACAATAAAGTAGAGCCAAGCGTCAGAGTGAGGTTTGACTATTTATTCGTAAAATGGAAGCACTGCGGATGGTACACGTGGTAGACTCCAAGACCACAAGGTGACTGAATGGGAACACCTCTAAGCGTCGGGCTCGCTAGCGTATTCTCCCACCATAAGATCGTCTCCATCCAGGTCTAGCCAAATTAACAAGCCAGGGACAAGCCAGTGAGTAAGTTTGAATGCACTCGCAAACATTATGGACAAAAGATATACTGAATGCAATAGAGTACACATGCCCATGTTAGACTAAATTATATGCGTATGCTGACCGACATTAAGGCATGGCATGATAAATATCATTACATTGCAAGTGACTAATAATGTCACTCAAAGTACAAACTGGGTCTCAGGAGGTAGAACCGTCCCGAAGAAAAATATAAAAGACTGCCATAGTTGGGTGTCTTTGCGACGCCACAAAAAAGGCTTTAATCCGTATGAAATCAAGGCAAGGGAATTACAGGCGGTAAAACCGCCCGGTGAATTCCAAAATGGAACATCGGGCGTTAGACCGCCCGAAGATTCCAAGGAAATAAAATGGAACATCGGGCGTTAGACCGCCCGAAAATTCAAAGAAAATAAAAATGACAGTCGGGTGTCTGAAGCGACGCCTCGAAAGGTTTTCAAAAAAGAAATGCCAATCGGGTGTCTGAATGCCACGCCTCGAAAGGTGCTGAATAGAAATGCCAATCGCGTGTCTGAATGCGACGCCTTGAGAGGTCTTGAAAATGAATGCCACAGTAGGGCGTCTGAGTGACACCTCATAAAGGGCTTTTAAAGAGCAGTACAATAGCATACAAGTATTGACCAGACCACAGGGGTTAGTCCACAACAATATTCATGATAACAATAATAGCAATTATCAATTTTCTGTTTAATTCTTTCTTCCGAAGACAAACACCGAGACCGACACTGGACCCTTCCCAACTAACGTCCTTGACCGTGGACACGGCTACTCGAATAGGTTTAACTCTGCAGAGGTTGTACTCTTTACCCACAAGTATAGGATTTCTTTAGTCAACCTTAAATGTTGACTAATTCAAATTACGGTCTTTAGGTTGAAAACACACCTAACCAGCACACACCAGTTTAACTTTCCCGATGCCTAGAATCACCCAAGGCATCATTCAAGAAAAACTCTAAGATGGGGAGGCCAATGCCTCGACTAGCATGGGATCACAAAATTTATAACGCGCACAAATACAAGGGGTGCCCCTCACTAGGCCCAGCCGGATACACCCATGCCCCCTGACCCGATGACTGGCATTATTCCAGGGGCATGGAAACCCTCATCGCGGCCCCTCTGTGTGGCGTGTACATGGAAAGGGGTTAACAACTTACTAAACCGTACTCCCATTGCGGGAAGACATGTGGTAGCACTTATTTTAGTTAGGCATGATGGAACTAGACTCGATCTAGGTCGACTCAGGAGGATTTACTTTCATGACTGGCATGTTCCAACATGCCCACAGTTGTACCATCACATCACGAAGTGATCCGTGCTAACTGGCACGACATGGACAGGGGTATATACTCCTGATTTCTCACAAACTTCATCCAAGTTAAATGGTTCTTTAATGTATGTAAGAAATGCATAAAAATAATATGATCATGCAGGCACTTGCTACCCACTACATATCTGGTGATCATTTTTTGAACTTATGCAAACATGCAAGAAAACACCATATCCCAAGTTCAAAAATGCTTGCCTTGATCAAAGTAAGCAGAAGGTGACCTTGTAAAATACTCAGCAAAGTTTCCCTCCTTGTTTTCTATAAAATAAGAATTCAAAAAATTCATTCAAATTTTTGTGACAACACAAAAAGTTGACTTAAAATATTTTCAAATAAATACTAAAAAAACTAGAGTGAAAAAGAAAATTTTCAGAAAAAGAATCAGGTGAAAATGATTTGTAGTTAAAAAGATATGATGGTTTTAAGTCTAGGGACCTTTCTGTAATTAAAAAAGCTACTTTCGGGTCCCTGCTGCTATAACGGAAAGCGCCTCAGTTAGGAATATGTCTTCGAGTTCAGAAAACATATTGTGGCAGAAGACGCCAGAGGAATAAACAGAAAAGAATAAAACATTGACAGGTGGGCCCCACTCGTCAGGTTTGAATTTGAACGCGCCTCACGCGCGAGTACAGAGAAGATGCGGTTGTCACCGGCGGCGATCGCCGGCCTTTTGAGGGGCGGTGATGATGCAGACGTGTTCAGGGAAGGATTCCGGGTCGGTGGGTGGTGGTGGTGGTCGTCGGCGAGCACGGTGGTGACGGTGGCGATGGCTCTGGTGTACGGCGGCGTCGGTGGTTTTGGGAACTCGCCGAAGAGAGGGGTGATCCTCAAATTGATGTGCGGGATCGGTGAGTGAGTGCACGAGGAGGTTTCTGACGAAGTTTGAGAGGCGGAGGTGGACGAATGGCGACGTGGTGTTAACGGAGGTAGTGGCCGATCGGGCGGCCGGAATCGGGGAAGACGACCTTCCCGAGATCGGGGATGTGGCCTAGGGGTGGATTGGGAATGCGTGGAGGTGAGGTGGGGGCAAAACGGAGCTCGAGGGTCCCTTTTATAAGCGGTTCGACGATTGCAGGAGCAATCCAGATCACGGCGGAATTATGGTAGCCGGTGGAGGTCAGTACAGGTGGTTGGGGGCTGCGAGCGCGGTCGGTGGGTGCTACTGAGGAAGGATTGACCATCCGCGGGCGTTGGCTGCACTGGAGATAAGCTTGAGGGTGCCGGTCACCGCGGTGCCCTCGGGTGGAACCGGAGTTCATCCATGGCCTCGGGTGGCTGACAGGTGGAGCTGCTGGGCAGTGCTGCTATGAGCTAGCGGAGCAGGGGAGCAACAGGTGGCGCTGGGCTTTGCGGTTGTGCTCACCGGGGGCGGGGGAAGGGAAGAGCTGGTGGAGACCGAGCTTATCCAGGACGCGGCGGCGCTCGGGTACGGCCGGTGCACCATCCACCGTCCTTGCCAGGAGCCGGGGAGGGGCTAAGGACTGGGCCGGGGATCAACCAGGGGGTGGCTGGGCTTGAATGCAAGGAGAAGTGCATGGCACGGCAGCTGCATTTTGCAAAGATTTTGCTATGCCATTTTGCGCACAAAAGGTGCTCGACGAAATGCTAATTAGCCTTAGGTATTTTTGAATTTTTTCAAAATATTTCTGGTGATGTACTGATGCATGACAAAGGTGCTGGCAAAGTTTCAGAATTTTTGGAGTAGTCTAGATTAGGTTCTGAGCAAGGGGATTGAATCTGGTCCAAATTTCATTTGAATGAAATTTGAAAATTTTGAACTATGGATCAGAAAGTTTTTTAAGAAATGGATTGTGGGTACTGTCATGTAGTGGGGATAACTTTTGTGGGGGCAAGAGAGTGAAGGAATTTATAGTTCCTGTGCAAATCAAAGAAACTAGGAATAAATGAAATTCTAGTTTTGGAATTTGCTAAGCATGCCAAATAATATTTCTGTGGAGAGAGGAAGTATTGGGTACTGTCTTAGGGTGAGAGGATAGCTTTGATGAAAATTTGAAAATGACAGATGGATTTTTGAGAATTTCCTAAGTGTTTGAAAGATATGAAATGGACCATTTCTTTGAAATAATTAATTATTCAAAAAAAATTCTAAAGGAAAAAGATTTTGGTCCTACAAAGTATTTACTCAAATAAGGAACTATTAAATCAGAAACCATCTTAAATTTTTAAAAAACCAATTGAAAACTTAAAATGGTTTTGAAAACTAAAGAAAGAAAGAAGTAGAGTCATTGTGATCCAAATTATTTTCTTTTAAAGAAAAGATTTTGATAATAAAAAGAAAATATTTTTGGGGGGTTACACTATTCTTGTCGTCATTGACCGATTTTCCAAGGTTGCTCATTTTCTGCCCGTCAAGGAAACCATCACTGCTAGCTAGTTGGTAGATTTGTATATTTCCAGAATTGTGTCACTCCACGGTGTTCCGTTGTAGATCAGCTCAGACCATGGCAGCCTCTTCACCTCATGGTTTTGGGAAAGCTTTCTAGAAGCTATGGGAACTCATTTGTCCTTTAGCACCACTTTTCACCCCTAGTCCAGTGGTCAAGTTGAACAAGTCAACCAAGTGCTCGAAGATATGCTCTGAGCTTGTGTCATCTCATTTGGCAAGAAATGGGAGGAATCTCTCCCATGTGCTGAGTTTTCCTATAACAATAGCTATCAATCTAGCTTGAAGATGGCACCTTTTGAAGTGTTGTATGGGCAAAAGTGCCGAACTCACCTGAATTGGTCAGAAACTGGGGAACGGCCTCTCTTTGGTCCAGATATTATTCAGCACGCCGAAGAGCAAGTTCGTATTGTTCGTGAACATCTGAAGATTGCTAAGTCTCGTCAGAAAAGTCAGTATGACCGTCATCACCAAGAAATGGCTTATTAACCAGGCGAACAAGCTTACCTTCGCGACACACCAATGAAGGGCACTCACCGTTTTGGAATCAAGGGCAAGGTAGCACCACGCTACATTGGTCCTTTCCATATTCTCGCAATACGTGGAGAAGTGACATATCAGTTGGAACTGTCATCGAACCTTTCTGAGGTTCACGATGTCTTCCATGTGTCACAACTCCACCGCTGCTTCAAGGATCCTATCCGAGCAGTGGATCAAGAATTGCTTGATTTACAGAAAGATCTTTCTTATCAAGAATATCCGGTCCGCATTCTTGATCAAGCTAAACGCCGCACCCGTCAGAAGGCAATCAAGTTCCTTAAAGTTTAGTGGTCAAATCATTCTGAAGATGAAGCCACCTGGGAACGTGAAGATCGTCTTTATGATGAATACCCCTCTCTCTTTCCGTCTACCTCTTAAAAGTCTCAGGACGAGATTTTCATTTAGAGGAGGAGAGTTGTAACACCCCATGTATTAAGCTACAGTGATCCCACCCTTAATTATGCCAAGTCAGCATGTTTTGCAAAGCCTAAATGCCACTTGTTCCAAATTCAACTCAAATTTCAATTTAAATTGCGAGTCAAAAATTTACATCTTCAAACACAGAAACAAAAATATTGGTAATATTACAAATAATACCTAAGTAATTATCTTAAGGAAAACAATATCACCTAAATTCCCAAAATGTCCCTAGAAACAGTTTTGTGGACCAAAAGAAATGAATAAAGCCATTTAAATTACAAATACAATTTTAAACAATCCAAATGCCCTGAAAATTTGTGAGTAGCTTCAAAAAGTTTTGTGTGATTTATTTGCAAAATTTCATAAACAACTAAAATCAGTTGGTCACTGGAATAAATACAAAACAGAGGTGAATAAAAGAAACAGAAAAGATAAAAGAAAAAGTAGAAAAACTGCCTGTGCACCTGGGCCCTAAGAGCTCAGTGCAGGCCCAGCATACCGAGCGTGCCATCATCATCTCCCACCTGCGCTCTCTCTCTCTCTCTCTCTCTCTCTCTCTCTCTGCGTGTTGATGTTGCGCATGCCTGAGCGGCGGATGAAGCACACGTCGACCATCCCGTGTCGTGGAGGGGATAAGATCGTCTGTGGCCCCGAGCTGAACCCTAGCATCCCCCTTTTCCCCTCGCTCTCCTTTGCACCTGATCGCGCACCTCATCGGGCTGTCATTGCAATGGCCTTCACCATTGCCGTGGCCACCCACCTCCCCGAGCCGTGCGACCATGTCCAGGAGGACCATCGTCGACTTCTACTTCGAATGCGCTTGCGGGATTGATCCGAGGAGCCGTCGCGCGTCGCCATCGCCCAGTGTTCGTCTTCTGTCGCTGCCACTACACGTCGATGATTCATCATCTCCAGTGCCTCCCCGAGCTTGCTGATGTAGGGCAATAAGCCACAGCGAGCGTGGACGCGGTGCGCGTGTGTGCGCGTGGTGGTCGCGTCGGGCTCGGCCCGTGGAAGGCTCGGGTGCGTGCGTGCGTGCCCGTGTGTGTGCGTGAGTCAACGCGTGTGTGCGCGTGGGTGTGTGTGGGTTAGTTAGCGAGGGTTCAGGGGTGTGGACTGCATCGGGCGCGTAGTGTGGCCGCGGCGCGCGTGATGGGCGTGCGCGAGCCGGAGCACGCGGGGCGTGGCGAGTGGGAGGTGGGTGCGTTCGAGCGCGGCCCGGCGTGTCGGAGCTCGCGGGTGTAAAACCCCCTCCACCCCTGTGTAATCGTTGCCCGGATCGAGTTCGTGATCGAGGTGAAAAACAGAAAAGCCGTTCATGCGGCGGGGGTGTTTGAGCGCCCGAAAAACTTCTGTGTCCTTCTTCTTCCTCTTCGGCCGTGTCTATGGTGATCCCCGTTGAGTGCTAGGGCTAGCTGCGCCAACAATTGGTATCAGAGCGAGGTGAGGGAGCTCGTCAACGGCAATGGCGATCGTGCCGCACAGCGCTGGCGGGAGCTCGGTGTCGATGGCGATGCCGATGCTCACACCGGACAACTACACGGTGTGGGCGATCAAGGCACAGGCCATCCTCGACGCGCACACTCTCTGGTAGGCAGTGGCGCCAGCGGGCGATGCGGCGGTGAACGGGAAGAAGTGCAAGACAGCACGTGCGATGCTCCTTGGTGGGCTGCCAGAGGACGTGCTGCTGCAGGTGGCGACGAAGCTCACCGCCAAGGGGTATGGGACTCCTTGAAGGTGCGTTTCGTCGGCGTCGATCGGGTGCGGGCGGCCCGGCTGGCGACGCACCGCGGCGACTTCGATCGCCTGAAGATGGCGGACGGTGAGGTGCTGGACGCGTACGCCGGCAGGTTGGGCGCGATGACGGCGCGCTACGAGAGCTTGGGAGAGACGCTCGGAGACGCGGTGCTCGTGAAGAAGCTCCTGGACACCGTCCCCGACCGTCTATTTCCCGTCGTCGCCGGGATCGAGCAGTTTTGTAACATCGACGAGATGGCGTTCGACGAGGTGCTCGGGCGGCTGCGGGTGTTCGACGAGTGGACGAGGCGTCGCAGACAAGACGACGGCGAGCGCGGGGGTGAGCAGCTGCTCATGACGGCGGCGCAGTGGGCAGCACGGGAGTGGCGACACGGTGGCGCTCGGGACGACGACGATGGCAAGAGCGTAGCGTCGAGCAACGGCGGGAACCGGCACGGGCGCTGCTACAACTGTGGGCAGCGCGGCCATTTCCGGCGTGACTGCACACGCCCCAGGAAGGCGGCGGCGGCGGCGCAGGAGCAGACACTGCTGGCGGACGTCGGCGTCGAGGACGCTGGCCTCCTCTAGGCCGTGGCTTAGGGGGTGAAATGTAGGGCAATAAACCACGGCGAGCGTGGACGCGGTGCGCATGTGTGCGCGCGGTGGTCGCGTCGGGCTCGGCCAGTGGCAGGCTCGGGTGCGTGCGTGCATGCCCGTGTGTGTGCGTGAGTCAGCTCGTGTGTGCGCGTTGGTGTGTGTGGGTTAGTTAGCGAGGGTTCAGGGGTGTGGACTGTGTCGGGCGCGTAGTGTGGCCGCGGCGATCGCGTGCGTGCGCGATGGGCGTGCGCGAGCCGGAGCGCGTGGGACGTGGCGAGTGGGAGGTGGGCGCGTTGGAGCGCGGCCCGGCATGTCTGACCTCGCGGGTATAAAACCCCCTCCACCCCTGTGTAATCGTTGCCCGGATCGAGTTCGTGCTCGAGGTGAAAAACAGAAAAGCCGTTCGTGTGGCGGGGGTGTTTGAGCGCCCGGAAAACTTCTGTGTCCTTCTTCTTCCTCTCCGACTGTCTCTACGGTGATCGCCGTCGAGTGCTAGGGCTAGCTGCGCCAACAGCTGAGCCACCTGTCGAGACCACTGTGAGCCCCTGCGCCTTTCCCCTCTGTCCTCTCGGCCAAGCGTGTGCTCTAGCTAGCCTTACCTTCATGGCCGAAGCCCTCTCCAGCCCCGTGCTCGCTGCCGTTGTTTTAGTCGACCCCGAGTCGAACATGTGAGCCTGTCGTGCTCATGCAGCCTGTAGGGTGCTGCCTCGCCCGTTAGATTAATGAATCCCGGCCTGTGCGCTCGCGTCCATCAAGCCCATCCTGCTGTCGCCATCGGCTATCACCGCTGCCGTCGCTCCTGGCCACCCCGGCCACGCCAACGCCCTTGGTCGATGCGCGCCGTCGCCCTCATTCTGTAGAAGCTCACGCCGCTCCAGACGGTGGCCTGTGGCCGAAACCCATGCGCCTCCGCCGCATCGGGAGGTCGTCGGAGGCCACCGGCGCACGCCGGCCGTTTAAACGGCCCCTGTCTCAATGACAGGTGGGCCCGGTATAATTAGGGTTAGGGTTAGACTAATTAACTATTAGTTAGTTACACTGACAGTGGACCCCATCTAACTTCTTAACTTAATTAAAAACTGTTAAATTAACACTCTGTCTATGACACCTGGCGCCCACTAGTCAGTTTGACTAGGTCAACAGTCAACCCAGTTGACTGCTGACTAGGCTGCTGGCTCAGCCTCTGGCCCCACCTGTCATACTAATGGGCTAGCTGTCCCTGGGTATAAAAAGTATTATCTGTTTAAATTTTGAATTAAATTAATCTCAGAAATTCCAGAAAAACATTAAAACTTTGAAAAATCATATAAAGTAAACTGTAACCCAGATGAAAATAATTTATATATGAAAATGATCAGAAAAATATAAAGAATCCAAAAAATGACATCCACATCTATGAAAAACATCATTATCACAATGAACATTGAACTTTTAATACCAGATCAATAGACCGAATAATATTTGGAGCTGGGAAACTATTTTCCCGCTTCAATTAAAATGCTTAGTAATGCATTCAAGTAAATCATCAACACATTTTGCCATGCCATGCCTCGTGTTGCATTTGTTTGGCCTGTTATTTATTTGTTTCCCCCTCCTTGCTTCTTTCCGGTAGACCCCGAGATCGTCTATACCACTGAGGATCCCGCCTCGTCTGCAGAGCAACCAGGCAAGCAAAACCCCCTTAATCATTCCTATATCGCCTATTCCTTCTCTCTACTTTCCTGCATTAGGTATTGTCATTGCTGCGGATCGGTTGATCCTATTCTGATGCATAGCTTGACTTTGTCGCCAGTTACACATGCTTTACCTGTTATCCTAGCATGCTTAGTGTAGTGTTGCTATGCTCCATCTTTGGCCCTACACCCTTGTCCGTGTTACTAAGCTAGATTACCAGGGCATGATCCCCTTCGGGCGGTGATCACGGATATACTTTATACTATTACACTACACATGTTACGATAAAGTCGGGTCGGCTCGGAAAGCACCCGCGAGTTATCTTAAAGTCGGGTCGGCTCGGAGGACACCCGCGAGTGTTTCACAAAGCCGGATCGACAGGGCAGGCGGAGACCATCCGGAGAGTGGTGGGCCTGGGCCCTGGTTGTATCTGTGAGATAATAATAATACAACTAAACAGTTCTTGGTATTTGATACAAGATTGCCACTGGCACATATGCACTAACAACCATGCGGGATAATGGTTTATGGGGCCCTCGGCATCATCAGTTCCTCCCGAAAGCTCTGTCAGATGTCACAGTTCAGAGATGCGGCACAAAGACCAGTAGATATCCTCCGGATGAGGTGACGCTGGACCGTCCACGCAACGTGCAGGAGCGCTTAAGGTGAGCGGCCGAACAACCCTTCGCGCTTAGGATGTAGACCGGCGTGTTGACCTCTTTGGAGATCTGAGGTAGGACTTCGGCGTGTTGATTGCCTGACGCCGGGAATGACCCACAGAAAGTTGGTACCGTATGCGCTCATACTTCTTCCTTGCTGCAAGATGTTCTATTCTCTTCTCCTGCTGCAAGATGGTGGTTCTGATGTTATATAGTGCTTCCCCCCTCCATTCTGGCATTTCTGCAGTATAGCCCACTCATATGCCCCATTCCTTGATACCGATGCTTATGTAGTATAGATCTGATGTAAGTCTTGTGAGTACTTTGGATGACTACTCACCGTTCTTTACACTTCTTTTCCTTCAACCCGGTTGCTGCTATCAGATAGTAGCACCCCAGATGTAGGTATCCACGACAATGATTACTACATGGAGTTCGACGTCGCCGAGTAGTTCGGAGGTCCCAGGCAGGAGGCATGCGCCTTTTGGGTCTATTGTCGTTGTTTTGTTTCTGCGTTCTAAAGACACCTTTCTAATTGTCTGTAGTCAGACCTAACCCTCTGTTGTAATATTGGGTCCTATGACCCCCTGTTTGTAATATAATGTTTCTTTGTTTAAATTTGTGTCGTAGAGTCATATTGTGGTACTACCGTGAGTCACCGTTCGTGATCGTGCATGCTGCGTGTCTGATTAGTGCACGGTCAAGTTTGGGGGCGTCACATCGGTACTACCCGGAAGTGGTTCTGGAAATGGCTCTACTTAGCAAACCATGAATCCGGTGTAACTCGGTTCCTTTTAAAACTACCAACTTTTAGTTGAATACGTTCATTGTGCTTCTACGTGCTTCTGAATCTAGCCATTTGTTTGAATCCTAGTGCTTCTGGCTTTGATTCGGTTCTTATGAGAAGGAATGTAAGAGTACAAATGGCTATATTCTGTTTCCTGCCTACTTATAGATCCCGACCCCCTTTGGGCTCGGGTGGATACTTTGAGCAGTTGCATTCTCTCCGCTACTTCATGTTCCCCATCTCCTCTAGTTCTTGATTTCCACCTTAAGAGAGGTATCATTTGAGAGAGCAGATATTTGATTGAGCATCAAGCAAGTGGTTCTTCAAGCATAGTAATCTTGATCTGTTACGCTTGGAGATCTGGCATCTCATAGCTAGCTAGAAATCATTGAGAGCCCCAATCAGTGGATTCGCCTGAAGCAAAGTTTGTGAAGGTATGGGGAGCACCTCAAGATCCACCATGAGTGATTGGGCGAGTTGTTGGTGAACTTATCTCAAGGAGAAGAAGGTGAAGTCTAAGAGACTTCGGAGCTAAGTGGTCACGCCTCTCCAACAAAGTTGTATAGTTGTTGCCAACAACTTGAACTTCGAGATAGCCCGGTGTTGCCTTTCTTAGCTTTTTTACTTTCTTGTTTGCCCTCACTTTGAGCTCGTTCTTGCTTAGTTGTTATTGTTTCACCTTTAATTGCTTCACCCTTGCATGCTAAGAAACTAATTTGATTAAAATTTGATAATCTCATATTCACCCCCACTCTAGTGGATAGACCTCATTCTTTCACTATGCATGACTCCAAGGTGAATGTCAAAAGGTTCAATGCAAGGTTTGTAGCAAAAGGCTTTTCGCAAAGAGAGGGGATTGCCTACAATGATACTTTCTCACCTGTCTCAATTAAAAATTATTTTAGAATTTTTGTGGGGCTTATAGATCATTATGATTTAGAGCTACATGGAATGATTGTTAAAATGACATTCCTTAATGCTGACATGTATGAAAATGTTTATATGGCTTAGCTAGAATCAAGATTTTGTCATGGAAGGAAAGGAACATATGGCATGTCATTTAAAGACGTCAATTTATATCTTGAAGCAAGCGTCAAGACAATGGTATGTCAAGTTTGATAAAATTAATGGAATTATGGTTTTAAGGAAAATGAAGTGGACAACTGCATATACATTAAATTTAAAGGCAGTAAGTTCACTATGTTATTTCTTTATGTGGATGGCAAGCAGCAATGAGGATATGCCGCATGAGAAAAAGAGATTTCTATCATCCAATTTTGGCATGAAGGATCTTGGTGAAGCCTCTTACACTCTTGGTATTGAGAAAAAGTTATCGGCCACACTTGCTCCTATAGTTAGAAGGCGATAAGTTTGGGTCATTTCAGTGTCTGATGGACTAGTTTGAATCTGATCAGATGAGGTCGGTTACTTATGCTTGAGCCATCAGAAGCATCATGTATGCTCAAGTATGTACATGTCATAACTTGGCTTTTGTTACTTGGATGCTTGACAGATATTAGTCTAATCTAGGACTGGACCACTGAAAGGTTGCTAAGAAAGTCTTGCATTGTACGCAAGGCAGTAAAGAATACATGCTCACATATCAGAAGTCTAATAACCTTGTTATATGTAGGTGATACTACGGCATTATAACTTGCATAAAGATCATAAAAAATATGACTTTGTTTCATGTATAAAAAATGCAAAGATAAATAGTTTCCTCTTGTCATATTTTTGGATGAAGTTTAAGGATTGGAGGGTTGTTTCCACTTTCCAAGGCTCCCAAAAAATCAGAAACAATTCAATCGTTTGGAGACTTCCATAAAGTGAGGACCAAAAAAAAATATTTCGACTACATATAGTCATTTTTCATAATTCTTTGCTATTTTCATTCAAAATATTCTCTACATCCATGATTTCCTCACATATATTGGATGATTTGGAATACAAAACCTCTATTCAAAGTCATGTTGGGATTCATGTCAAACAATTTTAGAAAGCTTGGGGTTTGATAAAGATGGTTTCATAGTTTAGGTTTATGTTGGACCAAGTACAATAGTTTGATGTTTTAATTGGGCATTTTTCTTCATATATAAACACTCTTTTGTGGGATGTACTCCCTCCAGTCCAACAAAACTTGCCATTTTAGACATATCGCTTTGCTTAGAAGGAAGTCTACTCTTTCCTTCCACTTACGCGGAATAGAGGCGAAAAGGCTGAAGAGCGCATCCCCTCTGAGCTCCGCCGTTGAGCCTGGGGGTTCGCCTCCCCTCTGCGGAGCCTCTTCGGCGGCCTGTGGTGTGGAGGGGAATCCCGGTGTCTTGGCTCCGGCCTGTAGATATGGTAGGGTTAGGTCCTCGCGACGGCGGCGCTCGGTGGATTGAGGCCCTTCATCGTCGAGATGTTCTTCCGGGCTCTGATCTACCACGAGTTCATCCGTCAGGATTGAGTCGATGGAGCTCCGAAGTAGATTCCTATTGTTCCCTCGGGGTAGCCAGGTTAGGGTTTCCTGCCGTGCATGCATGCTAGCGAGATCTAGTGTTAGGTGCTTCGAATCAATTCAAGGGTTCAGCGACGGTGAGTGCGGCTCCGGGTTGCCGGCCTCAGGGGAACGTGCTTGAAGACTTCCCGGCTGTCATCAACAAGGGCAGGCCTGCTCCGGTAGGGGAACGGTGACAACGGCGCGTCATCAACTCGTTCTGGAGGCGGTAGTGGTCGTTCAGTGGTCCAGAGACCTCGATGTAATATTTATTATGTTCCGGGTGCTTTGTACTTCTGGTGAAACTTTATAACAGCTTCGGGACCTTTTTGCAAAAAAGAAATTGTCATTTTAGACAAGAGTCAAACTTCTGAAAATACGACTACTAATATCTTTACCAATATTTAAATTGGATACTTAAAGATTATATGTGTGAATTCGTCTCAGAAAGTACTTTCACAATATAAATTCTTTATATTTTATAAATATACTGTAATAAAAATTAAGGGTCAAAGTTTTATTTTGAATACCACGCTTATATCCAAAACCCAAAACGACAGTTTTTACAGGAGCAGAAGGACTATTAATTAGATAGAAATGAAAGTACTCTCAAAATGAATTTCTATTAAAAAAAAGACCATCTAACTGCACATGATACTCCAATATTTAACACTACTTTCTCTGATCCGAAATGTAGGCCCTTTTAGCCTTTGTGATTTGATCAAACATGTAGGTACTTCTACACTACCAATGCACTTTTTCTCATGTTGTTCGAATTTAGCCCCTCATTAATATCATCCATAATTGAGCCTATAACTCTATCATTTATTTTATTTGGGAGAAAAAACTATTTGAAACAAATGAAGGGTAAAATTGGTATTTGACCATCACCCTTAATTATTGTGTCCAACTCTAAAAGGATCAAAATTTTGGATCGGGGGAAGTAATAATTTGGATATGACCAACGATTTCAACTAGTGTTTTGGTGTACAGATCTGGGACTGAGTCCAGCGCAGTACATATAATGCTAAATTAGGCCAGATCTAAACTATGATAAATATTTTGAAATGAGTCGAGGCGTAAGCAGCAGGATAATTTAAACTAGGCCACGTGTGGCAGATGAAGTAGATATATATAGACACACACACTACTGGTACTTCCAATGTTTGTCGTACGTTGCAACGTGCACCCTCGGGTGTTGGGAAACGTAAAACTGCCATGAATGGGAAATGGGGGCTTAACTGGTTGTCAGCAGCACTGTTGCTGAACCTGAACGGCTGTGTGCGCTAATGTGAAAACTAAGCTTAGCGCAAGTCGATGTGGAAAGTTGTGGAAATCAGGGCTAGGGTGGAGAAGAAGCAAGAAGCTAGAGTGGACATGGCCACATGGGTGATGAGAGAGAGAGAGAGAGAGAGAGAGAGAGAGAGATGAGCATCTTTATTATGATCTCATGAAATAAGACTTCGGGACATATGCGTGGACCGTGTGTAGCTTACTTCTACGTACAAGAAAGACAACGTCATGGTTTGCATGTGTGTGATCGAACAACAACTTGTTCTCTAGGCAGCTACAAGAAGAATAGCTTTGTCTACACTGTTTCTTTCCTTGGCCCTTCTACATATTCCTCCTTCAGGTCATCAACTAACAAAGACACTTTTGGCCTTTTTGATGTCTCCTCCTGGCGTTTTTTCTCTAGCTTTACAAATTTGTCAAGGCATATTGATAAGAAGTCAGGTTGCACAACCTTTACTCCACCTTTTATTGATAGAGTAAAAATCACTCTTTGCTATATGTAGTGATGCAATGATAAGAATTAATTCCATATTTACCTCAGCACATGAATATATTTTACTTGAAAATCATGCATGTAATTTTAAATTATTAGCCAGACTCTAGGCCCGACCTCTCTCCCCCGAGGTGGCGGCGCCGCGCCGCCCCCGGGGAGTCCCCGTCCACACCGCCCTCAGCCCTCCCCTTCCATCGCCTCCCACTACCGCCGCCGTCGCTGAGGATGCCGCGGGGCGAAGCCCCTGTGGTGAGGCGGCGGCGACGGCGCAGTCCTCGGCCGGTGGTAACGCGTGGGGGCAGCGGCGTCCATCTCCCTCCTCCTCCAACGGCAGTGCGCAGCAGGTTGGCGGTGGTCAGGAGATCTCCGGCGGCCGTTTGGCGGATGAGATTTTGGCTGCGATGAGATCTGATCTCGGCCCGAGGGGTTTGGATCGAGATCCACTGCGGCTGCGCCTCGTCTCGACAACGGCAAGAGGAGATCCCCCCAGGTAATCTTCGCGGCACGAGGACGTCCGTGTCTCTTCGCCCGGGCATGGTGGCGGTGGCTGCCTTCTCCACCGAAGGCGGTTGGCCAGGCTGGTAGTGACGGATCTTGGATCCCACTATTAGCACCGGCGGCGAGTTGGGGAGACATAGTCGCCGGTGAAATCCGAGCCGACTCCGGTCATGGCGGGCGATGGCGGCGTCTACGTCGTTACCTTGATGAAGGCATCGTCAAGCAACTATCGTCAACCTGCTCGTGTCGCTTCGGGAGAAATCCTAAGATCACCAGATTGGACGATGGCGGCGCTGCGGTGTCGTGTTCCCTATTGGGGGCATCATTTGTGGAGCGGCGCTGGATGGAAGAGGCATGAGGTGGTGTGGCGTGCCTTCTCTCGCGTCGACGACGGCGGGTCTCGGCGGCATGGAGCAGCGGGGTCTCGCCGGTGGGCGTGTGATGATGGATGAGCACAGGATGGTGGCGTTGTCTGGCGTCGTGGTGGCGTCGACGGCAGCTAGACCGGGCAAGGTAGAAGCAGCAGTACATCACTGAAGATGGATTGGTGGCAGGTGACTGCGGCGGCCTCATACCCGACAGGCGTCCTGGTTGAGGAGTGCGCCGGACTGGTGGATGCCCCATACCCGGCAGGCGTCCTGGTTGGGACCTCAGGTCTTAGATGTTAGGTTTGGCTGCGAGGTCTGTTGGTATTAGGCCCAGACTATCAGCATCCCTACATCAACTGGATAGTAGTAGCGACAGATGTTGCCTAGACAGTGGCTTAGTCTTACTGTTGTATGACTTTGTAAGGTCTTGTGTGAATAATTAATAAAGTGGCTGCATGCATCGTCCAGATGCAGAGACCGGGGGTCCTTCTTCTTTTCTTAAAAAAAAAGATATATACGAGACGCGACCAGTACTGCTAATTTTAAATTATTAGCCAGATACATACAAGGCACGACTAGTACTGCTAGCAGTCAATCTTCCATGTCGAACAAGATTATTACGCATTAAATTTTGACCACGAACGCGCACCAAATAATACATCACGCTTCTCGCTCTTGGAAAAGATCAGTGATCGAACGGTTCATATAGTTCCCGTCTTGACAAACTATATATAGTTATTTGGTGGTGGATAGCAGAGGGGAAAAAAGGCTGTGGACTTGCATCGCTCCAAGCAGTGGCGGAGCGTGCAACAATATCAAGCATGGGCCAATTCAGCACACATTGTGCGCCATTTGCTATTAGTGGACCAAAGTGATACCACATCTTTAGGTAAAAAAACAGAGGGAAGGATGGCCCACGGCCGACATGGTCGTCCACCCGACGCTCCGCCACTGGCTCCAAGACCAAGCTTCTGTGTCTAGCTAGTCCAAGAGTACATATGGTTGCTCTTGTCTTATATACTACTGTATTCTCCGGATATTCGATTTTGAGCTCAGTCTCAGGTGATCCTGAAATCATTACCGACCGCTAGCATGTGGATGTGTGATGGTCGCTGTATTTATGTAGGGTATAGAAGATGTATTGTACGAAAGTGTTGTTGTGAGCCCGAGCACACATAGGCTCGATATCCTTGCCGTACCGCCGCACCGAGATGGCCAATGCAACACGTATTCTTTTTTTTTAACACAGTACAGACGCAAGCGCTCATATATACGCACATACACTCAGCCCTATGAACGCACACACACATACCCTACCCCTATGAGCACCTCTGACAGACTGAGCCGGCATATCATCTTGAGATTTTACGAAGTCACCGTAGGCACCTCGTAGTCGACGGAAACGTCTCCTCCCACTGAAAGCGCATCGCCGGAAATTCTGAAATAAATCCAGCATAAATGCGAGCACCAGGACTTGAACCCTGGTGGGCTTGGGATACCACTGTCCACCTAACCATCCAACCACATGTTGGTTCGCATGCAACATGTATTCTAGTAGGTATAGTTAATTTACTGATATATTATCCAGAACCAATGGCCCACAGCTGACAACAACGGGTGTTACAGCGTCTGTCAGTTTCCGTGTGGCTCGGACGGAAGTAAACAATATGGGCCATCATCCCTTTGATTCTGTACTGACAGCGTCTTGTGAGCACATTTATTTGGATCGCACCCCCAATAAAAAAAACAATCTTCTCTGATAGGACTCAAGCCCATCCCCTACATGCCTACTATACATTCCAGGCCGCCGAGATCCATTGCCGCTCCCCAACAGAAAAAAAAAAGATATTCCGAATAAACCTACAAAAAAAAGATATTCCGAATGTTACTAAAAAAACAGATATTCCGAATTACGAGCAGCTAGACTGCATCGTGGATCTCACAAAATTCAGGTCCATACTACAGTACATATCAGTCTCGGTTTATTCAGTACAACAGGTTTGCATAATGCTCCGCAGATCACAGTATTTTTTATCCGCTACTGCTAATCATATACGCCAGCAAAGTGACACTTCAAAAAAAGGTTAACTAAAATCTGGGCTTCCTGAAGGGAAAGGAGTCCTTGCATTTTATTCATCAGGTTCAGGCCATGCAGAACATATTCAGAATTATGAGCAGCTAAACTGCATCATGTATCTCACACAGAAGTCAGGTCGATGTTACACTACATAACAGTTTAGGTTTATTCAGCGCAACGGATTTGCATGATGCTCACACATGTTACAGTATGTTTGCACCACTCATGCTAATTATACACGCCATCAAATTGACATTGCAGTAAAGGATAACTAAAATTTCAGCTGCTCTCCAGCCTTAGCTCCGTTGGTTTCCCTGCATTTTGTTTTACGTCAACCATGCATCATTTTCAGTCCCTTTTCAGTCTTAGCTCTGCTGCTTTGTTTCATTTGTTCCGCCGATAACCCTCTACTCCATAGTTCATGCATCAAGCTGGTCGACCAGCTTGTTATGGAGCTTCACCACGGTCCGGACAGGTTGTTCGCTTGTGCCCCTGCTGCCGACAGATGGTGCAAAACCTTGTCCTCTTGCTCAATCCTTCCTATGGCGCCTTTTTCTGCTATTAGTGGGCCTGCCCATCTCCTTCCTCTTCGCTGGAGGCAGCACTCCTGTTAATATATTCCCGGATTCATTTGCAGAGTTGTTGTCATCATCTGTGACACCACTATGTGCCCTGTCAGCTGCAATAGCAAGAGCTGCTTCAGGTTATGGTACAGGGCATCTCCATCCTCAGCAATCCTATCCTCCAACCCAATGCAATCTACTGTTCCCATTTGCCCTGCAGTAGATCACTGATTTATAGAATTTCTCAGTTATACTAAAACTGCAGCAGATCACTGATTTATGCAATTATCGATTCAACAAACTATAAATCTCAGAAAATGACAGTGCATATACACAAATATCATGCACGTTGGTCAGCTAGGGCGTGGCACATGATCATTGATGTCTAGCAAATCCGGCACATGGATGACATTATGCGCGTGCGACAAACTGCCGGCTTGATCATCATACAATGGTAGGACCACTTAGTATCATATGCATAACATTACAAAGAAAGAATATATCATATGCACAGTACAAATCTGAGAGAAAAGGATGATGCATATATGAAGGTACTCTTCTCACGAGCTCATATGCACACACCATGAACAGTAAGACAAAAAAATTAGTAATTTTTTTTAAAAGTTATGAATTTTTTTTGGTATCAGACATTTTTAAATGTTCTACATACATACAAAAAAACATTCCTAATGCTCTACATAACAAAGCAAATTCAGTACTCCAAAATGCTTTTAAAAAATAGTCATTTTGAAGCACCGCTTTTTTTTCAAAGCATTAGGAATAATTTTTCATCACAAAAAATTGCACGCTTGTACAACCACTACTAGAATCGCCCTCATTGCCGAGTTTCTAGGGATCTCGGCAAAGCCCAGACTCAGCTCGGCAATACCTTCGCCGAGTTCCTAACTTGGCGAACTGGACTCGGCTGAACACGGCCCGGCAATTATTAAGTTTGTCGAGTATTTTTCTATCGGGACTTGACAAGTGTTTAAATAATCTTCGCGAGTTTCGACCATCGGAGAACTAGGCAGACCACACCGTCAGGCGGGACAGGACGTTAACGTAAGTGCCACGTGGCACCAAGCTCTGCTGAGTTCCAGTTCGTTAAACTCGGGAAAATATTTGCTCAGTTCATAACTCGGCAGTACCCTGTCGAGTATGAACCTGACGTGTGGCACTGCCTCATTGCCGGTGCCACATTTCGCCGAGTGCACATCGAACGAAACTGGGCAAACGTTTTGCCGAGTTCGATACCCGCCTTGGACCTCCTTGCCTGCAGCTGCACCACACCGCCTGAACGAGTCGGTACGTACGTACGAGGTAGACTGTCGTTAGTTCCTTCATTCATGCCCTAATACTAGGAGCTAATGACTGAGCTGGAGAAACGTGTTTTCTGCACGCATGCTGGTTATAATTTGGTTCGCTGGGCCAATGCCACCACATTATAATTTGTACGCACACTGGTTCTTATTAATATGGGTTTCTCAGTACAATCTCGTAATATAATTTTGTTGCAACTCCAGTGCCGCCGTCGCCATTGCTTTTGACTTCCAGTTCATAATTTTGGTCACAAAATACATCAGAGGTAAAATGGACTTTTTATGTCGCATTTAACGGTGTTAGTTGCCAAAACTGATGGGAATGTCATAGAGGGAACAAAATGAAGTTTGAGTGTCAAAACAGGAAGAATTTTTTTACTAGGGCCAAAATGGGAATCAAATTTTAAGGAAGGGCCAAATAAGGAATTCTCTCTCGAGTGTGTGTGTGCGACAAACTGCAGCACCCACTGATTGATCATCTCTACTCCTAAAGGAGGAGTCTGCGGTCGTCATGGTCGGTTTGGTTGTTGTTTTGTTCGTTCGCTCGGTTCGCTTGGCTCCTTCTGTCCCACCCCTTTATTCACGCACGGAAAAAGGAAACGTCCTCGTCTAAAAAAAAGGAAACGTCCTTCTCCTCTCCTGATTTTTCTCTCAAATAAACGGACTCACGATCAAGGGCTAGGTCTCCTGCTCCCGCCGCCGCCGCCACATATGATCTCCGGCGACAGGAGATCCTGCCCTCCGGTGGATCAGCTCCAGCCTCCCCCATATCCCCAGTCCCTTCGGCACCTTCCTGCACACCGCCCCGATGCCACTCCACCCATGCCCGCCGATGCCGCCCCTCCCTCCTCACCCCCGTCACCAAATTCGTGCAGCCGTCGGAGGGCCACCCCTGCGTCGAGCTCTGGTGGGCACCCAACTGGCTGCCCCATCGTTGCTGGCATCTGACGACGGCGGCAGTGTCACCTAGGAAGTGGCTGGCGACCGACCTGGCTGCTCACCTCAGCCTCGCCGACCACCAGCCAACGCCTCGTGTCCGCTGCTTTGATCTTGGGTCACCGTCGACTTAGTCACCGATCACACGGGCACCACGGCTCCGCCCCGTCGCGGTATGTCTCTCTTCCCCTCTCCGCCCAAATCTCACATATGTGTTTGTGTTGTGCTGTGTGCGTGTGTGCTCTGCGCGAGTATTGTGATGGGCGTGCTCTTGTGTGTGGCTTGCTAGCATATGTGAGTGCGTGATCTCCACCGATTGATGCTTGTATGAACTCATTATGTGTGCCTGCTGGGTGCCGATGGATGCTTGTTGCGTGTGCGTGCATGTGTGTGGTGTTTGCTGGATCAAACAACAACGATACATGTTGTTTTCTAATTTTGGTGCCTGAATATATCATGGCTTATGTGGATGTATATGACCAAGTAAGCTGAAGAGACAAAAATACATATTAGTGTGCAATAGTTAATTTCTTGATCTTGTACTGATTACACACAATTTCAATCCATTGCTTGGTCATGTGCTTCTTTTTTCCTTGGTTCATTATGGACTACATCTTTAACTTCTAAATTACAAACTGGATACCATCTTCAACATAAGATCCCATGCTCAAATTTATAGGTTGTTCATTTTTGTTCAATCCTTCTATCAGTAACTAAAATTCGTCGATGGAATATTTTACGGTCTCCAGTTCTTTTGCTAACAGGCTTGGTTCAGTACCACTTTATTTCTTAGAAGCTACAGTCTCGATAATAAGGCATACTCCTTTTCTTTTATTAGCAACATAATTTTGTGTCCAACATGCTTTGCAATAAATTAGCAAGCAAATTGATGGTGGGAGTCTCGGCTATTCGGCAGTGCCTCCAACGTGGTGGTGGTCATGGTGGACGCCACCATGTGAGCTTCAGCTCATTGCATTGTAGCGTGGAGTGGTTTCCTTAGCAATTTAGGTATGAGCAGTTGCTGCACTACAGTCATATATGCATCTCTTCTATCTTTTTAGATACATCATTCATACAAGGAGCAACCTGGAATTGCTACATTGAATAGTAACGTGCAGACTTAATAGGCCATGAGGATTAGAACTAATAATGAGCCTTCAAGCTTTAAAAGGTAACTAAAAGTAAATTATTGACTGAATAGGCCATGTAAATTAGTAACTAATGTTGACAAAGCGCCACCATGCTATGATATTTAACAATAATATGCTGACTAAATATGACATGCTCATTAGTAAAAACATTGAGCAAAGCAGTCCTATTATAAGCTATTTGGAATTGCAATTCATATGTTGCCCTTTTTATATGGTTTTCTGGTCCAGATTACATGTGCAGGTGCAGTTGAATAATTTTGAGTCTAATGAACCTCGTCCAGCAACCGAAATTTCTGCAAATCAAAAGGAAGAGTTAGAGAAAACACAACCAAAAATTCAGTTTATGTACCAGTTTATTTAGCTCCTCCCACTATGAAGACGAGTCCCTGTGTGAACGCGGTGCCATTGAAACATTCCCAAAGAATGCCAGATCTCCTTGTATAGAGTGGATGGACATCTACTTTCGCTTGTTCGTTGATTCCTTGAGTCTGCTGGATGTGCTTCTTGGTGCTCTGCTGCTGGTGGATTTTGAACAGTAAGATCTCCTGTTTATCTCTATTTTTTTTTATAACTAAATTATGTCGATTGTTTCTTGTACACAACAATTGTTAGTACTACTTGTTATATACTGGCAAATAGATGAAGCCCGTATTCTTTTTCTGAATGATTATAAATCTGAGAGAATGACGAATTGGGTTGTGCAGGTTTTCCACTGATTTGTGTCCTTGAGGAAGCCATTTTTTGCTTGTTTTTTATAATAACAAATTACACATTTCTTGCTTATGAACAGCTGGTTGCATCTCTGCTTACTGCATGAACAATATATGTACTGCTAAAGCGGCGTCTCAACCTCGAACGCTGACGCCGGCATCCGCGCACCCATGTCCATAGTTTTTGCACGTGACATATTCGATGAAATGCAGGTACTATGTTCTTGTGTGTTTGGTTCTCCATATTGTAGCTCTGTTTGTATGAACGCATTTGTAATGCTGCTCACTAACCTATGTTAGAGTCGTCGTATTTATTTTATGTGTATGCTACAGGCAGTGAAGTAAGGTCCCGCTACATCATCGAGCTCATCCATTGCTGGCGTGTGAAATTGGACCCAACAACGACTACAACGATTTCTTCAAAATAATTATCTAGATCACACTTCAGCCGCTCCAATCAACACCACCACCTTCTCCATATGCATTCCAGCTGAGACCTCATTGAAAGTCTAAAAGGTTCTCTCTTGTATTTAGTTAGGCTTCCCTTTCATGTACCTTATATGGTAGGTTTTTGTGTCATGGGAGTGTATTATATAGGATGAGAAAATCTAGACCGCGATTTCATATGGGGCCAATACTCTAGCTAATTGTTAATGTAAATTGATTGTTTACTCTGCCTTGCAAACCTGACTGTAGCTTCTTGTTGTAATGCTAGGTTTTTGTGTCATGGGAGTGTATTATATAGGATGAGAAAATCTAGACCGCGGTTATCATATGGAGCCAGTACTCTAGCTAATTATTAAGTTAAATTGATTCTTTAATCTGCCCTGCAAACCTGACTATAGCTTCTTGTTGTAATCTATCGATTTTACCCAAAGGTGAACTTCTAATTTTTTGTTTGAGTGGGTTTTGATTTTGTTTACACACCTGATTAGCTTTCTATTATAGACTTGACACATATCGTCATTATAGCTTCAGTAGTAGCTATCCAAATAAAAAACATGATCAGTGTACACACTTCATTAGCTTTCTTTCATTGCAAATTTTTGAATTGTGCCATTTATTTTTAGATGTCATAGTTTTCAGAGCAGAAGAATATGTTTCAGAGCTAATATGCTCCTTCTCAAATTTCAGTTCATCTGCATGTACTCAAGTCATTGCCTTGCTTCAGAGCTGGTATTTCGAGCAACCGAAATATGGATTTTTGTTGAGCTGCACATGTTCTTGTTGAGTTGGTTCTTTGGCAGGTATGTTGCTTTTTATGAATTTTTATCAGATTTTGTTGTGATCATAATTTAGAGGTGTACGGTTCATATTGGCTAGCTAGCAAAGCATCTGATTTGTTATTTTCTTGTCATTTGTGGGGTGACTCTTATAACTGTCCCCGGTACAAGGGTAACCGTACATATGTGTCTTTAGTCTTTATGTTCCATGTGGGCAACTGATGGTCTGCATCTCCTATTGCCACGGGAAAAATAAATAAAAGGGTGGCTCCATTGTTGCTTTTGGTGTAAGTTATCCTCTTGCATTTGAAAGTGCCTTCAAGATGGTGTTGGCTGCTAGGAAGGGCCTAGATTAAAGAGTTTAACCAAGATAAGAGTGCATGTTTTGGTGAGGTTTAACTTGGCTCAAAATACATTTCTGGTTCTGGTCTAGCGTCCTTTCCTGGAAGGAGAATTGGCATGTGCACATTTTGGTGATTCATTTTCCTTGATTGTTCTCATTTGCTTTTAATCCAGATACCCCATGTTATGCTAGGGGGCAGCAGTATTGAAGGACTTCGTGTTTTTCACTATCTCCCTTCACCAGCAAGCCTTTGATGAATTGACGCAGCTGTCTGAAATTTTCGGCTCGCTACTACAGGAGGAAACATTAGCCAAAAGGACCAATTGCTACCTCGCAGCTTTTGAACACAATCTGTTTGAAGGTTTGGCTCCTTCACCCCTTTTCAACACCATCTATTTTAGTAGAGGCTTATGGTTTAAGCGAAGTGAGATTGTTTCTATTTGTTCTAGGGACCTTCCAAACGTGTATATGGATTATGAGCATGAAACATATTTTTAACGTCGAGAGAGAGAGAGAGAGATAGATAGAGAGAGCTGGAGGGAGGTCTTTCTTGATTGAATGTTAGGGAGTGATGTCGGGATAGATAGATATAATAGTCGAATCTATCTATGCGCTCTGTTGGTTTGCTTTCTCTTTCTTTGTAGGTCATCTCGTCCTCCTCAATCCTCTCGCTCTCGGCTCTCTCTTAGCATCTTGTCTCTCTTTTTTTCTCTCTTTACTTGTTTTCTGTTTTTTCTCCGACCTCCATTCCTCATGTAGAACTTTCTGCTATCAACTAAAGGGGATGTTATTATATAGATTTCTTTTAGCTGTATTACATTGAAAACTGCAAAAAAATTGTTTATCAGGTGAGAGTCTCTCTACACTAAAGTAGTGATCTAAATGCTCTTATATTTCTTTAGAGAGGGAGTACAATTATATGACTATCTCCTGTTCTCTTCTTATTGGAATTATTAGGGAGGTGGTGCCCCTATTCTCTTCTAATTGGATATTAGGGAGGGAGAGTTGGAGATGATGGATCTGGGGAGATGCCGCTGCTGCTGGCAGGGGCACCACTATTCGCATGTGTGTTTGTTGCCGCTTCTTGCGTATGTATGGGATGTATGTTTTAGAGAGTATAGCATTATTATGGGACCTCCATTTCTTGTTCAAATATTTTTTATTTATATGTTAGGATCATGATAGTTAATATAGAAAAATTGTGAAGTAGTTTTTTGGTCTCTAGATGTTGTGTCGGGAAGCTACATGCAAAGTCAAGGGGCAATAAATTGAGAGCATTAATGATGTATGGACATAGAAGGTGATTGACGACAAGTTCAATCAACAGGAAAGAGCGGCTAGAGGGATGTGTGGTGTCTCTAAGAATAGAGAGAAGAAGATACTTCTATTTGTGTTGTGGTTGAATATTCCGTGCAACGTGCTCGTTTGTGGTGAGGAAAATTAGCATTGTTTACAAATTCATTTGTTCGCCCGTGGCAACGCACGGGCAGTCTACTAATAATCGTAGAAGTAGAACTATCGAACCACCAGATATATATCGTACACACACTAGTTACGCTCCAGGGTTATAAGTATTCACAAAAGTATAAATCTGAGAAAAATATGGGGCATACACACAGATGCCGTACATATTGATACTTGAATTTATCCCATCCGCATATGTACTAGTGACAGGTAAAAGTTGGATTTGTGTTTCCTTTAGAGTACTCTTTCCTTTACCACTGGTAAACAATGCTAAACCATTTATTGGCTGCACAACTCCCAACGACAAAAAGCCGAAGTGTCCTATGTACCATCTTGATGCTATAATATAGTGCGCGTACAACAATAACAGGAGCACTAAGCTGGATTGATTGATCATCGAACAACAATCGGACCACTAAATGTTTGGTCCGTGGAATTGAATTCTTGGCCTACTCCCACTCACGTTATGTGGAAGTATAGCCACGTCCACACCTGTACAAGTTCTCGGTAAGAGTTGGATTCATTTTCCTTTTACACGAGTAAACCACCCCGAGCTATTTATTCGGCGTCGAACACCCAACTACAAAGAAACCAGGTATTCCACGTATCATCTTGATGCTTTAACATGTTCTTTAATGAGAAAAAGGAAATCCAACTACCAATCTCCACCGTTATTAGACAGATGATCAATTCATCATCTACCTGTCACCCTCGTTTCTCTCATGCTGTCCAAAAGCTACTTAAGAATGTCATGTTCATGATCTTTCCTCTTGCATGTTTCCTATTGAAGTTTATATTGCAATTGAATGTTGATGTGATATCCATGGGTAGCATGGTGACAATGAACCATGCATTATCAATGACATTAAGTACAGAACTGACGGAAACAAATGCATTGTCTCGTGTCCATGCCCTATTGGTCCATCCTGTAATAGATCCGCAAAGTTGCACTCAAGTAAATCTCACATGAACTTTTTGAAGATGTTAATTGGTAGGTACAAGATAAGTATGGTCAAACAGGTTAGTCCTCAGCAAATACACAAATTCTATTCTAATATAATCGATAGATACACGATTTGAGGACACGGATGTTTGGAGCTTGCTGGTAAAATGACCCTAGAATCTTGACATTCCAACAATGCTTCATGATGTGTGTGTAATATAGGAGAGATTTAATATGGGAGAATTACAAATTAAATATATGACAGAAAGCAGAAAAAGGAGGCTCCACATATGGCAATGAATGTTATTTATAGGTATTTAAATTACGGCAATGTATGCAGTGGAAACTGGATTTAAAGGTAAGCAACATGGACAACATTATGCACATACAAGAAAACACCGCAACACAACACTTATTGATCATTGTACTCCCTCCGTTTCTAATTAAATATAAGTCTTTTTAGAGATTTCAACGTGGACTAGATACAAATGTATATATAAGGATTTTAGAGTGAGATTCACCCATTTTGCTCCGTATGTAGTCCATATTGAAATCTTCTAAAAGGACTTAAATTTAGGAAGGAGGGAGTAGAACAGTAGACTATTAAGTATTTTATGCACAATAGTTTCAATTCAGAGCTATAAATATTTACAAAAGTATAAAGCTGAGAAAAAGACAGTTGATATACACAAATACCGCACAAGATAGTCAGCTAAGGCGTGACACATGACCACTATGCCTTATGGCATGCACATCCGACAGACTGCCGGCGTGATCATCGTACAATGGCGAGACCACTAACTATCATATGCACAGTAGTTTTCCTCCCAATGCTATAAGAATCTACCAAAGTATATATTTGAGAGAGAAGTATGATATGCATACACACATATGCGTGTCTAATTTAAATCGTGGGCTGGTCCCATGCACATTGGACACTTTATCGTGTCCACATCTGTACCAATTGCCGGGTAAAAGTTGGATTTGTGTACATTTCACAAAGTGTAAATAATGTCGAGCCAACATATTTTTTAAGGGAAAGCCTCTTGGCACTTTACTGCAAACTTAGCAAAGTTACATCATTCAGTACGTGCGGTAATAGAAAGCTAGGTGGATCATCATCCCACCAGTACATTAGAATCATATGCATGTGTCTAACTAAAGCATGTGCCAAGATGTTTGCTTCGCTCAGGCAATGCCTGAATTGAATCGACGATATTTCATGTGCATGCTTGAAAGAATCTAGCAAAATAGCAGAATAGGGTACCAATATATCTGAAGCTCCATTGCAAGCTGTGATGAGCTCTAAACAGTCTAACTCAACAATGATTCTTGAGCATCCACTATCACGTACAAGTTGAAGACCTCGACAAAGCACCATTGTTGCTGCTGACGTAACATCGGCGATATGGTTAAATTTTCTGCAGCACCAGCAATTGCTTCCTTGTGGCTGTTACAAAGAACAACAGCCGTAGAACCAGTTCCACCTTCAAAAAAAATATGCATCGGTGCTCAACTTGTAGGTACCAGGGGGGGTTTCTCCCAGCCCACTTTTTTCGCCCGCTCCTGAGGAAATTTCACGCTAGAGGGGGGAGAAAGATGCATCAGTGCTTGAATGGTGTAAGCTGAGCTAAACAGGTGCTTAACTTTCTCGCCTTTCCTTGCTTCTCTCCTTTCCCACCAGATGTACCAAGAAGCTAAAACAATTGTTTTCATTGAGAAAGAGGGGGGTATTCACTATGTCATCTTCATTGCAACCACTTGAGTTTATGCGATCAACATTTTTCAAGCAACACGACCACTTGAAACAATCCGCGGATATGGTGGACCACTAGTGGCGAAGAGAAGTGGTGCAGCGGTAAGATCCACATGTGTTGCGCTCATCGAAATACTCCTTGATCGTCTTCCAATATGTGAAGTTTGGTCGATCGGTTCCGACGGACGCGTCAAGCGAAATTTTCCTCCACGCCGTGCATAGCAATATGTCTTCATGAGTTGTGTAGTTTCCAGTTCTCCCCTTTGGCATAGAATCAAGAAAACCCTCTTCATATTCATACTCCAACTCAAGATTCTCCTCCTCATCATCTTGTGTTTCTTCAAATTCTTGAGAAGCATATTCTTGATAGACAAAATATTCATTTGCAACATGTGCAGATCTAAAAAAATGCTTCATCGTCAACACTACATGCACACAATTCAATGTAGAAACACATCACTTATCACTGCATTCAACAACTATAAGCACATTCAAAACAAAAGACAAAGGATTTGTTTACCTTTCGGACATATCGTCGAGCACATTGTGGGCGCCGGTGACCGTCACCGTGGGTGTCAATGACTCTTCCTCCATGGACGGCGGCGGAGAAGGATAGGCAGGACGAGGTGGCGGCATCCGTTTGTTCCATTATTTTCTCTCCTAACAACATGCGATATTCTATCTGGGAAACTTGAACTTCTAACAACAACAATAACGTGTTCGCATCCCTGTCTATTAGCGTTACTTCCCATGGGTTCGATACCCAGGGTCACCCTTGGGGAAAAGGTAAGGACTATCTACATCCAAAACCAGATCAAAGGTAATCAGGGAGGCGACCACGGTGGAAGGTGTTGATGATTATGCAACAAAACCGCGCAAGAGTAGTTATGCATCAGCTGACCCAGCACCGCTGGGACTCCAACGGTGCATGATGATCCTATATCTAATATATATGGCATGACATGCAAGCTCAGGCACGGGCTTACATCTATTGGTAGTGTCTGGGCATGTGCAAATGCCCAGGTTATACACCCCCGCCCCCTCCCCCAATGTTGGGGGCCTCGTGCTGCACATTGTGCCATTGCAGTCGGGTTTTGTGAAGTTCGTCGTGACTGAGGTATTCGATAAATTCTTTAGTTTCCCTCTATATAATGTAACGGACACTGCTGATCACAAGACCTTGTGAGAAGCACAGTTATGACATATCCACTGGCCAAGGACGGAAATAAAATTCACGGTTGAGATCCCTCCAACCCAACCACAAGCGAGCAAGGGTGCCCTTTATTAATCGGAGCTCGTCTTTTCGCCACAAAAGCTCTTGCATCTTTCCCATAAGTAACCTAATAATTACATTCCGCCAGTCGAGGCATCAAGCTCTGATCCGTCCGCGCAACCTCCTGCTCCACAGGTCGATGCATCGTTCGCTCGTGCGCAGGCCATGGCCTGGCCTGCAACCGCTGATCGACAGCCCGTGGCACCACCTGCTCAGAGTGTAGCCGTTGAAGAGGCACCAGCTATTCTCATTTCGACCATTGAAGTAGCAGAGGCCGACATAGTGGCACCGCATGCTTAGCATACTGAACCGGCGGCACGACCTGCTAAGCAGTCAGACGCAGCGGAACCACCTGCTATGCAGACCGATGCGTTGACACCATCAGCTCATCAGTCCGACGCGGTAGCACCTCCTGCTCAGCAGTCTAACGAAGCAGCAAGACGTCGCAAGAGAAGCAAATCCAGTCAATGCGCGAATACGGCTGCGGGCGTCAGTGTCAATAATAAGAGGAGCGTGAAACACAAAAAAAGATGAGAGCAACGAAAGCACCCACCTGGAAAGAATCCAGAACTGCGTCAGTGAAAGGGGGTTCTAACCGTTTACGATGACCCATTCTGCACTAGTGAAGGTTGGAATCCTACAGGACGAGGCGGCACAACTAGTATCATGGATATAAACTTTCTAGGATCGTGGATGCTTTATCCTGGAACTGGAAGACGTTAGTGTGGGGTGTTGTAGTGAACTTCTAATGGTTTCGTTAATGAAATCGGGAAACAATCCCTTTTGTCAAATGATAAAAGTCCCGACATGGTGCATGGGCGCGGCCTGCCTCTTCCATGCGTTGCTCACAACCTGATGTAGGGGTGCATGGAATCACATACTGCATGCATTGATTTGCTAAATGGATGATGCTCGTTGACATGATGCATGGGCGCGCATGGCATCACGTGTGTGGTTACACAAACCGATGCCGCCGTAGTTTTGACTCGTTGCACTATGATTAACCACTGGCAAGTGAACCCATAAATGACTCATCGATTGGCGTTAAAATTTTATTTTCAGCTCACAGATCCAGTGGAAGTATGGAGGATGTTCCAAACCGGTCAAAACAGAGAAACGCATGTGAAGGGCGATGGGTTTTCTACTGTTGCATTTTTTTTTTGCGGGTGAAACGAATATATATTAATCAGTGATGGTGGCTACACTCGTTTTCACAAATCTTACAAAGATCATCAGGCCCGGAGCCAAACCAAATAGCAGTACGTTGTGCACAACGTCCCATCTGGGCCATAAAGTGTGCAGCGGCATTGCATGGCCTCAAAACATGCACAAAGCTGTGAGGCCTGATCCCATGCAGCAAATTCTTGGACTCCTCGATCAGGCCAGCGATTTGGGACCTATTAACACCTTCAGAATTCAGCTGCTCCACTCCCTCCTTGCAGTCCAACTCAATTATTAATTCCTTATCAGTGTGTGCAAGCGCCAGGGCCACTCCTTCGAGGCATGCAGCCAGCTCGGCTTCTAATGGGGAAAAGCATGCACGAAGGTAGAGACATGAGAAGATGATGGCCCCAGTATCGTCTCGAAGCACCATTCCCGCCCCTCCAGTAGATTCCCCATGGACGAAAGACCCGTCCACATTTGGTTTCACGCATCCCGCCGGCGGCGCCATCCACTGCGTGTCCAGCACACCAGCTGGCTTCTCCTTCTTCCTCTCCTTGGGTAGCTGACCTGCACTATGGATCACCATCTTGCCCTTTACAATGTCCTCCTTGGGGTACTGTTTGATGCAGAGAAGAGACTCGATGTAGCTGTTGAGGAAGCGTCTCGACGCCTCGATGGGGGGCGCCGGCTTGTGATGAGTAACCTCATTTCGGCCGTGCCAAGCACGCCAAAATGTCATAAGAATGACCATCTGCTGGGTCTCTTCGCAGCCGGCGAGGAGGTGCAGCAACCACTCCGTCCCGGTGTTCTTGATCTCCGCTCGCGCCGGTATCGGCCGTGACTCCCTCATAGCATCCCAAAGAGTGCCCGCCATTGGGCGGCTGCAGACGGCGTGGAAAGAGTCCTCCCGTTCAATGCCACAAACAGCACATATGTCAGTTTTTTCTATAGTTCTACTCATTTTGTTTTCCATGGTTGCAAGAGTATTTGTAGCTAGCCGCCACCCAAATATTCGTACCTTCAGAGGAGCAGGGCACCCCCACAATGCCGTCCAGAAGGCATGATTGCCGTCCGGTGCCCTGCTTGTGGCGCACGTAGACGTGCGGAATTTCTCGTCGAGGCCAAGCTTGTAGGCAGACTTGACGGAGAAGATACCCCTCTTATCCGGTCCCCAGGCGAGGACGTCCTGCATGCGTGGCACCGGCCGAAGCTTGAGGATCTCGTCAATATCCAGCTGGATGAAGTACTGTTGGAGCAGGTTGACGTCCCACGTTCCTTGATCGCTGAGAAGGTTAGCGACGCGCCTTATCCTACACCTTCCAGGAAGCGAGATCGGCCGGTATGACGGAGGCCGATGGTGCCAAGGGTCACGCCAAATGCGCAACCCCTGGCCGTCGCCGATCCTCCAAACCAGTCCCTTCTTGAGAAGCTCAAGGCCGTAAGTGATGGCCTGCCATGTCGATGAAGCATTGCCCACGAACACCGTATCCTCCAGGCGGCCATTGGGATAATATTTGGCCTTTAAAACCTGCGCGCAAAGACTTTCTGGATTAGTTAGCAACCGCCACGCTTGCCGAGCGAGCAAAGCCTGGTTGAAAAGTCGATAATCCTTGAAGCCAAGCCCTCCCATAGCCTTCGGTTTTATGATACTTTCCCATGCCATCCAATGTGTTTTCCTCTTCCCTTTCTCTGAGCCCCACCAATAATTTCTGACCATACGAGTAAGATCATCGCAGATAGAGAATGGAAGTTTGAACACCCCCATAATGTACGTGGGAATGGATTGAGCAACCGCTTTTATCAAAATTTCCTTACCGCCCGAAGCCATATTCCCATCTCCCCAAATACATATCCTTTTCAGGAGCCTGACTTGAAGGTTCTGGAATCTTCCTCTATGCACTCTCCCTTCCGGTGTCGGCAAGCCCAAGAACTTCTCCTCGAAGTTTCCTTGCTGAATTCCTAGTTCCCGCTTCACATTTTCCTTCTCATTACTCGAACAAGATTAGCCAAACAGAATAGAACACTTCGCTGGATTTATTAGTTGTCAATTCGCCCCTTCATACTCATGAATAATCCCCTTTACCGCCTCTGCTTGCTATTGTGTAGCCTTGAAAAACAGTAACATGTCGTCCACAAATAGAAGATGCGAGACTCTTGCTGCCCCTCGGCAGACCTTCACAGGTTCTATGGCATTTGTTCGCATACTCTGTTTCAGCAACTCGGAGAGACCATCAGCCACGAAAAGAAACAAAAATGGCGAGAGGGGATCACCTTGCCGGAGACCACACTCCGGTACGAACGATTGTAAGACTGTTGCATATGAAACTTGAATAAAATTAGCGGAACGTTACAAAATCGATTAGAAATAGCTTGAAGCACCAGATTTTCGTTTCCAAACTATTGGTTTGCTGACAATGTCTCTTTGATTCGGATTAAAAACGTAGCAATATAGAAAAAGATTTAAAAAATCGGGTCGACTTAGGTTGGGATTGCTGAGTTGTGCTGCAAATGTGTCTATCTTCGAGTACTATGTTAGTTAAATAAACACTAAAATTAGAAGAAAAACCTGGTTGAATAAAATTGATTGTCTCTTTTTGCGGGGTGTAAACTCGGCCGTAAAGGTAAACATGACTTAAAAATGATAAACCCGATTTTATTATAGCATCCACGGGGAGACTGCTTGAAATCGAAATAATCATCATTTCACTAAAATGTTAAAACATACTACAGGCCAACCATTAGAGTACGAGGTAGCAGGGAGGCGGCCAACCATTTTATTGTGAACCACTGCAGTCTGCAGCAGCAAGTAGCTAGAGTACGAGGTGTCGACGGCGTCGATCGGGCGATCAACGCCCGCGCACGCACGTACAAGCGTGCTGGTTACCGTCGGCGGCAACTTCCTCCTCCGTGCACTTGGGCCCGGCGTCGCCGGTGTACTGGTCTAGTCAAACGCGGCGGGGCGGGTACACAGGCTTGCAGACCTTGCAGGTTGCAGCACAGTTGTCGACCACATCCATGCAGATGCAGGTGCACGTCGGCGGGTCCGACTTGGTGCAGGAGGTCACGTCGCTTCACTTCCACGGCCTGGGCGCCTCCATTACTACCTGGTCTGCAAGTCCTCAACGAGCCAATCTGTGATCGGTTTCTTCATGTACCAGGGGCTAGTAATTACTCCCTCTGCCCCGTATAATCTAAGACGTTTTTTGACACTAGACTAGTGCAAAAAAAAACGTCCAACATTATGGGACGGAGGGAGTAGTAAACTGAGCTGGACAATGTAGAGTTCAGGCCACTAGTAGAAAAATGCTCATTTGTCCCGGTTCCAGAGGCCCATTAGCCCTGGTTTTGAAACCGGAACTAAAGGGTCGGGACTAAAACCCAAAACCTTTAGTCCCGGTTCGCTTACGAACCGGGACAGAAGGGTCTCCATGTGGCCGCTGCGGGGAGCCCAGGCAGGAGGGCCTTTAGTCCCGGTTGATAACACCAACCGGGACCAAAAGGCATACACGCGTCAGCATTTGGTAGTAGTTGGGGTTTTTGTTTTTTTTTAGGGGGGGGGGTAGGGGTTTTGGAGGGTTAATTTAGGGGTTTCATATTGTGTTAGCTAGCTAATAGAGAGAAGTGTCCTCTCTTTCTCCGTGCTTGGTCGACGCTAGTTACTATACGTATAGAGAGAACTCGACACGCTAGCTAGTAAGCAGATGAAGGAACCATTAAATACACAAGATCGTCATGAACATATACAGAGAGAAGTGATCGACCTCTCTTTCTCCGAGAGATTGGTCGAACAACAAGTTTTCGTATACCTATCTGACGCTACTAGCTACATATATACAATATAAGATCTCTTACAATCCCTAACATCTAAAAATGTCAAATTCCACATGGTATTCTCCGACTTTATTTATGACGTGGTCAAGAAAGAATCCCGCCAATTCCTCTTGAATTGCTCGTATGCGATCATGTGGTAGGAGTTCATCCCACATCTGCCACATCTAATTTGAAGAAGGGGGTCAATACATATATATGAATGAAACTCAACACAAATGATGGTAATAAAATAAAATTGTGAATATTATTGTCTACGCACTTCATATTGTTTGTCAGAGTAACCCCGCTCAGAGGTCGAGTGGTGGATGAACTCGCAAACGTAGTATCCACAAAAATCATTCCCGACTTTCTGCCACAAGCACTTTACGAGAAATAGAGTTCAATCAAACTGATAATCAAGCATTACAAATTGTATTGATGAAACTAGAATCAATGGTAGATGCGCGGAACTAGCTAGTAGTACTTACTTTGGGGTGTCTAAATCGTAGCTCCCTCGGCAGTGCCGGAACCATTCCGGTGAACTCTTTCCAAACCCTGCCAGACAAAGAAAATAATTACTTGATATCAGTAAATGAACAAAGTTGCCGATATGGAGCGATAATGATCGATTGAACTTACTTCTGGAGCATTTCAGTCATGTCCGCATACTCCTGGGGATCTTTTCATCTCGAGTCTAAGACGGTTACTACTCCCCGCTCAAGCTTAATCTCCAGCAGAATAAAGTGGAAGCTGCGCACGCATGCATAACTCATCAATTACATTACTATAACCTCGAGTAGGGAAACCGAATATGCACAAGACAGTAACACTCACTTGAAGTTGTAAGGAAAGAGTATTGTATCTTTGTTTTGATTTTTAAGCAACGATTGTAGCAAGTTGTCCTCGGTTTCTTCGACATTCTTTTTAACCGTCCATTCATGTATGACATTTGGGTTAATGAACCCAATGTCATAGATTTGTGCATTTCTGCATTCGACGATCTTCAATCTGCATAATATAGTGAGGATAATTATATATACATGCAATGAAAGAGCTGAGCTATATATAGACTTAATTACAGAAGTAGTACTTACAGACAGTAGCAAGTCACGAGTGTTTTGTCGAGGGCCTTTTGATTGTATAACTGGAATAACTCGTCAAATTCAACAGACAACTGATCCATTCCAACGAGGTCATGCTCATCTTTAATTCTCAGCGTCAAAGTATCCCTCCCAGACTCGCTGCAGGTTTTCATGTACCATTGATGGAATCTTCGCATCATCGTTGTTAGAGGAGGATGATCAGGTTTGACGAGAGGCTGCCCGTACTGGTATCTGAATTCGTCCACCTCTAACATATCAAACACTACATCATCGTCCAGGTAATCTGCAAGATTGACCGGGCGCCATCCCCGGATGATGAGCGACGAGATCGCTAGAAACCTTGAGCGGGGGGCACGATTGGTTCGCCTGTTCGCCGAGCTGGGGAATTTTTTTCCCACTTCTTCGTTCTGCTAACCTTACATCACTGGAAGTACTTCCCGACCGCTCCACTTCCAGATAAGTCCTTTCAATAATGCGCTCATAGTTGGATTGCGGCGGAGGCGGTGGTGGTCGCTTCAGGGCATCGATAGTGCGCTTCGCTTTCACCAGATCTATCGTCTCCTTCGGAGGTGGAGGTTTCCTTGCAAAAAAGTCCCTCACTTGGGCACGACAGATGTCCTCGTTTTCCTTCTCGGTCATCTCGTATGGTAACTTTTCCAGAGGCTTGAGAGATGGACCGTATTTGAATTGCCTCCCGCCTCTGGCTGTACTGCTAGCCGCCGGAGCGGCGGCGTCTCTCTTCCGTCGTTGCTTACGAGGCGGAGAAGGAGGCGGAGTGCTCCGACGCGCCGGAGGAGCCGCAGCGGCGGCGTCTGTCTTCCGCCATTGCTGACAAGGCGGAGGAGGAGGCGGACTGCTCCGACGCGCCAGAGGAGGCGAAGGAGTGCCCTCACGCGCCGGATGAGCCGGAGAAGGAGGCGGAGTGCCCTGATCACTCGCCGGAGGAGGAGGAGGAGTGCCCTGACTCGTCGGAGGAGGAGGAGGAGGAGGAGGCGGAGTGCCCTGATCACTCGCCGGAGGAGGAGGAGGAGGAGGCGGAGTGCCCTGAGTCGTCGGAGGAGGAGAAGGAGGAGGCGGAGGCGTCCAGTTCGGAAGCTTGATGTACTCCTTCCGCCATAGACATGTAGTCCTCACAGCATAACTCAGCTGAGTCTCCCCTTCACCTATAGGGTGGTCAAGCTCAAGCTCCTCAAATCCCTCCATTACTTCATCCACCGACACAACAGCATAGCCATGTGGAATCGGATGGCAGTGAAAAGTTCCGTCGGGTTGAGGAGGTGCAACAGAGCCGACAGCCGCCTTCAAGGTGAGGTTTTGACATTTCGTCATAAGCTGGCAATGTTGGAGCTCCGTGATAGCATCCACGGGGTAGCTAGGAGCCGTGAAGTCAGGCTGCTGAATGAGCTCCGTGGAAGCCATGCTGCTTCTCCGCTGAGATATCGGGGTAGCTTCTGGGGTAGCTTCGTGCCGCTGAGATGGTTGGTCAGCAGCTCGCTGGCTCTCAACTTGTTCCTCTAGCTTTAGTACTCTTGCATTGAGCTTCTGCATTTCGCTCAGCTCCTGTTTCCTCTTCCTCTCCCGGGTTTTGTAATCGCCTGCGTTGGGAAACCCAACCTTCCACGCAACGGAGCCTGGCGTGCCTCGTGTTCGTCTAGGGTGCTCAGGATTCCCGAGGGCCTCAGTCAGCTCGTCATTCTCTCTATCGGGAATGAACGTCCCTTGCTGCGCTGCGGTGATATACTTCTGAAGCTTCTTGACGGGTATTGCAAGTTGCTCATTCGTCCAAACACACTTCCCAGTTTCAGGGTCCAAAGTTCCCCCAACCCCGAAGTACCAAGTCCTTGAACGGTCTGGCCAGTTCAATGTCTCTGGTTCGACCCCTTTAGCAATCAGGTCATTCTCAGCTTTGTCCCACAACGGCCGGGCTTTGAGGTAGCCGCCTGACCCCGTGCGATGGTGATACAGCTTCTTTGCAGCATTTATCTTGTTTTTCTCTGACATTTGCTTACTCCTGTCCTATGTCTTATAGGCCACAAATGCGGGCCAGTGATCTCTTATCTTCTCAAATCGACCGGTGAATTTTGGAGTCTTCCCTTTGTCGACAAACGTTGATTTCAACTCATTCTTCCACCTCCTGAATAGATCTGCCATCTTCTTAAGAGCACACGCCTTGACCAGTGGCTCTATAACTGGCTTATTCGGATCCTCCTCTGGCGGTAGGGTGAAATTTGCCTTCAGCGAGGTCCAAAGATCATCTTTCTGTCTATCGATGACATAAGAAACATGAGGGTCTTTGTTCTTAGGCTTATTCCATAGCTGGATGCTGATCGGGGTGATGTCCCTAACAATAGCTCCGCACTGAGCAGAAAATGCATCATTGGTCCGCTTGGGTTCAATCGGTTGGCCATCGTCCGCGATTGCTGTGATCATGAACCTTTCATCCTGGCGCAACCTTTTCTTCGGGCCTCGTCTCGTTACCGAAACTTGGCTCGATCCGGAGGGCTATAAAAGAAGAAAGAAGAGTTAATATATGGACATACCAAAACAATTAATGCATCAATTAGCTAGTCAGCACAGGCTTAATTAATATATATACCTCGCCGGACTTTGCAACAGCTCCCTCCTCCGTTCGATCACCGGAGCCATCATCATGGTCTCCTTCTTCCTTCGGCATTCGGTCACCGGAGCCATCATGATCATGTCCTTCCTCTATTGTTTGATAACCGGAGCTGTCATCCTCTCCTTCTTCCTGACCATCGGTGTCGTTGAGATACGACAAGACATCACCTCCGCCGAGGATTATGTCCCCCAACAACTGTTCTTGATCCAAGTCTCTTTGCTCCATAGTTTCTGCAAATATTACAACATGGCAATTAATATACAAACATGAGAGATGGATATATTAGTGGCAAACATAGACCTAGCTAGCTAATCACAATGCTTCTAGGGTTTGGGGTGGCCTCGGCAACGCTTCTAGGGTTTGGTCAGGCGAGAGGGGGGATTGTCTTAAACTTTAAGGGATTTAACAAAATGGCGCCATTCTGGATGTGCAGAAAATGGTCCATATTTTTCCTGATCTCATCTACCCTTCTATATGTCACGTTGTCTAGTGTCAAAGGATTCAAGAAAACCATGGCTTCATCATTAGCCGGAAGTAACAGGCGCATAATAGTACGAAGCTCTCCAAAATCGTTTTGGAACGGAGTCCCGGATAGGATAATTAGTTTTTTGGTACGAAGTTCAGCAAGAGCATTCCGAATATCGCTATTTGGAAGGCCTTTGCTGAAATTCGTACCAAAAAGCGAATTATTCTATCCGGAACTCCATTCCAAAACTACTTTGAAGAGCTTCGTAGCATCATACGCCTGTTACTTCCGGCTAATGATGAAGCCATGGATTTCTTCAATACTTTGACAGACAACATGACATCTAGAAGAATATATATATATAGATGAGATCAGAAAAAAATTGGATCAACTTGTGCACATCCATAATGGGGGCATTCTTGATAAATCTATGTTGCATATGTCAAAATTCAAACTTTGACATATGATCAAATGTTGCATATGTCAAAATTCAAACTTTGACATATGATCAAACTTTGACATATGATCAAACTTTGATATATGATCAAATGTTGCATATGTCAAAATTCAAACTTTGACATATGATCAAACTTTGATATATGTCCACCGCGATATAAAATGATACATAGACTTGTTCGGGCGAGAGGGGGTTGATCGACGTCCCCCCTCATGTCAAAGTTACCGGAGTTTTCTTCTAGTGGTTTGGGTGGCCTCGAGAGTTTGTCGGGTAGGGGCGGGAGGGGGTAGGAGATCGACAACGCTTTTTTTCTAGGGTTTGGGTGGCCTCGAGAGTTGGTCGCCCGGTATATCGAGAGGGGGGTGAACATTTTACCTTAGTAACTTAGAAAAAAATGTTATCGGGGAGGGGGTATATCGACCCCCCCACATCATGTCGAAGTTATCGAGGAGGGGGTATATCGACAACGACATACATACATGGAAAAAAATGTTATCGGGGAGGGGGTATATCGACCCCCCCCCCCCTCATGTCGAAGTTATCGAGGAGGGGGTATATCGACAACGACATACATACATGGAAAGCTTGAGAGTCATTTCTCTCGGCCTCACTTTGTTGTTGTGAAGTCCACCATTTCTCTAAAAAAAATCTCTATGCAAATTTCTCTAAAAAAATCTCTTTGGTCAACTTTGATAATAACCTATATATGCAAATATCTCTAACTTTGACAGTACCCACAACCCATTCCGACGATTTTTTTCTAAAAATGCACATATGAACATATACAGAGAAATACATAGATAAAACTTTTCTGAAAATGTAACTCTTGCATATATGAACATATACAGAGAACATACATACATACATTTTTCTAAAAATGTAAAAAAATCATAATATGAACAAAAAAAATTATATGAACAAAAAAAGCATACATCATCTATCATCAACATCATCTAACAATCATATGAAAATAAAATGTATATGAACAAGATGGTAGGGGAGGAGGACAGGGAGGAAAAGGGGGCCGGCCGGACCGTAGCGCGGGGCGGCGCAGACCGTCGGCGAGGGCTCTGGGCAGGGGCGCGGTGACGGTGCCGGGGGAAGGGGCGCAGCGACGGCGTCGGGCGCGTCGGCAAGTGCTCGGGGCAGGGGCCGGTGCGGCGACGGCGTCGGGGGCAGGTGCGCGGCGACGAGGGCTCGGGGCAGGGGCGCGGCGACGGCGTCGGGGGCGGCGATGGCGACGCCAACGATGGGGCAGGGGCGACGACGGCGTCGGGGGCAGCGACGGCAACGGCGGGGCAGGGGCAGCCTGGCGGCGTTGTCGGAGAGATCGAAGAACTGGATGGAAATTTTCACAAGTGCTGCTTATATAGATGAAGCATTGGTCCCGGTTCGTGGCATCAACCGGGACCAATGCCTCCCCTTTGGTCCCGGTTCGTGCCACCAACCGGGACCAAAGGTCTCTTTTCGTCGGCCCAAAGGGCGGGAAACAAAGACCTTTGGTCCCGGTTGGTGGCACCAACCGGGACCAAAGGGGGGCATTGGTCCCGGTTGGTGCCACGAACCGGGACCAAAGGGCGGCATTGGTCTCGGTTCGTGCCACCAACCGGGACTAATAGCCTTGCACAGCGGCGTGGTGGTGGAAGTTTAGTCCCACCTCGCTAGTTGGGAGCGCCCCGCACCTGTTTATAAGCTCCGCTGCCTCTTCCATCTCGAACTCCTCTGAACTGCAGGCCTATGGGCCTAATATAACACTGCTATGCCTGTGGGCCTACTGGGCCCGCCGCGGGCCTGCATCCTGGCCCAACATGCTAGTTGGGTTTCTAGTCTTATGGAGGCCGTGGTGGCCCTGTAGGCGGCATTTTTTTATTATTATTTTCTGTACTTTTTTTTGTTTTATGCTTTACTTAATTTTTTAGAGTTTTCGAGTGATTCATTTTGCTTTAGCTAATTTTTAGGTTATTTTAAATGTATGTTTTAATCAAAAACAGATTTTGTTATTTTAGTTTGCTATTAAAGTTTCTAACAAAAAATTCTTTATGAAAATTCTTTTTGCTATTAATGTTTTGAACAAAAACTACTTTGATAATTTAAGTTGCATAAATTTTATAAAAATTTAGTTTCAAAAATACTAGAGGTTTATAAAATCTTTTTAATTGATTCCTTTTGCTATTAGAGTTATAAAAGATTTTTAGTTGATTCTTTTTGCTATTGAAGAGTATTATATTTTTGTTTTAGTTGATCATAACAGAATATTTTAATTGATTATTTTTAGTTCATGTTTTTTGCTATTAGAGTTTCATAAAAGTTTTCTAGTTCATTCTTTTTGCTATTAGTTCATTCTTTTAGCTAAATGACCCTGAAATTGAAAAGCACTTCAAATGAAGTGTGAAAAGGTTGAAACTTGGCATGGTATCATCATTTCACCCACATAGCATGTGCTAAAAAGTTGAGAGGGTTACGGCAAAAGCTGGATGCACTTCGTGTACAAAATGGACAATCTCTTTCGAAATATCAGGGTTTCGAACGAAAACTCATCTGTTACAAAGGGATTTCATTTTTTTGAACTTGTTTGAACTCCAGAATTTTTGTGTGCTCGAAATGCACCATTCAAAGCCACATCATCAATTTTCAATCCTTTCTGACTTCATTTTGTATTTTTCATGCATTTACTGATTTTTTTTGAGCTAAATGACCCTGAAATTGAAAAGCACTATAAATGAACTCTGAAAAGGTTGAAAGTTGGCATGGTATCATAATTTCACCCATATAGCATGTGCTAAAAAGTTGAGAGGGTTACGGCAAAAACTGGATGCACTTCGTGTACAAAACGGACAATCTCTTTCAAAGTATCAGGGTTTCGGACGGAAAGTCATCTGTTACAAAAGGCATTTCATTTCTTCACATGTAACTGCAGTGATATTCTAGATCAAAGGCATCATCATAATAGTTGTGGAGAGAAAGTCTTCACTTTTTCTTCGCTTGTGTCCTTTGCTTATTGCGCCGTAACCATGGATAATCTTCATCGTTTAACAGGGTGCTTGGGTCAGCCTTGACTTTGAAGGGAGAAATTTCATGAAACTTTTCATAATCTTCAGACATGTCTGTCTTGCCCTCCAAACCCACGATGTCTCTTTTTTCTGAAAGAACTATGTGGCGCTTTGGCTCGTCATCTGATGTATTCGCTTCCTTATCTTTTCTTTTTCTTGGTTTGGTAGACATGTCCTTCACATAGAAAACCTGCGCCACATCATTGGCTAGGACGAATGGTTCATCTGTGTACCCAAGATTACTCAGATCCACTATTGTCATTCCGTACTGTGGGTCTACCTGTACCCCGCCTCCTGACAGATTGACCCATTTGCACTGAAACAAAGGGACCTTAAAATCATGTCCATAGTCAAGTTCCCATATGTCCACTATGTAACCATAATATGTGTCCTTTCCCCGCTTGGTTGCTGCATCAAAGCGGACACCACTGTTTTGGTTGGTGCTCTTTTGATCTTGGGCGATCGTGTAAAATGTATTCCTATTTATCTCGTACCCTTTGTAAGTCAATACAGTCGAAGATGGTCCCCAGGCCAACGAGTACAACTCATCAGAAACAGCGTTGTCACCCATGAGACGTGTTTGCAACCAACTGCCGAAAGTCCTGATTTATTCACATGTAATCTAGTCGTCACACTGCTCCGGGTGTTTGGAGCGTAGAATGTTCTTGTGTTCATCGACATACGGGGTCACCAAGGTAGAATTCTGTAGAACTGTGTAGTGTGCTTGAGACCAAGAATGCCCGTCCCTACATATTATTGAGTCCGCTCCTAGCGTGCCTTTTCCAGTCAGTCTCCCCTCATACCGCGATTGAGGGAGACCAATCTTCTTAAGGTCAGGAATGAAGTCAACACAAAACCCAATGACATCCTTTGTTTGATGGCCCATGGAGATGCTTCCTTCTGGCCTAGCGCGGTTACGGACATACTTCTTTAGGACTCCCATGAACCTCTCAAAGGGGAACATATTGTGTAGAAATACAGGGCCCAGAACGACAATCTCGTCGACTAGATGAACTAGGACGTGCGTCATGATATTAAAGAAGGATGGTGGGAACACCAGCTCGAAACTGACAAGACATTGCGCCAGATCACTCCTTAACCTTGGTAGGATTTCTGGATCGATCACCTTCTGAGAGATTGCATTGAGTAATGCACATAGCATCACAATGGCTAATCGAACGTTTTCCGGTAGAAGCCCCCTCAATGCAATCGGAAGCAGTTGCGTCATAATCACGTGGCAGTCATGAGACTTTAGGTTCTGGAACTTTTTCTCTGCCATATTTATTATTCCCTTTATATTCGACGAGAAGCCAGACGGGACCTTCATACTGAGCAGGCATTGAAAGAAGATTTCCTTCTCTTCTTTGGTAAGAGCGTAGCTGGCAGGACCTTCATACTACTTTGGAGGCATGCCGTCTTTTTCGTGCACACGTTGCTGGTCCTCCCGTGCCTCCGGTGTATCTTTTGTCTTCCCATACACGCCCAAGAAGCCTAGCAGGTTCACGCAAAGATTCTTCGTCACGTGCATCACGTCGATTAAAGAGCGGACCTCTAGGTCTTTCCAGTAGGGTAGGTCCCAAAATATAGATTTCTTCTTCCACATGGGTGCGCGTCCCTCAGCGTCATTCGAAACAGATAGTCCGCCGGGACCCTTTCCAAAGATTACTTGTAAATCATTGACCATAGCAAGTATGTGATCACCGGTACGGATGGCGGGCTTCTTCCGGTGATCTGTCTCGCCTTTGAAATGCTTGCCTTTCTTTCGACATTGATGGTTGATCGGAAGAAATCGACGATGCCCCAGGTACACATTCTTCCTGCATTTGTCCAGGTATATACTTTCGGTGTCATCTAAATAGTGCGTGCATGCGTGATATCCCTTGTTTGTCTATCCTGAAAAGTTACTGAGAGCAGTACAATCATTGATGGTTATAAACAGCAACGCATGCAGGTCAAATTCCTGCTGTTTGTGCTCATCCCACACACGTACACCGTTTTCATTCCACAGCTGTAAAAGTTCTTCAACTAATGGCCTTAGGTACACATCAATGTCGTTGCTGGGTTGCTTAGGGCCTTGGATGAGAACTGGCATCATAATGAACTTCCGCTTCATGCACAGCCAAGGAGGAAGGTTATAGATACATAGTCACGGGCCAGGTGTTGTGATTACTGCTCTGCTCCCCAAAAGGATTAATGTCATCCGCGCTTAAACCAAACCATACGTTCCTTGCGTCACCTGCAAAGTCCTCCCAGTACTTTCTCTCGATTTTTCTCCACTGCGACCCGTCAGCGGGTGCTCTCAACTTCCCGTCTTTCTTACGGTCCTCTCTGTGCTATCGCATCAAATTGGCATGCTCTTTGTTTCTGAACAGACGTTTCAACCGTGGTATTATAGGAGCATACCACATCACCTTGGCAGGAACCCTCTTCCTGGGGCGCTCGCCGTCAACATCACCAGGGTCATCTCGTCTGATCTTATACCGCAATGCACCGCATACCGGGCATGCGTTCAAATCCTCGTACGCACCGTGGTAGAGGATGCAGTCATTAGGGCATGCATGTATCTTCTGCACCTCCAATCCTAGAGGGCATACAACCTTCTTTGCTGCGTACGTACTGTCGGGCAATTCGTTATCCTTTGGAAGCTTCTTCTTCAATATTTTCAGTAGCTTCTCAAATCCTTTATCAGGTACACCATACTCTGCCTTCCACTGCAGCAATTCCAGTGTGGCACTGAGCTTTGTGTTGCCATCTTCGCAATTGGGGTACAACCCTTTTTTGTGATCCTCTAACATGCGATTGAACTTCAGCTTCTTCTTTTCACTTTCGCACTGTCTCTTTGCATCAACAATGACCCGGCGAAGATCATCATCGGGCACATCGTCTGGTTCCTCTTGATCTTCAGATTCCCCCGTTGCAGCATCACCGTATTCAGGGGGCGAATAGTTGTCATCATCCTCTTCTTCTTCGTTGTCTTCCATCATAACCCCTCTTTCTCCGTGCTTGGTCCAAATATTATAGTGTGGCATGAAACCCTTCTCAAGCAGGTGGATGTGAAGGGTTTTCGAGTCAGAGTAAGACTTCGTATTCCCACAGATAGGGCATGGACAACACATAAAACCATTCTTCTTGTTTTCCTTAGCCACTTCGAGAAAATTATGCACGCCCTTAATGTACTCGGAGGTGCGTCTGTCACCGTACATCCATTGCCGGTTCATCTGCGTGCATTATATATAATTAAGTGTGTCAAAAACCATTACAGAACATCATGAATACAGAAGTGACCAAATTAATTAATAGAAGTTCATCATCACATTAAAACCAAAGTACATACATAGTTCTCATTGAACAACATATAACTCTCCAGAGCATCTAATTAAACCATACATTGAAACTATCTAAAACATTTCAATGCAACAACAAATGCAATCATAATCGCAACTAAGATAACAATTGATCCAACGGCATAATGATAACAAGCCTCGGTATGAATGGCATATTTTCTATACTTTCTAATCTTCAAGCGCATTGCATCCATCTTGATCTTGTGATCATCGACGACATCCGCAACATGCAACTCCAATATTATCTTCTCCTCCTCAATTTTTTCAATTTTTCCTTCAAGTAATTGTTTTCTTCTTCAACTAAATTTAACCTCTCGACAATAGGGTCGGTTGGAATTTCCGGTTCACATACCTCCTAGATAAAAAAATCTATGTCATGTTGGTCGGCATAATTATCATAAACACTAAATGAACCAAATAGTTATAAAAGATAATATATACCACATCTGAATCATAGACAGGACGAGGGCCGACGGAGGCGGATACCAAAACCATCGCACTATATAATAACAAACATTAATAAAAGTAAGAAAATTACACATGTATCTATCTAAATCATACAAGTAAGAACTTTTTTCTTTTACAAAGAAGATAATACCAAGAGGCTCACCACGGTGGTGCCGGCGACGAGATCGGCGCGGGCGATCGACGGCGGTGAGGACGGGGACGGGACAGGACGGACCGCCAAATCTAGACAAATCTTGAGGAAAATGGAGTTTGGACAAGGAGCTTCGAGAGGAGAAAGCTTAAGTGTGGCTCGGGCATTTCATCGAACATCTCATGTGCATAGGAGGTGAGGTAGAGCACCACAAAGCTCTCCCACGGCCGGCCAAAAAAACAGAGCACTCCACTGATCTGCTCGCGGGCAAGGGGGTATATATAGGCATCTCATTGGTCCTGGTTCGTGGCCAGAACCGGGACTAAAGGACCCCCTTTGGTCCTGGTTCCAGCCACGAACCGGGACCAATGGTTGTGGGCCAGGAGCGAGGCCCATTGGTCCCGGTTCTTGTCTGGAACCGGGACCAAAGGGTCCAGATGAACCGGGACCAATGCACCATGAGGCCCGGCCGGCCCCCTGGCCTCACCAACCGGGACTGATGACCCCTTTGGTCCCGGTTCGTGAGTGAACCGGGATTAATGGGCTTAGCCGGCCTGGACCAAAGCCATGTTTTCTACTAGTGGGCATGCGGCATTTTTTTTTAGAAAAGGAAGATATATCCCCGGCCTCTGCATCTAGGTGATGCATGCAACCATTTTATTAATTATTCACAAAGATTTACGAAGTAATGCATCAGTAAGCCTGAAGTCATCATCTTGGCAACACATGTCGCTACTCCTATCCCCTTGATGAAGGGGTGCCGAATGTCCGAGCCGAATACCAAACAGACATCGCACCAAAGCATAACATCTAAATCCGGATGCCCCAACCAAGCCACAATGCCGGGACTGGATCAAGCATCGGTCCGGCGCACTCTAAGAGGCCGCCGCCGCCGACTTCCACCGACCTATCCCCAGAGCAGGTACTGACGCACCGACCTTGCCAGGCCTGCCGTCGACGCCACCACGGCGCCAGACAACGCCACCATCATGCACGTATCCATCCACACGCGCCCGTCATTGAAACACCACAGCGCCATGCCGCCGGGATCCGCCGTCGACCTTGCGGTAGATGTAACACCGCTCCTCCTCTTGTCCCCTCCAGTCAGCACTTGCTCCAAAACGATGCCCCCAGGAGGGAGAACGACACCGAAGGTGCCATCATCGTCCGATCCGGTAGACCCAGATCTAGGGTTTCCCCCAGAACATCCCGATCGAGTTGACGTGACATGCAACAACGATGCCTCGAGAAGTAAACGACGTCAGAGACGCCGCCATCGTCCGCCAAGACCGCAGTCAGGCGCGGTTTTCACCGGAATCCGCGTCGTCACGATCTCGCGGCTGGCTGGAACCGCGTGGAGCGTCGCCATTAAGACGTATGCCGCCGCCGGTACTCCGGTGGAGATCCTCCATCCCCTCATGAAGCCCTCATCACGCCTCCGACCATCCACGTGAAGAATCGACGACGGATCTAGGTGGGATCCAGATCCGCGGCCGCCGCCATGCCCACCATCGCAAGCACCACCAGCCATGGGGTCGTCGGTTGCCGCCGCACGGCCAGGGAGCCGCCCTGGCCACGGTGTGAAGCTCCCAGCCCGAGGTGCCCCAGCTGCCTCAAGTGGTTGCCGCTGCCTCAGCGCCTCAGCGCCTTCACCGGGCGCCGCACACGCACGTACGAGCGTGCTAGTTACCGCCGGCGGCAACATCCTCCTCCGTGCACTTGGGCCCGGTGTCGCCGGTGAACTAGTCTAGGCAAACGCGGCGGGGCGGGTACACAGGCATGCAGACCTTGCAGGTTGCAGCACAGTTGTCGACCACATCCATGCAGGTGCACGCCGGCGGGTCCGACTTGGTGCAGGAGGGAGGTCACGTCGCAGCACCTCCACGGCCTGGGCGCCTCCATCACTACCTGGTCTGCAAGTCGTCGACGAGCCAAGCTGCGGTCAGTTTCTTCATGCACTGCACTAGCAGCTCACAAACTGAACTAGAGAAAAGAGTTCACGCGGGCGGCTTGAATCACCATACCTTTGCCTTTGCTCGGCAGGAGAATGGTGCCCACGCTGTCGGCGGCGAGGAGGGGTGACCGGCGATGAGGAGGGAAGCCTCCAGTGAGAGCATCAGCAGGATGCTAGCAGTAATGCATCTCTTCATCTTCATTTTGCTCTAGTTAGTTTGCTTGATCCCTCCGGCTAGCCAGTATATATTTATTTTTGTCAATATCTAACCTGCAATACAGAAAGGTCAACTTCTACTCAACACAACTTACTGCTGAGCACATGGGCAAGAATTCCAGGGTACCAAAGTGATAACACTTAGTATATATTGATATCTGCTGTCCCAGGTCGATATCTGAACTTAGTATTAAGTATTAACATGTAAGTAACAACTTAGCTTCCACTTAGCATTTCAAAAATCTGCAGTCTCTGATTGATATCTTCTAACGGGCAGACCTGCATCTGGACACCGACATGTAGTGCCATATATACAAGACAAGTCCGCGAGTGTACTAGTACTAATCTGACATGCAAGGGAAGAAACCACACTCGAACTGGGACAGGAAATTGGGGAATTCGCCCCGCTGAGATGAGCAACGCATATATGTTGTATGTGTTAAGAGTATATAGGGTTTTGACAATTCAGAGAACCCAGCCCCTTTATAGGTAGAATTAAGTGAAGTAACTAGCAACTAGCTTAAGCGACTAACTACGGCAGGCGGCAGCAACGCCTTAACGGTAACAATCTAGGCCGTCCAAGGAGCGGTAAAGGCGGAGAAGCAACTATTCAACACTTGAGGTGTCTTCAGTCTTCAGTTAGACAGTGCTGGCAGGACCAGCCTCTATGAGGTGTGTGGTTGGGCGTGGAACCAACGTGGATAAGGTACCACATCATATCTCAATCTTTCATTTTGGCCGCAAGAAACATTTTCATCTACATTTTTGGCCCCCAAGGAAAAAAAAACATGAGCATAGCAAAACAATCTCTGGTATTCACTGCCTGTTTCATATCCAGCATCGATCGTCAGGAAGGGTTGAGCCCCATGGCCTGATACCTTGCACTCCTATAGAGAAAATTAGAGAAAAGTTTTTGACCGGAACTGGCAGGAGCTCTGGCTTTTTCATTACAGGAGGGGGAAAAACTATACATAGTTTATCATAGAATGAGAAACAGAATAAAGGGGGAAAGCAGAGTGCAACAGTAGCCTAGGACTGCTATACAGCTCCGCTACTCAGATCGCCTACTACTCCCATGCCTCCGACAGGAGGCTAATGTCATCTCTCACTCTAATAAGAACATCCGTAGGAGATTGCGCTGAATCCTTAAAGATCCTTCTGTTTCTCTCAAGCCAAATATTCCACACGATGTATACAGCCGCAGAGCATTCGTCCACTTGGTGTCCTTTTTTCTTTAGCTTTGCCACTGTGTTCCACCAAGCTGAAATAGAGGTTGCGTGCCATGCAGCCTGGGCCGCGAGCGGGACGAAAGAGTTGGTCTTGAACCAGATCTCTTTGGCAAAAGGGCAGTCAAGGACCAGGTGATGTGCGGATTCCAGCACTTGATTGCATCCAGCACACAAATCATTGTGTTCCCAATTCCTTGCTTGCAACCGATCAGCAGTCCAAAGCCTATTCTGAAGGAGGGTCCAGATGAAGAACTTGACTTTCTTTTTCGCTGTGATTTTCCAAACCTGCTGCAGGTGTGGTTGTGGAATGCGAGCCAAGAACTGAACTTGGTAAGCAGATTTGGCCGAGTATTGCCCGCTGGTCGTTAGCTTCCAAGCGATTGTGTCAGGCCTAGAAAGCAAAGAAATATTCTGCACTCTCATCCAAAGGTTAATAAAGGAGTTCATCAACTCAGCGGAGTTGATATTCTGTAACCCTCTCATCCATGCATCTCTATCAAGGGCCTGACTGACAGTGAGCCCTTTGGATCTTGCCAGCCGAAAAAGCTCAGGAGCCAGATCTTTTGGAGCTTGGCCATGTAACCATCTATGGCTCCAGAATTTCACTAAACGGCCGTCTCCCAGAGAGATCGAAGTGCATGCCGCAAAAAGATTAAGGTCCAATTGATTGCAAGGCACCGGGGTCCCTTTCCATGGCCTGTCCGAGTTATCCCATTCATACCAAGGCCAGCGAAGTCGAAGGGCCCGGCCGAAAGCAGTGATATCCTTGATGCCCAGGCCACCCACGCTTAAAGGTGCACAGATTCTCTTCCAGTTAACCAGGCATTTCCCCCCATGCGTCTCCTCGTCGGTGTTCCATAGAAAATTTCTCCTTAACTTATCAAATTTGTTAGTGAACCATCTGCTGGGGGAGAAAGACGTGAGGAAATAGGTGATGGTGGCAGTGAGGACCGAGTTGATCAGGTCAAGGCGACCCGTTCTATTCATGAGCTTTCCTTTCCAAACAGATAGTTTGCTTGTGCCCTTGTCTAAGAACGGCTGGAGATCAATTCTCCTCAGATTTCTCAACGAGAGGGGGAGCCCCAAGTACTTGCAAGGGAAAGAACCCACAGAGCCCCCAAAGTTGGCTGACAAGCTGTTGACATCAAATTGCTGACACTGGATAGGGTAGAGCACACACTTGGTGGGGTTGATTGCAAGACCTGAGACACTGCCGAAGACCTCCAGAATTCTGATAATGGCCTCGATCTGCCGGCAGTCAGGAGTGGCAAAAATTGCGGCGGCGTCGGCGTAAAGACTGGCCCTCAATCTAGCCGCGTTCCGTGGGATGGGGTCAAGTATGCCTTGATTTGTTGCTTTATCCAGGATTCTCAGAAGTGGATCCATAGCCAGAATGAATAACATCGGAGAAAGAGGGTCCCCTTGACGTAAACCTTTTCTGTGAGCAAAAGCTGGTCCGGGCAGGCCGTTGAGAAGCACACGTGAGGACGAGGAAGCCAACAGCAAACTGATGATGTCTCTCCATCTCTGCCCGAATCCATAAGCCTTCATAACATCAAGCAGATATGGCCACCCAACAGTGTCAAACGCTTTCGCGAAGTCGAGCTTAAGAAAGATCAGCGGGTATTTCGCTTGTGTGCATCTCTTATGGTGTTCTGAACATAGAGGAAGTTGTCCTGGATTGATCTTCCGTGAATGAAAGCATTTTGAGTGCAGGAGATGAGACGTTGAAGCTCCGGGCCCAACCGATTTGCAAGAATTTTGCAGAAAATCTTGGCAAAACTGTGCAGCAAGCTCACAGGTCTGTACTCAGAGGCATGCATGGAATTCGTAATCTTTGGCAGCAGTACTATGTGGGCAGAGTTGAGTAGTTTCCAGTTGTCTCCTCTGAGGTGATATAATTGCTGAATCGCAGCGACCAAATCCTCCTTTATTAAGGCCCAGAAGCGCTTGAAAAATCTGCCAAAAATTAGAGAAAGGTGTCATCCCAGCTTTTTACTTAGAGCTCAAAGTTCAGTTAGGCAAGCAGCAAATCCAGGATTTTTACTGGTTGCACAGATGTACAGATAGAGGCAAACTCCCCAACACATGACTCACCAAAATCGTAAACTCCCAGTGTAGAAAATGTAGGAGCAAACAGCAGCGTCTTCAGTTCAACTCCTCAAGGACTACTCGCTGAATCTTGGTACGAGAATAATTTATCATACAGTCAACATTAATTTGTTCAGGTGCCATCATCAGTCCTTCTATGTATTGAAACTTTACTACAAATTTCTTATAATGGAAACATATAAATATAGAGAGCTAGCATAGTGGTGGCAGCCTAGCAGGTCAGGGAGAGAAATCTGTACGTCCATATACAACAGGAAGACAGATCACCACAAACCACCGGTGTAGTTACACACTCATTCTCCTTCAGCAAGATTGGTTCTTAATCAGTCTTATAATAATAGTAACTCCTGTCATTGTTAATAGCATACTTTTAATAGCCAAAAAAAAAAGTACTGCTTTTGATATTGCTCTCCAGATATGAGATTCTTGATGTTTCTCAGATTGATATCTTCAAACGGGCAGACCTGCATCCGCGACTGTACTACTAAGCTGACAAGCAAGGGAAGAAACCACACTCGAACTGGGACAGGAAATTGGGGAATTCGCCCCACTCAGATGAGCAACGCATATATGTTGAACGTGTAAGAGTATATATATATAGGGTTTTGACAATTCAGAGAACCCAGCCTCTTTATAAGTTGAATTAAGTGAAGTAGCTAGCTTAAGTGACTAACCATGGCAAAGCCTTAACGGTAACAGTGTAACAAAACGATCTAGGCCGTCCGAGCAGCGGTAGAGGCGGAGAAGCGAGGACAGTCGCCAGATTCGACACTTCAGGCATCTTCAGTCTTCAGTAAGACAGTGCTGACAGGATCAGTCTCTACGAGCTGTGTGGTTGTGCCTGGAACTGGAAGCAAAGTAGATAAGGTACACATATCATATCTCAATCTTTCTTTTTGTCCGCAAGAAATGTTATGATCTACAGTTTTTGCCCGCAAGAAAAAAAAAACCATCAGCATAGCAAAATGATGTGTCATATTCGCTGCCTGTTTCATATTCAGCATAGACGCCCCTCCTGTTTAGTCCCAAAAATAAGAAGAGAAAATTAACCTATCGTCAGAGAGGGCTGAGCCCCATCGCCTAATATCTCGCACTCGTATCAAAGAATAAATTTACAGAAAAGGCCTCAGCCCCAGCTTTTTATTTATAGCTCAAAGTTCAGTTAGGCAAGCAGCAAAAGAAAAACGAAAACATAAACCACTTGAGGCCAGATAGAGGCAAACTCTCCAACATGACTCCCAGTGCAGGAAATGTAGAAGCAGCAGCGTCTTCAGTTCAACTCCTCAAGGACTACTCGCTGAATCTTGGCACAAGAATAATTTATCATAATGGTCAATATTAATTTTCTCAGGTGCCATCATTAGCCTTCTATATATTGTAACTTGACTGCAAATTCCTCATAATGGAAACATATGAACATATGCAACAGGAAAACAGCTCACCACAAACCACTGGTGTAGTTACACACTCATTCTCCTTCAGCAAGGTTGCTTCTTAATCGGTCTTATAATAATAGTAACTCATGTCATTGTTAATAGCAGAAAAAAGAACTGCATTTTGATATTGCTCCACAGATACCAGATTCATGTTTCTCCAAACAGGACTCTCCTAAAATCTACATTCCAGCACTCACTAACAGCTGCATGATTGTTGCATACACTTCAGTAACCCACTGCATTCTTCTACCAACATTTTCTTCCCTTCTGTTTGAGATCAAGAGCAGGGTTCGAAATCCAGCCAGCAAGCGTTGGGGCTACAGTTTTGCCTGCAAAGGTATGCTTTGTGCTACTTAGCTCCTTTCAATCTCTTTGTGCTCTTGTATATGTTGTTTCAAGTTGAAAACTCTAGAGAGTTTCAACGAAATTGTAATAAAAAAAGGATTTTCGCAGATTTGGAATAGTAACTAGCCGTGCTCGAGAGGGCACGCCACATATACAACAGAATTGAGTGATTTTGACAGTACCGTGTGGTTGCAGTCAGGCAACTAGTCGAGTGGCTGGTGACTCCCATCACACTCTGGCCACAAATTTGTATGAACCAGACTTGTTCGACTTCCCTGAAGAACGGGTAGTTTGACCATAGACTCCGTGAGTCTAGTATTCTGGCCAAACATCTCTGGTAGCTAGTAGGGCTCTGTTATAGCTAATACTAACACCGAGCCTGTAGCATACTCTAGCCTGTATGCATTGATTTCCCAGCTAGATAGCTCGTTCTTCCAGCATGTCTCGCACAACCAATCTCTTGCTCACCCTCATCAGCATAAGCATATTTCCATTCTTCACAAACGGTGCACTACAACCCAAGCATCAGCATGCCCATGGCGACGGCTGCATCCCTGCTGAGAGGGCTGCCTTGCTCTCCTTCAGAGAGGGCATTACAAGCAACAACAGCAACCTCCTCGCCTCGTGGCAAGGACAGGACTGCTGCCGGTGGAGAGGCGTCAGTTGCAGCAACAGAACAGGCCATGTCATCAAGCTTCACCTTCACAATCTATAGCTACTATGATGCATGTGCTGGTGGCAGTGCTTTGTTCGGTGAGATAAGTCCCTCTCTGCTTTCCTTGAAGCGTCTAGAGCACCTGGACCTTAGCTGGAACTGTTTATTAGGGACAAATAGCCAAATTCCTCATTTACTGGGCTCCATGGGGAACTTGAGATACCTTAACCTCTCTGGCATACCATTCAACTGTAGAGTGCCTTCTCAGCTTGGTAATCTGTCTAAGTTGCAGTATCTTGACCTTGGCCAAACTGTTCATATGTACTCAACGGATATCACCTGGTTAACAAAGCTATCTTTCCTGAAGTTCCTTAGCATGAGGGGAATAACACTAAAAGGGATAGCTGACTGGCCTCATACCCTGAATATGATTCCATCTCTGAGGGTCATTGATCTTTCTGCTTGTTCACTTGATAGTGCAAACCAATAAGTTCCGCACCTTAATCTCACAAAACTTGAGAAACTTGACCTGTCCTCCAATTCATTTGAGCACTCACTCAAATCTGGTTGGTTCTGGAAAGCAACAAGCCTGAAGTACCTTGATCTTGGGGGTAACAGATTATTCGGACAGTTTCCTGACACACTAGGAAACATGACGTACCTTCAAGTCCTTGATATTTCACAGAATCTGAACTCAGACATGATGATGACAGCAAACCTGGAGAATCTTTGTAGTTTGGAAATCCTTGACCTCTCTAGTAATTTAATAAATGGAGACATAGCAGTGTTGATGGAGAGTTTGTCGCAATGCACATGGAAAAACTTACAGGAGCTGGATTTAAGTGACAACGATTTCTTTGGAACTCTGCCGAATTCGACAAGGAAGTTCACCAGCTTGAATATGCTTCATCTCTCCAGGAACAATCTCAACGGAAGTATCCCACCAGGGATTGGGTATTTGACGCGTCTGACTGCCCTTGACCTTTCCAACAATCTTTTCAGTGCAACCTTACCCTTTGAAATTGGTTCCCTTACTGATCTGATGTCATTGGATCTAAGCAATAACAACTTTGATGGAAGTTTAGTCCCTCAGATTGGTGCCCTTACTAATCTCACTTCTTTGGTCCTAAGGAGCAACTTTTTCTATGGAAGTTTACCAACTGAAATCGGTGCCCTTACTCGTCTCACTTCTTTGGTCCTAAGGAGCAACTTTTTCTATGAAAGTTTACCAACTGAAATCGGTGCCCTTACTCGTCTCACTTCCTTGGACCTAAGTTATAACCAGTTGAATGGAAGTGTACCCGCTGAAATAAGTTATCTTTCTAGCCTGATTTCTCTGGATCTAAGCAGTAACAACTTCAGTGGTATGATCACAGAGGAACACTTTATAGGTCTAAAAAACTTAAGAGCATAGACCTTTCTTTCAACAGTTTAAAGGTTGGGCTAGGTTCAGAATGGCTTCCTCCTTTTAGTTTGGTGTCTGCACATTTTGCATCCTCCGAGATGGGCCCACTGTTTCCAGCTTGGCTTCAACAGCAGCCAGAAATCACCGAACTTAGCATCTTAAGCACATCTCTGAAGGGCAACATTCCTGATTGGTTTTGGTCTACATTTTCACAAGCCACATACCTCAATATCTCTGACAACCAACTATGTGGCAGATTGCCAGCAGATCTGGATGCTATGGCATTTGAAACACTCTCTCTCTCTCTCTTCAAATCAGCTTACCGGACCAGTACCTTTGTTGCCAGCAAATATCATAGAGTTGGACATCTCAAACAATTCATTTTCAGGAAAGCTGCCATCAAATATTGGTGGTCCGTATCTTCAAATGTTTCTTATGTATTCAAATCAAATTGATGGCTACATTCCGGAGTCCATGTGCGAATTAGAGAGCTTGTTATATCTGGATTTGTCAAACAATATTTTGGAGGGTGAAATTCCTCAATGTTTTGGCTTCGAACAGATGCAGTTTCTTCAGCTCAGCAACAATAGTTTATCAGGAAAATTCCCAGCATTCTTGCAGAACAGCACAAGGCTAAGGTTCTTGGATCTTGCAAGTAACAAGTTCTCTGGAAGATTACCTACATGGATAGGAGAATTGAGGGACTTAAGGTTTGCACTATTGAGCCACAATACACTTTCTGGTACTATTCCAGTCGAAATAACAAATCTTGGGTATCTTCAATTTTTGGATCTATCAGGCAACAACTTCTCTGGTCCAATACCATTGCATTTGTCAAACTTGACATTTATGAAAAATTTACAAGAGCGATTCATACCTATGTCTGATCGAAGCAATATTTTCTTTGATAGAGGGGCTCCTAGAATACTAGGAGCTGGTCACCTAGGAGAAATATTGTCAGTAATTACCAAAGGGCAACAACTTATATATGGTAGGACAATTGCATATTTTGTGGGTATTGATTTATCAAGCAACTCCTTGACTGGTGAAATTCCCACAGAAATCACTTCCCTTGTTGCACTCATTAATTTGAATTTATCATCGAACCAATTGAGTGGACAAATTCCAAACATGATTGGCGCCCTGCAGTCAGTGGTATCCCTCGACCTCTCTCAGAACAACCTTTCTGGTGAAATCCCACTGAGCTTGTCAAGTCTCACATCTCTGAGCTACCTCAACCTGTCCTACAACAGTTTGTCTGGAAGGATACCCTCTAGCCGCCAACTTGACACCCTCAATTCGGACAACCCGTCACTTATGTACATCGGCAACACTGGGCTTTGTGGGGCCCCTGTCCATAAGAATTGTTCAGCAAATGATCCTTCCATCCATGGCGAACTTGGAAGCAGCAAGCAAGAATTTGAGCCACTGAACTTTTATTTTGGGCTTGTGCTGGGATTTGTGGTGGGGCTATGGATGGTGTTTTGTGCACTGCTCTTCAAGAAGAGATGGAGAATTGCTTATTTCCAGCTCTTTGACAAGATGTATGATCAAGTCTATGTTTTTTTGGTTGTGAAGTGGGCAAGCTTCACAAAGAACACAGATGCAGAATAAGCAATCATTCTGAAGGAGGCAGTGTATGTGCTGCAACCCACTGAATGAGAGCTCTGGACTATTAACCAGGGTGTGAGGTGTGGAAGATCTTCAGCAGCATATTTTATATTGTGCGCCTTGTTTGTACCCTCTAAATAAGATGAAGATGTCTAGCTCTTCTGATACATTTATGACTTCACTATTGTCGAACTATTGTGTCAAATGTAAGGCTTCAGTATTGTGTAGATACTCCGATGCATGTAAAACTTTACTATTCTTCTGGGATGTAATAATCATGAGGGTCTTTCCATGAATAATTTCAACATTTCTCCGTGGTGACAGTGAGTTAATTTTTATTTGTTTCACGTAGGACGGGTTTGTCATCTGGACTTGTACTTGTACTCTGTTGTAGACATCCCTGCAAAACCTCAGTTTACAAACTTGTAGCTGTACTCTGTGATGTTACTCCTTTACTTTCTGAAGGGTACAAGTACAATGCGCATGATGGTTTGTAGAACAGCCTCTGTTTTTTAATCTGGGTTGGACAGTGGTTTATTTCATAGGTTCAAGTTTTCATGTGTAGCTTTAGATGTGTGCAGTAGAAATGTAATTGACTCCTCACTCCTCAGTAATAGAGTATTTGGTCACTCTGAAATCTGAATGACGGGAGAGGAATTAACTAACCAGCAACGGGCGCCGTTCTGCAGCACTCGCCGGCCATGGTGCGGCCGGGCGCCCCGCCCGGGTTTGGCGCCGAATCCCCAGCGATGGCTCTGCCATCGGGCAAACGCCACGCCGCCGTCTGGCTCCTTGGGGGCCTTGACGGCACCTGAGGCCTCGGCTACGCGGCCGCCCTCGCCGGCCTTTGTCGCCTTCGCCGCCGTCCTCGCTGTTGGGAACGGCCGTGACTCTCCACGGCGGGGGGACGCCTCCCCGATCCGGTTATCCGCCGGGGCCCAACTCCAAACAGCGACGAGCAGATCGTGGAGGTAGCGCACACGCGCAGCCGTGAGGGCCGGCCCAGTTTGGCGTCTGCGTGGCCGCATTCACCCGGTCTTCTGATTTTAAAAACTGTTTCACAAAACAATCTCGAATTTTTAAAATATTCATAGATTAAAGAAAATATTCTTAAATTTTAATAAAATCTTCACAAACTTTTTGAAAAGACAAGAATTTTAAAAGCGCCAATGGATTTCTGAAAATATTCACAAATCTACAAAAGTATCATTAAAATTTTAAAATGTTCATAAATTTTAGTAACATGATTTTTAAATATGGTAATATGTTTATAAAAAATTCCATGCCATGTTTAGAAAATAGTCATGAACTTCAGAGAAATGTTTATGAACGTGAAAATGTCCATGGATTCAGGAAAACGTTCATGCACTTTCATGCATCATAAGGGATGGTTTTTAGAAGCCTACACACTCCATCGATAGGTGGTAAATTAAGATTAGACATCTTAGATAGTTCATGTATGGCGGGCCACAATTTTGATTACAGTTTGCAAGAAGGAAAATTAGAGGTTGTGCTCAGTCATAAATTTTGAGTGAGTAGGGATTGCAGAACATAAAGAGGAATGCTAACAAGGTTCACTGTGATATATTTGGATTATATGTATTTTTTCGGACAATTTGACTTATAATAGGTGTTTTATGTTTTTCGTGCCACAACGGCACTATTTGGTAGCCATGGCGGTGGTTTGTTTATCCGGTTTCTCGTTAGAGAATCTAGCACAAGATGTCTCCGTGTGTGTCTCATGCTTAGCGACGGTGAGTGATCCCAGCCATTAGGGTCCCACAGGTCGGCGCCACTAACTACTGCGGTAGAGGTTACCAGTGGTGTATCTATGATACATCATACATACATCAGATCCTTTGCATACATGAATATGCATAAGTCAAATCGCGGCTATGGACATCTACGCCAAAGATATACCTGCATCGTGCATGGAAGTAATTCGGGAGTGGTCACCTTTGTCACATGAGTGGTGCGGTGTGGTGCCCGTGGTTGATGAGGTTGACGGTGGCGATGTCCGACGGAGGGAGTAGTCCATGCGGTAAAAGTGGTGCTTCCGGGGAGATAGCTCGATTGCTAGACTTCATGATGGTGGGTTCCTCGCATACAATGGGGTGATGGAGGTGATGGTCGATGGCGTAGGTGTCAAGTTGGCCGACAGAGGTGGTGGCGTCCGACGGCGCCGCAAGGCTCCCACCAGCGATGAGGAGCGGCAGTGATGGACGGTGTGGTGGGCGGGCGCATGACGGTGAGCTTGGGTACCCATCACTAGTAGAAAACAGGGCTTTGGTCCAGGCCGGCTAAGCCCATTAATCCCGGTTCACTCACGAACCGGGATCAAAGGGGGCATCAGTCCCGGTTCGTGAGGCCAGGGGGCCGGCCGGGCCTCGTGGTGCATTGGTCCCGGTTCGTCTGGACCCTTTGGTCCCGGTTCCAGACAAAAACCGGGACCAATGGGCCTCGCTCCTGGTCCACAACCATTGGTCCCGGTTCGTGGCTGGAACCGGGACCAAAGGGGACCAAAGGGGGTCCTTTAGTCCCGGTTCCAGCCCCTTTAGTAACGGTTCCAGCCACGAACCGGGACCAATGAGATGCCTATATATACCCCCTTGCCCGCGAGCAGAGCAGTGGAGTGCTTTGTTTGTTTTTTTTTGGCCGGCCGTGGGAGAGCTTTGTGGTGCTCTAGCTCACCTCCTATGCGCATGAGGTGTTCGATGAAATGCCCGAGCCACAGTTAAGCTTTCTCCTCTCGAAGCTCCTTGTCCAAGCTCCATTTTCCTCAAGATTTGTCTAGGTTTGGCGGTCTGTCCTGTCCCGTCCCCGTCCTCACCGCCGTCGATCGCCCGCGCCGATCTCGTCGCCGGCACCACCGTGGTGAGCCTCTTGGTCTTATCTTCTTTCTAAAAGAAAAAAGTTCTTACTTGCATGATTTAGATAGATACATGTGTAATTTTCTTACTTTTATTATTGTTTGTTATTATATAGTGCGATGGTTTTGGTATCCGCCTCCGTCGGCCCTCGTCCTGTCTATGATTCGGATGTGGTATATATTATCTTTTATAACTATTTGGTTCATTCAGTGTTTATGACAATTATGCCGACCAACGTGACATAGATTTTTTTATCTAGGAGGTATGTGAACCGGAAATTCCAATCGACCCTATTGTCGAGAGGTTAAATTTAGTTGAAGAATAAAACAATTACTTGAAGAAAAAATTGAAAAAAATTGAGGAGGAGAAGATGATATTGGAGTTGCATGTTGCGGATGTCGTCGATGATCACAAGATTAAGATGGATGCAATGCGCTTGAAGATTAGAAAGATTAGAAAATATGCCATTCATACCGAGGCTTGGTATCATTATGTTGTTGGATCAATTGTTACCTTAGTTGCGATTATGATCGCATTTGTTATTGCATTGAAATGTTTTAGATAGTTTCAATGTATGGTTTAATTAGATGCTCTGGAGAGCTATATGTTGTTCAATGAGAACTATGTATGTACTTTGGTTTTAATGTGATGATGAACTTCTATTAATTAATTTGGTCACTTCTGTATTCATGATGTTTTGTAATGGTTTTTGACACACTTAATTATATATAATGCACGCAGATGAATCGGCAATGGATGTACGGTGACAGACGCACCTCCAAGTACATTAAGGGCGTGCATAATTTTCTCCAAGTGGCTGAGGCAAACAAGCAGAATGGTTTTATGTGTTGTCCATGCCCTATATGTGGGAATACGAAGTCTTACTCTGATTCGAAAACCCTTCACACCCACCTGCTTTATAAGGGTTTCATGCCACACTATAATGTTTGGACCAAGCACGGAGAAAGAGGGGTTATGATGAAAGACAGCGAAGAAGAAGAGGATGATGACAACTATGTGCCCCCTGAATACGGTGATGTTGCAACGGGGGAAGCTGAAGATCAAGAGAAACCAGACGATGTGCCCGATGATGATCTTCGCCGGGTCATTGTTGATGCAAAGAGACAGTGCGAAAGTGAAAAGGAGAAGCTGAAGTTCGATCGCATGTTAGAGGATCACAAAAAAGGGTTGTACCCCAATTGCGAAGATGGCAACACAAAGCTCGGTACCACACTGGAATTGCTGCAGTGGAAGGCAGAGTATGGTGTACCTGACAAAGGATTTGAGAAGCTACCGAAAATATTGAAGAAGAAACTTCCAAAGGATAACGAATTGCCCGACAGTACGTACGCAGCAAAGAAGGTTGTATGCCCTCTAGGATTGGAGGTGCAGAAGATACATGCATGCCCTAATGACTGCATCCTCTACCGCGGTGCGTACGAGGATTTGAACGCATGCCCGGTATGCGGTGCATTGCGGTATAAGATCAGACGAGATGACCCTGGTGATGTTGACGGCGAGCGCCCCAGGAAGAGGGTTCCTGCCAAGGTGATGTGGTATGCTCCTATAATACCACGTTTGAAACGTCTGTTCAGAAACAAAGAGCATGCCAAGTTGATGCGATGGCACAGAGAGGACCGTAAGAAAGACGGGAAGTTGAGAGCACCCGCTGACGGGTCGCAGTGGAGAAAAATCGAGGGAAAGTACTGGGAGGACTTTGCAGGTGACGCAAGGAACGTATGGTTTGGTTTAAGCGCGGATGGCATTAATCCTTTTGGGGAGCAGAGCAGCAATCACAGCACCTGGCCCGTGACTCTATGTACCTATAACCTTCCTCCTTGGTTGTGCATGAAGCGGAAGTTCATTATGATGTCAGTTCTCATCCAAAGCCCTAAGCAACCCGGCAACGACATTGATGTGTACCTAAGGCCATTAGTTGAAGAACTTTTACAGCTGTGGAATGGAAACGGTGTACGTGTGTGGGATGAGCACAAACAGCAGGAATTTGACCTGCATGCGTTGCTGTTTATAACCATCAATGATTGGCCTGCTCTCAGTAACCTTTCAGAACAGACAAACAAGGGATGCCACGCATGCATGCACTGTTTAGATGACACCGAAAGTATATACCTGAACAAATGCAGGAAGAATGTGTACCTGGGGCATCGTCGATTTCTTCCGACCAACCATCAATGTCGAAAGAAAGGCAAGCATTTCAAAGGCGAGGCAGATCACCGGAAGAAGCCCGCCATCCGTACCGGTGATCACATACTTGCTATGGTTAATGATTTACAAGCAATCTTTGGAAAGGGTCCCGGCGGACTATCTGTTCCAAATGACGCTGAGGGACGCGCACCCATGTGAAAGAAGAAATCTATATTTTGGGACCTACCCTACTGGAAAGACCTAGAGGTCCGCTCTTCAATCGACGTGATGCACGTGACGAAGAATCTTTACGTGAACCTGCTAGGCTTCTTAGGCGTGTATGGGAAGACAAAAGATAAACCGGAGGCACGGGAGGACCAGCAACGTGTGCACGAAAAAGACGGCATGCCTCCAAAGCAGTATGAAGGTCCTGCCAGCTACGCTCTTACCAAAGAAGAGAAGGAAATCTTCTTTGAATGCCTGCTCAGTATGAAGGTTCCGTCTGGCTTCTCATTGAATATAAAGGGAATAATAAATATGCCAGAGAAAAAGTTCCAGAACCTAAAGTCTCATGACTGCCACGTGATTATGACGCAACTGCTTCCGGTTGCATTGAGGGGGCTTCTACCAGAAAACGTTCGATTAGCCATTGTGAAGCTATGTGCATTCCTCAATGCAATCTCTCAGAAGGTGATCGATCCAGAAATCCTACCAAGGTTAAGGAGTGATGTGGCGCAATGTCTTGTCAGTTTCGAGCTGGTGTTCCCACCATCTTTCTTAAATATCATGACGCACGTCCTAGTTCATCTAGTCGACGAGATTGTCGTTCTGGGCCCTGTATTTCTACACAATATGTTCCCCTTTGAGAGGTTCATGGGAGTCCTAAAGAAATATGTCCGTAACCGCGCTAGGCCAGAAGGAAGCATCTCCATGGGCCATCAAACAGAGGATGTCATTGGGTTTTGTGTTGACTTCATTCCTGACCTTAAGAAGATTGGTCTCCCTTAATCGTGGTATGAGGGAAGACTGACTGGAAAAGGCACGCTAGGAGGGGACTCAATAATATGTAGGGACGGGCATTCTTGGTCTCAAGCACACTACACAGTTCTACAGAACTCTACCTTGGTGACCCCATATGTCGATGAACACAAGAACATTCTGCGCTCCAAACACCCGGAGCAGTGTGACGACTGGATTACATGTGAACACATCAGGACTTTCGGCAGTTGGTTGCAAACACGTCTCAGGGGTGACAACACTGTTTCTGATGAGCTGTACTCGTTGGCCAGGGGATCATCTTTGACTGTATTGACTTACAAAGGGTACAAGACAAATGGGAATACATTTTACACGATCGCCTAAGATCAAAAGAGCACCAACCAAAATAACGGTGTCCGCTTTGATGCAGCAACCAAGAGGGGAAAGGACACATATTATGGTTACATAGTGGACATATGGGAACTTGAGTACAGACATGATTTTAAGGTCACTTTGTTTCAGTGCAAATGGGTCAATCTGTCAGGAGGCGGGGTATAGGTAGACCCACAGTACGGAATGACAACAGTGGATCTGAACAATCTTGGGTACACAGACGAACCATTCATCCTAGCCAATCATGCGGCGCAGGTTTTCTATGTGAAGGACATGTCTACCAAACTGAGAAAAAGAAAAGATAAGGAAGCGAATACATCATACGATGAGCCAAAGCGCCACATAGTTCTTTCAGGAAAAAGAGACATCGTGGGATTGGAGGGCAAGACAGACATGTCTGAAGATTATGAAAAGTTTCATGAAATTCCTCCCTTCAAAGTCAAGGCTGACCCAAGCACCCTGTTAAACGATGAAGATTATCCATGGTTACGGCGCAATAAGCAAAGGTCACAAGCGAAGAAAAAGTGAAGACTTTCTCTCCACAACTATTATGATGATGCCTTTGATCTAGAATATCACTGCAGTTACATGTGAAGAAATGAAATGACTTTTGTAACAGATGAGTTTCCGTATGAAACCCTGATACTTCGAAAGAGATTGTCCGTTTTGTACACGAAGTGCATCCAGTTTTTGCCGTAACCCTCTCAACTTTTTAGCACATGCTATGTGGGTCAAATGATGATACCATGCCAACTTTCAACCTTTTCAGAGTTCATTTGTAGTGCTTTTCAATTTCAGGGTCATTTAGCTTAAAAAATCAGTAAATGCATGAAAAATACCAAATGAAGTCAGAAAGGCTTCAAAATTGATGATGTGGCTATGAATGGTTCATTTTGGACACACAAAAAGTCTGGAGTTCAAATAAGTTCAAAAAAATAAAATCCCTTTGTAACAGATGAGTTTTCGTCCGAAACCCTGATACTTCGAAAGAGATTGTCCATTTTATGCACGAAGTGCATCCAGTTTTTGTCGTAACCCTCTCAACTTTTTAGCACATGCTATGTGGGTGAAATGATGAAACCATGCCAACTTTCAACCTTTTTAGAGTTCATTTGTAGTGCTTTTCAATTTCAGGGTCATTTAGCTCAAAGAATGAAATAATAGCAAAAAGAATGAACTAGAAACCTTTTATGAAACTCTAATAGAAAAAAGAATGAACTGAAAATAATCAATTAAAATATTCTGTTATGATCAACTAAAACAAAACTATAATACTCTTCAATAGCAAAAAGAATCAATTAAAATATTCTGTTATGATCAACTAAAACAAAACTATAATACTCTTCAATAGCAAAAAGAATCAACTAAAAAACTTTTATAGCAACTTAAATTATCAAAGTATTTTTTGTTCAAAACATTAATAGCAAAAAGAATTATCATAAAGAATTTTTTTGTTAGAAACTTTAATAGCAAAAAGATTTTTTATAAAGATTTTTTTTATAGAAACTAAAATAACAAAATCTGTTTTTGAATATAATGATAAAACACAGTAATATTAAATAGCAGGAAAAAGAATCACTCAAAAATATATTTTTATAGTGAAGTTATTCGCACACAAATTTCAAAGAATTCAAATTTAAACTATTCAAATTTGAAAACTAATGGCACTAACAGAAAGTTTATAATTTTTCTGACCTAAAAGCAAAAAGAATAAAAAAAATAAAGCAAAAAACAAAAGAAAATAAATAATGCAAAAAACAAAACAAAAATACTGGAAAAATTTAAAAAAATGCCGCCCACTGGGCCACACGGCCTGCATACGACTAAAAACCCATCTGTACATGGGCCAGGATGCAGGCCCGCAGGCCCAATAGGCCCAACATGGCAGTGACAAGGGTAGGCAGGTACTGCCTGCATATTAGAGAGGAGCTCAGCACCTCTGCCGCAACGCAGCTTATAAATAGGTGCTGAGCTCTCTCAGCTAGCGAGATGGGACTAAACTCCCACCACACCACCGCTGTGCCACCCTTTCGTCCCGGTTGGTGGCACCAACCGGGACCAATGCCAACCTTTGGTCCCGGTTCGTGGCAACAACCGGGACGAATGCCCCCCTTTGGTCCCGGTTCGTGCCACCAACCGGGTCGGTCCCGGTTGGTGGCACGAACCGGGACCAAAGGGGGGCATTCGTCTTGATTGTTGCCACAAACCGGGACCAATGCTCAGTCTATATAAGCAACACTTGTGAAAATTTTCATTCTCACCTCGCAGTTGCCCCCGACGACGCCGACGACATCGACGGCGCCAGGCTGCCCCGACGCCGCCCGCCGCCCCTGCTGTCGCCCGTGCCTCGTCGTCGCCGTCGCCGACGTCGTCCCCGAGCCCGCGCGCCCTGCCCCCGCCCCCGAGCGCGCCGGTCGGCCGCGCCCCTGCCCCGGCCAGCCCCCACCGTCGCCGTCGCCGTGCCCTCGCCGGCCGCCCCCGCTGTGAGCCGCCGCCGCCCTGGCTCTCTGTATGATGAATTTTTATGCGATTTTTTATGTGATGATTTTTTTGTTCATATATATAATGTATATATGTATGTGGATATATGTATGTATGGATGTGGCTATGTATGTATGGATATAATGTTCATAGCATTTTTTTGTTCATATATGTTTTTTTTTCATATATGTATTAATTTTTTTTATTTAGGTAGTTAGTAGATATCGATTTTAGGTTAGTGCATTTTAGGTTAGTTGATTTAGTGCATTTTAGGTTAGTTGTACTGTTAGTGCATTTTAGGTTAGTAGATTTTAGGTTAGTGGAGAGGAAAAAGGAAAATAAGGAAAAAGAAGAAAAGAGGAAGAAGGAAGAAGGAAGAAGAAGAAAAAAAGAAGAGAGGAAAAAGAAAAATAAGAAGAGGAAGAAGGAAGAAGAGGAGAGGAAGAAGAGGAGAAAAAAAATAAGAAGAGAGTAGAAGAAGAAAAAAAAGAGGAGAGAAGGAATAGAGGAGAAGAAGAAAAATAGAATATTTTTCTTCTTCTCCTCTATTCCTTCTTCTTCTCCTCTTTTTTTTCTTCTTCTATTTTTTTCTTCTTCTCCTCTATTCTTCTTCTTCTCCTCTTTTTTTTCTTCTTCTTCCTCTTCTTATTTTTTATCGAACGAGGTTTCGAGGATCGCCGAGCTTGTCGAGGTGCGGGAACTAGGGTGAGGGGTCGAGGGCCGACGAGGGTCAGGTTCGAGGATCGCCGAGGGGTCGAGGGTCGAGATCCCGAGGGTCGAGGGTCGGTTCGAGGATCGCCGAGGGGTCGAGGGTCGAGGGTCACCGAGGGGTCGAGGTCGCCGAGGGATGGGGGGTGGGGGGGGGGGGGGGGGGGGGGGGGGGGGGGGGGTGGGAGGGGGGGGTCGAGGGCGATTCGAGGATCTACCGAGGGGTCGAGGGTCGAGGGTCGCCGAGGGGTCGAGGTCGCCGATGGGTCGAGGTTCGAGGATCGCCGAGGGGTCGAGGGTCGAGGGTCGTCGAGGGGTCGAGGGTCGAGGATCACCGAGGAGTCGAAGGATGCCCCCATTATGGATGTGCATAATTAAGTTGATTCATATTTTTTCTGATCTCATCTACGCTTCTATATGTGCATGTTCTCTTGTGTCAAAGTATTGAAGAAATCCATGGTTTCATAATTAGCAAGAAGTAACAGGCGCATGATGGTCTGAAGCTCTCCAAAATTATCTTGGAACGGAGTCCTGATAGGATAATTTGCTTTTTGGTACGAAGTTCAGCAAAGGCCTTCCAAATAGCGATATTCGAAAGGCTCTTGCTGAACTTCGTACCAAAAAGCTAATTATCCTATCCGGGACTCCGTTCCAAAACAATTTTGGAGAGCTTCGTACCATTATGCGCCTGTTACTTCCGGCTAATGATGAATTCATGGTTTTCTTGAATCCTTTGACACTAGACAACGTGACATATAGAAGGGTAGATGAGATCAGGAAAAATAGGGACCATTTTCTGCACATCCAGAATGGCGCCATTTTGTTAAATCCCTTGTTTGACATTCATGAGAGAGGCGGTCCGGACGTCGGACATTCATGAGAGAGGCGGTCCGGTCCGGTCGCCGGACATGTCATGTGATAGGTAGTATTTTTTTTGTTCATATAAAACTCCGGTAACTCTTCAACATGAGGGGGGACGTCGATCAACCCCCTCTCGCCCGACCAAACCCTAGAAGCGTCGAGGCCACCCCAAACCCTAGAAGCGTTGCCGAGGCCACCCCAAACCCTAGAAGCGTTGTGATTAGCTAGCTAGGTCTATGTTTGCCACTAATATATCCATCTCTCATGTTTGTATATTAATTGTCATGTTGTAATATTTGCAGAAACTATGGAGCAAAGAGACTTAGAACAAGAACAGTTGTTGGGGGACATAATCCTCGGCGGAGGTGATGTCTTGTCGTATCTCAATGACATCGATGGTCAGGAAGAAGGAGAGGATGACGGTTCCGGTTATCGAACAATGGAGGAAGGACATGATCATGATGGCTCCGGTGACCGAATGCCGGAGGAAGAAGGAGACCATGATGACGGCTTCGGTGATCGAACGGAGGAGGGAGCTGTTGCAAAGTCCGGCGAGGTATATATATTAATTAAGCCTGTGCTGACTAGCTAATTGATGCATTAATTGTTTTGGTATGTACATATATTAACTCTTCTTTCTTCTTTTATAGCCCTCCGGATCGAGCCAAACTTCGGTAACGAGACGAGGCCCGAAGAAAAGGTTGCGCCAGGATGAAAGGTTCACGATCACAGCAATCGCGGACGATGGCCAACCGATTGAACCCAAGCAGACCAAGGATGCATTTTCTGCTCAGTGCGGAGCTATTGTTAGGGACAGCATCCCGATCAGCATCCAGCTATGGAATAAGCCTAAGAACGAAGACCCTCAAGTTTCTTCTGTCACCGATAGACAGAAAGATGATCTTTGGACCTCGCTGAAGGCAAATTTCACCCTACCGCCAGAGGAGGATCCAAATAAGCCAGTTATAGAGCCACTGGTCAAGGCGTGTGCTCTTAAGAAGATGGCAGATCTATTCAGGAGGTGGAAGAATGAGTTGAAATCAATGTTTGTCGACAAAGGGAAGACTCTAGAATTCACCGGCCGATTTGAGTAGATAAGAGATCACTGGCCCGCATTTGTGGCCTACAAGACATCGGACAGGAGTAAGCAAATGTCAGAGAAAAACAAGATAAATGCTGCAAAGAAGCTATATTACCATCGCACGGGGTCAGGCGGCTACCTCAAAGCCCAGCCGTTGTGGGACAAAGCTGAGAATGACCTGATTGCTAAAGGGGTCGAACCAGAGACATTGAACTGGCCAGACCGTTCAAGGACTTGGTTCTTCGGGGTTGGGGGAACTTTGGACCCTGAAACTGGGAAGTGCGTTTGGACGAATGAGCAACTTGCAAAACCCGTCAAGAAGCTTCAAAAGTATATCGCCGCAGTGCAGCAAGGGACGTTCATTCCCGATAGAGAGAATGACGAGCTGACTGAGGCCCTCGGGAATCCTGAGCACCCTGGACGAACACGAGGCACACCAGGCTCCGTTGCGTGGAAGGTTGGGTTTCCCGGTGCAGGCGGTTACAAAACCCGGGAGAGGAAGAGGAAACATGAGCTGAGCGAAATGCAGAAGCTCAATGCAAGAGTACTAAAGCTAGAGGAACAAGTTGAGAGCCAGCGAGCTGCCGACCAACCATCTCAGCGGCACGAAGCTACCCCAGAAGCTACCCTGCCATCTCAGCGAAGAAGCAGCGTGGCTTCCACGGAGCTCGTTCAGTAGACTGACTTCACGGCTCCTAGCTACCCTGTGGATGCTATCACGGAGCTCCAACATTGCCAGCTTATGACGAAATGTCAGAACCTCACCTTGAAGGCGGCTGTCGGCTCTGTTGCACCTCCTCAACCCGACAGAACTTTTCACTGCCGTCCGATTCCACATGGCTATGCTGTTGTGTCGGTGGATGAAGTAATGGAGGGATTTGAGGAGCTCGAGCTTGACCACCCTACAGGTGAAGGGGAGACTCAGCTGAGTTATGCTGTGAGGACTACATGTCTATGGCAGAAGGAGTACATCAAGCTTCCGAACTGGACGCCTCCGCGTCCTCCTCCTCCTCCGGCGAGTCAGGGCACTCCGCGTCCTCCTCCTCCTCCGGCGAGTGATCAGGGCACTCCGCCTCCTTCTCCGGCTCATCCGGCGCCTGAGGGCACTCCTTCGCCGCCTCCGGCGCGTCGGAGCAGTCCGCCTCCTCCTCCACCTCGTCAGCAATAGCGGAAGACAGACGCCGCCGCTGCGGCTCCTCCGGTGCGTCGGAGCACTCCGTCTCCTTCTCCGCCTCGTAAGCAACGACGGAAGAGAGACGCTGCTGCTCCGGCGGCTAGCAGTACAGCCGGAGGCGGGAGGCAACTCAAATACGGTCCATCTCTCAAGCCTCTGGAAAAGTTACCATATGAGATGACCGAGAAGGAAAACGAGGACATCTGTCGTGCCCAAGTGAGGGACTTTTTTGCAAGGTAACCTCCACCTCCGAAGGAGACGATAGATCTGGTGAAAGCGAAGCGCACTATCGATGCCCTGAAGCGACCACCACCGCCTCCGCCGCAATCCAACTATGAGCGCATTATTGAAAGGACATATCTGGAAGCGGAGCAGTCGGGAAGTACTTGTAGTGATGTAAGGTTAGCAGAACGAAGAAGTGGGAAAAAAATTCCCTAGCTCGGCAAACAGGCGAACCAATCGTGCCCCCCACTCAAGGTTTCTAGCAATCTCGTCGCTCATCATCCGGGGATGGCGCCCGGTACCAATCTTGCAGATTACCTGGGCGATTATGTAGTGTTTGATATGTTAGAGGTGGAAGAATTCAGATACCAGTATGGGCAGCCTCTCGTCAAACCTGATCATCCTCCTTTAACAACGATGATGCGAAGATTCCATCAATGGTACATGAAAACCTGCAGTGAGTCTGGGAGGGATACTTTGACGCTGAGAATTAAAGATGAGCACGACCTCGTTGGAATGGATCAGTTGTCTGTTGCATTTGACGAGTTATTCCAGTTATACAATCAAAAGGCCCTCGACAAAACAATCTTGACTTGCTACTGTCTGTAAGTACTACTTCTGTAATTAAGTCTCTATATATAGCTCAGCTCTTTCATTGCATGTATATATAATTATCCTCACTATATTATGCAGATTGAAGATCGTCGAATGCAGAAAAGCACAAATCTATGACATTGGGTTCATTAACCCAAATGTCATACATGAATGGACGGTCAAAAAAAATGTCGAAGAAACCGAGGACAACTTGCTACAATCGTTGCTTAAAAATCAAAACAAAGATACAATACTCTTTCCTTACAACTTCAAGTGAGTGTTACTGTCTTGTGCATATTTGGTTTCCCTACTCGAGGTTATAGTAATGTAATTGATGACTTATGCATGCGTGCGCAGCTTCCACTTTATTCTGCTGGAGATTAAGCTTGAGCGGGGACTAGTAACCGTCTTAGACTCGAGACGAAAAGACCCCCAGGAGTATGCGGACATGACTGAAATGCTCCAGAAGTAAGTTTAATCGATCATTATCGCACCATATCGGCAACTTTGTTCATTTCCTGATATCAAGCAATTATTTTCTTTGTCTGGCAGGGTTTGGAAAGAGTTCACCGGAATTGCTCCGGCACTGCCGACGGAGCTGCGATTTAGACACCCCAAAGTAAGTACTACTAGCTAGTTCCGTGCATCTCCCATTGATTCTAGTTTCATCAATACCATTTGTAATGCTTGATTATCAGTTTGATTGAACTCTATTTCTCGTAAAGTGCTTGTGGCAGGAAGCCGGGAATGATTTTTGTGGATACTACGTTTGCGAGTTCATCCACCACTCGACCTCTGAGCGGGGCTACTCTGACAAACAATATGAAGTGCGTAAGCAATAATATTCACAATTTTATTTTATTACCATCATTTGTGTTGAGTTTCATTCATATATATGTATTGACCCCCTTCTTCAAATTAGATGTGGCAGATGCGGGATGAACTCCTACCACATGATCGCATACGAGCAATTCAAGAGGATTTGGCGGGTTTCTTTCTTGACCACGTCATAAATCCAACCGGAGAATACCATGTGGAACTTGACATTAGATGTTAGGGATTGTAATAGATCTTATATTGTATATATGTAGCTAGTAGCGTCGGATAGATATACGAAAACTTGTTGTTCGACCAATCTCTCGGAGAAAGAGAGGTCGATCACTTCTCTCTGTATATGTTCATGACGATCTTGTGTACTTAATGGTTCCTTCATCTGCTTACTAGCTAGCGTGTCGAGTTCTCTCTATACGTATAGTAACTAGCGTCGACCAAGCACGGAGAAAGAGAGGACACTTCTCTCTATTATCTAGCTAACACAATATGAAACCCCTAAATTAACCCTCCAAAACCCCCTAAACCCCCACCCCCCCCCCCTTTAAAAAAAACAAAAACCCCAGCTACTGCCAAATGCTGACGCGTGGATGCCTTTTGGTCCCGGTTGGTGTTACCAACCGGGACTAAAGGCCCTCCTGCCTGGGCTCCCCGCAGCGGCCACGTGGAGACCCTTCTATCACGGTTCGTAAGCGAACCGGGACTAAAGGTTTTGGGCTTTAGTCCCGGTTCTAGAACCGGGGCTAATGGGCCTCTGGAACCGGGACAAATGGGCCTTTTTCTACTAGTGCATGGTTGCTACTAGCTCGTCGAGGAGGCGACGTGGAGAAGCGCGAAGGTGCGGAGTTACCTGCAGCTGCCGATCTTTTCTGCGGTGCCATAGCCTTGGGCATATAAGCATCTTTTTGGCTATGAGATTCATTCACCTCCATTTTGGTATCTTAAGTCAAGTTCAATAGGACTTAATCATGATTATGTTTAAATTGTTGGATGATGCTGATAAGGGATGGGCTCAACCTTGTTGAAGAAGATAGTTATTTTAATTGCATGGAATATTTGGAAACAGAGAAATAGATGTTATTTTCATGGGGTGCCGCCTACCCAGGATTCATTGAGGCCCCTAAAATCTAATCTATACATTACGAAGTTTGGGGTATCCCCCGACCTTTCAGACTTCTTGGATATTTTCCCCAATAGTCTCATTGTGCAATTTCTGATTTGTTTCCTTGACTTTGGGTCAAAATGGCCCTGTAAATATTAGAACTATATAATATACTTGTTGTAGGAGACTAGGAGTCTCTCGTGTTGTTTTTCTGGTAAGAAAAATGAAAATCTAGCAAATTGTTACATTCCTTTAATATTGACCCAGAACCAACCATATATGTATGACACCCCACAACCTGCCATAGACGTCACACTATACATAAATACCCACTATGACACATATTCGGCTCCTCCCACCATAACCCTAGAGTAAACCTCTCAAAATCCTAGCGCCGCCGCACTCGCCCTCACAATCCCCACAAAGTTTGACCTCTTGTAGCGCAAATCTGCAGATCTACACATCGCCCCATGAGAGGAGGGAGGATTCCTTTGGTATGATTTTCAAATCTTAAACTTAGCAAATTATATCTTGTAAATAGAAACCACATCAAAGTTTGGGTGAATAGATCTGTTGCTTCGGAGGAGCGGGGCTCCTCCTACCATAACCCTAGAGATTGGTGATCGATTTGGCCATCATCGAGGTTTCCTAGGGCAAGAGGGTAAGGGATAGATGAGAAAAAAGGGGATTGCGGTGCGAGTAGGGTCAATTCTTTTGTGGGACAGAGGTGGTGCCACCAAGGAAAGAGAGGGCAGAGAGGAATTGGATCTAGGAGCAGTCCCCTGCTTCAGTGAACCGCTTGTTCGTCTTCCTCCCCACTTGGCTAACACTAGCCACAATCGTGGGTTGCAACGATGGTGCAGATGCGTCTCCTCATCTAGCATTGGGTTGGGGGGAAATGAGGGAGATGCGTGTGAGAGGTGGGGGAGGCATGGGCGGATGGGTAGCAAGGTTGCGTAGCGGCCGATCTAGTCGGTGCGTCGCCACCTAAGAGGAAAGAGTTGGGGTGGGTCAAGGATAAATGGTTAGGGTCTGTTGTCGAGGTACAGTTTATATACCTCATGGGTTTTTGGGCCTTTGAGACTGCCCTCTTCTACAGGGTTGGAGGCCAAGACACCATCTGGGATTTCCCACATATATGTCGCACACGATTTTGTAGCAATTAACAATAATGGATGATGCACATAATGATGAATTTTTTAATTTGGAGAGGCCAAGACACCGATGTGATTTTTGAACAAAACTCATCACATTACCTTGAACGTTTTTGGTTTTCCCGAACTGTCATGGATTGGCTGTCTTCTTTATCAGGTTTTGTCTTTGTTTCATAGAATCAATTCTCCGAATTCTTGAGAAGTTCATTACATATGTGTATCCGATTAATTCATTTATTCATGCACACATCCTGTTCAGTAAGGAAAAATTATAATACAATTCATGACAATTTCATTTTTGTGAATGTGCAGCAAGTGTAGATCCATCCAGAATGGCCATGGTTGCACCTGAGATGTGTTACATTGACCTTCTTGATGAAGACATCCTTGCTAAAATCTTTGCCCGCCTGCCGGAGCCGATGAGCATCACCCACTCTGCCCTTGTCTGCAAACCATGGTGTCACGTCATCACTGATCACGGCATCCTTCGCCAACACCGTCCGCCGACCCTTTGTGGCATTTTCCACGAGGTCTACTCACCAGAATCAGGCAAGCATTGCATGATTTTTAGTCCCACCAACCAGGTGGCATCGCCGGTTCTTGTTGAGAAGATCAATAACATCCAAACCAATATTGCCAAGTCCTTGCCCGGTGGCCCTTGGTCCATCGTAGATTCCCTGGAGAACCTTCTCCTCCTTTGGCATGTACGCCCCATCAATGACCCAAGGGCCATGCAGGTCTGCGCGATATACAACCCTGTCAACCATGACTTCCGGTGGTCAACTCCCGGTACATCAAGTTCTTTGGTGCTGCCTTGTTGCGTGATGACTCAGTAGCTTCCTCAGATCTGTCTTTCAAAGTGGTGTGCGTGGTGGCGGTGCTTAGTGACCATGCTGATGAGTGGATCTACCAGACGTGTGTACACTCGGGTGGCTCTGGCGATGGTGGCAGCTGGAGCGTCCTTCCATATCGGGCTAGCAGCAGGAGGACCCACGTCTGGTCCATTGGTGGTATTTGTGGTAGACGGGCAACTTGTGTTGGTGCCGCGCTATTCCGTAACATTCGATACCTGTGCAGTACGGCGGCCTCTTACGCTGATTCCATGTGGGTGTTGATGTTGGACATGCGTACTGGTGGGACTTCCCTGATGGTCACGCCGCCCAACAGCTGGATGCTGCCGGATGGCGGCGTGTTTGTGGATTATGGCAGGGGAAACGACGAAAAGTTGTGGTTCGTGTGCATCGATAGGCTCCTTGTGCTTCGCCTCTACAGCCACCCGAAGCTGCAAGAAAGCAATGCTACTCAACTCAGCGAGCAGTGTTGTCTGGAGAGAGAGGTGGAGCTACATCCGCTCATCATGGAGCTCATCGTTGATGCAACTGGCACCGACAAGCAGCGTGCTCACAATGTGTGTTCATGCAATGGGTACGTCTTCTTCAGCATAGACAAGTATGGTTATTTTGCGGTGCATCTGAGGAGTATGCGTGTGCAGCGGCTGAGCGGCGTCCCTGGGAACTACAGGGGCCATCTTTATCCCTTCATGTGTCATCGCGATGTGTAATTTTGTTGTAATCTGCATGAATTATTCTGATGTTCGATGGATTTATCTGCATCCGAATTTATATGTTTGCGAAACTTATGTATCCAAATTGTTCATTTTTATTGCTATTTTAGACCATTGAATTTGTCGTTTGTTTCATGTCATGAATGAAATGGGATTTACACATATCTGCAGCTTGATAACTTTATATTGTTTGTGTAATACTGATTTATCATGAGATTTGGCAGTAATCACTTTTCACATTTGTTATGTCTCCGCCATCTTGAGAATGTTATTTCTAAGTCGGCCAGGTTGCATTAGGATATACTTACAGCTGCACAAAAACATTATGTTCAATTTAAAAGTTCTCTCTGCTTTACTTTCTAGTTAGGTACGAGCAGAGTGTATTGATATTTCAAGACTAATAAAAGTTAGGCGCAAGCTTTTAGGGTGTGTATTTTATAGAGCATTTCAAAACTATAAACTATTGGAAAGCATATAACATGTGTGTGTCATCTTTCAAGATTGGTGCAAGAGAGAGCCACGAAATTAATTGTTCCGCGTTGTGGAGAGAGGCATATGGCCTGAACTGACACTATATGCCAATTCTGTTGGCACGGAAGATTTTAACCAAAGCAGGAATCTTAAGGACATGGCTATTTAGACAGACAACCACAAATATCAGGAAGTGGAGGCTGATCCGATGTAGAGTCAGTGAAAAGCATGCTTGAGAAGGTGTCTACTTCGTTGCCAACAATCAAACATGGGCTCCGGAAGAACATGAGAGAGAAGATCGTCAGCACTCAGCAGCATATGTTATTTCGTGGGCCTTGTCTGTACCCTCTAAATAAAGATGAAGATATCTGGCTCTTCTGATACATTTATGACTTTAGTACTGTCGAACTATGGTGGTAAATGTGAGACTTTAATATTATTTCATTATTCAGATACATCATACATGTAAGAATTTACTAATCTTCTGGGTTATAATAATCATCAGGGTCTTTCCCTGAATAATGTCAACATTTTCCTGTGGTTACAGCAACTTACTTTCTCTTTGTTGCACAATGGGTTTGCCATCTGAATTAAATCAGTTGTAGAAATCCCTGCAAGACTTCCGTTTATATAATCTTGTACTCTGTGATGTGCTCCTTTACTTTTTCAAGGGTACAACTACAAAGTGCATGATTACTTGCAGAACCGTGTTTGGTACTTTATCTTGGTTGGACTGTGGCTTGTTTCATTGGTTTCAAGTTATTATTTGTGCCTCCAAATGTGTCCAGTAGAAATATCATTGACTGTGCAATCAACAAAATGTTGAATTTAACAAGATTTAGACTGGGGCATGTGTAATTGGTTACTCTGAATGACGGGTAAACAGAGAAATAAGTAAGAGAAATGATTGAAGAGAAATTAGCTAACCAGAAACTGCAAGGTGAGGGCATGCTCCGGAAGGTGTCTGTGCCCTTCAAAACTATAAACTATAGGAAATCATATAACATATGTGTGTCATCTTTCAAGATTGGTGCAAGAGAGAGCCACGAAATTAATTGTTGAGAGGCATATGGGCTGAACTGACACTATATGCCAATTGTGTTGGCACGGAAGATTTTAACCAAAGCAGGAATCTGATTAAAGCATGCTCGAGAAGGGGAGGCTGATCCGATGTAGAGCGAGCACGAGAGGACATGGTAGAGTCAGTGAAAAAGCATGCTCAAGAAGGTGTCTGCTGTCGTTGCCAACAATCAAACATGGGCTCCGGAAGAATAGAAGACAAAGTACGTTAATGTTCTCTGTGTGCCCTTGTGGTATCTCTTTGAAAATTGGGTTTTCCATCCTGTCTACCAACTTCCAAAATTGGCACAACAATCATCTAGTAACAAACAGTTTATTATATACACGTATGAAAGAAAAGTAAAAGATATCATACTTGTCAATATTTACTGTTTGGGTGCCATCATCAAAGCCTTCTATTTACTGTAACTTGACAACAAATTACTCACAATGGGAACATATAGATATAGCTCAGAGCCTAGCATAGTGGTAGCAGCCTAGCATTAGCAGGTCACCACATACCACTGGTGTAGTCAGAAGTCACTCACTCATTCCCCTTCAGCAAGGTCAGTTGTTAATTGATCGTAACTCCTGTCATGATGTTTCTCCAAACTTAGAAGGCTTCATAGTGAGGCAGAGACCTGCTTAAACTTATCAATGTCTGTGCCATTAAGTAAGTTGCATAATTCTTGCATACAGTGCAGTCACCCACTGCTTTCTTCTACCGGCGCTTCTTTCATCTGTTTGAGATCAAGAGCAGGGTTCAAAATTAGGCCAGGTAGCGTTCAAGCTACAGTTTTACCGGCTAAGGTATGTTATTATTGTGATGTAAGAATGTGCATTTACTGTAGGTCATACACCGAAACGAAGATTACGGCATCCAACAGTTTTACATTTATATTAGCTTATTTTCGTACACATGTATGAAGCTTAACAGTTAGTCAATTGCAGTTCACTGTACATTTCAAATTTCAAAAAATTACCGACAAGTAAAATATTTCAAAAAATCACTACTACACTACACCTCAAATAGGTGAAATAGGTATATATTTTGTGCTACATATATACTTTACTAAAACAAAAAATTGGATGTAATAGATCAAGATGAAATATTTTACATTGTTTCCATGATCGGACTGAATATTAAATATCACCGACAGGTAAGAAAACAGAGAAGTCACATTGGGACTACAGAGCATTACATAGAACACTTGGCAAGAAACATAGCAGAGTGTAATGCTTGAACTCTGATGAAATTGTTAATTTAAGCTTTAAACACCATTGTGAAGAAGCTTTATCTAGGTTGTAGCGCCAGAGTACATGAATCCGGAAAAATCAAACCGCCATATAAAAGTGCCCAAAGCCTAGTGTTTAGAAAACTACAAGTCCCGCTAAGATAACCTCAGTAAAAAAAACAAATCTGTTAACACAAATTAATTAGCAACACATAACCAAAAACTAAGCAACACGTTCTCATGAAGCCAATCTGCAGAGCCCAAAGAGCAATGGCTCGCCAACCAACAAATGATAACAGATACAGCAAGACCATATATTTGCTGCACCAAGATGATGGCAGTGAGACGACTAGAACCAAAACAAATAAAATACTTTTAACATGTAATCAAACCAAGGAGAATGGATGTATATAAAATAAGCAACAAGCATACCGTGTAATCTAATACAGTAGACTTTTGATAAGAATTTTCTTTTAGTAAAACAAAGAAATCTCTAAGGCAGAGTATCTGTACGAGTGGAAACCTATGGCGCTTAGTTTGAAAGCTCACATAAGCATATCTTTACAATCAGCAATCTGCAGATTCAGTTGTTGGGGCTTAGACTATGGATAGATGACTATGCACACATATTGGGCCTTAAGACTACCAATAGGCAACCATGCAGCAAGATACAGCAATCAGGAAACATTACGATCTCAGTTCAGTTCATATGATTTCTTATAGTCAAGGTGTGTATTCCAGTTTCAAAATTACCAAAAAAAATGTAGTTATATGTGATGAAATAAATTAGGAAAGAAATACGATTAAATTCTGGTTGTTAAAGTGATCATACTGTACCATCATATAATAAAAAAGGTCTTTGCTTGAAACCAAACCTTATCGTGGTCTTGTAACTTCTACACTGTGGCATCATTCTCCCTTCTGGCAAGAATCCAGTCCTCGAGATCTATGCACACGTGCCAGCAGCAGCACCTTTGTCATCACCAGCAGCCATGACTTTGCCACCTATATCAACCAAGGGAAGTTTACATGATTCATAAGACAGAGTCAGATTAAATAATTGATGGCCTGAAGAGCGAATAATCTGAAGAAAACAGTTACTAACAGGAATTTGTTTCATGAAGAAGAATACAACAAACTGATGCTAGTTAAGTAGGAGTAACAATGCTTATAGATTCAGATTCTGCATTTGTAGACAACACCAAGTAAAAGCGCCAGCGATGTGTAATATTCCCTGCATGCCACCGGGCCAAGGATGGATGAAACTAAACACAGATGGTTCCTTCGATCCAACTGATTACTTAGCAGGGACCGGAAATGTGTTAGCAGACATGCAGGGGGCATAATCTTCACATCTTGCCATCAGCTTTTATCATGTAAAGTTGCACTGGAGGCGGAGCTCTCTGTTTTAATGGAAAGTTTGTCGCTGGCTAGAAAATGGAGTAATCTTCCCATTCTAGTTGAATCAGACTGTTTGGAGGCAACCGTCTACAGGGACAGAGATAGATCAAGATTCACTTTCTTAATTCAAGAATTCAGACACAACATGGAAGGACAAAACACTTGTATTACTCATGTGCGTCGATGTCAAAACTCTGTAAACTATACAGGGAGTAACAACTTACCTTTCTCTTAGCATTTCAAAAGTATGCAGCCTCGGATTGATGTCTTCTAACTGGCAGATCTGGATCTGGAGACTGACATAGTAGTGCCGTATATATGACAAGTCCGTGAGTACGGATTTGTCAGACCTTACTACTAATCTGACAAGGAAGGAAGAAACCACACTCAAATTGGGACGGGAAATTGGGGAATTTGGCCCTGCTCAGATAGGCATCGAATATATGGTGTATGTATAAGAGTATACAGTGTTTTGACAATTCAGAGAACCCAGCCTCTTTATAAGTAGAATTAAGTGAAGTAGCTAGCTTAAGTGACTAACCATGGCAACGCCTTAACGGTAACAGTGTAAGGAAACGATCTAGGCCGTCTGAGCAGCGGTAAATAGCCAGAAAAAAGAACTGCATTTTGATATTTCTCCACAGATATCAGATTCTTGATGTTTTTCCTAAAGTCCAGGCTTCAAAATAAGGAGGCAGGGGCCTGCTTAAATTTATCGATGCCTGTGCCATTAAGTAAGTTGCGAAAATCAATCCACATTCCAGCACTCACTAACAGCTGCATGATTATTGCATACACTTCAGTAACACACTGCATTCTTCTACCAACATTATTTGAAATCTGGCCAGCTACCATCGGAGCTACAGCTTTATTTTGTGCTACTTATGCTCTTTTCAATCCCTTTTTGCTCTTGTATATAGTTTGAAGTTGAAAAGTAGTGAGTTTCAACGGAATTGTGTAATAAAAAAAGGAATTTGGCAGATTAGGAATAGTAACTAGCCCAGCTCCAGAGGGCACGCCACATATACAACAAATTGACTGACATTGATAGTACCATGCGGTTGCAGTCAGGCAACTAGTTGAGTGGCTGGTGACTCCTAACATAGTCTGGCCACAAATTTGTATGACCCAGACTTGATTGAATTCCCTGAAGGACGGGTACTTTGACCGTAGACCCCGTGAGTCTAGTATTCTGGCCAAACATCTCTGGCAGTATGGCTCTAGTACATAGCTAAATACTAAAACTGAGCCTGAATCATAAAAATGAGCCTGAAGCATACTCTAGTATGTATGAATTGCTTCCCCAGCGAGATAGCTCTTTCATCCAGTATGTGTCGCACAACCAATCTCTTGGTCACTCTCCTCAGCATAAGCATATGTTCATTCTTCGCAAATGGTGCACTACAACCCCATCACCGGCATGCCCATGGCGGCGGCTGCATCCCGGCCGAGAGGGCCGCCTTGCTCTCCTTCAAAGAGGGCATTACAAGCAACAACACCAACCTCCTCGCCTCGTGGCAAGGACAGGACTGCTGCCGGTGGAGAGGCGTCAGTTGCAGCAACCGAACAGGCCATGTCATCAAGCTTCACCTTCGCAATCCAAATGTGGCGCTCGGCACCCATGGCGAATATGATGCATGTGGTGGTGCCAGTGCTTTGTTCGGCAAGATAAGTTCCTCTCTGCTTTCCTTGAAGCTTCTAGAGCACCTGGACCTTAGCTGGAACTGTTTACTAGGGAGAAATAGCCAAATTCCTCATTTCCTGGGCTCCATGGGGGACCTGAGATACCTTAACCTCTCTGGCATACCATTTATCGGTAGAGTGCCTTCTCAGCTTGGTAATCTGTCTAAGTTGCAGTATCTTGACCTTGGCCAAACTAGTGAATATTCAGATATGTACTCAACGGATATCACCTGGTTAACAAAGCTATCTTTCCTGAAGTTCCTTAGCATGAGGAGAATAACACTCAAAGGGATAGCTGACTGGCCTCATACCCTGAATTTGATTCCACCTCTCAGGGTAATTGATCTTTCTTCCTGTTCGCTTCATAATGCAATCCAATCACTTCCGCATCTTAATCTCACAAAACTTGAGAAGCTTGACCTGTCCTCAAATTATATGGAGCACTCACTTGGATCTGGTTGGTTTTGGAAAGCGACAAGCCTCATATACCTTTATCTTGGGGATAACAAATTATTCGGCCATTTCCCTGACACACTAGGAAACATGACATATCTTCAAGTCATTGATATTTCAGGGAATGAAAACTCAGATATGATGATGACAGGAAACGTGAACAATCTTTGCAGTTTGGAAATCCTTGACCTCTCCTATAATTGGATGAATGGAGACATAGCAGTGTTGATGGACAGTTTGCCACAATGCACATGGAAAAAATTGCAGGAGCTGGATTTAAGATACAACGACTTCACTGGAACTCTGCCAAACTTGATCAGTGACTTCACTAGGTTGAGGATACTAAGCCTGAGCGGAAACAACCTTGTTGGACGTATATCAAGTGAAATCGGTGCCCTTACTACTTTGACTTCTTTGGACATAGGCAGTAACAACCTCACTGGGAGTATACCAGCTGAGCTTGGGAATTTGACATGTCTAACCTCGCTTGAACTCAGCAACGATCACCTCACCAGAAATATACCGGCCAAGCTTGGGAAATTGACGTATCTGAGTTATTTGGGCCTCTCCAACAATCATTTGAATGGAAGTGTACCCACTGAAATAGGTTCTCTTATTAATCTGTTTGCTCTAGACCTAAGCAACAATAGCTTTACTGGTGTGATCACGGAAGAACACTTTGCAAATCTAACAAGTTTAAACCAAATAGACTTTTCTTCCAACAGTTTCAAGATTGTACTGAATTCAGATTGGCGTGCTCCCTTTAAGCTTGAATTTGCATGGTTTCAATCTTGCCAGATGGGTCCTCTGTTTCCAACTTGGCTTCGGCAGCTGAAAACGATTGCACTTGATATTTCAAGCAACGCTTTAAAGAGTGAGTTTCCTGACTGGTTTTGGTCGGCATTTTCCCATACTAGATATCTGGACATCTCTAACAATCAAATAAGTGGAAGCTTGCCAGCACATCTGGATGGCATGGCTTTCGAACAGCTCTATCTTAGTTCCAACCAGCTTACTGGACCAATACCTACTTTGCCAATAAATATCACCCTATTAGACATCTCCAACAATACATTTTCAGAAACAATACTGTTGGTAGTACTTGTAAGCAAAGATAGAAGTTTGGCAAGGACCAAAATGAAAAAATGTATTGTGTACTTATCTCTGAGGAGGAATGGAATGTGAGTGTGTTCGATAGTCTTCCAGAAACTTGCCAGTCCATTTCTCTCGCAGTTTACTGTAGCATGGGCGATAATCCGGCGAATCCCAACATGGCATCGGAGCTAGGTTCATTGGAGGCGGTGGCGCGAGACGCGGAAGGGAGGCGGCTGTGCTAGAGCTGCTGTGCTTGCGCGCGACGTGGAGGAGAGAGAGGCCGCGGCTGGTGCGCGCGGGTGCAGGCGCGGGCGAGCGTTGCAGAGGACACGGGCGCGCGGCGAGCTCGCGCGGAGGCAGAGGGAGCACGCGGGCGTGCGAGGCGCGGGCCAGGCTGTGCGCGGGCACGTTGGTGGCGGCTCCGTTCCTGGATCCGGCGGGCGGGCGCGGCGTGCTTGTACGCGGCGGCGTCGGGTGTGCTGGTGGCTGCTGCGGCTGCTGCGTGCTGAGGCTGCTGAGGAAGGAGCTGGACGACCTGAGGGACAAGCTGCAGCCGCCTGGAGCGGAAGAGGATTCAGCTGGAGGTGAAGCTGCACGTGCTGGAGAAGGAAGAGGAGCTACTGCTAGTTGGAAAGGGAAGAAGAGGTTGTTGTGTTGTTTGCTGCTGCTGACTCTGTTGCTGAGGTGAGGAGGAGCTGGTGCTGGACTGCTGGTGTTGTTGCTGGAATTGCTGCTTGTTGTTCTGGTGCTGCTTGCTGTTGGTTGTGAGGAGGTGTGCATTCTGGTAGTAGAAGGCCAGGAAATTTGCAGCGTTATGGTTGGAAAATATCAGGCTCTGCTTTCCGGGATTGGTAAGCAAAGGGAAGATGGTTCAGGTAGAGGTAATGGATGTGGTAGTGGTATTGCAAAATTATGGCAGCGAGAGGGGGATTGGCTGTGTCCAAATACAAGATGTGAGAATGTAAATTTTGCATTCCGAGGTGTCTGTAATCGCTGTCGGGCAGCACGTCCTACTGATGTTAGTGCAATGGGGACAACTAAAAATGGTGGAAAATCTCAGACTATTACTGTCGAAATGACTACTGATGAGTTGAAGAAGTGGCTTCAGTTCAAGGAAGGAATCATTGATGAAAGGTCAACAACCAAAATATTTGCTACATCTGCTAACCCCTGTGGTAATACTTCGAAATTTGTGAAAGGAAGTTATTTTGAGGCTGGTACACAATGGTTAATAGACTCTGGTGCGTCTAAACATATGGCTGGTTCATATAAGGATTTCTGCAGTTATACTCCTGATTTTACAGGGCAAAATGTTAGACTTGCTGATGGTTCTGGCCAGAGTATTAAGGGAGTAGGAACAGTTAAATGTTGCCCAAATATGACCCTATCATCTGTTTTACATGTTCCCTCATTCCCAATCAATTTGCTATCCATCAGCTGCATTACAGGAGAACTTAATTGTGCTGTAATCTTCTTCCCAACATGGTGTTTATTCCTGGAACTTGGGACTTGGAAAATCCTTGGGACAGGAATTATGCGAGGTGGTCTATACTACTTGGATGATGATATGGCACCTATGGCTGCTGCTGTGCTGTCTCAGTCACCATTGGAAGAATTTCTTCTTCATCATCGCAGGCTGGGACACATGTCCTTTAACACCCTGGGTCAGTTGTATCCCAATCTCTATAATAAAATTTGCAAAGAAAGTCTAGCATGTGATGCTTGTCAGTATGGGAAGCTAACCCGTAGTATATATACTTCATCTGATCACAGGAGTATGATGCCATTTCAAACTATCCACTCAGATGTGTGGGGTCCTAGTGGGGTGTGGTCACTTTATGGATACAAATCTTTCGTTACATTTATTGACTGTTGCACTAGGACTACTTGGGTTTATTTCCTGAGAAATAAAAGTGACGTGTTTGAATGCTTTAAGGATTTCCACAACCTAATCAAGAATCAATATGATGCACGGGTGAAAATATTTCGAACTGACAATGGTACAGAATATGTAAATAACCAATTTGATGAGTATCTATCAAGCTTTGGAATTATCCATCAAACTAGTTGCCCAGGTACTTCCCAGCAGAATGGGTTGGCTGAAAGGAAGAACAGACATCTCTTAGAAATCACCCGGTGTATCATGTTAGCTATGAATGTTCCTAAATATTTGTGGGCTGAAGCTGTGATGACAGCGGCTTATTTGATGAATAGAATGCCATCTCGGGTGCTCAGTAACAAGACACCGATTGAGTGTCTAACTGGTGAAACCACATATGTTGTGCCACCAAAGGTATTTGGATGTGTATGTTTTGTGAGGGATCATAGACCATCGGTTGGCAAGCTTGACCCTAGAGCAGTGAAATGTGTATTTGTGGGATACTCTCGAAAACAAAAGGGTTATAAATGTTGGTGCCCATCAGAAAAACGGATGTTTGTGAGCATGGATGTAGTATTCAGGGAGCATGAACCTTTCTATGGGGAACCAGTAGATTTAACTGATGTCTTTCCTGATTTATATGTCAATGATGCTACAGATCTGGACAACGAGACAGGGGGAGATAAAGGTGAAGAATATAATGAAGCAGCATCCAGGAATATGATTGTTGGAGTGATTCCAGCTGCAGATATGTATGACGGTGAAGATGAAGGTACATCAGGAGCTGAACAGGAACGGAGGCAGGGGGAGCTACGAGATGAATCAAATGAAGCTGTTAAGTGGCCTAAACCAAATGAAGAACAAGAAGTTCAGGTGTATAAAAGGAGACAGTGGCCTAAACCAAATGAAGAACAAGAAGTTCAGGTGTATAAAAGGAGACATCAATCTGAGAAGGAAGTTATCCCATCTAGGTGTGATCATGAAGCTCAAGAAGCTCCTGCAGTACAAACACAAGAAACCTTGCCAAGTGTGACACAATCAGATGTGCATGAGTCATCTCCTCAAGTTGATGGTACGCTTTCCTTACTATTGGGTGAGTTAGATATTCCTATCGCTCGCAGAAAGCAGCCACGTTCCACTGCAGGGAAATTACCATCAAATCTATCTCAATATGATATTTCTAATTATGTCTCATATGTATCATTGGGCCCCCAATATAAATCATTTATAGCTGCACTAGATTCCACTCTACCTATACCACGAGATTGGCAGGAGGCGAAACAATATCCGGAGTGGGGAGCTGCTATGATAGAGGAGATGATAGCACTTGATAAAAATAATACTTGGGTACTCACTACTCTTCCTCCTAACAAAAGGGTTGTTGGGTGTAAATAGGTATTTACTGTAAAACAAAATTCAGAGGGAAAAGTAGAAAGATATAAAGCCAGGTTAGTGGCAAAGGGGTATAGTCAGACTTATGGAGTGGACTATGATGAGACGTTCGCACCAGTGGCGAAAATGAACACCATTAGGGCTCTCATATCTATAGCTGCAAATAATAAGTGGAGGTTATTTCAAATGGATGTTAAAAATGCTTTTCTTCATGGAGATTTGAAAGAAGAGGTTTATATGGAGATTCCCCCTGGGTTTGGTACACAAGAAACAGAGGGTAAAGTGTGTAGGCTGAAAAGGTCTCTATATGGTTTAAAACAGTCACCTAGAGCATGGTTTGGACGACTTAGAAAGGAGATATGCTCTATGGGTTATCGACAAAGCAATGCAGATCACACCCTTTTCTTCAAGTACCAGAGTGGCAAGATTGTCATCCTTATTGTGTATGTTGATGATATTGTGATCACAGGTAATGATGATGATGGGATAGCATTCCTAAAGAAGATGTTGGCCAGGTCATTTTAAGTTAAAGATCTGGGTTTTCTTCATTATTTCCTGGGAATTGAGGTTGCATATGGATCACAAGGTATTTACTTATCGCAAAGAAAATATGTACTTGATTTACTCGCTGAAACTGGCATGCTAAATTGTAGACCAGCGACAACTCCAATTGAGCAGAACCATCGTATTCTAGCAGATTCTGGTGATCCTGTGGACAAACATCAATATCAAAGGTTAGTTGGTCGGCTAATTTATTTATCACACACTAGGCCAGACATTGCCTATGCTGTTAGCTTGGTGAGCAGATTTATGCATGACCCGAGATCAAGTCATTTAGATGTTGTGCACAGAATACTAAGATATCTTAAAGGTTGTCCGGGAAGAGGGATTCTATTTTCAAATCATGGACACTTAAAAATAGAGGGTTTTACTGATGCTGATTGGGCTGGGTGCCTAGACGATAGAAGGTCTACATCTGGCTACTGTGTTTTCGTTGGTGGTAATCTTGTTAGTTGGAGGAGCAAAAAACAAAGTGTGGTGGCACGATCTACTGCTGAAGCAGAGTTTAGATCCATGGCTTCATGATTATGTGAATTGATGTGGTTGAGGATACTATTATCTGAACTTAGGCTGTTTGATGGAGGACCACTGCAACTTTTTTGTGATAACCAGGCTGTAATCAAGTTAATACACAATCCAGTCCAGCATGATAGAACTAAACACATCGAAATTGATAGACATTTCATAAGAGAAAAGTTAGACGAGGGATTTCTCCAAGTTGGCTTTGTTAGATCTGAGAATCAACTTGCAGATGTATTAACAAAGGGTGTTAGTGTTGTATCCTTTGAAAAACTATGTAGCAAGATGGGACTCATAAATATATTTGCCCCATCTTGAGGGGGAGTGTTGGTAGTACTTGTAAGCAAAGATAGAAGTTTGGCAAGGACCAAAATGAAAAAATGTATTGTGTACTTATCTCTGAGGAGGAATGGAATGTGAGTGTGTTCGATAGTCTTCCAGAAACTTGCCAGTCCATTTCTCTCGCAGTTTACTGTAGCATGGGCGATAATCCGGCGAATCCCAACAAATACCATCAAACCTTGAAGCCTCACAACTTGAAGTATTGTGTATGCATTCAAATCAAATTGGTGGCTACATTCCAGAATCTATTTGCAAATTGGAACAACTGAAGTATCAGGATTTGTCGTACAATATTTTGGAGGGTGGAATTCCTCAATGTCCTGACATCCAGAATTTAGAATATCTTATACTCAGCAACAACAGTTTTTCAGGAAAAATTCCAGCATTTTTGGAGAACAACACACGTCTGCAGTTTTTGGATCTCGCATGGAATAACTTCTCTGGAAGATTACCTACATGGATAGGGAAGCTGGCCAATTTACGTTTTCTTATACTGAGCCACAATAAATTTTCTGATAATATTCCAGTCGATGTAACAAAGCTTGGGCATCTTCAATACTTGGATCTATCAGGCAATAGGTTCTTTGGTGCAATACCTTGGCATCTGTCGAACCTAACATTTATGACAACATTACAAGAGGAATACATGGTTTCGAATTACTTTCTTCTATATCATTCAAAACATGTTGTGATCGAAATTGGAGCTGAACAACTAGGCCAAATATTATCAGTAAATACAAAAGGGCAGCATCTTATATATCACATGACACTTGCATATTTTGTGGGCATTGATTTATCATGCAACTCCTTGACTGGTGAAATTCCTACAGACATCACTTCACTTGATGCACTAGTGAATTTGAATTTATCACCAAACCAGTTGAGTGGACAAATTCCAAACATGATTGGTGCCATGCAGTCATTAGAATCACTCGACCTCTCTCAGAATAAGCTTTATGGTGAAATTCCGTCGAGCTTGTCAAATCTGACATCTCTGAGCTACCTGAACCTGTCCTACAACAGTTTGTCTGGAAGGATACCCTCTGGCCACCAACTTGACACCCTCAATATGGACAACCAGTCACTTATGTACATTGGCAACAGTGGACTTTGTGGGCCTCCTGTCCACAAGAATTGTTCAGGAAATGATCCTTACATCCATGGTGATATCACAAGCAGCAAGCAAGAATTTGAGCCGAGCTTTTATTTTGGTCTTGTGGTGGGATTTGTGGTGGGGCTCTGGATGGTGTTTTGTGCACTACTGTTCAAGAAGACATGGAGAATTGCTTATTTCCGGCTTTTCGACGAGGCATCCGATCGGGTCTATGTATTTGTGGTTGTGAAGTGGGCAAGCTTCGCAAAAAACACAATAGCAGAATAAGCATTTTTTTTCTGAAATGATGAAGGATGCAGTGTCTGTGCTGCAACCGATTGAATGAGAGCTTTGGACTATTAACCAAGGTGTGGAAGATCTTCAGCAGCATATGTTATAACGTGTTCCTTATTTGTACCCTCTAAATAAAGATGAACATGTCTAGTTCTTTTGATACATTTATGACTTTACTACTGCTGAACTATTGTGGTAAATGTAAGACTTTAATATTATTCTGCTTTTCCGATACATGCAAGACTTTTACTATTCTTCTGGGTTGTAATAATCATCAGGGTCTTTCCCTAAATAATTTCAACATTTTCCTGTGGTTACGACAAGTTAGTTTCCCTTTGTTGCACGACGGGTTTGTCATCTGGACTAAATCGGTTGTATAGATCCCTGCAAAACTTCAGTTTATACTCCCTTGCTTTTCTGAAGAGTATGAGTACAATGCACATGATGATTTGTAGAACTGCGTTTGGTCTTTATCTGAGTTGGAGTTGGACCATGGTTTGTTTCATACGTTTCAAGTTTTTATTTGTAGCTCGAAACGTGTGCAGTGGAAATGTCCTTGACAGCACAATCCTCAAATGTTAATGTCAGTCAGCAGTAAGTGGATTTTAACAAGATTTAGACTTAAGAAATTTGTATGTGGTTACTCTGAATGATGGAGGGAAACAGAGAAATAAGTAGGAGAGTTGATTGAAGAGAAATTAGCTAAGCAGAAATTGAAAGGTGACGCCGTGCCCTCTCGCCCTCATGTTTCCTCCTCTCGATCCGCAATTGGCCTCGTGTTCGAGGCCATGGCCATGCACAAGCTTCAGAGGCTCACTGTGGAGTGCTACGCAAAAGCAGAGTGGCAAGAATGGTGGTATACTTGAGGGCATCGAGCATCTGGAAAGCATCGTGTCATTCAAGGTGAATATATACGAGGAGAACAACTTTACTCCTCATCAGCATACTCTGCATTCAGGCAGGCAATCAACAAGCATCAGGGAGCCCCTGATAAGCATGGTAGGGATAGAAAACCCTCCATGCTTCCTAAAAGACTTTGGTATTGTTTAATTTTTCCCATACATGCAAGACTTTACTGTTCTTCTGGGTTGTAATAATCATTAGGGTCTTTCCCTGAATAATTTGAACATTTTTCTGCAGTTACAACTAGTTAGTTTCTCTTTGCTGCAGTATGGGTTTGTTATCTAGACTAAATCAGTTATCGAAATCCCTGCAAAACTCCAGTTTATAATCTTGTACTGTGTAATACACTCCCTTGCTCTGTGATAATTTGTAGAACCGCGTCTGTTCTTCATCTGGGTCGGAGAGTGGTTTGTTTCGTTCATACGGTCCAAGTTTTTATTTGTAGCTTCAAATGTGTGCGATCCAAATAACAGTGCTGTGCTTGTAATTGCTTGTGGCATTGACTCTGAAATCCTCAAATGTTAACGCCAACCAGTAGCAGCAGGTGTATTTGGCTACTTTCAATTCAATGATGGGAAACAGGAAAATAAGTCAGAGAGATGATTGAAGAGGAATTACCTGTGGCGCTCCTGTTTCGTCCTCTAGATCCGCACTCTGAACTGGTGCCGCTTGGGCCGCCGCAGCGGGTCCCCGCGGCTCTGCGGCACTTACCGGCCATGGTGCGGCCCGGCGCCTTGCCCGGGTATGGCCCCTCGCCTCGGTGGGCAGCGCCGGTCCCCGCGCGGAGCTCCCCCAAGCTGAGAGGGGCGCCACGCCCACGTCACTGTCCTCGCAGTTGGCTCCTCGGACTCGCCGCACTCGCCTTGCCTTAGTCACGTGCGGCCTCTGGAGTCGGGTGGTTCACCCGGAACCGGATGTGCTATATAGTGCTAGCCTAGCGTAAAACGAAGAAGGAAAGTTAGGAACTGTTAATAGGTAGTTAGCAGGTTGTTTACTGTTGGTATTTACTATAGATATAAATAATTTAAATTAATTTTATTTCACCATCAATTTATTTGTATGTAATTACTATAAATGTACACAATAGATCATCAATTTGCAAATTAATTTAAGTCATTTTAGCCTTAATCATGTGGATAGAAAGAAGAGAAGTTAGGGTATTGTAGCTTCTCTAACTTTCCTTCTCAATGTTAGAGGATCCGGTTCCGGATAGAAAGAAGAGAAGTTAGGGTATTGTAGCTTCTCTAACTTTCCTTCTCAATGTTACAGGATCCGGTTCCGGTTCATCCCTGTTGGATAACCGGCGAGAGCGTGGTGGGCTGGCCCAGTTCGGCGTACTAAAACAAAAAATTGGATGTAATAGGTCAAGATGAAATATTTTACATTGTTTCCATGATCGGACTGTATATTAAATATCACCGAAGGTAAGAAAACAGAGAAGTCACATTGGGACTACAGAGCATTACATAGAACAATGGGACTACAGAAACATAGCAGAGTGTAATGCTTGAACTCTGATGAAATTGTTAATTTAAGCTTTAAACACCATTGTGAAGAAGCTTTATCTAGGTTGTAGCACCAGGGTACATGAATCCGGAAAACCAAACCGGTATATAAAAGTGCCCAAAGCCTAGTGTTAGTGTTTAGAGCATCTACAGCCGAGCGCATCAAACCCACCGCATACGCCCAGGCGGGCTGCCCGGACACTAACTGGTCACGATTTCCTGGCCCACACGGTCCCCTCAAATGGGCCTTAAACGCCCGGGCTGATCGCCACCCCTCATATCCAGCCCAAATATGGGGCAGATATGGGGGCTCCCGGCCACGGCCGTCACGTAGGACTGACGAAGGGGCCCCACACGGACTCGCCCGAAAACCCGGCGGTCCGACGAACGCCTCCGTCGCCGCGGTGTGAACCCCGCGTGGTGCCGCTCCGGCTCGCCGCTCAAGAGCAAATCCGCCTATTTAACCCGGCCGGAGTCCCACAACCCTAGTCCATCCACCTTCCCCCTCTCCACGCCGCCAGTCCGAGCCCATCCACCTCCTCCCTCTCCCGCTCCGGCGCTCTGCCCACGCTCCGGCGCTCCGCCATGGTCCGGAGGAAGATCACTTACTACGCAATGCTCACGCCAGAGCTCCGCTACGAGATCCAGCAGGAGATCCAAGCGAGACAAGCCGCACGCGCCGCCCGCATCACTGTTGGGCTGCCTCCGGACTCGCCGGAGCCAGAGGAGGAGGAGAGCTGACTTCGATGGAGGTGGAGGAGGCGGAGCAGTTGGAGCCGGAGTTGCCGGAGCAGCAGCTGCCGGGTTTCAACATGGAGCAAGCGGAGGCGGAGTTCGCCGTCACCCAGTCCGACGAGATGGCGGAGCAGCAGGCCATCCTGGAGTCCATCCAGGATGAGGCCTATGTGGAGGCCAACCGGGCGTTCCTCCGGCAGGAGCAGGCGGCGTCCGACGCGCTCTTCGCCGAACTCAACGCGAAGATAGAGGCGGAGGAGGCCAGAGCGGAGCAGCCGGAGGAGCCAGAGCTGTAGCTGCCGCCAATGCTGCCGGAGCCGGGCACGGAGATCGTCCACATCTCCAACAATGAGTAGCTAGGTGGTCGACGTAGTACGTAGGTTTATTTCGTTTGCATGTCTTTGTATGGATTTAAGAATCTAGTATGAAATATTCGGATGCAACTAGTGAAATTTGGGGCGTGCCCGGTCACTGCCCGCGGACGTGTCCGGACTTGTCCATGGGCGTTTGAGGGGCCATATTTGACATATCCGGATGCTCTTAGAAAACTACAAGTCCCGCTAAGATAAGCTCAGTAAAAAATCAATCTGCTAACACAAATTAATTAGCAACACATAACAAAAAAAATGAGCAACACGTTCTCATGAAGCCAATCCGCAGAGCCCAAATCAAGTCATCGAGTAATGGCTCGCCAACAAAGAAATGATAACGGGTATAGCAAGACCATATATTTGCTGAACCAAAACAAATAAAATCCTTTTAACATGTAATCGAACAAAGGAGAATGGATCTATAAAATAAGCAACGATCATACCATATAATCTGATACAGTGGACTTTTGATAAGAAAACAATTAGTAAAGCAAAGAAATCTTTTGAGGCAGAGTATCTTTACAGTCAGCAATCGGCAGATTCAGTTGTTGGGGCTTAGGACTATGCAGACATTGTCAACAATTACACCGAGCCTTACAACAGTTACATTATTGGGTCTTAAGACTATGGATAGATGACCATGCAGCAAGATATATACAGCAATCAGGAAACTTTACTCTGAGAGATTCAATCTGCACGATCTCAGCTCAGTTCGTATGATTTCTTATAGTTAAGGTGTGTATTCCAGTTTCAAAATTACCAAATTGCTTATGTAGTTATATCTGATGAAATAAATTAGGAAAGGAAGACTGATCAAATTCTGGTGGTTAAGGTGATCATACTGTACCATCATATAACACAAAGGTCTTTGCTAGACCTTATCGTGGTTGTGTAACTTCTGCACCGTGCCATCATTCTCCCTCCTGTCAGGAATCCATGTCATTACCAGCTGCAGCACCTTTGTCATCACCAGCAGCCCTGACTTTGCCACCTATATGAACTAAGGGAAGTTTATATGATTTACAAGACGGAGTCAGATAAATAGTTGATGGCCTGAAGAGTGAATAATCTGAAGAAAACAAATACTGAAAGGAATTTGTTTCAAGAAGAAGAAAACAACAAACTGATGCTAGTTAAGTAGGAGTAACAATGCTTATCGATTCAGATTCTGCATTCAGTAAAAGCGCCGGCGATGTGTAATATTCCCTGGCCGGGTGCCACCAGGCCAAGGATGGGTGAAACTGAACACAGATGGTTCCTTCGATCCAACTGATTACTCAGCAATGACCGGAAATGTGTTACCAGACGATGCAGGGGCCATAATATTCCCATCTTGCCATCACCTTTTATCATGCCACGATGCACTGGTGGCGGAGCTTTCTGCTTTAATGGAAAGTTTGGCGTTGGCTAGAAAATGGAGTAATCTTCACATTCTAGCTGAATCAGACTGTTTCGAGGCAATCGACTTGATAAAGAACAGGGACAGAGATAGATCAAGATTCACTTTCTTAATTCAAGAATTCAGAAACAACATGGAAGGACAGAACACTTGTATTACTCATTTGCGTCGATGTCAAAACTCTGTAAGCTATATATTGGTGAACTATGCTAGAACTCAAAAGTGCACTGTCGTCTGGTTAGGATCTGGACCTGAATACCTGATGAGGTCGTCAAACTGAATTTAACCTGTTATATGATTAATACAAGTATTTGTCGCAAAAAGGGAAATCGGGGAGCAATCCTTTGTCAAAAGGAAAAAGGTAAACTGAATTTAACCTGCACTTAGTATTAACAGGTAGGAGTAACAACTTACCTGCCACATAACCTGCACTTAGTATTTGTCTTTGGATTGATGTCTTCTAGTGGGCAGATCTGGATCTGGACACTGACATAGTAGTGCCATATACAGGACAAGTACGTGGGTACGGATTTGTCAGACCTACTACTGATCTGACAAGCAAGGAAGAAACCACACTCAAATTGGAACGGGAAACTGGGGAATTCGGCCCCGCTCAGATGAGCATCGCATATATGGTGTAAGTATAAGAGTATATAGGGTTTTGAAAATTCAGAGAAGAACCCAGCCACTTTATTGGTAGAATTAAGTGAAGTAGCTAGCTTAAGTGACTAACCACGGCAACGCCTTAACGGTAACAGTGCAAGGAAACGATCTAGGCTGTCCGAGCAGCGGTAAATGCAGAGAAGCGAGGACAGCCGCCAGATTCGACACTTCAGGCATCTTCAGTATTTTGTTAGGCAGTGCTGACAGGACCAGCTTCTACGAGCTGTGTGGTTGTGCGTGGAACCAACATGGATAAGTCATATCTCAATCTTTCTTCTTGGCCTCAAGAAATGCTGTGATCTAAAAAATTTGCATGCAGGAAAAGAAAAACATCAGCATAGCAAAACGATGTATCTTATTCGCTGTATGTTTCATATTCAGCATAGACGCCCGTCCTGTTTAGTGCCAAAAATAAAGATATTGGCCTACCGTCAGAAAGGGTTGTGCTCCATCGCCTAATACCACTCGTATAATATATTTTTTGGGAGAAAAGCTATAGCCCAGCTTTTTATTTAGAGCTCAAAGTTCAGTTAGTGAAGCAGCAAAAGTAAAATGTAAACCCGAGACCACATAGAGGCAAACTCCCCAAAAACATAAACTCAAAGTGCAGAAAATGTAGAAGCAGCAGCGTCTTCAGTTCAACTCCTCAAGGACTACTCGCTGAATCTTGGCACAAGAATAATTTATCATACCAGTCAATATTAATGTGTTCAGGTGCCATCATCAATCTTCTAACTTCACTACAAATTTCTCAAAATGGAAACATATAAATATAAGTAGCTCAGAGCTAGCATAGTGGTAGCAACCTAGCAGGTCAGGGAGAGAAATCTGCACCAAATATGCAGCAAGAAAACAGCTCAACACAGACCACTGGTCTAGTTACACACTCATTCTCCTTCAGCAAGGTTGGTTCTTAATCAGTCTTACAATAATAGTAACTCATGCCATTATTAATAGCCAGAAAAAAGATCTGCATTTTGATTGCTCCACACATATCAGATTCTTGATGTTTCTCCAAATAGGACTCTCCTAAAGTCCAGGCTTAAATTTATCAATGCCTGTGCCATTAAGTAAATTGTGAAGGTCGATCCGTATTCCAGCACACACTAAGAGCTGCATGATTGTTGCATACACTTCAGTAACCCACTGCATTCTTCTAGAAATATAGAGTATTTTTCTTCTGTTCGAAATCCGGCCAGCTAGCATTGAAGCTACAGTTTTACCAGCAAAGGTATGCTCTTTGTGCTCTTGTATGTTGTTTGAAGTCGAAAACTATGGAGTTTCAACGAAATTGTATTAAAAAAGGAATTTGGCAGATTTTGACTAGTAACTAGCCATGCTCCAGAGGGCACGACGCATATAGAACAGAACTGAGTGACTTTCACAGTACCGTGTGGTTGCAGTCAGGTAACTAGTCGAGTGGCTGGTGACTCCCATCAAAGTCTGCCCACAAATTTGTATGAACCAGACTTGATTCAGTCCCCTGAAGGACGGAGACTTTGACTGTAGACTCCATGAGTATTATGGCTAAACGTCTCTGGTAGTATGGCTCTGGTACGTAGCTAAATACTAGAACTGAACCTGTAGCATACTCTAGTGTGTATGCATTGCTTCCCCAGCGAGACAGCTCGTTCTTCCAGCATCTGTCACACAACCAATCTCTTGGCCACTCTCCTCAGCATAAGCATATTTTCATTCTTCGCAAGTGGTGCATTACAACCCCAGCATCAGCATGCTCATGGCGGCGGCTGCATCCCGACCGAGAGGGCCGCCTTCCTCTCCTTCAAAAAGGGCACTACAAGCGACAACGCCAACCTCCTCGCGTCATGGCGCGGGCAAGATTGCTGCCGGTGGAGAGGCATCGGTTGCAGCGATCGAACTGGCCATGTCATCAAGCTTCATCTTCGCAATCCGAATGTGGAGCGCGACATCTATGACAACTATGATGCCTGTCATGATGCCAATGCTTTGTTCGGCGAGATAAGTACCTCTCTGCTTTCCTTGAGGCATTTAGAGCACATGGACCTCAGCATGAACTGTTTACTAGGGACAAATAGTCAAATTCCTCATTTTCTGGGCTCCATGGGGAACTTGAGATACCTTAACCTCTCTGGAATACCATTTACCGGTAGAGTGCCTTCTCAGCTTAGTAATCTCTCGAAGCTGCAGTATCTTGACCTTGCACAAGCTGTACATTTTTCTGAGATGTACTCAACGGATATCACCTGGTTAACAAAGCTACCTTTCCTGAAGTTCCTTAGCATGAGTGGAGTAACGCTCTCAGGGATACCTGACTGGCCTCATACCCTGAATATGGTTCCATCTCTGAGGATTATTGATCTTTCTGTCTGTTCACTGGATAGTGCAAACCAATCACTTCCGCACCTTAATCTCACAAAACTTGAGAAGCTTGACCTGCACTCCAATGGTTTTAACCACTCACTCACATCTGGTTGGTTTTGGAAAGTGACAAGCCTCAAGTACCTTTATCTTGGAGACAACAGATTATTCGGCCAGTTCCCTAACACACTAGGAAACATGGGGTACCTTCAAGTCCTTGATATTTCATACAATTACAACACAGACATGATGATGACAGGTAACCTGGAGAATCTTTGCAGTTTGGAAATCCTTGACCTCTCTAGTAATTATATAAATGGAGACATAGCAGTGTTGATGGAGAGTTTGCCGCAATGCACATGGAAGAAATTGCATGACCTGGATTTAAGTTACAACAATTTCACTGGAAGTCTCCCGAATTTGACATGGAACTTCACTAGCTTGAATATGCTTGATCTCTCCAACAACAATCTCAATGGAAGTATCCCACCAGAAATTGGTTCCCTTGCTAATCTGATGTCATTGGATCTAAGCTACAACAACTTTCATGGAAGTTTAGTCCCTGAGATTGGTTCTCTTACTAATCTGGCTTCTTTGAACATAAGCAGTAACTTGTTTGATGGGAGTATACCTTCTGAAATTGGTGCACTTACTAATATTACTTCTTTAGTCCTAAGCCACAACAACTTTTATGGAAGTGTACCTGCTGAAATTGGTGCCCTTACTTATCTCACTTCCTTGGACCTAAGATTTAACGAATTGTATGGAAGTGTACCCGCTGAAATTGGTGCCCTTACTCATCTCACTTCCTTGGACCTAAGCATTAACGAGTTGAATGGAAGTGTACCTACTGAAATAAGCTATCTTACTAGCCTGATTTCTCTGGACCTAAGTTACAACAAGTTTAGTGGTATGATCACAGAGAAACACTTTGCAGGTCTAGATAACTTAAAATATCTTTCATTCAACAGATTAAAGGTTGTGGTGGGTTCAGGTTGGCTTCCTCCCTTTAGTTTGAAGTCTGCAATGTTTGCATCCTCCGAAATGGGCCCACTGTTTCCAGCTTGGCTTCAACGGCAGCCAGAAATCATTCAACTTGACATTTCAAGCACAGCTCTGAAGGGCAACATTCCTGATTGGTTTTGGTCCACATTTTCACAAGCCAAATACCTCGACATCTCTAAGAACCAACTATGTGGTCGCTTGCCAGCATATCTAGATGCTATGGCATTTGAAAGTCTACGTCTCTCTTCAAATCTTCTTACCGGACCAGTACCATTGCTGCCAAAAAATATCACAGAGTTAGACATCTCAAACAATTCTTTTTCAGGAAAGCTGCCATCAAATATTGGTGGTCTGCATCTTCAAACATTTCTTATGTATTCAAATCAAATTGATGGCCGCATTCCGGAATCCATGTGCAAACTACAGATGTTGATACATCTGGATTTGTCAAGCAATATTTTGGAGGGTGAAATTCCTCAATGTTTTGACATCAAACATATACAGTTTCTTCTACTCAGCAACAACAGCTTATCAGGAAAATTTCCAGCATTCTTGCAGAACAGCACAAGTCTGACGTTCTTGGATCTTGCACAGAACAAGTTCTCTGGAAGATTACCTGCATGGATAGGAGAGTTGGGGAACCTACGCTTTCTATTATTGAGAAACAATGCACTTTCTGGTAGTATTCCAGCCGGAATAACAAATCTTGGGTATCTTCAATTTTTGGATCTATCAGGCAACAACTTCTCTGGTGCAATCCCTATGCATTTGTCAAACCTAACATTAATGAAAAATTTACACAAGGGATTCATGCCTATGTATGATACAATTCCTGTTGTTTTTATTGCTGGTTCCATGATTTTCCCAACAATAGGAGCTAGTCACCTTGAACTAATATTGGCAGTAATTACTAAAGGACAGCAACTTATCTATGGTAGAACACTTGCATATTTTGTGAGTATTGATTTATCATGCAACTCCTTGATCGGTGAAATTCCTACAGACATCACTTCGCTTGCTGCGCTAATGAATTTGAATTTATCATCGAACCAATTGAGTGGAAAAATTCCGAACATGATCGGCACCATGCAGTCATTAGCATCGCTCGACCTATCTCAGAACAAGCTTTCTGGTGAAATCCCATCGAGCTTGTCAAATCTGACATCTCTGGCCGCCCTGAACCTGTCCTACAACAGTTTGTCTGGAAGGATACCCTCTGGCCGCCAACTTGACACCCTGAATTCAGAGAACCCGTCACTTATGTACATCGGCAACAGTGGACTTTGTGGGCCTCCTGTCCACAAGAATTGTTCAGGAAATGATCCTTTCATCCATGAAGATCTCAGAAGCAGTAACCAAGAATTTGATCCACTGACGTTTTACTTTGGTCTTGTACTGGGATTTGTGGTGGGGCTCTGGATGGTGTTTTGTGCACTGCTGTTCAAGAAGGCATGGAGAATTGCTTATTTCCGGCTCTTCGACAAGGTGTATGATCAAGTGTATGTATTTGTGGTTGTGAAGTGGGCGAGCTTCGCAAAGAAAACAGATGAAGAATAACCAATTTCTCTCAAGGAGGCAGTGTTTGTGCTGCAACCTATTGAATGAGAGCTCTGGAATATTAACCAGGGTGTGGAAGATCTTCAGCAGCATATGTTACATCGCGTCCCTTGTTTGTACCCTCTAAATAAGATGAAGATGTCTAGCTCTTCTGCTATATTTATGACTTTGCTATTGTCGAACTATTGTGGTAAATGTAAGAATTCAGTATTGTTTATAATCTTTTAAGACTTACTACTTTTCTGGACTTTAATAATGAGGGTGGTCTTTCCCTGAATAATTTGAGCATTTTCTGCGGTTACAACAAGTTAGTTTTAATTGTTTGCATGACGTGTTTTGTCATCTGTACTAAATCTGTTGTAGAAATCCTTGCAAAACTTGAGTTTATAATCTTGTACTACCTGCACTCTGTGATGTACTCTCTGACTGTCTGAAGGGTACGAGTACAATGTGTTCGGTCTTTATTTATCTGGGTTGGAGTTGGACCGTGGTTTGTTTCATAGGTTTCAGATTTTTTATTTGTAGCTTGAAATGTGTGCTGTAGAAATGTCATTGACTGTGCAATCCTCAAATGTTAATGTCAATCAGCAGCAAGTATTAAGTGGAATTTAACAAGATTTAGACTTAAGCAATTGTATCTATGTGGTTACTCTGAATGAAGGGGAAACAGAGAAATACTGTAAGTAGGAGAGCTGACTGAATAGGAATTAACTAACCAGCAATTGCAAGGTGACGCCATGACCTCTCGCCCTCCCGTTTCCTCCTCTCCACCCCGCAGTTCTGCCGCACCCGCCGGCCATGGTGGCGCGACGGATCTCTGCCCGCCCTTGCCCGCGGTTGGCGGCGCCGGTCCACGCGCGGAGCTCCCCCAAGCTGAGAGGGGCGCGCATCCTTCCTTCCTCCCCGGCGCTGCGTTTGTCATCGGGCAGCGCCACGCCGCCGTCCTCGCAGCTGCCTCCTCGGGCTCGCGGCTCGCCCTTGCCTTTGTCACGTGCGGCCACGGGTGGGCGGTTCACCGCCGTTGGGGGACGCCGGGGAGGGTAGCGCACACGCGCGGCCGTGATGGGCCGACCCAGTTCGGCGTCTGGCGAATCCAGCTTTAAAGCTTTTTCTTTCTTCTTCTTGTATTCCGGTTTCCTTTGGGTTTTTTTTTTCTTGGTAATACGTATCTCATTCATATCATGAAAAATAAAGTACAAGTCATGTAAAAACCGACACGACAAAACTGAAAAGATAGCAGAACATCGCTCAACTTAACACCAACTCCCGTCACTTGCCTCCGACACCACCACAGCAGCCACCAAAGAAAAAATTTGACGGATCACCTTCTTACTCGAGCTCGACGCGGCTTCATCACTGATAAGCAGCTTTGCGGACCTCCAAGGTGGCTCACCAAAAGTAAAGCCATTACCGTTGAACGAATCAGACCGGGGCAACACCCCGGACACGCCGTCGAACTCCAGATCTGACACCCCACCACAACTAAGACGTCGAAGGAGGAAACCATACCTGCCATCCATCAACCACGAATCCGGCACATGTTCCATCTTCCAGATGTCGTCGATGCAGACCACAATTTGCATCCGCTCCTGGACTACCTCCCAAGCTCCACACCAGCGTTGCAGTAAACGCCGTCACAACAACGAAGCCCGAGGACACTGGTCCACCACGAGGATGATGCCGCCGCCACACCATCCTTATTTGAACAGACTGATTTCCAAATCCATCCCAAACCATTGGATCGATTGTCTCGTTGGGAACAGATCTGAACCTTCTTTATTCAACGCCGTCATCGCCACCTCCAAAGTGAAGACGATGAACGGCCGAAAAACCAAAGCTACACCTAGAGCTACACGATCCACACGCGTAGATCCGGCGACCCCCCCTCACCACCGACGACCGAGGTCGCCAGCGGTGGGGAGCCGCCGGAGGAACGAGGCGGACAGACTCTCCTGGCGACGGCTAGGATTTCTAGTCGCGAGCCCGAGAGGAAAAGATCACTTCCTTGCTGTTTGACCAGGATCCAGTTGCTTGGGCTATGGGTGTACAGATGTACACCAAAAAAAATCTGCCCAAACAATGTTATACAAAGTAGCCGAGTGGGCCCTTCAAAAAAAAAGTAGCCGAGTGGGTATTGCGTATATGACACAAGGACTAGCGTGTAGCCATTTATTAGGCAGCAGCCCACTTTTCCACACGAGCTTCTGATTTTAAAAATTGTTTCACGAAAAAATCATGAATTTTTATAAATATTCATAGAATGGAAAAAATGTTGAATAATTTTAAGAAAATGTAAAAATAAAATAAAAACCATGAAAACAACCACGGATTTTTTATTAAATGTTCAGAAATTTTATATCATTCAGTTTTCGAAAAACTTCACAAATCTTTGAAACACGGATTTTAAATGGTGTTGTATTATAAAAAAATGTTCATGAAATGTTTAGAAAATGATATCGATTTTAGAATATGTTCACAAACTTTAGAAAAATGTTCATGGATTTTGAAAGCATTCATGGACTTATGAAAATGTTTGTCTTTTCATCTAAACTTTTACGGTCGCCGTCGAGAGGGTAAAGGAATACAGAGATCACACAACCCATCGATAGGTCTTCAGGTGCACTTTTAAATTTTTATTAGTCTGTTTCTAAAATTTTGTGCGTAAAAGAACTCATAATATATGTTCACATTGCCTCTTGGGAAAAGACATTCTGTGAAACCGAAGAAAACTTCTTCGCAAAAAAAAAAAAGAAACCGAAGAAAACTGCACTGTTCGTTATAAAGATTAAACATGGGCAATGCTACGCGTCGGCCAGCGGATAATTTTAAAAGATCCTCCGCCTCGCGAGCCCTTGGATTCAACGTGAGATGACCGTCAGATTCAGCTACGAACTTTGCAACACGGATGATGTTGCGCTCGGACATTTGCAATAGAGTTCATGTTGCAGATATTTTACAACAAAGGTGTCGTTGTGGTTTTTTTTTTTTCAAAAGAGCTAATGTTGCAGAATTTTTTTTATCTTCACCTTTAAATAGGCGTTATGAAGGAGAATTTTGCAACATCAATGATGTTGCAGAAATCTTTCTTGCAACGGGAAGGATATTGCAAAAAAAGAATCACCATTGGTCGTTCACAGCAAGCTCCCGTCAAACGGTGATGAGGAAGCAGTGACGCCGCCCGTCCCCGCCATCGCACCGCCCCTAACGAGCGCCGGAGCTCCGATCAGGTCGTTGTAGGGTAACGCAGCAGAAAACAAAAATTTTCCGACCTACGCACCAGCCCAGGACCACTATGGAGACTGCATACAAGGTTTGATCATTTTCGTTACCGACTCGTGGCGCAGCGGAAGTAGAGTCGATGACGATCGGCGGTGCAGATCCCCGCAGCTAGGATTTACAACCTCCCAACCGCGAGGATGTATACCCTCGTCTTCCCTTCGGACAGCCCTCCGGGAGGCGGTCGAACAGTCCCCTGGACGGTGTCGCGGACAGCCCTTCGGGAGGACCTTCGAAACTCGAACGGTCACTCGGACAGCCCTTCGGGAGGACTCACAGAACTCGGACCGTCACTTGGACAGCCCTTCGGGAGGCACTCTCGAACAGCCCCTCGGGCACTAAGATCGAAACTACGACCTCTCTACAGAGTTGCACACATACGGTGTCATCTATCCGGCAGGGCTTCGCCGTCCAGAACTAGTTCCCACCGGAACTCAGACAGCCTTTCGGCTCTACGAAACTCTTTTCGTGGGAGGGAGAGAGAAGCCAGATCATTGCATGGCACTTGTATGTGAGAAGGGATGAAGGATTGAGCAGCCCCCTCTCCTCCTTATATAGGAAAACCAAGGGGTAGGATGGGCATTCAAGAAATACCAAAATACCCATGAAGGAAACTCTTTCCAAGGGCATAAGAGAGAAACCAAAGGACATGTGGAGCTCCAAGGAGGAGCTCCACATGTGGCCGGCCACCCCCTAGGGGTCCCCCCCAAAGGGGGCTCTCATCCATCCACATCACCTTCTAGAAGCCTTTAGCAAAAGCCCTAAAAGGTGGTTTTCCAAAAAATTCCAAAAAGCACTTTCACTATTCACGACGACATTTTTCAGCGTCCGTTTGAACTGAAAATATTTATGTGGGCTTAGAACATTTCCAGTACCCACTAAAATAATTTTCAACGCGTTCTGGAACAATTCCAGTTTAGTGATTTCATCTGCGAAAAGCATCTGAAGCGGTTCCGGCAGCCCCGGAACATTTCCGGTTTTTCTTCCAGAAAATTCCCAGAAGTTTCCAGAATGATTCTGGCATCCTCCAAGAATTATCAGGCATGTGCCGAAACCATTTTGACTTAATGGTATCCCCTGAAAACAACTTTTCAGTTTCACCGGAACTCATCCGGTGACCTCTCTCTGCGGAACTTTTCCGCTGTCCGAAACTTTTCGGTGTCCGAAACTTTTTCGGTGATTTTCTCTCAGACTCCCTGTCTAGTATTCAGCAGATAGATGACCCTTAAGCGTGTGACCCTATAGGTTCGGTGAAGTATAGACATGACCTGGAACCCCTTCCGATCAATGATCAACATCGGAGCCATGGAAACCCATATTGACCCCTATACCCACACGAATGAATATTCGAGTGAACCTCCAGTTGCCGTGTGCTATTCCTATTGCTTCGCGATATGTTACAAATACCCGAGGTGAGACATGTTGGCATTCCCGTGGATCAACAACTTGTCCACTATGCTAGTTACCTCGTTACCGGTATTGTTCTCTTTTCTCGTTACTGTGTTCCGGCATCCCTGTGATCAAATCACCCTGTGTCTGGCCAGACGATGATGGATACCGTAACACCGAGAGGGCCCAGAGATATCTCTCCATCGTCGGAGGAGCAAATCCCAATCTTGAGCTATCAAGTTACTTGACATACTTTCCCATGAACCCGTAAGCCGCCGTAATAGCCATCCAGTTACGGATGACGTTTAACAAACCCCAAAGTTCATGAATCAAGCATGAAGAAACTCGATACTGTCATGGTATGAGGAATTATGCAAACGTTAACCATCTCTGTGTTATTAACCATTAACTTGTGACGAAAGAATCTCATAGCATAACATCAATTTGGGTCGATTCAACACAAATGTTCTGCTAACAATTGTGCCCTCAAAATTGCCGGCATAGTCATGCCCATGATCAGGAAAACAGGATCATCATGCAATACTTGAGCCAGTCATAGAGGCTTGACTAGGAATACATTTTACCGTTTATTATCCCACACGTGCACATGAGTTTCCCTCCAAGCCTCGTTTTATTTGTAGACTCGAGAATCATTGCAGTTATAGCATGGAACATAAACCTAATTATGAACAGGGAGATAATCAATAACATTTATTATTGCCTCTAGGGCATATCTCCTACAGTCGTCTCGCCTACTCTCCGGCGAGTTGGGCACACTGTGCGCGGTTGACGGCCGTGGTGGAGGCAGGTGGCAAAGGCGGCCACCACGTGCTGACCCCGTTTGAAACCTCACCGCCATCCTCCTCTCCTGCGAGGTGGGCGGTTGCCGGCGCTAGCGCCGAAGCTTCGGGTGACGCACGCCTCTCGTTCGGTGCTGTGTGGATCTAGATGTCATCGCCTCGCCTTCATCTTCGTCGGTCTGCAACAGACCAGTTGTTGTGGTGCTAACATTGCAACAATGGGCTAGTTGCAAAACTAGTGGTGGTGGCCCGGGGGCACGGGGCGTGCAGAGATGGTGGCGGATGCAGGAGCTGCGATCCGTCGGTTGATTACAAGCATTTTCCATTAAACATTGCCATGCTGTCTTATTCATAATTGTGTGTCCACCACACATATATGCTACTAGCAGTGTCGCGTGCTAATGTAATAGAAATAGCAGTAGCGTGTGGTGTCAGGAGGGCGGCCATTCATTTTTATTTTATTCTTACACACTGGTGGTGGTGCTGCTGCAGGGCAGAAGGACACTCGACGGCGTTGATTGGGTCGCCGTTGGAGATGCCCTAAACTAGTTACTAGTATTTAATATTTGCATTTGAAGAAAGGGAAGAGACACACTTGATTGGTGGGAAGGAAAGGACGTGGTTGTGCATCTTCGTCCTTCAGCTCCAGTTCGAACCGATGAAGGTTGGCCAGCGTCAGCCTCATCGGGGAGCGTGTGAGATATGTGTTGATTGACTCCGCCTGACCGGAACCAGGCTCGTTCCTACATGCCTTCGGGCGTTTCTTCTTCGGGATGATAATTTGCTACGCAGATCGCCGGCGTCTTCTGGTTTACATTAACGATTTTCTCGGCCACTGCTTCTATAAGCTTCTAGCTTTTATTTTGAAAAAACTCCTAGGCCTAAACAAGTTTGCTCCGTTGAAATGGAGGCCAGGAGATGCCAACGAATGTTACTCACGACATGCTCAGTGCATGCTACCAACGGCGGCGGTGTTTCAGCTCGACCTCGGCGACGGCGATGGTGGACGAACGGGCTCGGCGTCGGGCAAAAGGGCGGCGAGGGCCAAGAGAGGCAACGCGATAGCGGCGGGGGCCAGCGGGTGGGCGCCAGCGAAGAGGTAATGGCGGGGGAGAGGCACAGGAGTTATGCTCCGAGCAGTAGCGACGGAGTAAAAATAGGAGTGGGATAGGCGTCAGAGGATAATTTATCCTCCGCTAACGGCTATTGAGGATCGGCTAGGTGCGGCTTAAGGGAGGATATTGTGTAGGTCATGGAAAAAGAGATTGCGTGACACCGAAGAAAATTGCACCGTTCATTTTTAAAGATTAAACATTGCCAAGTTGTCTTATTCATAATTGTGTGTCCATCACACATATAGGCTACTAGCAGTAGCGCGTGGTGGCAGGAGACCGGCCATCCATTTTTATTTTATTCTTACACACTGCTACTACAGTCTGCAGCAGGGCAGGAGAGAGGACACTCGACGGCGTTGATCGCGTGATCAACGGGCGTGCTAGTTACCGCCGGCGGCGACAGCCTTGGGCGTGCATGCGGGCGGGAAGGGTCCAAAGTAGCGGTCGATGCAGACGCGGCGGGAAGGGCGGGGCCTGGACGGCAGGCAGCTCTTGCAGGTCGGAGAACACTTGTCGACCTCGTCGAGGCATTGGCACGTCGGCGGGTTTGACCTGGTGCACCGGGGCAGGTCGCAGCACTCCCACGGCCTGCAGATGGGCCCGGGGTCGCCGACGTACTGGTCTTGGCAGACGCGGCGGGACGGGTTGTCCATGGACGGCACGCAGGCCTTGCAGGTGGAGGGGCACTCGAACAACTCGTCGGCACAGGTGCAGATCGGCGGGATCGACTTGGTGCACAACGCCTTGTCGCAGCACTTCCATGGCCTCTTCGGCGCCTCCATGGCAGCTTGGTCTGCAAGCGCTCTGTTAATCAGTTTTTCATGGACGCATGATGAAGCCATGAACTAGCTAGAGAAAGGAGTTGACGCACGCGTACCTTGGCCTTGGCTGGGCAGGAGAATGGCGCCCACGTCGCCGGCGACGAGGAGGGCTGCCTGCAGCGCAAGCATCAGCAGGATGCTAGGAACCATGCATCGCTTCATCCCCATGGCGAGCTTGCTTGTGGGTTTGGAACTGGCTAGCTAGCAGGCAGTACTATATGAAGCCTCGTGACGCCGACGGATCACCTAACGCGTGGAAATCGCTACCGACGAGCAGATTAGAATACGCACACATGGCAGCTCCCTATCACATATGCGTGGATAAGGACGAGTAGATTCGAAGGCATATGCGTGGATATTGACAAAAGGCCGTACAAGCATGCACGAGACGCACGTTCTCCCGTTGATTCCAGCGTGGGTACGCTGACAATGAACTGCACATGTACATGACGACGAAATCGACTGAATCAAATGCAATTAATTGCGTGTCCGGACCTTTACTTGCGGCTAACCGATCGTTCAAAGGCTGTCCCTTCTCAATCAAAAACAGATTTGCTATTTCACATCTAGATTTGCTATTTGAATGTCTTCTGTCTTTAAGATTCGTGCTACTTTGCTAGCTTAAATACATCTCGCTCCGTTGTGTTTCGGTTGCCTCACAGGCTGCATGTGTGTTTTTACCTGGTGGGCTGCGTTGCGTTGCTTTAATACTGCTGAACCTTGTGCTTTGTTTGTGTTTTTCAGCTTTTCGCTTGGCCATATTTGTCCCTGTGTTGTGGGCTTCAGATTTTTTTTTATTTTTTTACTGACTCCAGTTTTGTGCCTTAGAGAGGGTTGGACTAACAGAAAATGTATGCATTTGGGCGTGACAAAGTGAATCGTGCATTTTTTATCCATTTTTTTTTGTTGCTCGGGAAATGTTTGTGTTAATTTTTTTTTCCACACTGCCGCAACAAGTGTGACATACAGTTTATGCATATATGTAAGGGAAGAGTTCCAAACTTCAGCAACTCGGCCGCGCATGTTTTTCTATTTTTTATGTTTTCTTTATTTGTACTAATATAACTTTGAACAAAAACCATATTTTTTGTCTCATAAATGTAAACAAAGCGCGGGCATTTTGCGTTGTTCTCACTCGAAGGGTGTGGGGTAGAAATGTACGAGTCGAGTTGTATTATTTTTGTTTTTTCTTTGCACTTTTATTTTTATTTTTATTTATTTGCTTTAAATTTATGAACTTTTAAAATTCATGATTTTTATAAAAAAATAATTTTATTTTTATTTTGAATTTTCTCCTTTTCTTATTTTGTTTTTTATTTATGTTTCCTTTCTTTATTTATTTGTTTTAAATTCATGAATTATTTTAAACTGATTTAGCAATATCTATTCTAATTTCCTCACCGTTGAACATGTTCTCTTTGAATGTTGTGCAAATCTTGATCGTGGGTTGTTTTGTCGAGCGTCCCATGCTCCCGTGTCTCGCCATACGTTCGGTGTCCACCTGACGGCCCGTTCGCACATGTGTCTTTTGTTGGGCCTCTTCATGGCGCAATCTCGGGGCCCCGTTTCTTTTCGGCATGTGTTGTATAAGTTGAAGGTACAAGCTGATCGTTGCCTTCTCGGCTCGATTCGTCATTTGTCTCTCTCCCATTTCCCTTTGTCTTTGAGTAGAGCTGAGCGGGTAGGAAGAAAGGAGTCGACTGGGGGTTCAATCTTTGTCCTTGCGATGAAGAAGATGGTAGTCAACGATAATACGATGAGTGACCTCAGATCCATCTTTGTCTCGTTTGCGCTATCTTCATCTAGAGATTTTGTGATTTTGTGGTTTTCATTCAGTGACCCTTTTTTATCCTAGTTGCAACTCCACCTCCGACATGCAACTAGGCTGCCTTTTGTGTCACAGTTGCAAGTCCATACCTCGATACACAACTAAGGTCGATTCATTTTTTTTGTCTTAGTTGTAAATGCACCCTCTCGACATGCAACTTGGGTGTGACCCTATTGTCCCAGTTGCAACTCCATGCCCGACATGCAACTCGCCTTTTTCTATCCTAATTGCAAGTCCCCACCCTCGACACACAACATTTTTTGGTGGGGCAACCATTTTTGTCCATAGTTGCAAGTTCACCCTTTTTTGTCGTAGCTGCAAATCCACTCTAGCTAGACAACACAGTCCTAACCATTTTTGTTCGAATTGCAAGTTCATCTTCGATGCCCATTTTTGTCCCCATTTGCAACTCCACCTTCAACATGCAATCGAGTGGCCACTTGTTTTTATCCCAGTTGCAAGTCCATCCTCGATATGCAACTGCGCCTGACCCATTTTTTCCATTTTGCAAACCCACCCTCGACACGTAACTGGGCCCCGACATTTTTTTATCCCAGTTGCAAGTCCGCCATCGACTCGCAAGTAGGCCCCAATCTATTTTTCTAGCTGCACGTCCACCCTCGACTCGCAACTGAAGCCCAACCTTTTTTTGTCCAGTTGCAATCACACCCATGACTCGTAACTAGGATCTGACTTTTTTGTCCCGGTCGCAAGTCCACCCTCAACTTGCAACTGGGGGTCCAACCTTTTTTGTCCCAATTGAAAGTCCACCCTTGAGTCGCAACTGGGGCCGGCCTTTTTCTCGATTGCAATTCCATTCTCGACTCGCAACTGGGCCCTGACATTTTTTGTCCTAATTGCAAATCCACCCTCGACTTGCAACTTGGGTCCCACCTTTTTTTCCTAGTTGGAAGTCCAACCTCGATTTGTAACTCGGGTCCAACCTTTTTGGTCCTAGTTGCAAGTCCACTCTTGACTCGCAAATAGGGTCAGACCTTTTTCTTTTGTCCAAGTTGCTGTAGGAGATATGCCCTAGAGGCAATAATAAATGTTATTATTTATCTCCGTGCTCATAATTATGTTTATGTTCCATGCTATAACTGCTGTGGTTCCCGAGCCCGTATATCCATAAAGGCTCTGGGGAAAACCCACGTGCACGTGTGGAATAATAAACAGTAAAATGTATTCCTAGTCATGCCTCTAAGACTAGCTCAAGTGTTGCATGATGATTATGTTTTCCCAATTATGGGCATGTCTATGCCAGCAGCTTTGAGGGCACAATGTTAGTAGAACATTTGTGTTGAATCGACCCGAATTGATGTTATGCTATGAGATTCATTCGTCACAAGTTAATGGTTAATAACACAGAGATGGTTAACGTTTGCATGATTCCTTAGACCATGAGAGTATCGAGTTTCTTCATGCTTGCTTCATGAACTTTGGGGTTTGTTAAACGTCATCCGTAAATGGGTGGCTATTACGGCGGCTTACAGGTTCATGGAAAAGTGTGTCAAGTAACTTGATAGCTCGAGATTGGGATTTGCTCCTCCGATGATGGAGAGATATCTCTGGGCCCTCTCGGTGTTACGGTATTCATCATCGTCTGGCCAGACACTTTATGATTTGATCACAGGGATGCCGGAACACGGTAACGAGAAAAGAGAACAATACCGATAACGAGGTAACTAGCATAGTGGACAAGTTGTTGATCCACGGGAATGCCAACATGTCTCACCTCGGGTATTTGTAACATATCACGAAGCAACAGGAATAGCACACTGCAATTGGAGGTTCACTCGAATATTCATTCGTGTGGGTATAGGGGTCAATATGGGTGTCCACGGCTCCGATGTTGATCATTGATCGGAAGGGGTTCCGTGTCATGTCTATACTTCACCGAACCTATAGGGTCACACGCTTAAGGGTCATCTATCTGCTGAATACTAGACAGGGAGTCTGAGAGAAAGTTTTCGGAGACAGCGGAAAAGTTCCGAAGAAAGAGGTCACCGGATGAGTTCCGGTGAAACTGAAAAGTTGTTTCAGAGGATACCATAAAGTCAAATTGGTTTCGGCACATGCCTGATAATTCTTGGAGGGTGCCAGAATCATTATGGAAACTTCTGGGAATTTTCCGGGATAAAAACCGGAAATGTTCCGGAGCTGCTTCAGATGCTTTTCGCAGATGAAAATCACTAATCCGGAATTGTTCCGGATCTCGTTGAAAATTATTTTAGTGGGTACTGAAAATTTTCTAAGCCCACATAAATATTTTCTGTTCGAACGGACGCTGAAAAATGTCGTCGTGAATAGTGAAAGTGCTTTTTGGGATTTTTATGGAAAGCACCTTTTGGGGTTTTCCCAAAAGGCTTCTAGAATGCCTTAGGCACTAAGGAAGCCCCCTTGGGGGGTCCCCCATGAGGGTGGCCGGCCATGGTGGTGCTCCTCCATGGAGCTCCACATGGCACACCTTTTTGCCTTTTATTCTTTTATGTATGACATAAAGTAGGGGCACTTTGGTACTTTTGTATGCCAATTTTGCCCCTTGGCTTTCCTATAAATAAAGGTGGATGGGCTGCCCCAAACCACACTCCTTCTCACATACACATGCCATTGCAATGATCTGGCTTCTTCTCTCCCTCCCAGCGAAATAGTTTCATAGAGCCGAAAGGCTGTCTGGGTTCCGGCAGGAACTAGCTCTGGACGGCGAAGCCCTGCCGGATAGATGACACCGTATGTGTGCAACTCTGTAGAGACACTAGTAGAAAAAGGCCCATTTGTCCCGGTTCATAAGGCCCATTTGTCCCGGTTTGGGAACCGGGACTAAAGGGTCGGGACTAAAGCCCAACACCTTTAGTCCCGGTTCTTATACAAACCGGGACAGATGGGGCTCCACGTGGCCGCTGCGGCGAGCCCAGAGAGGAGGGCCTTTAGTCCCGGTTGGTAACACCAACCGGGACCAAAGATCATCCACGTGTCAGCAGCTCAGGAGCTGGGGTTTTTGTTTTTGTTTTTTGAAGTGGGGGGGGGGGGGGGGGGCTTGGGGGTTTTGGGGGTTTTGTAGGGTTAATTTAGGGCTATATATTGTGTTAGCTAGCTAATAGCTAGAGAGAAGTGGCCTCTCTTATCTCCGTGCTTGGTCGACGCTACGTACTATACGATATAGAGAGGACTCGACACGCTAGCTAGTAAGCAAATGAAGGAAACCATTAAGTACACAAGATCGTCATGAACATATACAGAGAGAAGTGATCGACCTCCTCCTTCTCCGAGAGATTGGTCGAACAACAAGTTTTCCTATATATCCGACGCTACTAGCTACATATATACAATATAAGATCTCTTACAATCCCTAACATTTGATGTAAGTTCCACATGGTATTCTCCGGCTGGATTGATGACGTGGTCAAGAAAGAATCCTGCCAATTCCTCTTGAATTGCTTTTATGCGATCTTGTGGTAGGAGTTCATCCCGCATCTGCCAAATCTAATTTGAAGAAGGGGGTCAAAATATATATGAATGAAACTCAACACAAATGATGGTAATAAAATAAAATTGTGAATATTATTGCTTACGCACTTCATATTGTTTTTCAGAGTGCCCCGCTTAGAGGTCGTCGTGTTGTAGATGTAGTATCCACAAAAATTATTCCGCCTTCACCACAACACACTTTATGAGAAATAAAGGTCAATCAAACTGATAATCAAGCATATAAATGGTATTGATGAAACTAGCTAGAATCAATGGGAGATGCGGGAACTAGCTAGTAGTACTTACTTTCGGGTGTGTAAATCGCAGCTCCCCCGGAAGTCCCGAAGCTTCTGTGGTGAACACTTTCCAAACCCTGCGAGCAAAGAAAATAATTACTTGATATTGGAAATGACAAAGTTGCCGATATGGTGCGATAATGATCGATTGAACTTACTTCTGGAGCATTTCAGTCATGGCCGCATACTCCTTGGGATCTTTTCGTCTTGAGTCTAAGACGGTTACTAGTCCCTGCTCAAGCTTAATCTTAGGAGAATAACTGGAAGCTGCGCACGCATGCCTAACTCATCGATTACATTACTATAACCTCGAGTAAAGGGAAACCGAATATGCACAAGACAGTAACACTCACTTGAAGTTGTAAGGAAAGAGTATTTTATCTTTGTTTTGATTTCGAAGCAACGATTGTAGCAAGGTTGGCCTCGGTTTCTTTGGCATGATATTTAACCGTCCATTCATCTATGAGATTTGTGTTAATGAACCCAATATCATAGATTTGTGCATTTCTGCATTCGACGATCTTCATTGCATAATATAGTGAGGATAATATATACATGCAATGAAAGAGCTGAGCATATATAGAGACTTAATTACAGAAGTATAGTACTTACAGACAGTAGCAAGTGATGATATTTTATCGAGGTCCTTTTGATTGAAAAACTGGAAGAACTCCTCAAATGGAACAGACAACAGATCAATTCCAACGAGGTCGTGCTCCTCTTTAACTCTCAGCGTCAAAATATCCTTCCCAGACTTGCAGGTGTCCATGTACCACTTATGGAATCTTCGATCATCGTTGTTAGAGGAGGATCACCAGTCTGACGAGAGGCTTCCCGTACTGGTATTTGTGTTCGTCCACCTTCATTTTATCAAAATGGGCATCGTCGGGTAGGTAACACCAGGATTGGTACCGGGCAGCATCCCCGGCAGATTTGCGACGATATCGCTAGACACCTTGAGCGGGGGGCACGATTGTGTGCCTGTTCGCGAGCTGGGGAATTTTTTTCCCTCTTCTTGTTCTTGTAACCTTTTGTCACTTGAAGTAGTTCCCGAACGGGCGCGCTCCTTCCACTGCTTTTTCAGAGGCGGACATGGTTGTCATCCGGCGGAGGCGGTGGTGGTCGCTTCAGGTTCTTCAAAGTGGCGCTTCAATTTCACACGGATCCATCTTCTCCTCCGGAGGTGGGTTTTCTTTGCAAAAAAGTCCTTCACTTGGGTTGACAGATCTCCTCGTTTCCTCCTGGTCATCTCGTATGGTAATCTATTAGAGGCTTGATAGATGGACCGAATTTGTATTGCCCTGCCTCTGGCTGTACTGCTAGACGCCGACCGAGCAGCCGGAGCGGCTGCGGCTGTCTTCCTTCGTTGCTTACGAGGCGGAGAAGGAGGCGGAGTGCTACGACGCGCGGAGCAGCCAGAGCGGCGACGGCTGTCTTCCGCTGTTGTTGACGAGGCGGAGAAGGAGGCGGGTGCTCGGACGCGCCAGCGCAGGCGGAGAAGGAGGCGGAGTGCGCGCCGCGGTGGAGCAGCTGGAGAAGGAGGCGGAGTGCCGCCACGCGCCGGAGCAGCCGAGAGAAGGAGCGGAGTGCCCTGATCACTCGCCAGGGAAGAGGCGGAGGAGGTGGGGAGTGCCCTGACTCGCTGGAGGAGGAGGCGGAGGCGTCCAGTTCGGAAGGTTGATGAGCTCTTCGCCATAGACATGGAGTCTTCAGAGCAAGAACAGTTGAGTCTCCCTCACCGGTAGGGTGGTCAAGCTCGAGCTCCTCAAATCCCTCTGTTATTTCATCGACCATCACAACAGCATAGCCTTCTGGAATCGGAAGGCAGTGAAAAGTTGCGCCGGGTTGAGGAGGTGCAACAGAGCCGACACCCGCCTTGACTTTGAGGTGCTGCCATTGCGCCATAAGGTGGCATTCTTGAGCCTCCGTGATAGCATCCACGGGGTCAGCTGAAATTGGCGGGTAGAAGAAGAGAGTCGACTGGGGGTTCAATCTTGTCCTTGCGATGAAGAAGATGGTAGTCAACGTAATACGATGAGTGACCTCAGATCCATCTTTGTCTCGTTTGCGCTATCTGTACATCTAGAGATTTTGTGATTTGTGGTTTTCATCAGTGACCCTTTTTATCCTAGTTGCAACTCCACCTCCGCATGCAACTAGGCTGCCTTTTGTGTCACAGTTGCAAGTCCATACCTCGATACACAACTAAGGTCGATTCATTTTTTTTTGTTGTTGTAAATGCACCCTCTCGACATGCAACTTGGGTGTGACCCTATTGTCCCAGTTGCAACTCCATGCCGACATGCAACTCGCCTTTTTCTATCTAATTGCAAGTCCCACCCTCGACACACAACATTTTTTGGTGGGGCAACCATTTTTGTCATAGTTGCAAGTTCACCCTTTTTTGTCGTAGTGCAAATCCACTCTAGCTAGACAACACAGTCCTAACCATTTTTGTTCGAATTGCAAGTTCATCTTCGATGCCCATTTTGCTCCCACTTGCCAACTCACCTTCACATGCAATCGAGTGGCCACTTGTTTTTATCCCAGTTGCAAGTCCATCCTCGATATGCAACTGCGCCTGACCATTTTTTCCATTTGCAAACCCACCCTCGACACGTAACTGGGCCCCGAATTTTTTTATCCCAGTTGCAAGTCCGCCATCGACTAGCAAGTAGGCCCCAATCTATTTTTCTAGCTGCACGTCCACCCTCGACCGCAACTGAAGCCCAACCTTTTTTTGTCCAGTTGCAATCACACCCATGACTCGTAACTAGGATCTGACTTTTTGTCCCGGTCGCAAGTCCACCCTCAACTTGCAACTGGGGGTCACACCTTTTTTGTCCCAATTGAAAGTCCACCCTTGAGTCGCAACTGGGGCCGGCCTTTTTCTCGTATTGCAATTCCATTCTCGACTCGCAACTGGGCACGAATTTTTTGTCCTAATTGCAAATCCACCCTCGACTTGCAACTTGGGTCCCACCCTTTTTTTCCTAGTTGGAAGTCCAACCTCGATTTGTAACTCGGTCCAACCCTTTTGGTCCTAGTTGCAAGTCCAATCTGACTCGCAAATAGGGTCAGACCTTTTTCTTTTGTCCAAGTTGCTGGTAGGAGATATGCCCTAGAGGCAATAATAATGTTATTATTTATCTGTGCTCATAATTATGTTTATGTTCATGCTAAACTGCTGTGGTTCCCGAGCCCGTATATCCATAAAGGCTCTGGGGAAAACCCACGTGCACGTGTGGAATAATAAACAGTAAAATGTATTCTAGTCATGCCTCTAAGACTAGCTCAAGTGTTGCGATGATGATTATGTTTTCCCAATATGGGCATGTCTATGCCAGCAGCTTTGAGGGCACAATGTTAGTTGAAACATTTGTGTTGAATCGACCCGAATTGATGTATTGCTATGAGATTCATTCGTACAAGTTAATGGTTTAAAACACAGAGATGGTTAATGTTTGCATGATTCCCTTAGACCCTGAGAGTATCGAGTTTCTTCATGTTGCTTCATGAACTTTGGGGTTTGGTTAAACGTCATCGTAAATGGGGGCTATTACGGCGGCTTACAGGTTCATGGAAAAGTGTGTCAAGTAACTTGATAGCTCGAGATTGGGATTTGCTCCTCCGATGATGGGAGATATCTCTGGGCCCTCTCGGTGTTACGGTATATTCATCATCGTCTGGCCAGACACTTTATGATTTGATCACAGGGATGGGGGAACACGGTACAGAGAAAAGAGAACACATACCGATAACGAGGTAAATAGCATAGTGGACAAGTTGTTGATCCACGGGAATGCCAACAGTCTCACCTCGGGTATTTGTAACATATCACGAAGCAACAGGAATAGCACACTGCAATTGGAGGTTCACCGAATATTCATTCGTGTGGGGATAGGGGGGCAATATGGGTGTCCACGGCTCGATGTTGATCATTGATCGGAAGGGGTTCCGTGTCATGTCTATACTTCACCCAACCTTGGGTCACACGCTTAAGGGTCATCTATCTGCTGAATACTAGACAGGAGTCTGAGAGAAAGTTTTCGGAGACGCGGAAAAAGTTCCAAGAAAGAGGTCACCGGATGAGTTCCGGGTGAAACTGAAAAGTTGGTTTCAGAGGATACCATAAAGTCAAATTGGTTTCGGCACATGCCTGATAATTCTTGGAGGGTGCCAGAATCATTATGGAAACTTCTGGGAATTTTCCGGGATAAAAACCGGAAATGTTCCGGAGCTGCTTCAGATGCTTTTCGCAGATGAAAATCACTAATCCGAATGTTCCGGATCTGTTGAAAATTATTTAGTGGGTACTGAAAATTTTCTAAGCCACATAAATATTTTCTGTTCGAACGGACGCTGAAAAATGTCGTCGTGAATAGTGAAAGGGCTTGTGGATTTTTATGGAAAGCACCTTTTGGGGTTTTCCCAAAGGCTTCTAGAATGCCTTAGGCATAAGGAAGCCCCCTGGGGGGGTCCCCATGAGGGTGGCGGCACATGGTGGTGTCCTCCATGGAGCTCCACATGGCACACCTTTTTGCCTTTTATTCTTTATGTATGACATAAAGTAGGGGCACTTTGGTACTTTTGTATGCCAATTTTGCCCCTGGCTTTCCTATAAATAAAGGGGATGGGCTGCCCCCCAACCACACTCCTTCTCACATACACATGCCATGCAATGATCTGGCTTCTTCTCTCCCTCCCAGCGAAATAGTTTCATAGAGCGCGAAAGGGTCTGGGGTTCCGGCGAGGAACTAGCCTGGACGGCGAAGCCCGCCGGATAGATGACACCGTATGTGTGCAACTTGTAGAGACACTAGTAGAAAAAGGCCCATTTGTCCCGGTTCATAAGGCCCATTTGTCCCGGTTTGGGAACCGTGACTAAAGGGTCGGGACTAAAGCCCAACACCTTTAGTCCCGGTTTCTTATACAAACCGGGACAGATGGGCTCCACGTGGCCGCTGCGGCGAGCCCAGAGAGGAGGGCCTTAGTCCCGGTGGTACACCAACCGGGCCAAAGATCATCCAACGTGTCGCAGCTCAGGAGTGGGGTTTTTGTTTTTGTTTTTGAAGGGGGGGGGGGGGGGGGGGCTTGGGGGTTTTGGGGTTTGTAGGGTTAATTTAGGGCTTCATATTGTGTTAGCTAGTCTATAGCTAGAGAGAAGTGCCTCTTTATCTCCGTGCTGGTCGACGCTACGTCCTATAGAAGTATAGAGAGGACTCGACACGCTAGCTAGTAAGCAAATGAAGGAAACCATTAAGTAGGGGAGAGGCACAGGAGTTATGCTCCGAGCAGTAGCGACGGAGTAAAAATAGGAGTGGGATAGGCTCAGAGGATAATTTATCCTCCGCTAACGGCTATTGAGGATCGGCTAGGTGCGGCTTAAGGGAGGATATTGTGTAGGTCATGGAAAAAGAGATTGCGTGGACACCGAAGAAAATTGCACCGTTTCATTTTTAAAGATTAAACATTGCCAGTTGTCTATTATAATTGGTGTCCATCACACATATAGGCTACTAGCAGTAGCGCGTGGTGGCAAGAGAGACCGGCCATCCATTTTTATTTTATTCTTACACACTGCTACTACAGTCTGCAGCAGGGCAGGAGAGAGGACACTCGACGGCGTTGATCGCGTGATCAACGGGCGTGCTAGTTACCGCCGGCGGCGACAGCCTTGGGCGTGCATGCGGGCGGGAAGGTCCAAAGTAGCGGTCGATGCAGACGCGGCGGGAAGGGCGGGCCTGGACGCAGGCAGGCTCTTGGTCGGAGAACACTTGTCGACCTCGTCGAGGCATTGGCACGTCGGCGGGTTTGACCTGGTGCACCGCGGGCAGGTCGCAGCACTCCCACGGCCTGCGATGGGCCCGGGGTCGCCGACGTACTGGTCTTGGCAGACGCGGCGGGACGGGTTGTCCATGGACGGCAGCAGGCCTTGCAGGTGGAGGGGGCACTCGAACAACTCGTCGGCACAGGTGCAGATCGGCGGGATCGACTTGGTGCACAACGCCTTGTCGCAGCACTTCCATGGCCTCTCGGCGCCTCCATGGCAGCTTGGTCTGCAAGCGCTCTGTTAATCAGTTTTTCATGGACGCATGATGAAGCCATGATGAACTGCTAGAGAAAGGAGTTGACGCACGCGTACCTTGGCCTTGGCTGGGCAAGGAGAATGGCGCCACGTCGCCGGCGACGAGGAGGGCTGCCTGCAGCGCAAGCATCAGCAGGATGCTAGGAACCATGCATCGCTTCATCCCCATGGCGAGCTTGCTTGTGGGTTTGGAACTGGCTAGCTAGCAGGCAGTACTATATGAAGCCTCGTGACGCCGACGGATCACCTAACGCGTGGAAATCGCTACCGACGAGCAGATTAGAATACGCACACATGGCAGCTCCCTATCACATATGCGTGGATAAGGACGAGTAGATTCGAAGGCATATGCGTGGATATTGACAAAAGGCCGTACAAGCATGCACGAGACGCACGTTCTCCCGTTGATTCAGCGTGGGTACGCTGACAATGAACTGCACATGTAATGACGACGAAATCGACTGAATCAAATGCAATTAATTGCGTGTCCGGACCTTTACTTGCGGCTAACCGATCGTTCAAAGGCTGTCCCTTCTCAATCAAAAAAGATTTGCTATTTCACATCTAGATTTGCTATTTGAATGTCTTCTGTCTTTAAGATTCGTGCTACTTTGCTAGCTTAAATACATCTCGCTCCGTTGTGTTTCGGTTGCCTCACAGGCTGCATGTGTGTTTTTACCTGGTGGGCTGCGTTGCGTTGCTTAATACTGCTGAACCTTGTGCTTTGTTGTGTTTTTCAGCTTTTCGCTTGGCCATATTTGGCCCTGTGTTGTGGGCTTCAGATTTTTTTTTATTTTTTTACTGACTCCAGTTTTGTGCCTTAGAGAGGGTTGGACTAACAGAAAATGTATGCATTTGGGCGTGACAAGTGAATCGTGATTTTTTATCCATTTTTTTTTTTGTGCTGGGAAATGTTGTGTTAATTTTTTTTTCCACACTGCCGCAACAAGTTGACATACAGTTTATGCATATATGTAAGGGAAGAGTTCCAAACTTCAGCAACTCGGCGCGCAGTTTTTCTATTTTTTATGTTTTCTTTATTTGTACTAATAAACTTTGAACAAAAACCATATTTTTTTGTCTCATAAATGTAAACAAAGCGCGGGCATTTTGCGTTGTTCTCACTCGAAGGGTGTGGGGTAGAAATGTACGAGTCGAGTTGTATTATTTTTGTTTTTTCTTGCACTTTTATTTTTATTTTTATTTATTTGCTTTAAATTTATGAACTTTAAAATTCATGATTTTTATAAAAAAATAATTATTTTTATTTTGAATTTTCTCCTTTTCTTATTTGTTTTTTATTATGTTTCCTTTTCTTATTTATTTGTTTTAAATTCATGAATTATTTTAAACTGATTTAGCATATCTATTCTAATTTCCTCACCGTTGACATGTTCTCTTGAATGTTGTGCAAATCTTGATCGTGGGTTGTTTGTCGAGCGTCCCATGCTCCCGTGTCTCGCCATACGTTCGGTGTCCCCTGACGGCCCGTTCGCACAGTGTCTTTTGTTGGGCCTCTTCATGGCGCAATCTCGGGGCCCCGTTTCTTTTCGGCATGTGTTGTATAAGTTGAAGGTACAAGCTGATCGTTGCCTTCTCGGCTCGATTCGTCATTTGTCTCTCTCCCATTTCCCTTTGTCTTTGAGTAGAGCTGAGCGGTAGAGAAGAAAGGAGTCGACTGGGGGTTCAATCTTTGTCCTTGCGATGAAGAAGATGGTAGTCAACGATAATACGATGAGTGACCTCAGATCCATCTTTGTCTCGTTTGCGCTATCTTATCTAGAGATTTTGTGATTTTGGGTTTTCATTCAGTGACCCTTTTTTATCCTAGTTGCAACTCACCTCCGACATGCACTAGGCTGCCTTTTGTGTCACAGTTGCAAGTCCATCATCGATACACAACTAAGGTCGATTCATTTTTTTTGTCTTAGTTGTAAATGCACCTCTCGACATGAACTTGGGTGTGACCCTATGTCCCAGTTGCAACTCCATGCCGACATGCAACTCGCCTTTTTCTATCCTAATTGCAAGTCCCCACCCTCGACACACCACATTTTTTGGTGGGGCAACCATTTTTGTCCATAGTTGCAAGTTCACCCTTTTTTGTCGTAGCTGCAAATCCACTCTAGCTAGACAACACAGTCCTAACCATTTTTGTTCGAATTGCAAGTTCATCTTCGATGCCCATTTTTGTCCCCATTTGCAACTCCACCTTCAACATGCAATCGAGTGGCCACTGACTTTTTATCCCAGTTGCAAGTCCATCCTCGATATGCAACTGCGCTGACCCATTTTTTCATTTTGCAAACCCACCCTCGACACGTAACTGGGCCCCGACATTTTTTTATCCCAGTTGCAAGTCCGCACTCGACTCGCAAGTAGGCCCCAATCTATTTTTCTAGCTGCACGTCCACCCTCGACTCGCAACTGAAGCCCAACCTTTTTTTGTCCAGTTGCAATCACACCCATGACTCGTAACTAGGATCTGACTTTTTTGTCCCGGTCGCAAGTCCACCCTCAACTTGCAACTGGGGGTCCAACCTTTTTGTCCCAATTGAAAGTCCACCCTTGAGTCGCAACTGGGGCCGGCCTTTTTCTCGATTGCAATTCCATTCTCGACTCGCAACTGGGCCTGACATTTTTGTCCTAATTGCAAATCCACCCTCGACTTGCAACTTGGGTCCACCTTTTTTCCTAGTTGGAAGTCCAACCTCGATTTGTAACTCGGGTCCAACCTTTTTGGTCCTAGTTGCAAGTCCACTCTTGACTCGCAAATAGGGTCAGACCTTTTCTTTTGTCCAAGTTGCTGTAGGAGATATGCCCTAGAGGCAATAATAAATGTTATTATTTATCTCCGTGCTCATAATTATGTTTATGTTCCATGCTATAACTGCTGTGGTTCCCGAGCCCGTATATCCATAAAGGCTCTGGGAAAACCCACGTGCACGTGTGGAATAATAAACAGTAAAATGTATTCCTAGTCATGCCTCTAAGACTAGCTCAAGTGTTGCATGAGATTATGTTTTCCCAATTATGGGCATGTCTATGCCAGCAGCTTTGAGGGCACAATGTTAGTAAGAACATTTGTGTTGAATCGACCCGAATTGATGTTATGCTATGAGATTCATTCGTCACAAGTTAATGGTTAATAACACAGAGATGGTTAACGTTTGCATGATTCCTTAGACCATGAGAGTATCGAGTTTCTCTTGCTTGCTTCATGAACTTTGGGGTTTGTAAACGTCACCGTAAATGGGTGGCTATTACGGCGGCTTACAGGTTCATGGAAAAGTGTGTAAGTAACTTGATAGCTCGAGATGGGATTTGCTCCTCCGATGATGGGAGATATCTCTGGGCCCTCTCGGTGTTACGGTATTCATCATCGTCTGGCCAGACACTTTATGATTTGATCACAGGGATGCCGGAACACGGTAACGAGAAAAGAGAACAATACCGATAACGAGGTAACTAGCATAGTGGACAAGTTGTTGATCACGGGAATGCCAACATGTCTCACCTCGGGTATTTGTAACATATCACGAAGCAACAGGAATAGCACACTGCAATTGGAGGTTCACTCGAATATTCATTCGTGTGGGTATAGGGGTCAATATGGGTGTCCACGGCTCCGATGTTGATCATTGATCGGAAGGGGTTCCGTGTCATGTCTATACTTCCACCGAACCTATAGGGTCACAGCTTAAGGGTCATCTATCTGCTGAATACTAGACAGGGAGTCTGAGAGAAAGTTTTCGGAGACAGCGGAAAAGTTCCGAAGAAAGAGGTCACCGGATGAGTTCCGGTGAAACTGAAAAGTTGTTTCAGAGGATACCATAAAGTCAAATTGGTTTCGGCACATGCCTGATATTCTTGGAGGGTGCCAGAATCATTATGGAAACTTCTGGGAATTTTCCGGGAGAAAAACGGAAATGTTCCGGAGCTGCTTCAGATGCTTTTCGCAGATGAAAATCACTAATCGGAATTGTTCCGGATCTCGTTGAAAATTATTTAGTGGGTACTGAAAATTTTCTAAGCCACATAAATATTTTCTGTTCGAACGGACGCTGAAAAATGTCGTCGTGAATAGTGAAAGTGCTTTTTGGGATTTTTATGGAAAGCACCTTTTGGGGTTTTCCCAAAAGGCTTCTAGAATGCCTTAGGCACTAAGGAAGCCCCCTTGTGGGGGTCCCCCATGAGGGTGGCCGGCCATGGTGGTGCTCCTCCATGGAGCTCCACATGGCACACCTTTTTGCCTTTTATTCTTTTATGTATGACATAAAGTAGGGGCACTTTGGTACTTTTGTATGCCAATTTTGCCCCTTGGCTTTCCTATAATAAAGGGGATGGGCTGCCAAACCACACTCCTTCTACATACATGCATTGCAATGATCTGGCTTCTTCTCCCAGCGAAATAGTTTCATGCCAAAGGCAGCTCGGGCGTGCAGGAACTAGCTCTGGACGGCGAAGCCTGCCGGATAGATGACACCGTATGTGTGCAACTCTGTAGAGACACTAGTAGAAAAAGGCCCATTTGTCCCGGTTCATAAGGCCCATTTGTCCCGGTTTGGGAACCGGGACTAAAGGGTCGGGACTAAAGCCCAACACCTTTAGTCCCGGTTCTTATACAAACCGGGACAGATGGGGCTCCACGTGGCCGCTGCGGCGAGCCCAGAGAGGAGGGCCTTTAGTCCCGGTTGGTAACACCAACCGGACCAAAGATCATCCAGTGTCAGCAGCTCAGGAGCTGGGGTTTTTGTTTTTGTTTTTGAAGGGGGGGGGGGGGGGGGGGCTTGGGGTTTGGGGGTGGGTTTGTAGGGTTGGTTAATTTAGGGCTTTCATATATTGTGTTAGCTAGCTAATAGCTAGAGAGAAGTGTCCTCTCTTATCTCCGTGCTTGGTCGACGCTACGTACTATACGTATAGAGAGGACTCGACACGCTAGCTAGTAAGCAAATGAAGGAAACCATTAAGTACACAAGATCGTCATGAACATATACAGAGAGAAGTGATCGACCTCCTCCTTCTCCGAGAGATTGGTCGAACAACAAGTTTTCCTATATCTATCCGACGCTACTAGCTACATATATACAATATAAGATCTCTTACAATCCCTAACATTTGATGTCAAGTTCCACATGGTATTCTCCGGCTGGATTGATGACGTGGTCAAGAAAGAATCCTGCCAATTCCTCTTGAATTGCTTTTATGCGATCTTGTGGTAGGAGTTCATCCCGCATCTGCCAAATCTAATTTGAAGAAGGGGGTCAATACATATATATGAATGAAACTCAACACAAATGATGGTAATAAAATAAAATTGTGAATATTATTGCTTACGCACTTCATATTGTTTTTCAGAGTAGCCCCGCTTAGAGGTCGTCGTGTTGTAGATGTAGTATCCACAAAAATTATTCCCGCCTTCCTACCACAACCACTTTATGAGAAATAAAGGTCAATCAAACTGATAATCAAGCATTATAAATGGTATTGATGAAACTAGCTAGAATCAATGGGAGATGCGCGGAACTAGCTAGTAGTACTTACTTTCGGGTGTGTAAATCGCAGCTCCCCCGGAAGTCCCGAAGCTTCTGTGGTGAACACTTTCCAAACCCTGCGAGACAAAGAAAATAATTACTTGATATTAGGAAATGACCAAAGTTGCCGATATGGTGCGATAATGATCGATTGAACTTACTTCTGGAGCATTTCAGTCATGGCCGCATACTCCTTGGGATCTTTTCGTCTTGAGTCTAAGACGGTTACTAGTCCCTGCTCAAGCTTAATCTCTAGGAGAATAAACTGGAAGCTGCGCACGCATGCATAACTCATCGATTACATTACTATAACCTCGAGTAATAAGGGAAACCGAATATGCACAAGACAGTAACACTCACTTGAAGTTGTAAGGAAAGAGTATTTTATCTTTGTTTTGATTTCGAAGCAACGATTGTAGCAAGTTGGCCTCGGTTTCTTTGGCATGATATTTAACCGTCCATTCATCTATGAGATTTGTGTTAATGAACCCAATATCATAGATTTGTGCATTTCTGCATTCGACGATCTTCAATCTGCATAATATAGTGAGGATAATTATATATACATGCAATGAAAGAGCTGAGCTATATATAGAGACTTAATTACAGAAGTATAGTACTTACAGACAGTAGCAAGTGATGATTATTTTATCGAGGTCCTTTTGATTGAAAAACTGGAAGAACTCCTCAAATGGAACAGACAACAGATCAATTCCAACGAGGTCGTGCTCCTCTTTAACTCTCAGCGTCAAAATATCCTTCCCAGACTTGCAGGTGTCCATGTACCACTTATGGAATCTTCGCATCATCGTTGTTAGAGGAGGATCACCAGGTCTGACGAGAGGCTTCCCGTACTGGTATTTGTGTTCGTCCACCTTCATTTTATCAAAATGTGCATCGTCGGGTAGGTAATCACCAGGATTGGTACCGGGCAGCATCCCCGGCAGATTTGCGACGATATCGCTAGACACCTTGAGCGGGGGGCACGATTGGTTTGCCTGTTCGCCGAGCTGGGGAATTTTTTTCCCTCTTCTTCGTTCTTGTAACCTTTTGTCACTTGAAGTAGTTCCCGACCGGCGCGCTCCTTCCACTGCCTTTTTCAGAGCGCGGACATGGTTGTCATCCGGCGGAGGCGGTGGTGGTCGCTTCAGGTTCTTCAAAGTGCGCTTCAATTTCACCGGATCCATCTTCTCCTCCGGAGGTGGATTTTTCTTTGCAAAAAAGTCCTTCACTTGGGCTTGACAGATCTCCTCGTTTTCCTCCTCGGTCATCTCGTATGGTAATCTATCTAGAGGCTTGATAGATGGACCGAATTTGTATTGCCTCCTGCCTCTGGCTGTACTGCTAGACGCCGACCGAGCAGCCGGAGCGGCTGCGGCTGTCTTCCTTCGTTGCTTACGAGGCGGAGAAGGAGGCGGAGTGCTACGACGCGCCGGAGCAGCCAGAGCGGCGACGGCTGTCTTCCGCTGTTGTTGACGAGGCGGAGAAGGAGGCGGGCTGCTCGGACGCGCCAGCGCAGGCGGAGAAGGAGGCGGAGTGCCGCCACGCGCTGGAGCAGCTGGAGAAGGAGGCGGAGTGCCGCCACGCGCCGGAGCAGCCGGAGAAGGAGGCGGAGTGCCCTGATCACTCGCCAGAGGAAGAGGCGGAGGAGGATGCGGAGTGCCCTGACTCGCTGGAGGAGGAGGCGGAGGCGTCCAGTTCGGAAGGTTGATGAGCTCCTTCCGCCATAGACATGGAGTCTTCAGAGCAAGACCCAGTTGAGTCTCCCCTTCACCGGTAGGGTGGTCAAGCTCGAGCTCCTCAAATCCCTCTGTTATTTCATCGACCATCACAACAGCATAGCCTTCTGGAATCGGAAGGCAGTGAAAAGTTGCGCCGGGTTGAGGAGGTGCAACAGAGCCGACACCCGCCTTGACTTTGAGGTGCTGCCATTGCGCCATAAGGTGGCATTCTTGAGCCTCCGTGATAGCATCCACGGGGTAGCTGGGAGCCGTGAAGTGAGGCTGCTGAAGGAGCTCGGTGGAAGGCACGCTGCTTCTCCGCTGAGATGGCGGGGTAGCTTCGGCAGGTCGCTGCCTCTGAACTAGTGCTTGTTCCTCTAGCGCTCGTACCCTTGCATTCAGCTTCTGCAGTTCGGTCTGCTCCACTTTCTTCCTCCTCTCCCGGGTTTTATAACCGCCTGCGCTGGGAAACCCTTCCTTCCACGCAACGGAGCCTGCCGTGCCTCGTGTTCGTCCTGGGTGCTCAGGATTCCCGAGGGCCATTGTGAGCTCGTCGTTCTCTCTGTCGGGAACGAATGTCCCTTGCTGCGCTGCGGCGATATACTTCTGAAGCTTCTTGACAGGTATTTCAAGTTGCTCCTTCGTCCAACGGCACTTCCCTGTTTCAGGTTCCAAGGTTCCCCCAACCCCGAAGAACCAAGTTCTTGAACGGTCTGGCCAGTTCAATGTCTCTGGTTCGACCCCTTTATCAAGCAGGTCCTTCTCAGCCTTGTCCCACAACGGCCGGGCTTTGAGGTAGCCACCTGACCCCGTGCGATGCTGATGCTCCTTCTTTGCAGCATTTTTCTTATTTGTCGCTGACATCTTCTTGTAGGGTAACGCAGTAGAAAACAAAAAATTTCCGACCTACGCACCAGCCCAGGACCACTATGGAGACTGCATACAAGGTTTGATCATTTTCGTTACCGACTCGTAGCGCAGCGGAAGTAGAGTCGATGACGATCGGCGGTGCAGATCCCCGCAGCTAGGATTTACAACCTCCCAACCGCAAGGATGTATACCCTCGTCTTCCCTTCGGACAGCCCTCCGGGAGGCGGTCGAACAGTCCCCCGGACGGTGTCGCGGACAGCCCTTCGGGAAGACCTTCGAAACTCGAACGGTCACTCGGACAGCCCTTCGGGAGGACTCACAGAACTTGGACCGTCACTTGGACAGCCCTTCGGGAGGCACTCACGAACAGCCCCTCGGGCACTAAGATTGAAACTACGACCTCTCTACAGAGTTGCACACATACGGTGTCATCTATCCGGCAGGGCTTCGCCGTCCAGAACTAGTTCCCACCGGAACCCAGACAGCCTTTCGGCTCTACGAAACTCTTTTCGTGGGAGGGAGAGAGAAGCCAGATCATTGCAATGGCATGTATATGTGAGAAAGAGTGAGTCTTTAGGCAGCCCCCTCCACCCCTATTTATAGGCCAAGCCCAAGGGTGGCTTCTCCAAGAAGCCAAGGGGAAAAATACCAAAGGACCCTCAAGGTGGCTTCTCCAAGAAGCCACCCAAAAAGCACTTTCACTATTCACGACGACATTTTTCAGCGTCCGTTCGAACTGAAAATATTTATGTGGGCTTAGAACATTTCCAGTACCCACTAAAATAATTTTCAACGCATTCTGGAACAATTCCAGATTAGTGATTTTCATCTGCGAAAAGCATCTGAAGTGGTTCCGACAGCTCCGGAACAGTTCCGATTTTTCTTCCAGAAAATTCCCAAAAGTTTCCAGAATGATTCTGGCACCCTCCAAGAATTATCGGGCATGTGCCGAAACCAATTTGACTTTATGGTATCCTCTGAAACAACTTTTCAGTTTCACCGGAACTCATCCGGTGACCTCTCTCTGCGGAACTTTTCCGCTGTCCAAAACTTTTTCGGTGATTTTCTCTCAGACTCCCTGTCTAGTATTCAGTAGATAGATGACCCTTAAGCGTGTGACCCTATAGGTTCGGTGAAGTATAGACATGACCCGGAACCCCTTCCGATCAATGATCAACATCGGAGCCGTGGACACCCATATTGACCCCTATACCCACACGAATGAATATTCGAGTGAACCTCTAGTTGCCGTGTGCTATTCCTGTTGCTTCGCGATATGTTACAAATACCCGAGGTGAGACATGATGGCATTCCCGTGGATCAACAACTTGACCACTATGCTAGTTACCTCGTTACCGGTATTATTCTCTTTTCTCGTTACCGTGTTCCGGCATCCCCGTGATCAAATCACAAAGTGTCTGGCCAGACGATGATGGATACCGTAACACCGAGAGGGCCCAGAGATATCTCTCCATCGTCGGAGGAGCAAATCCCAATCTTGAACTATCAAGTTACTTAACATACTTTCCCATGAACCCGTAAGCCGCCGTAATAGCCATCCAGTTACGGATGACGTTTAACAAACCCCAAAGTTCATGAATCAAGCATGAAGAAACTCGATACTCTCATGGTCTGAGGAATCATGCAAATGTTAACCATCTCTGTGTTATTAACCATTAACTTGTGACGAAAGAATCTCATAGCATAACATCAATCGGGTCGATTCAACACAAATGTTCTTCTAACACTGTGCCCTCAAAGTTGCTGGCATAGACATGCCCATGATCAGGAAAATAGAACCATCATGCAACACTTGAGCTAGTCTTAGAGGCCAGACTAGGAATACATTTTACCGTTTATTATCCCACACGTGCATATGAGTCTTCCTCCGAGCCTCGTTTTATTTGCAGACTCGAGAATCATTGCAGTTATAGCATGGAACATAAACCTAATTATGAACAAGGAGATAATCAATAACATTTATTATTGCCTCTAGGGCATATCTCCTACAGACTCCCACTTGCACTAGAGTCAATAATCTAGTTAATGCTAACGCACTTTACACCTGTGGCACACCGGTGTAAATATGCTTCGCTTGTGGTATAGCCTGAATGTCCAACGGATCTGACGACTTCAGCTCCGTGTGTATCTTTGCATATCCTCGCGTTTTCACGCTTTCACAAAAGTCATATTTTGTGTGGACTTGGCTTGGTATGTATGCGAATCACAGGTCAAATCTGGATTCCTCAGACTGAGTTATGGAGCAACTACTTGCAGTAGTGTCCCATTGACAAAAGCCATCTTGGAACCATACTAAGTTCATGAATGAACTATATGATTCAACATCTTGTTTGTCGCTTTTAAAAGTGGGCAACATACTTCGCCTCTGTTATAGAATTCGCCACAGTAACTTGTTTGGAACAATTTCCAACTACCGTGCCACCATATTGTGTGTTACACAAAACCCTCAATTTAAATCGAAAATCGCTTGGAGCATGGATGAAGACTGTATTGATGTAACCTTTTACAACAAACTCTTCATGATCTCCGCTTGCGAGAAAACATGTCATCGGTGCTACTATAGTACTCAATGACCCTTTTTCACTGTTGTCCCATGATCAGTACTTTTGATCACTTTGGTATCTATACTCGCAACAACTTTGGGAGTATTGGACATATCTGGTTTGTTTTTACATACCATGGAATACATGATTAATCCAAACACAAGAGTGTGTGGAATCTCCATCATGTATTTTGCTTATCAGTGTTTTGGGACACCGAGTCTTGCAAAAACTCTTTCCATGTGACTTCGGCAAGAATCACTCCTTGACATTTTTAATGCTAAAAGGTTTTAGCATCTTGTCAATATGTATCTTTGCTCAGACCCATTAGGTAAATCTATCTCCATAGATCATCATGCCTAATATAAAGGCTATTTAGCCCAAGCACTTCATCAAAAAACTATTTTCAAATGAAGTCCTAATTCATGTCAAGAAATTTATTTCCAATTAACAATGTGTCAAGCACACAACGTTTTTTAGAAATTTTATTATGCACCCACTTACTTTCTTGAATCATAAGCATCTTCGTTACCCATTGATGAAGTCAAACCCCTTTGACCATTTCATCAAAACACGAAGATTCCAACTCCATTTTGCTCTCTTCTGTCCATTGCTGGAACTCTGAAGTTTGCATACTTACTAGCATCCTCTGGAATGACAAAATACCTTGGACTGTAACACATGCAAGTCCTTGGTTTTATTTCCATCAGATGGAAATCCTTTTGTCATCCTTTGTTTTATATCTCATGATTTGAAATATGTATTAATTGCTAGTTCAACCCGAACCGACTTTAAGCATCGCTATGGTGAAACAACCTCATCGTAGTCAACTCCTTGAACTTGTATATTGCAACAAGTCGAGCTTTATGGATAAAACATTTTTACCCGTATCAGTTTTTAGTTCCATAAAATTCGTTAGACTCTAAGTCTTCCGAAAGGTGTATCAAGGTTTTAATCTTGAAACATTTATATGGAGACTATCTCGAATTGTATTGGCATTTAGCCAATTCCGGAGTCAGGGCCCATCAACGCTTCCTTGTGTATCGTAGGTATACTGTTGTCTAACAACAATATCTCGTTTGCGCACCTGAGAGGTTTGCACGAGCCTTGCCTACGTGGTTCAGCTGCAAGTTCGACTGAAGTCCATACATTTTATTGTAGAGACTTCCGTATCAGTCGCAGTAGGAAACTCCGGAATTACTTCCAAGGTCTCTTTCCTTTGACCTGATGACGAAGATACTGTTTATCTCGTCGAGTTGCACTATTCTCCCACTCACCTTTTTGAAAGAACCATTTTTCTTCAAAACGCATACCGTTCTTTGTGGCAAACCTATTTGCCTCGGTATAGTGAGGGAGGAATACCCAATTGCTTGGGATAACCTACAAAGTAGCACTTGTCTGATTTGGAATAGGTTTGTAACCTTTTACACAAGCCCCATATTCCAAATGTTTAAGAAAAGATATAACATGGTTGGGCGCACCATACCATGGCGTCATTTCAACAGACCTGATGGAGCTCTTTTCAGTGTAAAAACCATAGTCTCTAAAGCATCACTCTTTAAAAGGGATAATGGCAAATTTATATATGTCATCTTTGATCTTACCATGTCATAAATGGTTTGATTACATCTTCACGGACTTTCCACATGCAATGGTGTTCCGGGAGGTGCAAGTTATGAAATTACTTTCACAACTCATCAGACATTCGCTAAACTTGTAACTCAAATATTCCTTTCTGCAATCGAATTGTAGAAACATAATTTTCTTGTTACAATAACCATCTACTTCATTTTTGAAAACCTTTCGAATGAATTCAAAAGATCCAGACTTACGTCTCATCAAGTAAATATCCACATATCTACTTGAGTCATTTCTGAAGATAGATAAATCCACTACTAACAACATTTATCGGACTACACCCATCAAATGTATGATCACCAATAAGTTTGTTGTCCGTTCCTTATGGCCTGTGAACGGTATTTCAGCCACTTCACTTTTCGGAGGAAAGTTGCAAGTGTCAGATGATTCAAAATCAAAGGACTTAAAAAATCCATCATAATGGAATTTATCCATGCGGGTTTCTCCAATGTGACCAATGTAGTGCCACACTTGTGTGGTATTCTCTTAGTCTTGCGACATTTAGCGTCAGTGTTATGGATGTATCATATTACTATCAATATTCATAACATACATCCCATCTGGATGGAAGCATGGCTCTAAGTGTTATTCATAACACCAAACAACAATTGTTCTTTTATGAACAACCCTTTTGCAACAACATTGTGCAAGGGGCTAGAGTGTAAAACTCTAAAATGAATTATGAAAGTAAATCCAGAGGTAATATATTAATATCATTATTCATAACATACATCTCATTCTCAATGAAAGTATGGCCCTTATGTTATTCATAACTTCGAACATAAAAAGTTCTCTTATGAACAACCTTCTTGCAAGATACCTTATGCAATGGGCTAGAGTTTAAAACTCTAAATGAATTATGAAAATAAATATAGACAGTAATACACCGATGGAAGGTATAGTAACATTTACTATGTTCCCTGTGTATACCTAAACCTCATTCCTGGCTAGTCTTTCAGGCCATAGTAGTTCTTACATCGAGTTGCAACAGAAAGCAATCGAGCGGGTATCTTCGTGATTAACTCACAATACCCAAGAATTAGTGATTAACAATTTAATCATAATTCCCAAGAACTATATCTTTGACCAGCCTTCTATACATCAAAAACTTGTATGACATTCATACATGAGCTGGATATTCCAGTCTTCTTTCTTTTTGCCTTTATACTTCTAACAGTTTAACTTTTAGTATTTCTCCTACTTCCAGAAGAAGCGCCCAACTTAAGAGTGGCGTTAGCCCCGGACTTCCTAGGCGTGAAAGTTTCACTAACACCCTTCGGACACTTCCTTTCTCTTTAAGTTGTTGTTTTCTTCACCTTTCATCATATGACAGGCGTTCTTCTGGATCCCTCTCTTATCAGTCTAATGCATAGTAAACTCCTTTACTAATAGTTTGCTAACAAACATTGCTTTGGATATCTCATATCTTTTAGCCTTTGTCTGTCTCTGAAAATGATTTTTAGATTCCATGAATATCACATAACTATCCAAACTTTTGAAGTTCGGGTCTCATGGAAGTAAACATATTGCACTTGACTGAAAACGGAATTCTAGCTTTTGGGTCGAAGGACGTGAGTCACATGATCCATAGCATAAGCGAGAGAATACCGAAAGTATGCGATAGGACAAAGTCCTTCTCAGCACTTTTGAGGACAATCCTCACATTACGTTACCAACCGTAAAGTTTTAACCAGATATTTAACAGCTATTCAATATTAATAGGGAAGGTGGAAACGCGAGCCATTATTCTACAACTATTATGCATATAACACTTAGACAGTGTTCACAATTAATTGCACTGAGAATTAAACAAGATAATTCTACAGTGCGCTCCCACTCAAATCAATATCTCTCATAATTGATTGTGAGTGATTCAAGATCCGCATTTCAATTCAACGCCATTGATGGTAGCATCACTGATGACGAAAATCTTAATCGGTAGGCAAACTTGCCAATCACATCTCTATGTGACTCTTGTTCTTCTTTCGATGCATGTGTTCCGAGCTCATGACTTTCATGCCTGAACTTCAAGACAACCAAGTGATCTCGCTGCGAGGTCTCAACTCACCCGCCTCACACTTCCCTAATCGTTCGTACCCATGGTAGCATGTGATACCCCGAAAAGTTAGGTGCCGTGACGGTGCTACACTTGGGAGAACACTAACTACTTGATATTTTTGTGAGAGATCACCCTAATAAAAGCAATTACCACGCAATCAAGAAGGGTGCATCATAAGGGATAAACATCTCAGGCAATTCATAATAGCATGATATGGTATAGCCCTTTCTGACGGAGAAGTCTTGTATTTCTTCGTCTTCGGCATTCGCGTCGGTGTTCACCTTCGCGAAGATTGCCACCACCTTGTCGATGCACCAGATAATATTGCTATCTCTATAGCTGATAAAATAATGCATTACACAAGGTCGACTCGCAGGTCATTTAAAGTGCAATCATATGGCTCCAGCCATCATGCCAAATCATGACACGCAGGTCATGTTTAATCAATTTACATCATATAGACATCTCATACATAATCAAATTATTATGAGCACTGCTATACCACATCATATGCACATGCAAACCCTCCTGCAAAACCAAGTTAGACGCCTCTAATCGGTTCATGCAAAAACTTGTTTTTCGTGGCTTCTAAGGTTTCGAAACAAACCGAAGCTACCAACGTCCATCATCAAGTATGATAATTCAAGTTGCTAGATTAACTTTCCAGGGTGTATGAAAACCGAGATAATAAAATCTCGAGCCCCATACTAAACTTCGTCATACGCATGACCCCCGTGCAGATCATATCTGCATTGCCCTTTCGTCTGCGAAATTTCATCTTTCTTTTTAACTACGGTGGAATTCAATGAACTGTTAGCACTTCGTTGATCAATCAGGATCGCGGATTGCCAGAACATTGAAACTCCACCATGCTGTTATCAAGATCAGAAATATGCAAATTCCAGGGAAGCAACAAGAACCTCGGGTAACAGATTTCATCTGCTACCCGCACAAATAATTTTTAGTAATAGAACTCATCTACTACCTAATTATATTGTGCAACACCCATACATCACTATGTATTCTAGATCGCAACCTGCATCTACGCATAGCACGGCTCTTGATGCCACTGTAGGGTAACGCAGCAGAAAACAAAAAAATTCCGACCTACGCACCAGCCCAGGACCACTATGGAGGCTGCATACAAGGTTTGATCATTTTCGTTACCGACTCGTAGCGCAACGGAAGTAGAGTCGATGACGATCCGCGGTGCAGATCCCCGCAGCTAGGATTTACAACCTCCCAACCGCGAGGATGTATACCCTCATCTTCCCTTCGGGCAGCCCTCCGGGAGGCGGTCGAACAGTCCCCCGGACGGTGTCACGGACAGCCCTTCGGGAGGACCTTCGAAACTTGAACGGTCACTCGGACAGCCCTTTGGGAGGACTCACAGAACTTGGACCGTCACTTGGACAGCCCTTCGGGAGGCACTCACGAACAGCCCCTCGGGCACTAAGATCGAAACTACGACCTCTCTACAGAGTTGCACACATACGGTGTCATCTATCCGGCAGGGCTTCGCCGTCCAGAACTAGTTCCCACCGGAACCCAGACAGCCTTTCGGCTCTACGAAACTCTTTTCGTGGGAGGGAGAGAGAAGCCAGATCATTGCAATGGCATGTATATGTGAGAAAGAGTGAGTCTTTAGGCAGCCCCCTCCACCCCTATTTATAGGCCAAGCCCAAGGGTGGCTTCTCCAAGAAGCCAAGGGGAAAAATACCAAAGGACCCTCAAGGTGGCTTCTCCAAGAAGCCACCCAAAAAGCACTTTCACTATTCACGACGACATTTTTCAGCGTCCGTTCGAACTGAAAATATTTATGTGGGCTTAGAACATTTCCAGTACCCACTAAAATAATTTTCAACGCATTCTGGAACAATTCCAGATTAGTGATTTTCATCTGTGAAAAGCAACTGAAGTTGTTCCGGCAGCTCCGGAACATTTCCGGTTTTTCTTCCAGAAAATTCCCAAAAGTTTCCAGAATGATTCTGGCACCCTCCAAGAATTATCGGGCATGTGCCGAAACCAATTTAACTTTATGGTATCCTCTGAAACAACTTTTCAGTTTCACCGGAACTCATCCGGTGACCTCTCTCTGCGGAACTTTTCCGCTGTCCAAAACTTTTTCGGTGATTTTCTCTCAGACTCCCTGTCTAGTATTCAGTAGATAGATGACCCTTAAGCGTGTGACCCTATAGGTTCGGTGAAGTATAGACATGACCCGGAACCCCTTCCGATCAATTATCAACATCGGAGCCGTGGACACCCATATTGACCCCGATACCCACACGAATGAATATTCGAGTGAACCTCCAGTTGCCGTGTGCTATTCCTGTTGCTTCGCGATATGTTACAAATACCCGAGGTGAGACATGATGGCATTCCCGTGGATCAACAACTTGTCCACTATGCTAGTTACCTCGTTACCGGTATTGTTCTCTTTTCTCGTTACCGTGTTCCGGCATCCCCGTGATCAAATCACAAAGTGTCTGGCCAGACGATGATGGATACCGTAACACCGAGAGGGCCCAGAGATATCTCTCCATCGTCGAAGGAGCAAATCCCAATCTTGAGCTATCAAGTTACTTAACATACTTTCCCATGAACCCGTAAGCCGCCGTAATAGCCATCCAGTTACGGATGACGTTTAACAAACCCCAAAGTTCATGAATCAAGCATGAAGAAACTCGATACTCTCATGGTCTGAGGAATCATGCAAATGTTAACCATCTCTATGTTATTAACCATTAACTTGTGACGAAAGAATCTCATAGCATAACATCAATCGGGTCGATTCAACACAAATGTTCTTCTAACACTGTGCCCTCAAAGTTGCTGGCATAGACATGCCCATGATCAGGAAAATAGAACCATCATGCAACACTTGAGCTAGTCTTAGAGGCCAGACTAGGAATACATTTTACCGTTTATTATCCCACACGTGCATATGAGTCTTCCTCCGAGCCTCGTTTTATTTGCAGACTCGAGAATCATTGCAGTTATAGCATGGAACATAAACCTAATTATGAACAGGGAGATAATCAATAACATTTATTATTGCCTCTAGGGCATATCTCCTACACTTCTTACTCTTCTCCGATGTCTTGTGGGCCACAAATGCGGGCCAGTGATCTCTTATCTTCTCAAATCGGCCGGTGAATTCTGGAATCTTCCCTTTGTCGACAAACATTGATTTCAACTCATTCTTCCACCTCCTGAATAGATCTGCCATCTTCTTAAGGGCATGAGCCTTGACCAATGGCTCTATAACTGGCTTATCCGGATCCTCCTCTGGCGGTAGGGTGAAATTTGCCTTCAGCGTGGTCCAAAGATCATCTTTCTGTCTATCGTTGACAAAAGACACTTGAGGGTCTTCGCTCTTAGGCTTATTCCATTGGTGGATGCTGATCGGGATCATGTCCCTAACAAGAACCCCGCACTGAGCAGAAAATGCTTCCTTGGTCCGGCTGGGTTCAATCGGTTGGCCATCGCCCTTGATTGTTGTGATCGTGAACCTTTCATCCTGGCGCAACCTTTTCTTCGGGCCTCGTCTCGTTACCGAAGTTTGGCTCGATCCGGAGGGCTAGAAAAGAAGAAAGAAGAGAGTTAATATGTGTACATACCAAAACAATTAATGCATCAATTAGCTAGTCAGCACATGCTTAATTAATATATATACCTCGCCGGACTTTGCAACATCTCCTTCCTCCGTTCGCTCACTTGTAGCAGTCATCACGGTCTCCTTCTTCCCCGGCATTCCACCGGAGCCATCATAATCATGTCCTTCCACCTCCATTGTTCGATCACCGGAGCCTGCTTCACCCTCTCCTTCCAGACCATCGGTGTCTTGAGAAACACAATCACCTCCCGCGAGGATTTGTCCCCCAACAACTGTTCTGCTTCGATGTCTCGGTGCTCCATAGTTTCTGCAAATATTACAACATGGCAATTAATAAACAAACATGCCAGATGATATATTAGTGCAAACGTAGCCCTAGCTACTCGACGCTTCTACGGTTTGGGGTGGCCTCGACAACGCTTCTAGGTTTGGGCGACGGGGGGCGGCGACCATGGAGCAGTGGCAGAGCAAGGCCGAGCTCAGGGGAGCAGCGGCGAAGTTATCGGGGGGGTATATCGAGCCCCCCCTCATGTCGAAGTATCGGGGAGGGGGGTATATCGACCCCCCCCCTCATGTCGAAGTTATCAGGGAGGGGGTATATCGCCCCCCCTCATGTCGAGTTATCGGGGAGGGGTATATCGACCCCTCCCCTCATGTCGAAGTTATCGGGGAGGGGGTATATCGACCCCCCCTCATGTCGAAGTTATCGGGGAGGGGTATATCGACCCCCCCCCTCATGTCAAAGTTATGGGAGAGGGGGTATATCGACCCCCCCCCCCCCCCCCCCCATGTCGAAGTTATCGGGAGGGGGGTATATCGACCCCCACCCCCCCTCTCATCATGCATATATAGCTACCACATACATATATACATGAAAAATTACATTATATATATATATATTATAATGAACAAAAAATTACATCATATATATACATATGTACATCGACCCCACCTCGACCCCCCCCCCTCATCATGAACAAAACATGCTCTGAACAAAAAAAATTGACCAAGTTTTCATATCATCATCATCATCTACTACAAAAAATTTGACCAAGTTTTCATGTATATACTACGAAAAAAATTATCTAACAAAATGTTCCTCCATCCATCCATCCATATTCAAAAGGTTCTATTCTACAATATCACCAAAATATTATATGAACATAAAAAATTCTAACTTTTGCATATTCTTTCATATGAATATACATACATTTTCTTTTTTTTCTTAAATGTAACTTTTGCATATGAACATACATACAATAAAATTCTTATGAACAAAATAGACTTTCTGTGAGCATTACATAATCTCCAATTTTTTCTAAAATGCCAAAAGTAGCATATACAGAGCATATACCTAAAATTTCAAAAAGAGCATATACATAGCATATATAGAGCATTACATAATCTCCAATAATCTCCATGACATAATTCAACTTGAACAAAGGAAAAAAAACAAAAAAAAACATGGGGGCATTCTTGATAAATCTATATATGTCAAAATTCAAACTTTGACATATGATCAAACTTTGACATATGATCAAATGTTGCATATGTCAAAATTCAAACTTTGACATATGATCAAACTTTGATATAAGATCAAATGTTGCATATGTCAAAATTCAAACTTTGACATATGATCAAACTTTGATATATGTCCACCGCGATATAAAATAATACATAGACTTGTTCGGGCGAGAGGGGGTTGATCGACGTCCCCCCTCATGTTGAAGTTATCGGAGTTATCTTCTAGTGGTTTGGGTGGCCTCGAGAGTTTGTCGGGTAGGGGCGGGAGGGGGTTGGAGATCGACAACGCTTTTTTTCTAAGGTTTGGGTGGCCTTGAGAGTTGGTCGCCCGGTATATCGAGAGGGGGGTGAACATTTTACCTTAGTAACTTAGAAAAAAAATGTTATCGGGCAGGGGGTATATCGACCCCCCCCCTCATGTCGAAGTTATCGGGGAGGGGCTATATCGACAATGACATACATATAGCCACATACATATAAAAAAATTCTATGAACATCCATACATACATATAGCCACATACATATATATGGCTATTAAAAAAAATTCATCATATAAAAAAAATGTTATCGGGGAGGGGGTATATCGCAAACTTTGACATAAATGACTTTGATCATGCACAATTTTCCTATACATATACATAAATTGACAAAGAAAATTCTATGAACAAAAAAAAATCATAAAAATTCTATGAACATAAAAATTCTAACTTTTGCATATTCTTTGCATATGAACATACATACATTTTCTTATTTTTTCTTAAATGTAACTTTTGCATATATGAACATACATACATAAATTATACATACATGGAAATTTTTTTGCTATGAACAAAAAAAAAATCATATATGAACATTTTGTATATACATCCATATCCATCCATCCATACATACATACATACATGGACAAAAAAAATGCTATGAACAAAAACATCAATTTTGGTCCAATCTTGGCATTGAACTACAACCCAATTTTTCCTTGCTAAAAAAATTCTGAATTTTTTACATCTTGTAGTCCTTCCAACTAAACCCTTAAGTCCAGAAGGGCAGCCCCAATTTCATCTAGCAAGTCCACCAAAAAAAATCATATAGTTTCTGTCCAGCACTAAATTTTAATAAAACTTGCACTAAGAAGTTTTTCCTTTTATCAAACCAACTTAACCATCTTCACTAACATCCAAGGAGACATCATCCTGCCAAGTTTTACATAAAACAAAGTTCCCTAGCAAGCCCTAGCATTTCATCAAACACCTTGTGGACATGGCTGAATTTTTGCACTGAACCAACTTCACCATCATCACATACATGGAGGAAGGACAGAGGAGAGGGGTGGGAGGGAGGAGGGAGTACCGGCCTGGCCGGCGGGCACTGGTGCGGCGGCGTTGACGGCAGGGTAGGGGCGTGGCGGGGCGTCAGGGCAGGGCAGGGGCGCGGCGGCGTTGGCTTCCAGGTCGAGGCAGGGGCGCACGGCGTCGGCGTCGGGGCAGGGCAGGGGCGCGGGGCGATAGCGACGAGGAGCGGGCGGCGATGGCGACCTCGGGCAGCCTGGCGGCGTCGATGAGCTCGGCGTCGTCGGGGGGCAAATGGTCGATGAAAACTGAAAAATTCGTAAGTCCTGCTTATATACACAGAGCATTGGTCCCGGTTCGTGGCACAAACCGGGACGAATGCCACCCTTTGGTCCCGGTTCGTGCCACCAACCGGGACCAAAGGTCTCTTTTCAAGCAAGCCCAATGGGCGGGTAAGGTAAGGAAACGAGGACCTTTGGTCACGTGTGCACGAACCGGGACCAAAGGGGGGGCATTGGTCCCGGTTTGTTCCACCAACCGGGACCAATGCCCCCCCTTTCGTCCCGGTTGCTGCTACCAACCGGGACCAAAGGCCTTGCGTTGGCGCGGTGCGGTGGGATGTTTAGTCCCACCTCGCTAGTTGAGAGAGCTCGAGAGTGATTTATAAGCGCTGCTGCGCCGACCCTCTCGAGCTCTACTCAACTGCAGGCTTTCGGGCCTTCTCTGCTACTCTTTGCCGTGGGCCTGCTGGGCCTCTGCGGGCCTGAATCCTGGCCCATGGATGGGTTTCTAGTCGTATTCAGGCCGTGGTGGCCCAGTAGGTGGCATTTATTTATTTTTTTCAAGTTTTTTTGTTTTCTTTTTTGCTTTATTTATTTTATTTTGTTTCTACTTACAACAAAATACAAACTGTTTTTCAGTGATTCTTTTTGCTTTTAGGTAATAAAAATTATAAACTTGCTGTTAGTGCCATTAGTTTTCCAATTTGAATAGTTTAAATTTGAAATCTTTGAAATTTGTGTGAATCACTAGTTTGTGATTAACTTTACTATAAAAGTAGATTTTGGAGTGATTCTTTTTCCTGCTATTTAATATTACTGTGTTTTATCATTATATTCAAAAACAGTTTTTGTTATTTTAGTTTCTAACAAAAAAAATCTTTATGATAATTCCTTTTGCTATAAAAGTTTCTAACAAAAAAAGTTCTTTATGAAAATTCTTTTTGCTTTTAATGTTTTGAACAGAAAATACTTTGCTAATTTTAGTTGCATAAATTTTAGTTGATTCCTTTTGCTATTAGAGTTTCATAAAAGTTGAGAGGGTTACGGCAAAAACTGGATGCACTTCGTGTACAAAATGGACAATCTCTTTCGAAGTATCAGGGTTTCGGATGAAAACTCATCTGTTACAAAGGGATTTCATTTTTTTGAACTTATTTGAACTCCAGACTTTTTGTGTGTTCAAAATGAACCATTCAAAGCCACATTATCAATTTTCAACCCTTTCTGACTTCATCTGTTATTTTTCATGCATTTACTGATTTTTTGGGGCTAAATGACCCTAAAATTGAAAAGCACTTCACATGAACTCTGAAGAGGTTGAAAATTGGCATGATATCATCATTTCACCCACATAGCATGTGCTAAAAAGTTGAGAGGGTTACGACAAAAACTGGATGCACTTCATGTACAAAATGGACAATCTCTTTCGATAAGTCTCAGGGTTTTGGACAAAAACTCATCTGTTACAAAGGGATTTCATTTTTTAAACTTATTTGAACTCCAGACTTTTTGTGTGTTCAAAATGAACCATTCAAAGCCACATCATCAATTTTCAACCCTTTTTGACTTCAATCTGTTATTTTCATGCATTTACTGATTTTTTGAGCTAAATGACCTGAAATTGAAAAGCACTTCACATGAACTCTGAAGAGGTTGAAAATTGGCATGATTATCATTTCACCCACAGCATGTGCTAAAAGTTGAGAGGGTTACGGCAAAAAATGGATGCACTTGTGTACAAATGGACAATCTCTTTCGAAGTATCAGGGTTTCTCGGACAAAAACTCATCTGTTACAAAGGGATTTCATTTTTTTAAACTTATTTGAACTCCAGACTTTTTGTGTGTTCAAAATGAACCATTCAAAGCCACATCATCAATTTTCAACCCTTTCTGACTTCATCTGTTATTTTTCATGCATTTACTGATTTTTTTTGAGCTAAATGACCCTGAAATTGAAAAGCACTTCACATGAAATCTGAAGAGGTTGAAAATTGGCATGATATCATCATTTCACCCACATAGCATGTGCTAAAAAGTTGAGAGGGTTACGGCAAAAACAGGATGCACTTCATGTACAAAATGGACAATCTCTTTCGAAGTGTCAGGGTTTCGGATAAAAACTCATCTGTTACAAAGGGACTTCATTTTTTTAAACTTATTTGAACTCCAGACTTTCTGTGTGCTCAAAATGAACCATTCAAAGCCACATCATCAATTTTCAACCCTTTCTGACTTCATCTGTTATTTTTCATGCATTTACTGATTTTTTTGAGCTAAATGACCCTGAAATTGAAAAGCCATTCACATGAATCTGAAAGGTTGAAAATTGGCATGATATCATCATTTCACCCACATAGCATGTGTCTAAAAAGTTGAGAGGTTACGGCAAAAACAGGATGCACTTCATGTACAAAATGGAACATCTCTTTCGAAGTGTCAGGGTTTCGGATAAAACCATCTGTTACAAAGGGACTTCATTTTTTTAACTTATTTGAACTCCAGACTTTTGTGTGTCAAAATGAACCATTCAAAGCCCACTCATCAATTTTCAACCCTTTCTCTGACTTCATCTGTTATTTTTCATGCATTTACTGATTTTTTTGAGCTAAATGACCCTGAAATTGAAAAGCACTTCACATGAACTCTGAAGAGGTTGAAAATTGGCATGATATCATCATTTCACCCACATAGCATGTGTTAAAAGTTGAAGAGGTTAGCGAAAAACTGGATGCACTTCGTGTACAAAATGGACAATCTCTTTCGAAGTATCAGGGTTTCGACAAAAATCATCTGTTACAAAGGGATTTCATTTTTTTAAGACTTATTTGAACTCCAGACTTTTTATGTGTTCAAAATGAACCATTCAAAGCCACATCATCAATTTTCAACCCTTTCTGACTTCATCTGTTATTTTTCATGCATTTACTGATTTTTTTGAGCTAAATGACCCTGAAATTGAAAAGCACTTCACATGAACTCTGAAGAGGTTGAAAATTAGCATGATATCATCATTTCACCCACATAGCATGTGCTAAAAAGTTGAGAGGGTTACGGCAAAAACTAGATGCACTTCGTGTACAAAATGGACAATCACTTTTGTAGTATCAGGGTTTCGGACAAAAACTCATCTGTTACAAAGGGATTTCATTTTTTTGAACTTATTTGAACTGCAGACTTTTTGTGTGCTCAAAATGAACCATTCAAAGCCATATCATCAATTTTCAACCCTTTCTGACTTCATCTGTCTTCACTTTTTCTTCGCTTGTGTCCTTTGCTTATTGCGCCGTAACCATGGATATTCTTCATCGCTTAACAGGGTGCTTGGGTCAGCCTTGACTTTGAAGGGAGGAATTTCATGAAACTTTTCATAATCTTCAGACATGTCTGTCTTACCCTCCACTCCCACGATGTCTCTTTTCCCTGAAAGAACTATGTGGCACTTTGGCTCATCGTATGATGTATTCGCTTCCTTATCTTTTCTTTTTCTCGGTTTGGTAGACATGTCCTTCACATAGAAAACCTGCGCCACATCATTGGTTAGGACGAATGGTTCGTCTGTGTACCCAAGATTGTTCATATCCACTGTTGTCATTCCGTAATGTGGCTCTACCTGTACCCCGCCTCCTGACAGATTGACCCATTTGCACTTAAACAAAGGGACCTTAAAATCATGTTCGTAGTCAAGTTCCCATATGTCCACTATGTAACCATAATATGTGTCCTTTCCCCTCTTGGTTGCTGCATCAAAGCGGACACCGCTGTTTTGGTTGGTGCTCTTTTGATCTTGGGTGATCGTGTAAAATGTATTCCCATTTATCTCGTATCCTTTGTAAGTCAATACAGTCGATAATGGTCCCCTGGACAACGAGTACAGCTCATCAGAAACAGTGTTGTCACCTCTGAGATGTGTTTCCAACCAACTGCCGAAAGTCCTGATGTGTTCACATGTAATCCAGTCGTCACACTGCTCCGGGTGTTTGGAGCGCAGAATGTTCTTGTGTTCATCGACATACGGGGTCACCAAGGTAGAGTTCTGTAGAACTGTGTAGTGTGCTTGAGACCAAGAATGCCCATCCCTGCATATTATTGAGTCCCCTCCTAGCGTGCCTTTTCCAGTCAGTCTCCCCTCGTACCGCGATTGAGGGAGACCAATCTTCTTAAGGTCAGGAATGAAGTCAACACAAAACCCAATGACATCCTCTGTTTGATGGCCCATGGAGATGCTTCCTTCTGGCCTAGCGCGGTTACGGACATATTTCTTTAGGACTCCCATGAACCTCTCAAAGGGGAACATATTGTGTAGAAATACGGGGCCCAGAACGACAATCTCGTCGACTAGATGAACTAGGACGTGCGTCATGATATTGAAGAAGGATGGTGGGAACACCAGCTCGAAACTGACAAGACATTGCGCCACATCACTCCTTAGCCTTGGTATGATTTCTGGATCGATCACCTTCTGAGAGATTGCATTGAGGAATGCACATAGCTTCACAATGGCTAATCGAACGTTTTTCGATAGAAGCCCCCTCAATGCAACCGGAAGCAGTTGCGTCATAATCACGTGGCAGTCATGAGACTTTAGGTTCTGGAACTTTTTCTCTGGGATATTTATTATTCCCTTTATATTCGACGAGAAGCCAGACGGGACCTTCATACTGAGCAGGCATTCAAAGAAGATTTCCTTCTCTTCTTTGGTAAGAGCGTAGCTGGCAGGACCTTCATACTGCTTTGGAGGCATGCCGTCTTTTTCGTGCCAATGTTGCAGGTCCTCCCGTGCCTCCGGTGTATCTTTTGTCTTTCCATACACACCCAAGAAGCCTAGCAGGTTCACGCAAAGGTTCTTTGTCACGTGCATCACGTCGATTGAAGAGCGGACCTCTAGGTCTTTCCAGTAGGGTAGGTCCCAAAATATAGATTTCTTCTTCCACATGGGAGCGCGTCCCTCAGCGTCATTCGGAACAGATAGTCCGCTGGGACCCTTTCCAAAGATTACGTGTAAATCATTGACCATAGCTAGTACGTGATCACCGGTACGCATGGCGGGCTTCTTCCGGTGATCTGCCTCGCCTTTGAAATGCTTGCCTTTCTTTCGACATTGATGGTTGGTCGGAAGAAATCGACGATGCCCCAAGTACACATTCTTCCTGCATTTGTCCAGGTATATACTTTCGGTGTCAGCTAAACAGTGCGTGCATGCATGGTATCCCTTGTTTGTCTGTCCTGAAAGGTTACTGAGAGCAGGCCAATCATTGATGGTTACAAACAGCAACGCATGCAGGTCAAATTCCTCCTGTCTGTTCTCATCCCACACACGTACACCGTTTCCATTCCACAGCTGTAAAAGTTCTTCAACTAATGGCCTTAGGTACACATCAATGTCGTTGCCGGGTTGCTTAGGGCCTTGGATGAGTACTGGCATCATAATGAACTTCCTCTTCATGCACAACCAAGGAGGAAGGTTATAGATACATAGAGTCACGGGCCAGGTGCTGTGATTGCTGCTCTGCTCCCCGAAAGGATTAATGCCATCCGCGCTTAAACCAAACCATACGTTCCTTGCGTCACCTGCAAACTCCTCCCGGTACTTTCTCTCGATTTTTCTCCACTGCGACCCGTCAGCGGGTGCTCTCAACTTCCCGTCTTTCTTATGGTCCTATCTGTGCCATCGCATCAACTTGGCATGCTCTTTGTTTCTGAACAGACATTTCAACTGTGGTATTATAGGAGCATACCACATCACCTTCGCAGGAACCCTCTTCCTGGGGGGCTCGCCGTCAACATCACCAGGGTCATCTCGTCTGATCTTATAACGCAATGCACCGCATACCGGGCATGCGTTCAAATCCTCGTACGCACCGCGGTACAGGATGCAGTCATTAGGGCATGCATGTATCTTCTGCACCTCCAATCCTAGAGGGCATACGACCTTCTTTGCTGCGTATGTACTGTCGGGCAATTCGTTATCCTTTGGAAGCTTCTTCTTCAATATTTTTAGTAGCTTCTCAAATCCTTTGTCAGGCACAACATTCTCTGCCTTCCACTGCAGCAATTCCAGTACGGTACCGAGCTTTGTGTTGCCATCTTCGCAATTGGGGTACAACCCTTTTTGGTGATCCTCTAACATGCGATCGAGTTTCAGCTTCTCCTTTTCACTTTCGCACTGTCTCCTTGCATCAACAATGACCCGGCGGAGATCATCATCGGGCACATCGTCTGGTTCCTCTTGATCTTCAGCTTCCCCCGTTGCAGCATGACCGTATTCAGGGGGCACATACTTGTCATCGTCCTCTTCTTCTTCGCTGTCTTCCATCATAACCCCTATTTCTCCGTGCCTGGTCCAAACATTATAGTGTGGCATGAAACCCTTCTCAAGCAGGTGGGTGTGAAGGATTTTCCGGTCAGAGTAAGACTTCGTATTCCCACATATAGGGCATGGACAACACATAAAACCATTCTGCTTGTTTGCCTCAGCCACTTCGAGAAAATTATGCACGCCCTTAATGTACTCGGAGGTGCGTCTGTCACCGTACATCCATTGCCGGTTCATCTGCGTGCATTATATATAATTAAGTGTGTAAAAAACCGGCGACGAGAATTTTTTTCTTTTAGAAAGAAGATAAGAACAAGAGGCTCACCACGGTTATGCCGGCGATGAGATCGGCGCGGGCGATCGACGGCGGTGAAGACGGGGACGGGACGTGACGGACCGCTAAACCTAGACAAATCTTGAGGAAAATGGAGCTTGAAGGTCGAGCTTCGAGAGGAGAAAGCTTAACTAGTGTGGCTCGGGCATTTCATCAAACACCTCATGTGCATAGGAGGTGAGCTAGAGCACCACAAAGCTCTCCCCTCGCCGGCCAGAAAAAACAGAGCAGTGTGGAGTGCTCTGCTCGCCGGCGATGGGGTATATATAGTGTAACACCCCCGTGTAATAAACTCTGTGACACTCTGTTAAAACTGCCAAGTCATGATCATTTGCAGTGCCAAGTCATAAGGGTTAATGATCCAATTCAAATTCACATCTGAAAATCAACTCAAATTCAAAAGTGAAATATAAAGTTGTTCAAACTCTGTTGGGAAAATGTTCATTAAATGGACAATAATCCAGGAACATTTCTAAAACCAATATCAAAATAATTGGAGTTGGGCAAGTGACTCAAACAAGATGAAACAGCACCCAAAACAGCAATATTAATTCATTTAAAATCATATCAAATTCAAACAAACTTCAATTCTGCCCAAACCACTTTTTGGTGAGAGATAATATTGCATTGCAATATTTGGGACAACTCTCACAATTTACAAAATAGCAGAAGTGGCCTAACCATTATCAAATCTGAAAGGATTAAAGAAAATAGAATGAAGAAAATGGAAAAAAAAGCCCTCTGCAGTTAATCTGGCTGGGCCTGAGTGCACAGTGCACTCAGCCCAGCCCAACTGGCTAGCCCACTCGGCGCATCGTTCCCCTTCCCCGCGCTGTCACGCGCCCACGCTGACACCTCGCCGCCGGCCTCGCTGTCGCGCATCCAAGCCTCCCCGGCGAGGATAAGGATGGCCGCGGGCTCCTCTCTCTTCCCCGCAACCCTATCCACTCCCAGTTCTTGCCCCCTCGCTCGCCTCTCCCTCTGTTTTCCCCAATTCCGTCAGACCCGACGTGGTCGCCGCCGTTCTCGCTCGATCCCGCGGCCACCGAGCCCCTCCGGCCCCGCCAACTTGTCCGAAAGCGCCAACGCCATCGACTCCTTCGTCCGGTGCTGTTGGATTGAGCTGGGGAGCGCCCTGTCGCCGGATCTTCATCGTCTTCCACCTCAGGACCCGCCGTCGTTCGCCGTCGACTCCGTCGATTTCTGCAGCTCCTAAGCTTCCACGGGCTTTACTTAGCCGCGCGGTGAGCTTCCCCCTCTCTCCTTTTCTCTCCTTGCGCTGCGTTCTTCGCCGTAGCCACCTCACCGCCATGGCCGCACTCTGGTCGCCGCCGGTGAGCTCATAGCCATCGTTGCCGTGCACTACACGCCGCGTTAGTGGTACCACCGAGCTTCTGGTGGTCATGCGCATCGCACGCGAGCGTCGACTTGGCTCGGACGAGCCCCTACGCTCGAACCCGAGCACGGCCGACCTTCTGTTGCCGCCGATGTGGACGCCGCCGTCGCCAAAGGGCCTCTCCGACCACGAGACCACCGCAAATCGACGCGGTATGGTCTCCGCTTTCCAATGCGCCCAAAAGCGCGGTGAACGGATCCCCATAGGCGATTTCCGGTGAGGTCCGAGGCCGCGCCGCCATGAATATGGCCGCCGGCGACTGGCCGCCGGCGCCGCTGACGTGTCAACGTCGTTAACCACTAACCCGTGGCTCTGTGCCACTGACTGGTGGGTCCGACCACTGTAGCAATTAGGATTAAGCTAAACTAACCTACTAACTACTGTGTCACCGACAACTGGGCCCCATCTCAGTAAATAGCTAATTAGAATAATTTAAAAGTCTATTTAACTAACAGTGGCTGACAGCTGGGTCCCACTGGGCCCAGTTGACCAGTCAACCTGCTGACTGGGCTGGACCCAGTCAATGACAGGTGGGTCCCACTGGACCCACTGTCCAGTCAACGCTGACCCAGTCAAATGCTGACTGTGCAGTTGACTGGCCCCACCTGTCAGCCTCTCAGCTCTCTGCTGTGTACACTGTGCTATGTGCACTTAGCAATTTCCCTTTTAATTTCGGATTTGAATTAATTCCAGAAATTACAGAAAATCAAATAAACTTTGGAAAATCGTAGAAAATAAACCGTAGCTCGGATTGAAAAACTTAAAACATGAAAGTTGCTCAGAACGACGAGACGAGTCTGATCGTGCCGTCTGTTTCTCCATCGGAACCTCCTACGTAGAAGAACTCGTAACTCCGGACCCGAATCCGGCAGATGAATAGTGCACACACGTCGGATATTAAATCCCAGAATAATTCTAAAAATAACTAAAATGATTTAGATGCATAATTAGGCAACCCTGCACTGCATCATAGCATCACACGCACCGTATTGCATCTGTTTGCATTATGTTTACCTGTTTCTTCCCCCTCTTCTCTCTCGATAGACCCCGACGTTGACGTAGCTCCCGAGACAGACGCCGCACAGGAGTACGACTACGTCCCCGACGATACTACTGAAGACCTTGCCCTTGCCCCCGAGCAAACAGGCAAGCACCCCCATTTTGAGCATGCCTATATCGCCTATTCCCTTCTCTCTTATGCTTGCATTAGAACTGCTACTGCTACTGTTTTCCTATATCTGCTGCATAGCCTGATTATTGTACCCTGCTTTGTTACCTTACTGGTTATCCTAGACTGATTATTATAGGCTGGGTAGAGACACGACAGAGACCTCCACTTGATCCCGACTGCCCTGCTGGATATCAGAAGACCCGATCATCGGGATTGAGGACCAGACCCTGGCACCGCACATCACTACCCCTTAGTTGCCGACACTGCTGGGTTACCGTCGAGTGCCGAGGGTGATACCTCGTTAGCACTTCTGATGTTGACCTTGTAGGTTAGTTACTCGGTCATGGTAAGCGAGGGTGATTCCTCCTACACCACCCCCGATAACGACATCGTCGTGCAACCTCTCAAGTGTGGACCTCGAGGGTGATTCCTCCTTCGTTCACCTTGATGATAACATCGAGCGGGAACTCCATCGAGGGTGATTCCTCATGGTTCCCTTCGGTGTCAAACACACAGTTACCTTGGATATTATGACTTGACTATGAACCACGATACTAAAGACGGGTCGGCCCTGAGGGGTACCCGCGCGAGCTTAACGCAAAGTGATGTGGAGTCGGGTTGACCTGGATGGTGCCCGCGAGATAACTACGAGGCGTGGCCGGGCATTCTTAGCCCTTGCCACAAGTCCTCGAGACGGGGCGACGGGGTCACATCGATCGTGAGTCTCTGCTCGTTTTCGCGCGCTCCTAATCCACTACGGTTTGGATATTTGATCCGAGGAGCCTCTGGCCCGATAGCACTAACCATCACGTGGGCATAGTATGGGCGTTCTGCGTCGTATACTTCAGCCGAAGCTTAATGGACGTCAGCGACTGAGCGGCGCGCGCTGGATTGGACTGGTTACGCAACCGCGCTTGTATTAAGGGGTTGCTAGGTCTGCTTCCGGCCGCCCACGCAACGCGCAGGAGTTCCCGGGGCGATGGCCCAAGACCCCTGGGGGCATAGGTTAGTCCGGCGTGCTGACCTCTCTGTTAAGTATTTGGTCGGGTTGCGGCGTGTTGCTTAGCCGAGGCCGGGCATGACCCAGAAAAGTGTGTCCGGCCGGAGTTAAGCGAGCGTGGTGGGTAAGTTGGTGCACCCCTGCAGGGAAGAAGCTTCTATCGATAGCCTGTCCTACGGTAACGGACACTCGGAGTTGTATCCCGATCGGTACAACTAGAACATGTGATGAGAACTGGATAGTACGGCTCTGGGATTGCTTTCTCGCAGGGAGTCGAGAAAGGATCTCAGGTCGAGGTTGATGATATTACTACTACTACTTTACATTATGTTCATCTGCTCTCTCTCCTGATGCTGCAAGACTGTCGAAGATTGTTGAAGATGCTAGTCTTCGATAGGACTAGGCTTTTCCCCCCTCTACTCTGGCATTTCTGCAGCCCAGTCCACATATACAGCCATTCCTTTGACAATGATGCATATGTAGTGTAGATCCTTGCTTGCTGAGTACTTCGGATGAGTACTCACGTTTGCTTTATTTTCTTTTTCCCCCATTTTCCATTTGATGCCACCAGACGACGGAGCCCCTGAGCCAGAAGCCCCAGCCGACGACCAGTACTACTATCCGCCTGGCGAGTACTACTACTACGAGGAGCCGTTCGCCGACCAGGAGTAGGATCGGAGGGTCCAGGGCAGGAGGCCTACGCCTTTCGATCGTAGTTTTTATTTTTACCCCGCCTCTGTGAAGGCTTATCTCTCTCTCTGTAATATATCTGTACTCAGATATCTAATGCTTCCGCTGACGCTTGTATGCCATCGAGCTTGTATTCGAGCCCTCGAGGCCCTGGCTTGTAATATTAAGCTTGTATGACTTTATTTTATGTTTTAGAGTTGTGTTGTGATATCTTCAAGTGAGTCCTTAGGCTTGATCGTGCGCATTTGCGTGTATGATTAGTGCACGATTAAGCCGGGGTCGTCACAGGTTGGTATCAGAGCCGACTGCCTCTAGGAGATCCCCCTTTCCAATTCCTCGGCCGAAGTTGAGTCTAGTGGTCAAAAATTGTTTTACTAACTTGGCTGTGTGGCTTACGGGCCCACGTCGCCAACTGGGTGGTATTAGGATCTTTTATTCCTCGATCTTTACTCTGGGATTCTAATCTCTCATCTATTCGGGTTTAATAAAATTTACTAACACCGACATTTAGGATCTCGTTAATTCTATCCACCCGGAGAGCTGGATTCAGTGCGATTTCCCTGTCTTTGATCTGATTAGTCTGATAATCATTTTCCTTTCTATTGTTTTGTTTAACCTTTCTCTTCGAGTTGTATTATACTCCGAGTTGTCATTCGATGAGACCGGATTCTGCATCAGAGTGCACACGGAGAGTAGGATCCAGCGAGTTGATGGATCTGCGGTGTTCTCTAAACTCGACTTGAGGTTGGGTTATCACCAGATCCGTGTCCGCGAAGAGGATATTCCCAAGACTGCATTCGTTACTCGTTATGGCTCATACGAGTACACCGTCATGTCATTTGGTCTGACGAATGCTCCCGCTACCTTCTCCCGCTTAATGAATTATATATTCATGGACTACCTCGACAAATTCGTCGTGGTATATCTGGATGATATTCTGGTTTATTCGAAGAACAAAGAAGAACATGCTGAGCACCTTCGACTAGTTCTGGAGAGACTTCGAGAGCACCAATTATATGCCAAGTTCTCTAAATGCGAATTCTGGCTTCCTGAAGTGACCTACCTTGGACATGTGATTTCCAAGGACGGTATTGCCGTTAACCCGGAGCGTGTTCAGGCTATCCTTGACTGGACTCCTCTGAAGAATGCCAAGCAGGTCCGAAGCTTTCTCGGTCTAGCCAGCTATTGTCGCCGATTCGTCGAGAACTTCTCCAAGATCGCCAAGCCCCTGACTAATCTGCTCCACAAAGGCGTTAAGTTTGAGTGGACAGACAAGTGTCAGGAAAGTTTCCAGACCCTCAAGGACAAGCTCACTTCTGCTCCAGTGCTTGCTCCTCCTGATTCTCGCAAGGACTTTGTCATATATTGCGACGCCTCTCGTCAGGGATTAGGCTGCGTCCTAATGCAAGAGCGGAGAGTAATTGCATATGCTTCACGTCAATTGCGTCCACATGAAGAGAATTATCCAGTGCATGATCTTGAACTTGCAGCAGTGATGTATGCCTTGAAGTTATGGCGACACTACCTTCTGGGTAATCGGTGTGAAATTTATACCGATCACCAAAGTCTGAAATACTTATTCACTCAACCGGATCTTAATCTCCGACAACAACGATGGTTAGAAGCTATTGCGGATTATGACTGCGGTATTTCTTATACCCCGGGCAAAGCTAATGTAATGGCCGATGCCCTGAGTCGCAAGTCATATTGCAACAACCTCATGGTTAGGCAAGCTCAACCTCGTCTTCACGCAGAACTGACTCAGCTGAATCTGCGAATTCTTCCCAGGGTTCTCTTAATAACCTTGTGGTACAGCCAGACCTTCTGAAGGCTGTTAAAGAAGCGCAAGCCAAAGATGCTGAAATTGACTTGATGAAGAAGGAGCTTCACCTTGCTAAGTATCGGGATTTCTCAGTTGCTGAAGATGGTACATTATATTTCAGAGACCGCATCGTAGTACCTCGCTTCGAGCTGATGACTGACAAAGTCATGAAGGAGGCCCATGATACACCACTGTCTATCCATCCGGGTAGTACCAAAATGTATCGAGATCTTCGTCAAAGGTACTGGTGGTCTAGGATGAAGCAGGATATTGCTCGTTATGTTGCCGAGTGTGACGTTTGTCGTCGCGTGAAGGCAGAACATCAGAAACCTGCTGGAATTCTGCAACCGCTCCCTATTCCTCTATGGAAGTGGGATAAAGTGCAAATGGACTTCATTACTGGTCTTCCCAAGTCTCAGAAGGGTCACGATGCCATTCTTGTCGTCGTCGACCAACTCTCCAAGGTTGCTCATTTCCTACCTGTTAAGGAGACTATCACCGCTAGCCAGCTAGCAGAACTCTACATTGCCAGAATTGTTTCTCTCCATGGTATTCCGAAGGAGATTAGTTCAGACCGTGGTGTTCTTTTCACTTCCAAGTTCTGGGAAAGTTTCCAAGAAGCCATGGGAACTCATATTACCTGGAGTTCAGCTTATCATCCCCAATCTCAAGGCCAAGTTGAGCGCGTTAATCAAGTGCTTGAAGACATGCTACGAGCCTGTGTTATATCCTTCGGTAAGAAATGGGAGGAATCTCTCCCGTATGCCGAGTTCTCTTATAACAACAGTTATCAAGCCAGCTTAAAAATGGCCCCATTTGAGGTTCTTTATGGACGTAAATGTCGAACCCCTCTGAATTGGTCAGAAACTGGGGAACGACCTCTTGTTGGACCGGACATCATTCAGCATGCCGAAGAACAAGTCCGAATTGTCCGGGAGAATCTCAAAGCAGCTCAAGACCGTCAGAAGAGTAATTATGATCGCAAGCGATGGGGTGTGATCTATCAACCTGGTGATCAAGCCTATCTTCGTGTCACTCCAATGAAGGGCACCCGTCGTTTCGGAATCAAGGGCAAGCTAGCTCCTCGCTATATTGGTCCTTTTCGCATCGTGGCTAGACGAGGACAGGTGGCATATAAATTGGAGTTGCCACCGCAATTCTCCCATATTCATGATGTCTTCCACGTGTCGCAACTCCGTAAGTGCTTCAAGGAATCCCCGCGTCGTGCAGTGGATCATGAGATGCTCGAGCTACAAGATGATCTTTCCTATAAGGAGCATCCGATCCGCATCCTCGACGAAGCTGAGCGTCGTACTCGTCAGAAGACGACCAAGTTCCTAAAAGTGCAATGGTCGAATCATACTGAAGATGAAGCCACTTGGGAACGTGAGGATCATCTTCGGGAAGAATATCCCGGACTCTTTCCTTCTACCTCCTAAATTCTCGGGACGAGAATTTCTTTTAGAGGAGGAGAACTTGTAACACCCCCGTGTAATAAACTCTGTGACACTCTGTTAAAAGTGCCAAGTCATGATCATTTGCAGTGCCAAGTCATAAGGGTTAATGATCCAATTCAAATTCACATCTGAAAATCAACTCAAATTCAAAAGTGAAATATAAAGTTGTTCAAACTCTGTTGGGAAAATGTTCATTAAATGGACAATAATCCAGGAACATTTCTAAAACCAATATCAAAATAATTGGAGTTGGGCAAGTGACTCAAACAAGATGAAACAGCACCCAAAACAGCAATATTAATTCATTTAAAATCATATCAAATTCAAACAAACTTCAATTCTGCCCAAACCACTTTTTGGTGAGAGATAATATTGCATTGCAATATTTGGGACAACTCTCACAATTTACAAAATAGCAGAAGTGGCCTAACCATTATCAAATCTGAAAGGATTAAAGAAAATAGAATGAAGAAAATGGAAAAAAAAAACCTCTGCAGTTAATCTGGCTGGGCCTGAGTGCACAGTGCACTCAGCCCAGCCCAACTGGCTAGCCCACTCGGCGCATCGTTCCCCTTCCCCGCGCTGTCACGCGCCCACGCTGACACCTCGCCGCCGGCCTCGCTGTCGCGCATCCGAGCCTCCCCAGCGAGGATAAGGATGGCCGCGGGCTCCTCTCTCTTCCCCGCAACCCTATCCACTCCCAGTTCTTGCCCCCTCGCTCGCCTCTCCCTCTGTTTTCCCCAATTCCGTCAGACCCGACGTGGTCGCCGCCGTTCTCGCTCGATCCCGCGGCCACCGAGCCCCTCCGGCCCCGCCAACTTGTCCGAAAGCGCCAACGCCATCGACTCCTTCGTCCGGTGCTGTTGCATTGAGCTGGGGAGCGCCCTGTCGCCGGATCTTCATCGTCTTCCACCTCAGGACCCGCCGTCGTTCGCCGTCGACTCCGTCGATTTCTGCAGCTCCTAAGCTTCCACGGGCTTTACTTAGCCGCGCGGTGAGCTTCCCCCTCTCTCCTTTTCTCTCCTTGCGCTGCGTTCTTCGCCGTAGCCACCTCACCGCCATGGCCGCACTCTGGTCGCCGCCGGTGAGCTCATAGCCATCGTTGCCGTGCACTACACGCCGCGTTAGTGGTACCACCGAGCTTCTGGTGGTCATGCGCATCGCACGCGAGCGTCGGCTTGGCTCGGACGAGCCCCTACGCTCGAACCCGAGCACGGCCGAGCTTCTGTTGCCGCCGATGTGGACGCCGCCGTCGCCAAAGGGCCTCTCCGACCACGAGACCACCGCAAATCGACGCGGTATGGTCTCCGCTTTCCAATGCGCCCAAAAGCGCGGTGAACGGATCCCCATAGGCGATTTCCGGTGAGGTCCGAGGCCGCGCCGCCATGAATATGGTCGCCGGCGACTGGCCGCCGGCGCCGCTGACTGGCCGCCGGCGCCGCTGACGTGTCAACGTCGTTAACCACTAACCCGTGGCTCTGTGCCACTGACTGGTGGGTCCGACCACTGTAGCAATTAGGATTAAGTTAAACTAACCTACTAACTACTGTGTCACCGACAACTGGGCCCCATCTCACTAAATAGCTAATTAGAATAATTTAAAAGTCTATTTAACTAACAGTGGCTGACAGCTGGGTCCCACTGGGCCCAGTTGACCAGTCAACCTGCTGACTGGGCTGGACCCAGTCAATGACAGGTGGGTCCCACTGGACCCACTGTCCAGTCAACGCTGACCCAGTCAAATGCTGACTGTGCAGTTGACTGGCCCCACCTGTCAGCCTCTCAGCTCTCTGCTGTGTACACTGTGCTGTGTGCACTTAGCAATTTCCCTTTTAATTTTGGATTTGAATTAATTCCAGAAATTACAGAAAATCAAATAAACTTTGGAAAATCGTAGAAAATAAACCGTAGCTCGGATTGAAAAACTTAAAACATGAAAGTTGCTCAGAACGACGAGACGAGTCTGATCGTGCCGTCTGTTTCTCCATCGGAACCTCCTACGTAGAAGAACTCGTAACTCCGGACCCGAATCCGGCAGATGAATAGTGCACACACGTTGGATATTAAATCCCAGAATAATTCTAAAAATAACTAAAATGACTTAGATGCATAATTAGGCAACCCTGCACTGCATCATAGCATCACACGCACCGTATTGCATCTGTTTGCATTATGTTTACCTGTTTCTTCCCCCTCTTCTCTCTCGATAGACCCCGACGTTGACGTAGCTCCCGAGACAGACGCCGCACAGGAGTACGACTACGTCCCCGACGATACTACTGAAGACCTTGCCCTTGCCCCCGAGCAAACAGGCAAGCACCCCCATTTTGAGCATGCCTATATCGCCTATTCCCTTCTCTCTTATGCTTGCATTAGAACTGCTACTGCTACTGTTTTCCTATATCTGCTGCATAGCCTGATTATTGTACCCTGCTTTGTTACCTTACTGGTTATCCTAGACTGATTATTATAGGCTGGGTAGAGACACGACAGAGACCTCCACTTGATCCCGACTGCCCTGCTGGATATCAGAAGACCCGATCATCGGGATTGAGGACCAGACCCTGGCACCGCACATCACTACCCCTTAGTTGCCGACACTGCTGGGTTACCGTCGAGTGCCGAGGGTGATACCTCGTTAGCACTTCTGATGTTGACCTTGTAGGTTAGTTACTCGGTCATGGTAAGCGAGGGTGATTCCTCCTACACCACCCCCGATAACGACATCGTCGTGCAACCTCTCAAGTGTGGACCTCGAGGGTGATTCCTCCTTCGTTCACCTTGATGATAACATCGAGCGGGAACTCCATCGAGGGTGATTCCTCATGGTTCCCTTCGGTGTCAAACACACAGTTACCTTGGATATTATGACTTGACTATGAACCACGATACTAAAGACGGGTCGGCCCTGAGGGGTACCCGCGCGAGCTTAACGCAAAGTGATGTGGAGTCGGGTTGACCTGGATGGTGCCCGCGAGATAACTACGAGGCGTGGCCGGGCATTCTTAGCCCTTGCCACAAGTCCTCGAGACGGGGCGACGGGGTCACATCGATCGTGAGTCTCTGCTCGTTTTCGCGCGCTCCTAATCCACTACGGTTTGGATATTTGATCCGAGGAGCCTCTGGCCCGATAGCACTAACCATCACGTGGGCATAGTATGGGCGTTCTGCGTCGTATACTTCAGCCGAAGCTTAATGGACGTCAGCGACTGAGCGGCGCGCGCTGGATTGGACTGGTTACGCAACCGCGCTTGTATTAAGGGGTTGCTAGGTCTGCTTCCGGCCGCCCACGCAACGCGCAGGAGTTCCCGGGGCGATGGCCCAAGACCCCTGGGGGCATAGGTTAGTCCGGCGTGCTGACCTCTCTGTTAAGTATTTGGTCGGGTTGCGGCGTGTTGCTTAGCCGAGGCCGGGCATGACCCAGAAAAGTGTGTCCGGCCGGAGTTAAGCGAGCGTGGTGGGTAAGTTGGTGCACCCCTGCAGGGAAGAAGCTTCTATCGATAGCCTGTCCTACGGTAACGGACACTCGGAGTTGTATCCCGATCGGTACAACTAGAACATGTGATGAGAACTGGATAGTACGGCTCTGGGATTGCTTTCTCGCAGGGAGTCGAGAAAGGATCTCAGGTCGAGGTTGATGATATTACTACTACTACTTTACATTATGTTCATCTGCTCTCTCTCCTGATGCTGCAAGACTGTCGAAGATTGTTGAAGATGCTAGTCTTCGATAGGACTAGGCTTTTCCCCCCTCTACTCTGGCATTTCTGCAGCCCAGTCCACATATACAGCCATTCCTTTGACAATGATGCATATGTAGTGTAGATCCTTGCTTGCTGAGTACTTCGGATGAGTACTCACGTTTGCTTTATTTTCTTTTTCCCCCATTTTCCATTTGATGCCACCAGACGACGGAGCCCCTGAGCCAGAAGCCCCAGCCGACGACCAGTACTACTATCCGCCTGGCGAGTACTACTACTACGAGGAGCCGTTCGACGACCAGGAGTAGGATCGGAGGGTCCAGGGCAGGAGGCCTCCGCCTTTCGATCGTAGTTTTTATTTTTACCCCGCCTCTGTGAAGGCTTATCTCTCTCTCTGTAATATATCTGTACTCAGATATCTAATGCTTCCGCTGACGCTTGTATGCCATCGAGCTTGTATTCGAGCCCTCGAGGCCCTGGCTTGTAATATTAAGCTTGTATGACTTTATTTTATGTTTTAGAGTTGTGTTGTGATATCTTCAAGTGAGTCCTTAGGCTTGATCGTGCGCATTTGCGTGTATGATTAGTGCACGATTAAGCCGGGGTCGTCACAGGTTGGTATCAGAGCCGACTGCCTCTAGGAGATCCCCCTTTCCAATTCCTCGGCCGAAGTTGAGTCTAGTGGTCAAAAATTGTTTTACTAACTTGGCTGTGTGGCTTACGGGCCCACGTCGCCAACTGGGTGGTATTAGGATCTTTTATTCCTCGATCTTTACTCTGGGATTCTAATCTCTCATCTATTCGGGTTTAATAAAATTTACTAACACCGACATTTAGGATCTCGTTAATTCTATCCACCCGGAGAGCTGGATTCAGTGCGATTTCCCTGTCTTTGATCTGATTAGTCTGATAATCATTTTCCTTTCTATTGTTTTGTTTAACCTTTCTCTTCGAGTTGTATTATACTCCGAGTTGTCATTCGATGAGACCGGATTCTGCATCAGAGTGCACACGGAGAGTAGGATCCAGCGAGTTGATGGATCTGCGGTGTTCTCTAAACTCGACTTGAGGTTGGGTTATCACCAGATCCGTGTCCGCGAAGAGGATATTCCCAAGACTGCATTCGTTACTCGTTATGGCTCATACGAGTACACCGTCATGTCATTTGGTCTGACGAATGCTCCCGCTACCTTCTCCCGCTTAATGAATTATATATTCATGGACTACCTCGACAAATTCGTCGTGGTATATCTGGATGATATTCTGGTTTATTCGAAGAACAAAGAAGAACATGCTGAGCACCTTCGACTAGTTCTGGAGAGACTTCGAGAGCACCAATTATATGCCAAGTTCTCTAAATGCGAATTCTGGCTTCCTGAAGTGACCTACCTTGGACATGTGATTTCCAAGGACGGTATTGCCGTTAACCCGGAGCGTGTTCAGGCTATCCTTGACTGGACTCCTCCGAAGAATGCCAAGCAGGTCCGAAGCTTTCTCGGTCTAGCCAGCTATTGTCGCCGATTCGTCGAGAACTTCTCCAAGATCGCCAAGCCCTTGACTAATCTGCTCCACAAAGGCGTTAAGTTTGAGTGGACAGACAAGTGTCAGGAAAGTTTCCAAACCCTCAAGGACAAGCTCACTTCTGCTCCAGTGCTTGCTCCTCCTGATTCTCGCAAGGACTTTGTCATATATTGCGACGCCTCTCGTCAGGGATTAGGCTGCGTCCTAATGCAAGAGCGGAGAGTAATTGCATATGCTTCACGTCAATTGCGTCCACATGAAGAGAATTATCCAGTGCATGATCTTGAACTTGCAGCAGTGATGTATGCATTGAAGTTATGGCGACACTACCTTCTGGGTAATCGGTGTGAAATTTATACCAATCACCAAAGTCTGAAATACTTATTCACTCAACCGGATCTTAATCTCCGACAACAACGATGGTTAGAAGCTATTGCGGATTATGACTGCGGTATTTCTTATACCCCGGGCAAAGCTAATGTGATGGCCGATGCCCTGAGTCGCAAGTCATATTGCAACAACCTCATGGTTAGGCAAGCTCAACCTCGTCTTCACGCAGAACTGACTCAGCTGAATCTGCGAATTGTTCCCCAGGGTTCTCTTAATAACCTTGTGGTACAGCCAGACCTTCTGAAGGCTGTTAAAGAAGCGCAAGCCAAAGATGCTGAAATTGACTTGATGAAGAAGGAGGTCGTAGTTTCGATCTTAGTGCCCGAGGGGCTGTTCGAGAGTGCCTCCCGAAGGGCTGTCCAAGTGACGGTCCGAGTTCTGTGAGTCCTCCCGAAGGGCTGTCCGAGTGACCGTCCGAGTTTCGAAGGTCCTCCCGAAGGGCTGTCCGCGACACCATCCAGGGGACTGTTCGGCCACCTCCCTGAGGGCTGTCCGAGGCGCGGATGACGGTATACATCCTCGCGGTTGGGAGGTTGTAAATCCTAGCTGCAGGGATCTGCACCGCCGATCGTCATTGACTCTACTTCCGCTGCGCTACGAGTCGGTAACGAAATGATCAAACCTTGTATGCAGTCTCCATAGTGGTCCTGGGCTAGTGCGTAAGTTGGAAATTTTTTGTTTTCTGCTGCGTTACCCTACACTGGCATCATGAGCCGTGCTATGTGTAGATGCAGGTTGCGATCTAGAATACATAGAGATGTATGGGTGTTGCACAATATAATTAGGTAGTAGAGGAGTTCTATTACTGAAAATTATTTGTGCGGGTAGCAGATGAAATCTGTTACCCGATGTTCCTGTTGCTTCCCTTGAATTTGCATAATCCTGATCTTAACGGCATGGTGGAATCTCACAAAGTTTTGGCAATCCGCGATCCTTTCATGCTGCTCCTGAGTATGCTGATTGACAGATCAACGAAGTGCTAACAGTTCTTTGGGTTCCACCATAGTAAAGAAAGATGGATGTTTCACAGACAAAAGGGCAATGCAGATATGATCTGCACGGGGGTCATGCGTATGACGAAGTTTAGTATGGGGTTCGAGATTTTATTATCTCGTGCTTCATACACCCCACGAAGTTAATTTAGCGACTTGAATTTTCATACTTGATGATGGACGTTGGTAGCTTCGGTTTGTTTCGAAACCTTAGAAGCCACGTAAAACATGTTTTTGCCGGACCGATTAGAGGCGTCTAACTTGGTTTTGCAGGAGGGTTTGCATGTGCATTTGATGTGGTATAGCAATGCTCATAATAATTTGATTATGTATGAGATAACTATATAATGTAAATTGATTAACATGACCTGCGTGTCATGATTCGGCATGATGGCTGGAGCCATATGATTGCACTTTAAATGACCTGCATGTCAACCTTGTGTAATGCACTTATTTTATTAGCTATAGAGATAGCAATATTATCCGGTGCATCGACAAGGTGGTGGCAAACTTCGCGAAGGTGAACACCGACGTGAATGCCGAAGACGAAGAAATGAAAGACTTCTCCGTCAGAAAGGGCTATATCATATCATGCTATTATGAATTACCTAAGATGTTTATCCCTTATGATGCACCCTTCTTGATTGCGCGGTAGTCGCTTTTATTAGGGTGATCTCTCACAAAAATATCAAGTAGTTAGTGTTCTCCCAAGTGTAGCACTGTCACGGCACCTATCTTTTCGGGGTGCGCCGTGTCACACGGGTACGAACGATTAGAGAAGTGTGAGGCGGGTGAGTTGAGACCTCGCAGCGAGATCACTTGGTTGTCTTGACGTTCGGGCATGACCGTCATGAGCTCGGAACACACGCATCAAAAGATGAACAAGAGTCACATAGAGATGTGATTGGCAAGTTGGCCTACCGGTTGAGATTTTCGTCATCAGTGATGTTACACCAATGGCGAGCAATTGAAATGCGGGTCTTGCATCACTCAAAATCAATTATGAGAGATATTGATTTGAGTGGGAGCGCTATTTAGAATTAATTCTTTTAATTCTTAGTGCAATTAATTATGGACTCTGTTCATAGTGTGATTTGCTAATAGTTGTAGAATAATGGCTCGCGTTTCCACCTTCCCTGTTAAAAATGAATAGCTGTTAAATATCTGGTTAAAACTTTACGGTTGGTAACGTAATGTGAGGATTGTCCTCAAGAGTGCCAAGAAGGACTTTGTCCTATCGCATACTTTGGTATTCTCTCGCTTATGCTATGGATCATATGACTCTCGTCCTTCGATCCAAAAGCTAGAATTCCGTTTTCAGTCTAGTGCAATATGTTTGCTTCCATGAGACCCAAACTTCAAAAGTTTGGATAGTTATGTGATATTCATGGAATCTGAAAATCATTTTCAGAGACAGACAAAGGCTAAAAGATATGAGATATCCAAAGCAATGTTTGTTTGCAAACTATTATTAAAGGAGTTTACTATGCATTAGACTGATAAGAGAGGGATCCAGAAGAACGCCTGTCATATGATGAAAGGTGAATAAAACAACAACTTAAAGAGAAAGGAAGTGTCCGAAGGGTGTTAGTGTGACTTACACACCTAGGAAGTCTGGGGCTAACGCCACTCTTAAGTTCGGTGCTTCTTCTGAGAGTAGGAGAAATACTAAAAGTTAAACTGTTAGAAGTATAAAGGCAGAAAGAAAGAAGACTGAAATATCCAGCTCATGTATGAATGTCATACAAGTTTTTGATGTATAGAAGGCTGGTCAAAGATATAGTTCTTGGGAATTATGATTAAATTGTTAATCACTAATTCTTGGGCATTGTGAGTTAATCACAAAGATACCCGCTCGATAGCATTCTGTTGCAACTCGATATAAGAACTACTATGGCCAGGAATGAGGTTGAGATGCACACATGGAACATAGTAAATGTTACTATACCTTCCATCGATGTATTACCTATGTATTTACTTTCATAATTCATTTTAGAGTTTCACACTCTAGCCCTTTGCATAAGGTATCTTGCAAGAAGGTTGTTCATAAGAGAACTTTTGATGTTCGGTGTTATGAATAAAATAAGGGCCATACTTTCATTATGAATGAGATGTATGTTATGAATATTGATAATAATACATTACCTCAGTATTTACTTTCATAATTCATTTTAGAGTTTTACACACTCTAGCCCATTGCACAATGTTTGTTGCAAAAGGGTTGTTCATAGAAAAACAATTATTGTTCAGTACTATGAATAACATGAGGGCCATACTTCCATCATCGATGGGACGTATGTTATGAATATTGATGGTAATATGATACATCCATAACACTGACGCTAAATGTCATAAGACTAAAAGAATACCACACAAGTGTGGCACTGCATTTGGTCACATTGGAGAAACCCGCATGGAAAATTCCATTATGATGGATTTTTAAGTCGTTTGATTTTGAATCATCTGACACTTGCAACTTTCCTCCGAAAAGTGAAGTGACTGAAATACCGTTCACAAGCCATAAGGAACGAGCAACAAACCTATTGGTGATCATACATTTTGATGTGTGTAGTTCAATAAATGTTGCAAGTAGTGGATTTATCTATCTTCAGAAATGACTCAAGTAGATATAAGGATATTTACTTGATGAGACGTAAGTCTGGATCTTTTGAAATCATTCGAAAGGTTTTCAAAAATGAAGAAGAAGTTATTGTAACAAGAAAATTATGTTTCTACAATTCGATTGCAGAAAGGAATTTTTGAGTTACAAGTTTAGCGAATGTCTGATGAGTTGTGAAAGGGGTTTCATAACTTGCACCTCCCGGAACACCACTGCAAGTGGAAAGTCCGTGAAGATGTAATTGAACCATTTATGACATGGTAAGATCAAAGATGACATAAATAATTTTGCCATTATCCCTTTTAAAGTGATGCTTTAGAGACTGCGGCTTTTTACACTGAAAAGAGCTCCATCGGGTCTGTTGAAATGATGACATGGTATGGTACGCCCAACCATGTTATATCTTTTCTTAACATTTGGAATATGGGGCTTGTGTAAAAGGTTACAAACCTATTCCAAATCAGACAAGTGCTACTTTGTAGGTTATCCCAAGTAATTGGGTATTCCTCCCTCACTATACCAAGGCAAATAGGTTTGCCACAAAGAACGGTATGCTTTTTGAAGAAAATGGTTCTTTCAAAAATGTGAGTGGGAGAACAATGCAACTCGACAAGATAACAGTATCTTCGTCATCAGATCAAAGGAAAAAGACCTTGGAAGTAATTCCAGAGTTTCCTACTGCGACTGATACGGAAGTCTCTACAATAAAATGTATGGACTTCGGTCGAACTTGCAGCTGAACGACGTAGGCAAGGCTCGTGCAAACCTCTCAGGTGCGCAACGAGATATTGTTGTTAGACAACAGTATACCTACGATACACAAGGAAGCGTTGATGGGCCCTGACTCCGTAATTGGCTAAATGCCAATACAATCCGAGATAATTTCCATATAAGTGATTCAAGATTAAAACCTTGATACACCTTTCGGAAGACTTAGAGTCTAACGAATATTTATGGAACTTAAAACTGATACGGATAAAAATGTTTTATCCATAAAGCTCGACTTGTTGAAATAACAAGTTCAAGGAGTTGACTACGATGAAGTTGTTTCATCGTAGCGATGCTTAAAGTCTGTTCGGGTTGAACTAGCAATTAATACATATTTCAATCATGAGATATGAAACATGGATGACAATAGGATTTCCATCTGATGGAAATGAAACCAAGGACTTGCATGTGTTACAGTCCAAGGTATTTTGTCAATTCAGAGGATGCTAGTAAGGGTGCAAACTTCAGAGTTCCAGTGATGGACAGAAGAGAGCAAAATGGAGTTGGAATCTTCATGTTTTGATGAAATGGTCAAAGGGGTTTGACTTCATCAATGGGTAACAAAGATGCTTGTGATTCAAGAAAGTAAGTGGGAGCAGAATAATATTTCTAAACACCTTGTGTGCTTGACACATTGTTAATTGGAAATAAATTTCTTGACATGAATTAGGACTTCATTTGAAAATAGTTTTTCGATAAAGTACTTAGGCTAAATAGCCTCAATATTAGGCATGATGATCTATGGAGATAGATTTACCTAATGGGGCTAAGCAATGAATACATATTGACAAGATGCTAAAACTTTTTAGCATTTAAAAACGCCAAGGAGTGATTCTTGCCGAAGTCACATGGAAAGAGTTTTTGCAAGACTCGGTGTCCCAAAACACTGATGAGCAAAATACATGATGGATATTCCACACACCTTCGTGTTTGGATTAATCATGTATTCCATGGTATATTAAAACAACCAGATATGTCCAATACTCCAAAGTTGTTGCGAGTATAGATACCAAAGTGATCAAAGTACTGATCATGAGACAACAGTGAAAAAGGGTCACTGAGTGCCACAGTGGCACTGATGACATGTTTTCTCGCAAGCAGAGATCATGAAGAGTTCGTTGTAAAAGGTTACATCGAAACAGTCTTCATCAATGCTCCAAGCGATTTTCGATTTAAGATAAGGGTTTGGTGTAATACACTATATGGTGGCACAGTAGTTGGAAATTGTTCCAAACAAGTTACTGTGGCAAATTCTATAATAGAGGCTAAGTATGTTACCGCTTTCGAAGCGACAAAGAAAATGTTGAATCATATAGTTCATTCATGAACTTAGTATGGTTCCAAGATGGCTTTTGTCAATGGGACACTACTACAGGTAGTTGCTCCATAACTCAGTCTGAGGAATCCAGGTTCAACCTGTGATTCACATACATACAAAGCCAAGTCCACACAAAATATGAATTTTGTGAAAGCGTAAAAACATGAGGATACGCAGAGATACACACGGAGCTGAAGTCGTCAGATCCGTTGGACATCAGGCTATACCACATGCGAAGCATATTTACACCGGTGTGCCACATGTGTAAAGTGCATTAGCATTAACTAGATTATTGACTCTAGTGCAAGTGGGAGTCTATAGGAGATATGCCCTAGAGGCAATAATAAATGTTATTATTTATCTCCGTGCTCATAATTATGTTTATGTTCCATGCTATAACTGTTGTGGTTCCCGAGCCCGTATATCCATAAAGGCTCTGGGGAAAACCCACGTGCACGTGTGGAATAATAAACGGTAAAATGTATTCCTAGTCATGCCTCTAAGACTAACTCAAGTGTTGCATGATGATTATGTTTTCCCAATCATGGGCATGTCTATGCCAGCAGCTTTGAGGGCACAATGTTAGTAGAACATTTGTGTTGAATCGACCCGAATTGATGTTATGCTATGAGATTCATTCGTCACAAGTTAATGGTTAATAACACAGAGATGGTTAACGTTTGCATGATTCCTTAGACCATGAGAGTATCGAGTTTCTTCATGCTTGCGTCATGAACTTTGGGGTTTGTTAAACGTCATCCATAAATGGGTGGCTATTACGGCGGCTTACGGGTTCATGGAAAAGTGTGTCAAGTAACTTGATAGCTCGAGATTGGGATTTGCTCCTCCGAGGATGGAGAGATATCTCTGGGCCCTCTCGGTATTACGGTATCCATCATCGTCTGGCCAGACACTTTGTGATTTGATCACGGGGATGCCGGAACACGGTAACGAGAAAAGAGAACAATACCGATAACGAGGTAACTAGCATAGTGGACAAGTTGTTGATCCACGGGAATGCCAACATGTCTCACCTCGGGTATTTGTAACATATCGCGAAGCAACAGGAATAGCACACGGCAACTGGAGGTTCACTCGAATATTCATTCGTGTGGGTATAGGGGTCAATATGGGTGTCCACGGCTCCGGTGTTGATCATTGATCGGAAGGGGTTCCGTGTCATGTCTATACTTCACCGAACCTATAGGGTCACATGCTTAAGGGTCATCTATCTGCTGAATACTAGACAGGGAGTCTGAGAGAAAGTTTTCGGAAAAAGTTTTCGGAGACAACGGAAAAGTTCCGAAGAAAGAGGTCACCGGATGAGTTCCGGTGAAACTGAAAAGTTGTTTCAGAGGATACCATAAAGTCAAATTGGTTTCGGCACATGCCTGATAATTCTTGGAGGGTGCCAGAATCATTCTGGAAACTTCTGGGAATTTTCCGGGATAAAAACCGGAAATGTTCCGGAGCTGCCGGAACCGCTTCAGATGCTTTTCGCAGATGAAAATCACTAATCCGGAATTGTTTCGGATCTCGTTGAAAATTATTTTAGTGGGTACTGAAAATGTTCTATGCCCACATAAATATTTTCAGTTCGAACGGACGCTGAAAAATGTCATCGTGAATAGTGAAAGTGCTTTTTGGTATTTTTATGGAAAGCACCTTTTGGGATTTTCCCAAAAGGCTTCTAGAATGCCTTAGGCACTAAGGAAGCCCCCTTGGGGGGGTCCCCCATGAGGGTGGCCGGCCATGGTGGTGCTCCTCCATGGAGCTCCACATGGCACACCTTTTTGCCTTTTATTCTTTTATGTATGACATAAAGTAGGGGCACTTTGGTACTTTTGTATGCCAATTTTGCCCCTTGGCTTTCCTAAAAATAGAGGTGGATGGGCTGCCCCAAACCACACTCCTTCTCACATACACATGCCATTGCAATGATCTGGCTTCTTCTCTCCCTCCCAGCGAGATAGTTTCATAGAGCCGAAAGGCTGTCTGAGTTCCGGCAGGAACTAGTTCTGGACGGCGAAGCCCTGCCGGATAGATGACACCGTATGTGTGTAACTCTGTAGAGAGGTCATAGTTTCGATCTTAGTGCCCGAGGGGCTGTTCGAGAGTGCCTCCCGAAGGGCTGTCCAAGTGACGGTCCAAGTTCTGTGAGTCCTCCCGAAGGGCTGTCCGAGTAACCGTCCGAGTTTCGAAGGTCCTCCCGAAGGGCTGTCCGCGACACCGTCCGGGGGACTGTTCGACCACCTCCCGGAGGGCTGTTCGGGGCGCGGATGAGGGTATACATCCTCGCGGTTGGGAGGTTGTAAATCCTAGCTGCGGGGATCTGCACCGCCGATCGTCATCGACTCTACTTCCGCTGCGCTACGAGTCAGTAACGAAATGATCAAACCTTGTATGCAGTCTCCATAGTGGTCCTGGGCTAGTGCGTAGGTCAGAATTTTTTTGTTTTCTGCTGCGTTACCCTACAGTTGCAAGTCCACACTCGACTCACAACTGGGGCCTAACCTTTTTTGTCTGAGTTGCAAGTCTACTCTACACTCGCAACTAAGACCCAACCTTTTTGTCCGAGTTGCAAGTCCACCCTCGTCTCGCAACTGGGGCCCAAATTTTTTAGTCCCAATTACAAGTCCATCCTCGATCCGCAACTGGGGCCCGACCTTTTTTTGTCCCAGTTGCAAGTCCACCGTCAACTCACAACTGGGGCTCGACCTTTTGTTATCCCAGTTGCAAGTCCACCCTCGACTGGCAACTGGGGCCCAAGCTTTTACGTCCCACTTGCGAGTCCACCCTCGACTCGCCACTGGGGGTCCGATCTTTTTTTGTCCCAGTTGCAAGCCCAACCCTCAATAGCGAACAAATCGCAGATGAGCCGGTCCAAGTATCTAGGATATTTTTTGTTCTTGTTTTGTTTTTTTCTTCATGATTTTTTTTATTTTATCATTTTATTCTTCATTGGTTTTTCTCTCGTTTTAATCCCAGTTGCAAGTCAACCCTTGACTCGCAACTAGGACCATAGTTTATTTCATTCCAGTTGCAAGTTAACCCTTGGCTCGTAGTTTCGTAGATGTCCCAGTTGCAAGTCCACCCTCAAATCGCAACTGGGCTCCTAGTTGTCCGAGTCCCAAGCCCACCCCAACTCACAACTGGAGCCTATATTTTGTTTCTTATCCCATTTACAATTACACCCTTGGCCCACAACTTGTCCAGAGTTTGTTTCATCCTAGTTGCCTTTTTAGTTCATTTTGACATTGTCTCACATTTTTTCTAAGATTCATCAAGATGAGATTCTTCAATGTGTCATCTAAATTGCTTTTTTGTTGGATCTTGTTGTTGTAATTTTCTTGCAAAATCTTGATCGCACATCGTCAGCCGATGTATTTCTATGTCGCCTTGTTTTGTTTTGTTCAGTTGGTGGACAATTTGCATTGCATGTTTTTATTGTCGAGCCTATTTATGGTTGTGTTCTTTGGGCCCATTCATCTGACTTGCCTTGTAGAAGTTCAGGAGACAGCCGATGTCACTTTGTCGTTGCCTATCTCTATTTTGTTTTCAAGTTAGATGTCGAAGAGACAAGTTTTGTGGTTCTAACTTGCGCTCGATGCGCAACTGGCCCAAGTAATTTTTTTTCAGTTGCAAGTTCACCATCAATATGCAACTAGGGGTCTGCCTTTTTTTATCCTAACTGTAACTTCAACCATAACATGCAACTTTTTTGTCCCAATGGCAAGTCTATCTTCAACACGCAACTGGGTCTGGACCCTTTTTCCCTCACCTGCAAGTTCACCCTCGACACACAATTGGGGACGGGGCGACCTTTTTGTTTCAGTTTCAACTCCACCCCCGACATGCAACTGGGAGGCATGCCTTTCTTTTTTCCGAATCAAAAGTCCACCCTCCACACACAACTAGGCGTGAACCCCCTTTTTGTAATATTTGCATGTCCACCCTCGACATGCAATTGGGAGCCAAACCCTTTTTGTCCAAGTTGCACTCCGCCCTTAATATGCAATTGCGTATCTTTTTTCTGAGTTGCATGTCCACCTTCGATTGACAATTAGGCTTCACCCATTTTTTATCCGAATTGCACGTCCACCCTCGACGGGTAACTTGGGGGAGGGGGGCGACTCATTTTTCTCCTAGTTGCAACTCCACACCCAACATGCAATTGGGGGCGGTCCTTTTTTGTCCCTGTTACAAGTCCGTCATCGATACGCAATTGGCCCCGAACCATTTTTCTCCCATTTGTAAGTCCATGCTCAACACGCATCTGGGAGGTCAACCATTTTTCCCTAGTTGCCACTCCACCTCTAGTTGCAAGTGCACCATCGACTTGCAAGTAGGTCCAAAGTTTGTTTCATCTCAGTTACAGGCTCATCCTTGACTCGCAACTCGGACTATTTTTAGTTTTTCATCCCAGTTGCAGATCCACCCTTGGTCGAACCTTGATTCCCAACCGGGCTCGTAGTTTCGTAGTTGTCCCAATTGCAAGTCCACCCTCTACTCGCAACTAAGTTTGTAGTTGTCCGAGTTGACAACCAACCCTTGACTCGCAACTGGAGCCTATGTTTTTGTTTTTCATTATAATTGCAAGTCCACCCTCGAATCGCAATTGGGCATGTGGTTTGTTTCAAACAAATTACAAGTTGACCCTTTAACCACAACTGGGCTCATAGATTCGTAGTTGTGCCAGTTGCAAGTCCGCCCTTGACTCGCAGGTAGCTCGTAGTTATCCCAGTTGCAAGTCCACCATCGACTTGCAACTGGGCATGTGTTTTTTTTATCCTAGTTGCAAATCCACGCTCGACTCGCAACTGGACTTATAGTTTGTCATTTGTCCCAGATGCAAGTTCACCCTCGACTCGCAAATAGTATCATACTTTTGTGTAGTTTCCCCAATTGCAAGTCAGCCCTTGACTCGCAACTAGGCATATTCTTTGTTTCATCCTAGTTGCAACTCCACCCTTGACTCACAACTGGGCTTGTAGTTTTGTAATTGTCTCTGTTGCAAGTCCACTCCTGAATCGCAACTGGACCCATAATTTTGTTGTTGTCACTATTGCAAGTCCACCCTCCGACTCGTAACTGGGTTGTTTGTTTTGTCGTTCACCCTCCACTCGTAGATGGCATCGTAGTATTGTGTAGTTGTCCCCGTTGCAAGTCCGTCCTCGACTTGCAACTGGACCATACTTTGTTTTCATCCCAGTTGTAAGTCCATCCTCTCGCAACTTTGGAATGGTTTTGTTGTTGTCCCAGTTGCAAGTCCAGCCCCCGACTCGCAACTGGGCCGTTTGTTTTCATCCCAAATGCAAGTACACCCTCGACTCACAACTCACATAGTAGTTTTGTGTTGTTTTCCCAGTTGCAACTCCGTGGTTGACTCGCAGCTAGGCCTGTTGTTTGTTTCACCCCAGTTGCAAGTACACCCTTGACTCGCAACTGGGGTTGCAGTTTTGTAGTTGTCCCAATTGCAAGTCCACTCTCAACTAGGCCTTTTGTTTTGCCAGTTGCAAGTGCACCATCAACTCGCGATTGGCATCATAGTTTTGTGTAGTTGTCCCAGTTGCAAGTCAATCCTCGACTCGCAACTAGGCCGTTGTTTGTTTTCATACTAGTTGCAAGTCCACCTCGACTCGCAACTTGGGCCATGGTTTTGTTGTTATCCCAGTTGCAAGTCCAACCTCTGACTTGCAACTGGGCCGTTTGTTTTCATCCTGGTTGCAACTCCGCCCTCAACTCACAACGTACATTGTAGTTTTGTATAGTTGTCCCAGTTACAAATCCACTATTGACTCACAACTAGGCATGTTGTTTGTTTCATTCTAGTTACAAGTGCACCCTTGACTCACAACTCGGCTCGTAGTTTTGTAGTTGTATCAGTTGCAAGTCCACCCTCGACTGGCAACTGGGCCTATAGTTTTGTTGTTGTCGATGTTGCAAGTCCACCCTCTGACTCGCAACTGGGTCGTTTGTTTTGCTATTTGCATGTGCACCCTCGACTAGCAGCTGGCATCATAGTTTTGTGTAGTTGTTCGAGTTGCAAGTCCATCCTCGACTCGCAACTAAGACATAGTTTGTTTTCATCCCGGTTGCAAGTAGACCTTTGACTCGTAACTTGGGTCATGGTTTTGTTATTGTCCCAGTTGCAAGTCCAGCCTCTGACTGACAACTGGTCCATTTGTTTCAATTCCAGTTGCAAGTTCACCCTCAATTCACAACAGGCATCGTAGTTTCGTGTACTTGTTCCAGTTGTAAGTCCAACCTCGACTCGCAACTAGGCCCATAGTTTTTCCCCTCTTAATTGCAAGTCCACTCTCGACTTGCAATAGGGACTATAGTTTGTTTCTTAAAATTCTTTTTGTTTTTTCTTCATTTCCTTTCCTTTTTCTTTTTTTTATAATTCCTAAATCTTTTCAAATTATGAATATTTCATAAATTTGTGAACATATTTTGTTGAATCGGCGAACATTTTTTGAATCTGCAAACAAATTTTGAATATCGTGAATATTTTTCTACTCCATGAACATTTGTTGAATGCACAATCAATTGTTCAGTATGAGTTTTAAAATAATTTAGTGCATATTATAAAAATGTTCAACATATATTCGAAAAAGTTCATCATATCTTAAAAGAGGTTAACTGTGCACTAAAAAATGTTCAGGCTCCATATTAAGAAATGGTCCTTTGGTATAAAATAAAAAAGTTTATCATATAAAAAAACTCACTGATATTAAAAATGTTCAATTATCACAAAAAGTTAGTGTATATTTAGAAAATGGTCATCATATGTTAAAGGATTGTTCACCGTATATTAAAACATTTTTTGTATTCGCTAAAAAAAATTCTAATTTGAAAAAAAATATATATATAGATATATATATATATATATAATATATATATATATATATATATATATATATATATATATAATATATTCATCATCCAGGGTGCAGAATAAGTATTCTTCACCCGAGGTAATCTTACGATCGCTTCAAAATAAAACGTTTGGAATACAAATAGTTACATTCATATTGATTCACTACGTAAAATTTGGTATAAGAAAATAAAAAAAAGGTTATAAGACCAGAAATATCGCATTTATGTATGGTTTACACTATGTTTTTCGTTCGTAATTTTACGTAACATAAATATTTTTTACGGCGAGTATATATTTTCTTACGTTCTCTTTTTACGTATGAAATAAGACAAAATTTATGAAACCTAAAAATACGGTGCATTGACCTCAAAATAGAGAGGGGATGAAGAATAACTATTCCTCACCCTGGGTGACGAATAGCGCGACCCTATATATATAATATATTCATGAATAATTTTTTGTGAAAAAACCCAAAAAATGATAAGGAAAAAAAAATCATTGTTAGGCTGTTAGAAGCTTATATATATATATATATATCAAATTAATATATATATAATCATATTCATCATCCAGGGTGCAGATAGGTATCTTCACCCGAGGTAATCTTACGATCGCTTCATAAATAAATTACGTTGGAATACAAATAGTTACATTCATATTGATTACTACAGAAAAATTTGGTATAAGAAAATAAAAAAAAAGGTTATAAGACCAGAAATATCGCATTTATGTATGGTTTACACTATGTTTTTCGTTCGTAATTTACGTAACATAAAATATTTTTTACGGCGAGTATATATTTTTTACGTTCTCTTTTTACGTATGAAATAGACAAAATTTATGAAACCTAAATACGGTGCATTGACCTCAAAATAGAGAGGGGATGAAGAATAACTATTCCTCACCCTGGGTGACGAATAGCGCGACCCTATATATATATATATATATCATTGAATAATTTTTTGTGAAAAACACCAAAAAATGATAAGGAAAAAAAATCATTGTTAGCCTGTTAGAAGCTATATATAATATATATATATATAGATATATATATATAATCATATTCATCATCCAGGTGCAGAATAAGTTATCTTCACCCGAGGTAATCTTACAATCGCTTCATAAATAAATTACGTTGGAATACAAATAGTACATTCATATTGATTCACTACGTAAAATTTGGAGTATAAGAAAATAAAAAAAAGGTTATAAGACCAGAAATATCGCATTTTATGTATGGTTTACACTATGTTTTTCGTTCGTAATTTACGTAACATAAAATTTTTTTACGGCGAGTGTATATTTTCTTACGTTCTTTTACGTATGAAATAAGACAAAATTTATGACACTCAAATACGGTGCATTGAACTCAAAATAGAGAGGGATGAAGGAATAACTATTCCTCACCGGGTGACGAATAGCGCGACCCTATATATATATATATATTCATGAATATTTTTTGTGAAAAAACCCAAAAAATGATAAGGAAAAAAAATCATGTAGCCTGTTAGAAGCTATATATATATATAATATATATATATATATATATATATATAATCATATTCATCATCCAGGGTGCAGAGAATAAGTTATTCTTCACCCGAGGTAATCTAAGATCGCTTCATAAATAAATTACGTTTGGAATACAAATAGGTACATTCATATTGATTCAATACGTAAAATTTGGTATAAGAAAATAAAAAAAAGGTTATAAGACCAGAAATATCGCATTTTATGTATGGTTTACACTATGTTTTCGTCGTAATTTTACGTAACATAAAATATTTTTTACGGCGAGATATATTTTCTTACGTTCTCTTTTTACGTATGAAATAAGACAAAATTTATGAAACCTAAAAATACGTGGCATTGACCTCAAAATAGAGAGGGGATGAAGAATAACTATTCCTCACCCTGGGTGACGAATAGCGCGACCCTATATATATATATATTATTCATGAATAATTTTTTGTGAAAAAACCAAAAAAGATAAGGAAAAAAAATCATGTTAGCCTGTTAGAGCTATATAATATATATATATATATAATATATATATATATATATATCTATTATATATATTATAATCATATTCATCATCCAGGTGCAGAATAAGTTATTCTTCACCCAGGTAATCTTACGACGCTCTTCATAAATAAATTACGTTTGGATACAAATAGGTTACATTCATATGATTCACTACGAAAATGTGGTATAAGAAAATAAAAAAAAGGTTATAAGACCAGAAATATCGCATTTTATGTATGGTTTACACTATGTTTTTCGTTCGTAATTTTACGTAACATAAAATATTTTTTACGGCGAGTATATATTTTCTTACGTTCTCTTTTTACGTATGAAATAAGACAAAATTTATGAAACCTAAAAATACGGTGCATTGACCTCAAAATAGAGAGGGGATGAAGAATAACTATTCCTCACCCTGGGTGACGAATAGCGCGACCCTATATATATATATATATATTCATGAATAATTTTTTGTGAAAAAACCCAAAAAATGATAAGGAAAAAAAATCATTGTTAGCCTGTTAGAAGCTATATATATATATATATATATATATATATATATATATATAATCATATTCATCATCCAGGGTGCAGAATAAGTTATTCTTCACCCGAGGTAATCTTACGATCGCTTCATAAATAAATTACGTTTGGAATACAAATAGGTACATTCATATTGATTCACTACGTAAAATTTGGTATAAGAAAATAAAAAAAAAGGTTATAAGACCAGAAATATCGCATTTTATGTATGGTTTACACTATGTTTTTCGTTCGTAATTTTACGTAACATAAAATATTTTTTACGGCGAGTATATATTTTCTTACGTTCTCTTTTTACGTATGAAATAAGACAAAATTTATGAAACCTAAAAATACGGTGCATTGACCTCAAAATAGAGAGGGGATGAAGAATAACTATTCCTCACCCTGGGTGACGAATAGCGCGACCCTATATATATATATATATATTCATGAATAAAATTTTTTTGTGAAAAAACCCAAAAAAATGATAAGGAAAAAAAATCATGTTAGCTTAGATATATAGAATATATATATATATTAATATATATATATATATATATTATATATATATAATCATATTCATCATCCAGGGTGCAGAAAAGTTATTCTTCACCCAGAGTAATCTTACGAGTCTTCATAAATAAATTACGTTTGGAATACAAATAGTTACATTCATATTGATTCACTACGAAAAATTGGTATAAGAAAATAAAAAAAAGGTTATAGACCAGAAATATCGCATTTTATGTATGGTTTACACATGTTTTTCGTTCGTAATTTTACGTAACATAAATATTTTTACGGCGAGTAATATTTTCTTACGTTCTCTTTTTACGATGAAAATAGACAAAATTTATGAAACCTAAAAATACGGTGCATTGACCTCAATAGAGAGGGGAGAGAAGAATAACTATTCCTCACCCTGGGTGACGAATAGAGCGACCCTAATAATATATAATATATCATGAATAATTTTTGTGAAAAACCCAAAAAATGATAAGGAAAAAAAAAATCATTGTTAGCCGTTAGAAGTTTACATATATATATATATATATATATATATATATATATATATATATATATATATATATAATCATATTCATCATCCAGGGTGCAGAATAAGTTATTCTTCACCCGAGGTTAATCTTACGATCGCTTCATAAATAAAATTACGTTTGGAATACAAATGTACATTCATATTGATTCACTACGTAAAATTTGGTATAAGAAAATAAAAAAAAGGTTATAAGACCAGAAATATCGCATTTTATGTATGGTTTACACTATGTTTTTCGTTCGTAATTTTACGTAACATAAAATATTTTTACGGCCAGATATATTTTCTTACGTTCTCTTTTTACGTATGAAATAAGACAAAATTTATGAAACCTAAAAATACGGTGCATTGACCTCAAAATAGAGAGGGGATGAAGAATAACTATTCCTCACCCTGGGTGACGAATAGCGCGACCCTATATTATTATATATATTCATGAATAATTTTTTGTGAAAAAACCCAAAAAATGATAAGGAAAAAAAATCATTGTTAGCCTGTTAGAAGCTATATATATATATATATATAATATATATATATATATATTATATATATAATATATAATATATATATATATAATCTATTCATCATCCAGGGTGCAGAAAAGTTATTCTTCACCGAGGTAATCTTACGATCGCTTCATAAATAAATTACGTTTGGAATACAAATAGGTAAATTATATTGATTCAACTACGTAAATTTGGATAAGAAAATAAAAAAAAAGGTTATAAGACCAGAAATATCGCATTTTATGTATGGTTTACACTATGTTTTTCGTTCGTAATTTTACGTAACATAAAATATTTTTTACGCCAAGTATATATTTTTTTACGTTCTCTTTTTACGTATGAAATAAGACAAAATTTATGAAACCTAAAAATACGGTGCATTGACCTCAAAATAGAGAGGGGATGAAGAATAACTATTCCTCACCCTGGGTGACGAATAGCGCGACCCTATATATATATATATATATATATATATTCATGAATAATTTTTTGTGAAAAAACCCAAAAAATGATAAGGAAAAAAAATCATTGTTAGCCTGTTAGAAGCTAGCGATCAGAGACGTACTTGTAAAAGTTTGCTACCGGACGCATAGGCTACATCCAGCACTGCATCGCGTACATCCAACACTGCATAAGCTACAGCCACGGCCAACTACACCATCGCACATGCATTGTGCACAGCTAGCGATCGGGTATGCGTATAGGCGGGACGTGCGGGGCGAGCTGGGTTTTTTTCTTTTTGGACTTTGTCAAATTAAATTAAACAAACAAGACAAACAATATGAAAATAAAGTAATGTTGACATCATATTTAGATGTGAGATGTTATCTCACATCTAGATGTAACATAGACGGACCCAATCGAAAAATGCTAGTATGCTACACCTATGTAATCCATTATGGTTTTTTTATTTATCAAAAGGGAATTCTCCCCCACCAACCAAACGTGATCTAGTGATCAGAACAAATTTTTTTTTTTGCACTAACGCCCTAACTGAACCCCAGACTAGGGCCATCCAACACGGCAACGCAGAACGGAAAACACTCTAGCGTTTATACATATATGGTCGCCATCAAACACAAAGTATCCACAATTACAGCCTAAACACACCGGAGCAGAAGATAAAGCGCCATCTAGAATCAGGTCCCGTCTTCCAGTCGAGGTATAGACGACGCCCAGCTTTTCTTGGCTTGAGCCTCACTTTAAATATCTTTCCCTTGATCAAACTCATTGTCCCATTCCCCATTTTCTCGCAAAACCCGCATGTGTGGTGGTCGCATCGCCATCCCCTCTCCCTCCACTACCTAGGATGAAGGAGGTCGCATTCCCCATCATCGTATGCATTTGTAAAGGTATCCGTTCGGCAACCGTTTCTTCCGTCAAGTCTTTGGTCTTCCCCTTGTCTTTGAAGTACTGGCAACGGCCCCCTTCGGATCCGCCTGTAGGTAAGTGCTTCCTGCTCGTTGAGATTACTCTTGAACACTGCCTGCAGGGGTGAGCTCATGCTGTATATTTGAATTCTGTAGAATATGTCTTGAAGTAAATTCAGTTACTTCTATGAAAGTTCAGTCTCAGGTGTGAAAAAATTCTGTTATTGTCTGTTGCAGATGGATAAGGATTAAGGAGTGGGTGCTTAGGTCAATTTTGCAGAAAGAATCAACTTTTCTAGAAACACCAAAGAAAACTTATAACGTACGCAGAGATGTGAAGGCACATAATATTGGGAGAGAGAGGGGGGAGGGAGACATAAACGAGTTGTTGTAGGGATAAGATGTGATGGGCCAACTAAGGACAAGAAGTGGTCCGCCAATTGGACTAAAAATACCAACATGAGATAAACATGGGAAAGCAATATAATACATGCTATGTATCTCAGGGCTATTTCTCGCCCAATGCGAGACGTAACTCGGTCTCGCGTCCAGGTGCGAGGGAGTGTGCCCGCCCAGTACTCTAGCGCCTCTGGCTCGATTTTTTTTCTCTTTATCTTCTCTGTACTTTTGTTATTGGTTTTCTGTGTTTCTTCACTTCTTTTCTACTGTTGTTTGGTTTTTTTGCGTTTCATCACTTATTTCTTCTTTTTTTTTCCTTTCTATTATTCAACACATGTCTGCTTTCTTAATACACATTGTACATTTTTAGTATACATGTGGAACATGCTTTTGATACATGTTCAACATTTTTCAAATATACGATGAATATTTTTTCAAATATTTGTTCTGAAGATTTTTTTTTAAAATACATGTAAAATATTTTCCAGATAAATGTTGAACATTTTTTCCGTGGCATGAAACAATTTAAAAACTAGGTGAACTTTTGTTTCTACATTGGAAAAAAGTTTATAAAATTAGATGAACTGTTTTTTGAAATATATTAACAATTTTTCAAATTATTGGCGTATTTTTTCTGAATGGCAATTAACATTTTTTATACAATGCGAATATATTTTTATATTGTGTAAATATTTTATAAAAATGCGCCGTATATATTTTTGACACAGGTGAACATTTTTTTAAATGTCACGTACATGTTTTAAATGATTCTTTTTTATGAATTATGCAAACTTTGTTTTACATTGTATAAACACTGTTTAAATGTCACTACACTTTATTTCCAAGTGTGAAATCTGTTTTGAATACGTCGAGCATTTTTTTGAATGCTAGCAACATTTTAAATTTGTGTGAGCATTGCTTTTACACAGCAAGAACATTTTTGAAATGAGCAATTATTTATATAGATTTAAATAACATACGTATCCATTTCTGAAATATAAATTAAAGAAATAAAACAAGAATAGAAAAAATGTGCGCTAGGAGCTGGCCCTCCTTCCTGTGATGGTCCGCCCATTTAGGGGGGGAGGGGGGGGGGTGCTTGAGGCGATGGTTTATTTTGTCTTGATATAGGCGGGACAAAGCCCCTCCTTGTTGAGGTATGTTGTACAATATACGGTGGCACTAGGGGATTGGCTAGCAAGCCACCGGTAAGTAGTGGCACTACTAGAAAACCATTTCCAAGATGGCACGAACAACTGAAGCTAAAACATACGGACGAAATGAACAAGGAGACGAAGAGAAGCTGAAGAGAGAAAGTGATATTGCTTTCAGCTAAGAGCCCACAGACCTCAACAGGCTTTCCAATAGAGCGAACGAAATCGACGAAAAATGAAAAACCGGTCAGTTGATTCCTGCCCATGTCCGCCAAGCTGCACAAATCTTGAAAAAGAAATCAACAGCCATGGATTTGATTGGCATTAATTAAAAAAATCAGGTGTCTGATCATTAGCAAAAGCCTAACGAAAATGAAGGTGGGGTGTGACCCCTTTTGATAAAAAAAGAAAATAATTTTGCCGCTTGATTTAGAGATAACATAGTTGATCTTCGTATTTATTTTAGAAACTAGCAAAGTGCCCTTGCGTTGTAGCGGATCCAAATAGACTAATGCAGTTTCACAAACTTGAAAGAAAATCGCCCTATTTTTTGGTATATATATCACTAAAAGTATGTTAGCTTTTGACCAAAATTTATTCCTCGTATATGTTTGGATTAGATGGGGGGAGGGACGGGGATGTCTGGAGAGACTAAGGGGATTTCTGCAAATGTAGAGCAGAGTGGCAGGGGTTATTTTGCAAAAATATGATAGCTTGCCTCGCATGCGTTAGATGCAGACGGGATGTTTTGCGGGAGGGAAGAGCAAATAGATCACTTGTTCTTTACTTGCTCAGCTGCATCTTTGATGTGGAGTTTATTGAAATGTACGTTTGGTCTTAGAACTATACCCATCTCAATTGAGGAATGTTTAGGGGGATGGCTTAAAACCTTAAAAAAAACAGAGCGAAAATTAGTTCTGGTGGGTTTATCAGCTATGTTTTGGGCTATTTGGAAAAGTACAAATGCTGTCATTTTTTAGCATAAAATATATAATGATCCTATGACACTGATTCAAATGATGACATATTGGATCATGGCGTGGTCTATTTTGCAGATAAAAGAACAAAACAAAAAGGAACTGGAGCTGGGGTCAAAACTACTCGAACGAGTAGCAAGTGAAGTCTACAGGTCTGCGCAGGGGTGGAGGTTTAACGTGCCTCCACTTCACTGTTGGGGTGGTGGCATTCTACGCTCCGAAACAGTAGCAGACCAGATGACTTCCCCCGCCTGTGCTGTGGCTTTCTTGCTGTTTTTTTAGCTATATTTCTGCATTAGACCTGCTATCGTCGTTGTGGTATGACTGTCGTTATGCTTCGGGTGACAGTTCCCCCCTTGGTTGGGGTGCACGTTAGCATATGTTGGCATGTTTGCGGTAGGTGTTTTGCTGGCGGTTGTTGTGGGTCGGCTATCCTTGTAAGGAATTGGTGCTTGTCGTCCGCTGTTTTTTTTTTGAACCGGGCGTACCCCTTTCCATTTGCATTAAACGGAAATACAGTAGTTCCAGACATAACCAGGAAGAGGGGAAAGAGGGTAGCGAGTTCCAAACATAACCTGACAGCACCACTAAAGCCTATCAGATTACAAAACCGGACACAAAATATCATTTAGCTAAACATATCCCAGCAAAAGACGCCTAAGTAGAGAGTCGCGACGTAGAGCGGCCGAACCAGCAGCATTCTTTCACACCTCCAGACTGCTCGCAGAATCAACATCGATCACCAAGAGAGCACTTCTCCAGTGTCTTCCACCGTACGTCTGGCCACCTCGCACGTCGCCATTAGCCTAGTCGTGCTTGATCGGATCATCTCGGCCCCTTGTCGTAGCTTCACTGCCTCTTCCTTTGGCTGGAGGCCTGCCCAATACAGAAGAAAAGAACAAGCCGAGAACACAATCTCAAAAGGAGATTTAATCAACTTTTTCTCAAAGGTAGCTTTATTACGTGCCAGCCATATAGCCCAGGTTACTGCGGCCAGGCCTACAGTATAGAATCTAGATCTGTTAGTCAGAAACATATTGCACCACACATAGTATTGCCAAATATTATTAGGGCAAAGCTCAGTCCCTAAGACCACTCCAACAGCCCTCCAGGCTACTCGTGCCACAGGACAAGAGAAGAATAAATGGGAAGCTGTTTCCACATTGTTGCAGAAAGAATACACAGGGTTCCCCGGCCATTTTTTTCTTTTCATCACCGCTCTGGTGAGTACCGCATCTTGGGCCATTTGCCACAAGAAAACCTGGATTTTGAGTGGTAGTTTTGCTTCCCAGATCAGTTTATAATTGCATCCACTAAGAGGTTTTTCCAGCCATTTGTACATAGATTTAGTGGAGTACCTTGCATTCTTACTTAGCCCCCAATACACCACATCCCTATCAGTAGTGATATCTAGCCCCGCGACTTGTTCGCGCATCTTGTCCCATTGGTCATTCAGACCAGGGCATAGACGCCGCCTGAAAAAGGTCGAGACCTCGGCACTGCCAATTTTCTCCACCGTGCAATCTTGATCTGTACATATTTCAAACAGTTGAGGAAATATCAAGTTAAACGGGGTAGCCCATTTATGGGGTCTTTCCACACCCTGGTAAGGTCACCAGCGCCCAGTTTAATTCGTCTCCCCACCATATATAACTCTTTTATTTTCAAGAGAGCTTTCCAACATGGAGAGTCTGAGTATCTGGGTGTCACAGTCGAAACAGTTTTGTTAGACAAATATCTGGCTCTCACCAAATCCTGCCAAATCCCATTCTGGGTTTCTAATTTCCACCACCACTTCACCATGAGGCTAATATTCTGTTTCCTGAGATCTTTAACCCCTAGCCCCCCCCTTATCTTTCGATCTACAGACCCTTTTCCATTTAACCAAGTAGTACCGATTTTTCTTGTTGCATCCTTGCCAGAAGAATTTCCTTCGATGTTTATCCAGTTTTTCTACAAAGGTCTTACTCATGAGCCACATAGACATATGGTACAGAGATAATTGCGACAACACCGAAGTGAGCAGAGTGAGTCTGCCTCTGATTGATGCAGCATTCCCAATCCAGGTCCCAAAATTCTTCAAGTATTTATCTACAATAAAGTCCCACACCGAGTCCTTCAAAGAAGAAAAGCTCACTGGCATCCCGAGATATTTGATTGGGAAATGCCCGATCTCACAGTTGAATAGCTCGGCATATTTATTATCTCGGAGGGGGAAACCCTTCTTTTCTCAAAAAAAATGTAGACGGGATGGTCGGAAATGACGGATGACAGACACACAATCATTATCAAGTGGGTATTTTATAGGAGTAGAGATATATACTTTCTGGCGAGAGCTTTAGCGAGACCATGTGAAACCAAAAAATCACACCATTCATCACGTGGGACATGTGGTAAGAACCTTAAACTTGTCAGAAAAAAAATACACACCATTCATTAAAACGTTGCAGCATACAGACGCTTGACTTGTTTTTATTCATGGTTGCTTGCCTGATCACCATTCAGGCAAGCAGTAGCGGTAGCAGGCCAGCCGGCCATCCACTTTTATTATACTAGATGACCCGTTGCGCCAATGGCGCAAAGACCGAGTGTAAGCCAAGTATTGTAAGAGTGAGCATATATTTCTTTTATTATGGCTGTTTCAAAAGCATATCACATAGCAGTCTAAACAACAAATAACCGATAGGTAAATGCACATGATGGTCTTAGGGGATTACATAAGATTCAAAAGGATGATAAACACAGAAGTCTTGGTAGGCATTTATACTAATATTTAGTTATATAACAAGGGGCTCATGCAACTTGCTTATATTAAGTAGACGATCAGGCGCAGTCCCTTAGAAGTGCATTTGAAGGCGAAAGCGTATGCTTGCCCTTTGTTCATGCTAGATGACTCGTTGCGCCCATGGCGCAAAAGGCGAGAGCGAGCAAGTATTTAAACCATGCATATGAGATTGATTAAGAACCAACTTAATAAATACTTATTTTCCACTGAATTCATACCAGCGCCCATTGTTCATGCCGGCGGCCATGCCTGCGGCCGACATACATGCCAGCCTCCAAAAAAACAAAACGTGGTTCATGCTATCACATTTGCCAACACACAAAAAAAAGGGTGGTTCAAGCACGCCATACACTTGTCGGCATACAAAAAAGACGGCGCTCTCTGCCATAGATCAATCATCAAGCTTGAGCATCTCCCTCTGCATCTTCTCGAACCAGGGCCTCTTCCTCGGGGACACCGTGCTCAAGTGCACCGTAATGATCTTCACCTCCATCATGCAAGCGAGCGCCACTTCTTTTGTTTTGGTCTTGGCTTTGGCAGCCTCGATCTCTAGCTTCTTCGCTTGCATGTCTGCCTCCATCTCTAGCTTCTTCGCGTGCATCTCCGCCTCCATCTCGATCTTCTTCGCTTGCATCGCCGCCTCTATCTCGAGCTTCTTCGCTCGCATCTCCATGTAGGCCTTCATTTACTCTTCTTTTGGCAGCCTTCGGTTGGGCAGCGGCGGCCGCTGCAGCTTCCAGCTTGACGGCATGCACCTGCCTCCGGCCAGCCCTCTTGGTGGAACGACTCGTCGCGCGTCCATCAGCACCTTCTTGGGCGGCGCCGCCTTTTTGCGGACGGCGCGGGGCATGTTGATGGTGGAGGCGATCGAGGTCGACGGCGTCATCGGGGTTCGACGCGTCGCCCATGGCAAGCGGCCGGGAGAGCAAGCGGGCGGGAGGTTTTTTGGGAAAGGAAGGGGAATGGGGGTGGATGTGCCATAGACTGGTGGTCCAAGGGGCTGGACAAGGGCGGGCGTCGCACGCATACGCTCTGTGTCCGCGCCGACGCAAATCCGGCCAGAATTTGGGTCTGAAATGGGTCGCGCATGGACAAAGAGCGGACCCTCCTCCGTTTGCGTCGGCGCGTCGAGCCGCGAGTTGTGTCAGTTTCGATCCAAACGAACACGCGTGGACAGTTTGGGTCGGCGTGTTGGAGTTGCTCTAACATTCCTAGGAGTGCCATTGCAGGGCATCGAAGTAAACCAACAATTAATAAAGAGAAGTGAGTTCATATCATGTAGGTTTAGCAACGTATCAGCACACATCAGCATTTATTTTTCTGAGACTCTATTTCACCAGGATGCTCTATTACTGAGTGATGCACATACTATTTATACTTGGCAGCTAGGCAAGCTAATACGCCTTCGCGGACAAAAGGGTAACATGTACGCACTGTTTGTCCGTTAATATATATCTTTGCACAGGAAAAAGGCAAAAGAACATCTGAAGACTATCCATAGAATAACACTCGGTGTCACTATCTAAAATAGTTCATCAACATAAATCATCTATCCTCATTAGTATGCAGTATACCATCTGTCATAGCTGGAAAGGGACGATACAAATCCTAGCCAATTACCTGGAAGTGATCAGAACAAGAGTTTTCGGAGTAGCCACTGCTCTACTTGATTCCAGCTTTAGCTACAGGTTGATTGAAGTTTTTAACACTGGGATAGGGGCTTCAGTCTTTGAGCTTCAGCCAGTAGGATTTTCTGTCGAAACAACCAAAACATCGTCCTCTTGCCTGATCTTGGCTGCACCTCGAATATATCAGACTATGGAAGTAGAATCAACAATCAATAAGGCCTTGTATGACCAGACTATGGTCTTAGTCGATGCCACACGTATGATCTGTTTCATCCCAAAGAAGAAACAGCATATGATTTGGCTTTCAGCTTCTAAAAATATATAATAGTTAATAAACCAAGGCCCTACCAATCAATAATTTTATCTCCAGAAGTCCTTTACTTTGAGGTGAGTTAAGAGAGAGAAAAATATTGTATGTTTCCATATGCAGTTTTGCAGTGAATTTCAGTTACAACCAAAGCTCCTTAATAAATCATTTCATGACCTTAGTTCTCATGAAACAGGCGACCTAAGGTAATTTCCATGTGGGAAGGAGTTGCTACTTGATTTAACATGAATGAACTAATAGTACAGGCAATGTTAAGGGCCTTACCCCATCCGAAGCAGCAATAATTGACCACAGGTTTGGAGTTGAATCAGCCCTCTCGATTTCAAGAATGAAATGTATATCCGCATTAACACCTGGATATTAAAATAAAAAATTAAATATTGAGTAAGCTCCCATTATAGATTTCCAAGACTTCCATAGATGACAGAAACATTACTTTTCCGGAAGTCCTTGAGTTCATGAATAACATTGGCATCCTTCACGAACGAAACATCATAGAAATCAACACCGTCTTCAACACCAAATTTAATATTTTCCCAATCCTTCTGTGTTGTAGCAGAATCATGTCAGGGTTTGTCGACAACTATATGACTAAACATGTTAGGGCTGAAACAAACAAACCTGGTGTAGATGGAAGAGCTGTGGTCTTTCCGCCTAAATTAAGGCGGTGCCTTGATTTTAGCTGCCGACCGTCAACTACTACACCACTTGACCGTGCCGGTTGTGTTAGATGGAAGAGAATGTGTGGAGCTTAGGAGATAAAAATCCTTCATCAACCAGATACTACGTCTTCAAATCCCCAACCAATAAGGAATAATTTTACACTGAGGGTACCAACAATCTGAATAAAATGATTTCCAGTTCACTTGTGTGCTGATCTAATATATAATGCTGTTCGGTTGTTAAGTTCAGAAAAAAAGGGATATATAGCGGAAACAGAGGAGGTTCAGATTAAGTTAACTCTGTTGGGTCATCAGTCTGGGGTATTAACTCCTGATCAGCGCCTTCAGCAACAACGACCACAACATGCCCCTTCTTCTTTACCCTTTCATACAGGAACTCAAGCAGGCTTCCCTTCCCTTCAACGTGGAAATCAATCTCAAGATTCACAGCAGTCAACATCTCGGCTGCTCAGGGTTGCATGAAGAGTAATGTGTCATGTGCTCCTTCCCGTAAGTTTGACAAGACCAATGCCATTCACAGCGCTCACAGCCTCCACATGTGCCGGTTGATCGCATGCTGAGTAATCTCCACTGCAGTTTGAAACACAAACGACCTGTCTATGATGCCGATGTCCACAGTTTTTGGGATCCATGTAATGGATATCCTCAAACCATGCCATTTAAACTCTTTGAATATCGCCACTGCTCCTCTCATGGTTCCATCCCCGCCAATCGCATAGACCTATGAATTGTCATAAAAGGAATATTCAGATAGGATATTAAGATTAAGGCCCCAAGAATAGGACCAATTGGCATGTGAACCAGCACATTTAACATTGTACTTAATTATTATTTTTTGGCAATAAAAACATGGAGCTGGGCCCATGTACACCAGAAGCTCAGCTTGTTTTGTGAAAAAGGCAAAACCAGTTACTTACGTGCCTAACGGACCACCAAATAAAACACAGCCTCCTCTACATGCCAATAGTTCCAAGAAAAAGCAAATTTAAATGCAGATAAGTATATCACCTCGGATCTGTACAATTGCAAATACACAATTGACAATCCCAATTCTTCTTCTTCTCTACATCCTTGGATATGTATACGTCATGTTTGAAAACTAATATATTAGCAAATTTAAATGTGAGTGGCGGAGAAAGTAACAGGAAAATAGAGAGCACATCCGCAAGATTTCTTACAGTCCAGGAACGTAAAAAGCAGAGAAAAGCATGGCCCATCAAGGGTCTACAGCAAACAACAAGTAAACATCAGCAGCTTTGCCTATCTAGCTAAACAATTTTTCTTTGTTCTTTTCTTTTTGCTCAATTTTGTAAAAGAACAATCAATTAAAAAAATAAGTCACCAACATATAGAGTACACTTTAAAAAAAGAACTAACCCATACTGAAATAGTTCCAAAACAACAGCAAAGCATATGTGATGGCATGCTTTGGCTAATGCGAGGAAATTGAGTTTCAGTTTGATATGGATGTCTCATGGAGTGGCACTATCACTGGGGGAGTTTTTGTTGTGATTCTTCAGCATGCTCTTGAAGGCAATCCTAAGAAACCAATATGAATAACTTCCAGGTACATATCATGATAAGTAAATGAGATATAGACGTGAGCTACCTCAGGTGATGGTGCGTTTGGCATTGCCGTCATCATCAGAAAGCAGCATTGGTGCATTATAGCACCTGGTTCCTAACCAAGACAGAAAATAACAGCAAACGTAAACCCATCCGACAACAGCAATGGAGAGACTTATGTATCCAGTAAGGCAATGGACAGGGTTGGTTCATAATACATACATGCACACGAGCTTAGATTTTAGTGTAAGCTACAAACAGGGAATAAATCATTGTGCAATGTTAAAATTAGATAGAGAGAAAGGAAAAGATTGATTAGTATATATATATATATATATATATATATATATACATATATATATATATATATATATATATATATAGCTGCATGTAAATTTAATTGGATTGTTGGCTGAAAAATTTCTCTAATGTACATCTTTAAAAATACATTACAGTAACCTGGCCTAAAACTTAGATTCTGTGTGATGTTGCTTTGTTCATTAGTGAACTTTTGGGATGCTTGCCTGAATAAATTGGGATTACATAGGACATAAGTATGCAGTTCTTGAGAGCTAAAATTGATCCATAATTCCATGTCTACGGATGCAACAATTCAGCTTAGACATCCAATCGTAGTTAGGTTCAGGTTCAGTCTATTTCATATAGCTAGCAAAAGCAAGTGGAAGGCCTCCACCCTAGGGAACTACTTGTTTGCATGTGCTCTGACTAAACTGAACAAGATCACCTGTATCTCTGAAAATGTACTACACTCTTATTTTCTGCATAACAATTTTGTGACATCCATACACAAACATACCTGTAGGCCAATAACCAAGCCTGATCGCCATAATTCGCTGACAGATGCAAATTGCATTGACACAAACTGGAGCCCACGCAAGTGCCAAAAGTAGCACGTGTGTATGGCAAAGCTTCGAGAACATCCAGTATTCCTGCTGAGAGCATGAGCAGATCCATGTCCGAGCCTCCATCATTGTAATCTGGTATCCCATTCTCATCCTTGTCTGACCTTTGTCCTCCCAAAATCAAATTGTCCTGAACCAAAACAGAAAGAATTCGATTCATTTACTTTTAGCAACATGTAACAGAAAGCCTACTAAATCTTCCTTTGGTGGAATCTGCACTTTCATCTACCCAAAAAGGAACAATTTTGCACAATAAAGAACACAGATGTCAAGGACTAATATAAATGAAGTGAGATATTCGTTCCAAAAATAAGTGAAATTAACATGTCATACATATCTGCTCCTTAGTATAAGTAACTACTCCTACTTAATGCTCAACAGTACAGTCTTAGAAAAATGAAGGGAAAAGGGATAAGTTTAGAACTGAAGTATGCTTGAAGCCCAACAGTACAGTATGTCTGCAGCAAGAGGTTTGTGACCAAATTATGCACTTAAATGAGCAGAAGCACAAGAAAATTTTAATTTGTGGTCAGTATAGCAACCTGGTAGTAGAAATTGATTATGTGTTCTCTTTGCTTACATATAAATGCAGTCTGCCTTAAGAATAACGAGCAGGAAAGCCTTGGGATGGATACACAGTAAGAATGTAGTAAATCTTTAGGAATCTCATGGTAAAATGAAGCTACAATAACATGTAGGCATGAACAGAGCTAGACAATGGAATGAATTTAGCAAGAAAATTGCGCACGTTGTTAGAATAGTGAGAAACAAGTGACCAAGGGGCACATTGAATATCTCAGAATGAATTAGAGCCACTAAACTATACATCTTACAAGGCTTCTGCAAATACAGTGCCTATAGTTATATGACAGCACATAAAGTATATTCTAAAGCAGGCTGGGAGCATCCAAACCCGTTGCGCCCATGGCGCAAAAAACGAGAGCGAGCCGTGTATTCAAGGCATACTTATGAGATTGATTTCAGAACCATCTTAATAGATACTTATATTCCATTACATGGTAGCTTGATAGCTTAAAATAAATTATTGAGATCACTTGAGATAGCATACATTGGCTTTATAAAGCAAGCTATATTAGTACAGATGCAGACGTGAGGGTGGTGGCATTAGGTAGTCATCGTTGCATGTCCCATCAGTATGGAACATGATTTCATCGTCCAAGCAGCTTTCCATGGCAGCCGTGTTTGGTGGGCTGTTGTTGGTAAAAATAGAAATGACTTCCATATCACTGAACTCATTGTTTAAGCCCCAATGATAGTTATATATTTCTGTAGAACATCTTCTGATTGCAAAGTCATACTCACCAATACAGAAGCTTCAGCCAACTGTGGTCTACTACATGGAAAAAAGAGAAACTACTCCATTACATCACAACCATGAAGTTACTATAGTTTTAACATGAGAAACCATGCTTCCATTTTGGGACGGGAAGATCACTATCTGGCATATGCAAAAATGGAGTTATTGTTGTAGAGTAGCAAACTAAACTCCTATATTCACATTATATCAACTATGAGATGCTCAAGGACAATGGCAAACATTAGGTCATAGCATCAGGCCACAAAATTAAAGTTACCAAGGCATCAACCTAAGTTGAGAGTTAAGTTAATAAGAAAAATTGATAGAAGCCAAAATCACTCATTATACAATTTTCATTAACAGTTGACGGCAGAAGACAGAGGTAACTACCAGATTTTAGTGCCATGAAGATCTCGCCCTTTTGCATAGGCACAAGGCTTTGATCAGATCGTTGTATATAGAAACACAATATAATATTATTAGTAAATTACTATAAGAGAGATTAATACCAGAGGTAATGAGCATTGAGCAACACAACATACAGTATACATAGGAAGACAGGAATATACCTATGAAATTAGTACAAGCAGTTGTAGCATCCGAAAGTAGTAAAATAGCTATAGCATTTTTAACTCCTCTACTTTACAAGAAGATGAAAAAATCATTCTAAATGTATGACCAAAAACAATATGCCAAATTAGGAAGAGTAACAAATGTATGATATTGATGATTCATCGTAATAAAATATAATGTGTCAAACTTAAACTGGTTATTAGCTCCAGTTTTATGGCTTGCTCACTTAGAATCCTTTACATCAACCGCAGTTCAATGCAACTTTTTCCTTTTATACACCTCTCCTCCTTAATCAAATGGTTCAGGTCTGAAAATATATTACAGCTGACAGCTGTAGAGTTATTCATTCACTCAGTGAAAATTACTGAAGGAAGACAATATGCTTGCTTCCACCATGAATCACTGAATTTTCAAATAGTTATGCTCAGAAAGCTATTAAAACATAGAAAGAAACAGTAGTACCTTGTAAATTTGTACATTGTACAGCCTATTAAGAGCAGAGTTGTGAGTTAATCTATTCGTCTTGATGCCCTCATCACCAGGCCCACTTTCATTGATGTCTTCTCTTCAACCACCATGAGCAGTGTGGTCATTGTAGAAATATGTCTGTTTCTTTTTTGCGATTCCACTGCCCACAGCCGTGGCTGCACTGCTCACGTCAAATTGCAGTGTGGTGCCCTGCGAAAGACAAGCAGAATTTGAAGCAAAAGGAAATGATATGAAGAGGCACAGAGTGGTCATTTTACAAAATCAAAGCATGTTTACTTTAACACAACAAAAAACATCACGTACGTAATTCAAGTAGAAACTCGAGCAAAACATCGACAAGCCTACTTAACGGTAAGGCAAAATTTCGTAGATGGAGAACACTTAATGCATTGCATCAGCCATTCAACTCGATGGCCAAATCTAACAATATAATTCAGCAAAGCTCTGGGCACCTGTAGAGATCCAAAAGCAGTAAATCCATAGGTTTCAAACACTGGAACCCTCTTTGCAAAATAACTAATCAAGGACTAAAGCTAAATGTCATGATACACAACTGAGCCTGTAACCAATAGAGTATTGCTAGCCCTTTCATTAGAATACTCCACAATTATTTCAGTACAATATCAAATATGCCATCCCTCTCACATGGAAAAATGCTAGAAAAGAGAAATTCAGTCCAAGCAGCTTCATTAATTCTTCAGCTGCATAATCTATAACTGTAGTGTTCTGGGCTTAAGAAACTGAGAAAGAAACAATAAAAAAAACAGAAGTAGAATTATGTGTAGCAGCGGCAGAAGCAAAACTAATCACATTTTGTCATTCTGACTTATCATCTTTAACATCAAACTGCACAAGAATAAAATTATGTAACAGAACATGAACACCATGTATCCTATTAAGAGCGGTAACTGAAAGGAGAGACATCTTGATTGCATATATACGGTTGATAAAAAGAATCTGAAAGCATCTTAAGAGGAAGCCCTCACTAAGAACCATGACAAACGTTTATGAAGCCGCACCTACATTAGCTCTATCTTCTTTTATCCGCGGATTCACATACTTGACCAAGAATCACTCAAATTTGTCGTAGTACACAAAGAACATCTTGTTGAGAGAGATGATCCTACCGTTGCATCCGAAATACATGTTTAAATGATAAAATCTGAAATCTGTAACAAAAGAAATGCTCACATACATGAAAGTCCGAAATTCCCTTTGTAGATCAATAAATACAAGGCAACAAGCAGTAGATGCATGAGTTTAGGAGGCGAAGAAAAGAAGAAAATACTGAAATAGGCTAGTTAAATAGCCTAAAGGAAAATGCTGAAATGGGCTTTTTGCTCCTTTATGGTATAAAACAAGACCAGAAGTGCAGCTCTAATCATTCGCTGTTGGATATACAAGCTAAACTACATGTTTATACATATGGATGCTGGACAAAATAATTCCAACTTCGCAGTCTGATCATTATAAAGAATAGTAAAAACAGTAGTGGCTGTGTGTGTGCGCGCGCGTGTGTGTGTGTGTGTTTAACAAGTAATGGCATCAAAAGAATGATTAGAGAGAGAACACTTCTGCTGCATCTTCAATAGGCAGAGTAATAACCAATATCCAGTAAATGAAAAATATATCACTTTATTGGACCTTCTGTTTATTGTCGTGGCTTGGACAGGTCATTTCATCGGGACCAGAATGTCAGCATCATTTCTGTTGGTTTGCTGCCAGGTATTCTGTTGTCTTTAATTGATGGCCAGCACCTGAATCAGCAAATACAGAAACTAAGTATACAGTCCTATTCATATTGCCTTGTGAATGTCACCATGCTATTGAATTCTGGTGTTGTTGTAATGTGATACAAACAGTTCGATATTCCCAAATGGTGGTGCTTATTTTCATGACAATCTCCGCAAAAATTACATTCTCATGCTCTCTATGGAATTTCAGAAAATTACTGACAAAGAAATGACAAAAGACTTGAGATATAGAACTTCAGCTTTAGCACGCCAGAACTACTCCTCGACAACGACGCTGATCTAACCCTTCTTGAACATGTCGTAGAAGAATCAAGTCTTCCTTTGCTCGTTCAAGTGATGCATATTCCACATACCAATAGCAACCAACATAAGATGATTAAGCACAACGCCACGTCTGAACTATATAATGTCAGTAGAAGGTGCAGAAAGAACAAATTAAGTAAAGGACGAAACCAAAATCATCTGTGTTTTCTGTTGCTTGAAGGAAGACCACTCCTGGGCAAATGACATTCCCTTCTCACCAAATCAAACTATTAAAAAAGGGCCTTAGATGCTAGCAAAAAGCTATTGCAATTCTAATTATATCTAAATGTACTCAACAACAGACCAAAATAAAAATAGAATGAAGGTGTAAGTGTAGCAGATCCAAAAAATAATTTGCTGCACTATAGTACTTAGATTGGATCCTCTCGACAACAGATACGCATCAAATATGGAAAGTATCTTGAAACTGTAGCCATCCAAAGCATAGTGATATAATGAAGTGAAACTAAGAATCGGTATAATTAGTGCAGGTTCAGGACTACGGTTCAGGACTAAGGTCACAGTTCTTTCAACAAAAAGGAAAGCGGGGAAGTGAATTTGCTAGAGCTAGTGCACACATCCCGAGTATTCAAAGCAATGATAGGACAGCACACATCCTGCTCTTATCCTGGGTATACAAAGTAGTGTGTGTCTAATTGTATTTATTTTTGCCACGGTTTCCAGAATAGGTATGACAAAAGATATGACAGCACACATCCTAGGTATACAAAGCAATGAGACAATGATAAGCGGCACACAAGGTATAAAGACAACAAGCAACAATAAGTCACTGCCACACTGAGCCCCTATGCCGACGGCGTCGGCATAGCCCTGAATCCCGTCGGCGTAGGTCTATGCCGACGGCCCCCGTCGGCATAGGGCCGTCGGCAAAATATGCGTCGGCGTACCGCAAGGCCCGTCGGCATAGAAAGGCCGTTGGCATATATTTCTATGCCGACGGCGCCCGTACATCTATACTGACGGCCCCGGTCGTCGGCAACGCTCAGCGCCTAACGGTGGCTGCCGTCGCCGTCGTCAAATGCTGTTCGTACAGGAGGAGCCACGTGGCAGAGCTATGCCGACGGCTTAGCCATGACACGTGGCGCTCGCTGGTAGTTCCTGGGGGCAGGGCTATGCCTACGGCTTAGCCGTAGGCATAGGTCCAGAACTATGCCTACGGCTAAGCCGTCGGCATAGACCTGCCCCAGAACTATGCCTACGGCTAAGCCGTCGGCATAGCCTGCCACGTGTCGCCCACTGGTAGCTCGTGGCAGCCCTATGCCGACGGCTTAGCCGTAGGCATAGTTTCTGTCTGATTTTTTTTCTTTTTTCTATTTGATTTCAATTCAAATTCACAGCAGATATACATATGATGAAATAGACATACACAACATATATAAGTAGCATCCTCACAACCAACACCATCACAACAATATAAGTATCATCACAAACATAAGCATCATCACAAAGAACATATAAGTATCTAAAGAAGCACACAAGTCATCTAAAGGACCATAAAAAACCACAAGTCATCTAAAGAACACAAAGGCTTAAGCGTCAGGACATCCACCACCACCGCCAAGGTCGTCACCGCCAAGTCCGCCGAAGCCCAGGTCGTCACTGCTACCGGCAGCGCTACCGCCAAGACCGCCACCGCCTTTGTGGATTCGAGTGACCGTGCTCCGTGACCCGTGAGTGATGCCAACACCAGCACCACCACCAACGGTAGATCCACCGGTTCCCTGGATGTTGAAAAGACATGTTAAGGGGATATAAGATTGTGTTGAATAAACGGTATGCTTTGGGTGAATAGTTTGGGGATGTACTAACCGGCGAGGGGCCCTGGTGCTGTGCCACAAACTCCTCAAAGGTAAGCAGCTCTGGTTGTGGTGGAGGAGGTGGTGCTCCTTGCAATTGAGGAACCCGTCCGGCCGCCATGTCCTCAAGAGCGTGCTGCATCCTGCGATTGTTCTGCTCATGGAATGCAAAAAGGCTCGTGTGCCACGCCATGGTCTCCTGGCGTGTGTACTCCATGTAGGCCTATGGTATGACATGATGGAACTCATAAAACATCTCAATGCGGGAAATAAAGTGAGCAATGAAGATAAGAGGGAAAATACTTACAGATTGCCGCTCCTGAAAGAGGGACTGTGACTGCGCACTGGTCATGGGCGTGCTCGTGCGCTGGCTCAGGCTCGGGTCGGTAGCTCGGAGCTGTGTGTACGAGATAGACGGAGTGATCACAGCATCCAGAACCGGCTCCCGACCGTGCTTCTTGGGCCCCATGCCCACCACCACCCTCTCGTCCAGATCCGCACTAATGGGGTCAGGTGTGCCAGGATGTAACCTCAGATACTCCTCAGAGTAGGCCTGCTTCTTCTCCGCGGTGTTGCCGTAGTACTTGGCCTCGCCAGTCTTGGGGTTCCTCCGCGTATGGGCGATCTCCCACGCCTCCATGTGTGAGAGCGGCCGCTTTAGTTTCTCCTCCTGCACCACGAAACAGAGGTTAGTCATACATAAGAAAGTGACGGTAAATAGAAGAAGATTGTTTAATGAGGTTAGTCATACTTGAAGTGTCTTGTGGAGAAAGTGGTTCCGGTTTCCTTGAGCATGTACTCCCTCCTTCCCTCGGTTAGCTTTGTTTTTTATGCTCGTAGCCGCCCAGGCTCCATCCTGACCACACCACAGATCCGCCAATGCTGCCCAGGACTCGTCTTTTCCATAACACCAATTTGGACACACCTACATAATGAAAGCATAATGGCATGTCAACACGAAACGATGAAATGTACCACAAACATCGGAATGAAAAATCTTTTATACTTACCGCCAAGTACTCGTGCCTCTCCAAGGTAATGCCCATCCTCCGCGCTTCTTCCTTGGTCATCTTCACACCAAGAGCGTCGTGATAGTATGTCGAGATGGCCACCCAGCGCACCTCGTACTGCATCTGGCGGGCCTTCTTCTTGGCTTGGCGCAGCACGATCTGGTCGGCAGTGGCCTTGTGCTCCTGAAGAACTCGATAGTATTTCTACAATCATTCATGAAACCAGAATGGAAGAAGCCACGAGTTAAATCATTCATGAAACCAAAATGGACTTGTGCTTCTGAAGAGAACTCATCCAAAAATTAGTGATCACGGCCTTGGCATGGGTCTCATGGTCCGCGTGGGGGGCCGCTTCCCAGTGGTCCCAGCTCGTGGCCAAAACCCGACGGTCCGGGTGCCTGACTGGATCTGGACAGTATAGCCCCGGCCAGTGTACTTTCAGCAAGACGGTGATGAGGCCGTTGGGAATACGAGCCCCTTTAGGATATATCCAGTTTCTGCAAAAGAATGAAATATTAGCATGTGACAAGCAAAATAAAGAAAAATATAAGCATGTGACAAGCAAAAGAATGAAAATATTATTAAGTGGCACTTACTCTTTCCCCGTGGGTTCAATGAGCCACTTCTGGTCCTCGGTAGCAGGAATCTGCTTTGGGAGCTTTGCGTTACCACGCAGCCACCCCTTGTTGTTGCCAACCCCCTCCCCGCCAGCATCATCATCCCCGCCACCACCATCCTCCTCGCCTGCCTCCTCCTCATCCTCGTCCCCCTCTCCGACCTCCTCCTCCTCCTCGCCCCCATCCCGAACCTCCTCCTCCTCGCCCCCATCCCGAACCTCCTCCTCCTACATCTCTAATAGGTAAAGATGGGTCCTAATCCCACCCGAGGATGTGTAGATTGAGTACGTTCCCCATGCTCTACCCCGTTCCGAGACAAAATTTCGGCAGCACCTCCCCGCTGTTCTCCAGATACACGTCTCGGCAAATAGCCGAGAGAATGTGCTCCGGAGAACAACGGGGAGGCGCCGCCGAAATCCTGTCTCGGAATGGGGTAGAACATGGAGAACATACCCAATCTACACATCCTCGGGCTGTCCGTGGAAAACACTGGACAATCCGAAAGAGCTGCGGTGATAAATATGCAATTGAATGCATATTTATCGATGCAACCCTTTCGGACGGGAGACGCCTAGGTTACGCGATTTGACTTGAAAATGAAATCTAGTGATATGAAAAAATGGAGGAGATGGACTTGTAGCTCACCCTCGGCTGTAGAGGAAGTAGTCGAACAGCAGAGGGATGCTCAGGGGGACCAACGCGTCAGACAACGGTCACTCCGATGAAATGCGACACCACAAAGCCTGCAAATTCCATCGCGACAAAAAATTAGAACATCACAACTCATAGAACATCACAATCATCATCATCATCTCAAAAATCATCGAAGCATAAAAAAGATCATCATCTATCATCCACATCATCATCTAACAATCATCTATCATCGATCATCATCATCATCTCAAAATCATCGAAGCATAAAAAATCATCATTATCTCTCCTCATCTAACAATCACCATCATCTAAAAAAATCCATATGAACAAGTTATGAACATCACCATTTTTCTCAAATAAGTATTTTTTAGCAAGACCATTAAGTGTCAAAAAATATTTCATCATTGTTTTGTAGCAACACCATCATGATCAAAATGCCACCGTGCAAAAAGTATATAATCACACATCACATAACAACATTCACACTTCAAACTTGAAAAAAAAATCATATTGCTAATAACATCCATTGATTAATATTTTGCAAACTAACTACATCTAACAAATATGACATACATTCCATCATCTATGCATTCATCCACCTAAAAACAGTAGCAAAACACTAAAAAAAGAAAGAAAAAACTCAAGTGAGGCCGGCTGGTTGGGTCGGAGGAGAGGGGCGGCGGCGGTTGGGGGGGGGGGGCGGTGATGAGCAGCAGCACAGGGAGGGCCGGTTGCTCCAACCGGTCGGGAAGGGGGCGCCGGACCGTGGCGGCGTCGGCCCTTGCGGGACAGCACGGGATGGCCTGTGGAGGGGCCGAGGAGGGAGGAGAAAGGGGAGGCGAAGGAAAGGACGGGAGGGGTGGGGAGAGGGAGATGGTGGAAAGGCGGGGGTGGGTGGTAGAGACATGGGGGCTGGGAGAGGACGGAGGAGGAGCACGGGCAGGATTGAGAAGTCGGGGCGGCGCGGGGCGGGGAGGACGGCGGGGCGGGCAGGACAGCGGCGCGGGTCGAGGAGGACGGCGGCGCGACGTGGGTTAGGGCGGGGACGACGGCGGCGCGGGGCGGGGACGAACGCGTGAAGAGGGTGGCGGCGGCGGTTGGGGGAGAGAAATGAGTGGAGGAGCGGAGCCGTGCAGCGAGGATAAGGTTGGACCTATGCCGACGGCCTAGTCGTCGGCATAGGCTTGGTCCCACCTGCTACGGACAGAGCCGAGTGGATAAGGTATGAGCTATGCCGACGGCCTAGCCGTCGGCATAGCTGTATTTTTTACATTAAAATCAATTTATTTTAAAAATGTCCTAACAAAATACAATTGTTAATTTTACATAAGCTAGCTATCCAGGTGACAAGTTCGGCACCGATGTAAAGTACTTAAAAAAATAAAAACATATTCAGTCGTACCCGCACGATTCCCCCCTCGAAGTGACGGCGACACTGTCGTCCGTGGAGGGGGCACACCCCGGAGCCGCGAGTCGGGTGCCTGCGCCTGCAACCACGCTTCCACAAGCGTAGGAGGGCCCACCGCAACACCTGGCGGCATTGCTACCCCCCTCCGGTACCCCGTCCCATCTAACCCTGACACAGACGACCGCCGGATCTAACTCTTTGACTTCCGCCGGACTGGGTCTGACCGGTGGACCTTTTCACCTGGTTGTCATCGCCCAGCCTGTAACACCCCTTTTGTAATTGCTACAGTGATCAGCTAATGATACTGCCGGGTCATCTCCATTTGCAGTGCTTAATCACTTTGGTGAAATATTCAATTCAAATGCTATTCTGAAAAATCAACTCAATTTCAAAAGTGAAAATTAAAGTTGTTCCATACTTGTGGGAAAAATGTTCACATTATTGCAAATATTCCAAAACAATTATATGTTAAGGAAAACAACATCACCATGTGGCTAAAATGAACAGTATCAATTAAAACAGCACCAATTCAGCATTCCTAAATGCTATTCTATTTATGTAAAATCCAAACAGATTCAAATAATTTTCAAACCTGTTGTGACAGTGTAGAAAGGTGCTCTGAGATTATTGGACCATGTTCCATAATTTTCCTGAGTAATTTGGAGGCCCCACAATTTCTTTTCCATCTCTGCTAAATTAAATAAAAAGAAAAACAGAAGAAAAGGGAAAAGAGGCGAGCACTTACCTGTGACTGGGCCGAGGCAACAGTGCACAGCCCAGCCCAGCCGGCCCCTCTCTCTCCCCTTCTTCTCCCTCCTCCCCGTGTCGGTGCCGCCGCGGACGAGCGCGTCCGCACCGGTCGACGATCGACAGCGCGACGTCGCGGCGCTCTGCGAGGGGATAAGGGCGGACCCGAGCCATTCCCCTTGGCCTCCTCGCCACTCCTCTTCTTTTCCCCCGAGCTCGCTCTCGATCTTCTTCTCTGTCCCGAACGCCACCGCCGCCGCGAGCGCTGCTCCCCGCGGCCATCGTCGCCCCCGCGTCTAGCTGAGTTGCTCGGGAGCTCCGCCGGCTTCTTCCTCTTCCACTGGTGCTGTCAGACGGAGCCGGAGGGATCTACGTCGCGCGGATCAAGCCGATCCCCTCCTCTGCATCGCCGGCGCCCGCCGCCGATTCCCGTCGTCTCCGAGCTCCTCTGCTGCTCCAAAGCCGTCAAGGGCTTTACTTAGCCACGCGGTGAGCTTCGTCCTCCTTTCGCTTCTCTCCTCGCGTCGTGTTCCTCCCCGTAGCCACCTCGCCGTCTTGTCCGTGTTGTGGTCGCCGCCGGCGAGCTCAGTGCCGTCGCCCTGATGCTCCTCGTGCTGCGTTAACTCCACCGTCGAGCTCCCTGAGCTCCTAGCTACCCAGCGCGCCTCTCCACGCGTCTCACCGAGCCCCGTATCATCGCCCCCGAGCTCGACCGGGATCCGGCGTCCGCCGTGGTCGTTGTCGCCGTCGTTTCCAGCCGTTTTAGCTCGAGCCCGTGCAACCATCAGGTGCGGCTCAACACGCCCGTTCCGTAGGATCAAACCGCACCTCGAACGGTCGCCGGAATCGACCGGGAGATCCTCGCCGGCGTTCGGCCTCGCCGCCGGTGACACGGATGACGTGGCACGTCATTAGCTGCTAATGACAACCCCCTAACCACCCTCTAGTCCTATGACAGTGGGACCCGCTATTTAATTAATCTCGCTAGTTTAAAAGAAATAAATTGTTAGTTATAACCTGAGTCACGGACACGCGGGCCCCGCCGGGCCCGCTGACTGGTCAACCGTGGACCAGTCAACTGCTGAGTCAGCAGTTGACTGGCCCCACTGGTCAGCCTCTGGTGCACACTGGGTGCAGCGCACCGGGTGCACCCAGCATTTCCTGCTACTGTTCAAATTTGATTTTAATAAATCCAAAAATTCCAGAAAATCTAATAAACTTTGAAAATTAATAACTTTTAAACCGTAGCTCGGATCGAAAAACTTTATACATGAAACTTGCTCAGAACGACGAGACGAGTCTGATCGTGTCGTCCGTTTCCATGTCGGGATCCTCTACGTAGGAGAACCCGCAACTTTTGGCTCATTTCCGGCAGATGAATAGTGCACTTATACCGGTGATTAATTTTAACCTTAATCCTAAAATGATTAAATGGTTTAGATAGCTCTTTTAGGCAACCCTGCACTGCATCCTAGCTTTCACCTACCTCTAATGCTGCGAGCATGCAACCGTCCCTCTCCGGTTCATCTGTCTGACAGACGTCCGGAACCAGAAAAACATTCCCGAATGATCCCCTCCTTCACCGTTGTCGTGTATCACTACGATAGACCACCTCTAGCATCGCGTATCGTATTTTCATGCATATGTCGCTTCGTATTTACTGTTTTCCTCCCCCTCTTTTCCCTCGGTAGATTTCGGTGCCGACGTAGCCTCCGAGATCGACGCAGCTCCGGTGATTGGTTACAGTACTGACGACCTTGCCCTTGCCGCCAAGCAACCAGGCAAGCCCCCCCCTTTGATCATCTCGATATCGCCTATTCTAATTCTCCTGCTTGCATTAGAATTATGCTACTGTTACTGTTTTTCCTATATCTGCTGCATAGCCTGTTTATTGTAGCCTACTGTTGATAACTGCCTTCTATCCTAAACTGTTTTAGTATAGACTGGGTAGAGCCCCATTAGTGACCCCCACTTTATCCCGACTGCCCCGCTGGAGTTTCAGAAGACCCGATCAACGGGATTGAAGATCAGCCCCGGCACTGCACCTCACTTTCCCCTTAGTTGCTCGACACTACTGGGTTACTATCGAGTGCCGAGGGTGATACCTCGACAGCACTTCTGATGATAACCTTGTAGGTTAGTTAACCGGTCGTGGTAAGCGAGGGTGATACCTCCTACACCACCACTGATACTGACTAAGTCGCGTAACACCTCACGTGTGGACCTCGAGGGTGATGCCTCCTACGTCCATCTTGTTGTTACATCAGGTGGGAGTCCAACGAGGGTGATGCCTCGGATTCCCCTTGATATGGTGACCACACGGATGCCTTACATTACTGTTGATACTATTACTTAAAAGGCGGGTCGACCCCGAGGGGTACCCGCGAGTGATGGATAGTTACCCGTGAGTTATTCCACGAGGCGCGGCCGGGCATTCTTAGCCCTTGCAGCAAGTCCTCGAGACGGGGCGACGGGGTTACATCTTTCGTGAGTCTCTGCTCGTTACCGCAAGCCACTAGGACACTACGATTTGGATATATGATCTGAGCCGGCCTCTGGTCGGATAGCACTAACCATCACGTGGGCATAGTATGGGCGTTCTGCATCGTAACATCAGCCGAAAGCTCTGTCAGACGTCCAGTTCAGCATTGTGGCACGGTCGGATCGTACCGGCCTTCCGAGGCGGTGCTGGTATCCACCCTGCACACAACGACCCGGAGGGCGAGGGGCGATGGCCCAAGACCCCCTTGCGCTTAGGAGGTAGACCGGCGGGGACCTCTCTGCTGAGCTGTAGGTAGGGTTGCGATGTGTCGTTTGGCCGAGGCCGGGCATGACCCAGGAAAGTGTGTCCGGCCGGAGTTAATTGAGCGTGGTGGGTAAGTTGGTGCACCCCTGCAGGGAAGAACACATCTATCGATAGCCGGTCCTACGGTAAAGGACACTCGGAGTTGTATCCCGATCGGTACAGTTAGAATTGGGATGTTACCTGGATATGTGACTCCGGGATCGCTTTCTCGCAGGGAGTCGAGGAAGGATCTCTGGGCGAGACTATTGATTGCTACTACCACTACTACTTTATACTATGCTGCTCTGTACTCATCTATTTGCTGCAAGACGCTCGAAGATGCTTGAAGATGCTGAAGATGCTAGTCTTCGATAGGGCTAGGCCTTCTCTCTATTCTGGCATTTCTGCAGCCCAGTCCACATATACAGCCTCCTTTTTGATAATGTTGCATATGTAGTGTAGATCCTTGCTTGCTGAGTACTTCGCAGTACTCACGGTTGCTTTGCTTTCCTTTTTCTCCCTTATCAGTTGTCGCGACCAGATGACGGAGCCCCTGAGATAGCTGTTCCACCATCGACTATTTCTACCACCCCGAGGACGGCTTCTACTTCTAGATGGCTAACGACCAGGAGTAGGTTCGGAGGGTCCCAGGCAGGAGGCCTACGCCTTTCGATCGTAGTGTTTCATTTTGGTTCCGCCTTTCTAAAGGCCTTTCTGTTTTCTTTTATATCTGTACTCAGATAGCTGACGCTTCCGCTGATGCTTGTTTGTCATCAAGCTTATTTATTCGAGCCCTCGAGGCCCTGGCTTGTAATATATGCTTGTATGACTTTATTTATATTTTAGAGTTGTGTTGTGATATCTTCAAGTGAGTCCTTAGGCTTGATCGTGTGCATTTGCGTGTATGATTAGTGCACGATTAAGCCGGGGGCGTCACACAGCCCATAGCTGCAACCCCCAACACCGTCCCGGCCCAACCCACCCAAAGATTCCATCTGTGTCGGCCCGATGTGTCCGTTTCCCACCTCCGGGACACGGCGGCAGCCACGCCCGTGAGGTCTACACGGCGGGACGGGGGCCCTGGGAGGGTAGCAATGCCACCGGAGCGTTGCACCGGGCCCTCATACATGTCGTACGGTGTGGTCGCATGTCCGAAGAGGCGGCACGCGTCTCCGGGGTGTGGCCCCCCTCACGGACGGCGCCGCCGCCGGCACCTGGAGGGGGGAAACGGACGCGTCGGGTCTACACGGATGGGATCTTGCGGCGGCTTTCGCCCGGATGTTGCTCCAAAGTGTTCCTATGGGCTGACCTAACACAACTGGGTGGAGAGTTCCACTGGTCAAAGCCTGTCCGTGCAAAGTCAAAGGGCTAGATCCTGTGGTCAAACACTACAGGGTTAGATGGGACGGGGGCCCTGGGGGTAGCAATGCCACCGGAGCGTCGCACCGGGCCCTCATACATGTCGTACGGTGTGGTGGCATGTCCGAAGAGGCGGCACGCGTCTCCGGGGTGTGGCCCCCCTCACGGCGGCGATGACACAGTAGTAGACGTTCTGCGGTAACGATGCGGCGTGAATATTATTAAATACTCGGAGCGCGATAAAATCATTAGTTTTTTACATGACGTGGGCACATGTGCTATAGGACTGATGGTAATTTTTCATAATTTTTGGTGATGGAGAAGTATCTGAACACTTCCCTCTACGCGGATTGCTCTTCGCGTGTCAAATCCTGACAGAGACGACCGTTGGGTCTAGCCCTTTGACTTTCGCCGGACGGGGTTTGACCGGTTGACCTTGTCACCTGGTTGTCATAGCCCAGCCCATAGCTACACCCGGCCCCAACACCGTCCCGGCCCATCCCACCCCAAGATTCCCTCCGTGTCGGCCCGGCGTGGCCATTCCCCCCTCCGGGACATGGCGGCAGCGACACCCGTGAGGGGGGCACTCCCCGGAGCCGCGTGACGGGTGCCTGCGCCTGCCACCATGCTTCCACAACCGTAGGAGGGCCCACCGCAACACCTGGCGGCATTGCTACCCCTCCCCCACAGGTTTGGCCGTCGGCATAGGTTTGGCCGTCGGCATCGGAAGTTTTCTTCAGAGCGGTAGTACCGCTCCTCAGAGCGGTAGTACCGCTGACGTGCGGAAGTAAGGGACAGATGTAATTTCTTACATCCGTCCCTATCGCGGTAGTACCGCTCCCGAGGAGCGGTAGTACCGCGATTGTCGGTCCACGTTTTTCCCCACGCGGCAGTAGACGCGGATGTAATCTTTAAAAAAAATTATATGTAGATATGCCTACGGTTATGTCGTCGGCATAGCTCAATTTAATTAATTAATTTTTTTAAAAAAAATTATTATTAAAAACGGGAAAAAAATAAAAAAAATGAACTTAGATATGCTGACGGTTATGCCGTCGGCATAGCTCCCTGCCACGTCATCTATCCGCGGCACCGTGGGCCCCGAGCTATGCCGACGGCATAACCGTCGGCATAGCCCCGGGCCCACGGTGCCACGGATCGATGACGTGGCACAGTGAGGTATGCCGACGGCCGACGTTAGGGCCGTCGGCATACGTTTGACGGCGTGAGCCCGCCGGCTGTCCCAGGGCCACCAAGGCCACCTCTATGCCGACGGCAAACTATGCCTACGGCTGCCGTAGGCATAGATGTTAGTATGCCGACGGCGTTTCTATGCCTACGGCCCCCGTCGGCATAGATGGAGGTATGCCGACGGCTTGTCTACGCCTACGGTTTTCCCGAAGCCGTCGGCATAGATCCTTCTATGCCTACGGCAGCCGTCGGCATATATAAGGCCGTAGGCATATAAGGTTATTCTGGTAGTGAGTAACAGTAAGGAAGAAATGACACAACGCACGGAACACACACAGTTCATTAAAATACTGCATATGAAATGAGCAAAAGAAAAGAAGGCCGAAGGAGGAAGACGGAACGTTGACAAGACGAAATTGAGCACATGAGGCGTCAGGTCAACTAAACTGCAGCAGGATCTGGAACACAGAAGAAACTAAGCAGCCGGAGAAGCAAACTGGTAGCAGAAGCAACTAAATCAGAACACAGACCATGGCACTCCAAATCGTATCATGTTTCCCCAAAGTACTTACACAGTTAATATACATGATAGCAGATGATTCTGAACAATTCCAAAGCAACTGACGCATGCACAAGAACCTGGAATAAGGGGCAGACAAGTTAAATCAGTCAACCTTATAGTTCTATGGTAGTAGCATAACTGAAGGCACCTATTTGTATTTATTAATATTAAAAGAAGCAAGGATTTCTCAATTGACTCAATAAAGAACAATACACCTGAAACACAGTAGGCATACCAATAAAATCCAGCCACATATATTTGCGCACACTTAGACACTCTCACATGGTAAAAATTAGGAAGATTCTACAGCCTATATCACAAACATTAATACTTACATAGGATGAAACCCAAACCATTCGCATAACATCAAAATTTAAATGCAGTAATAAACATGGCTGAGAGAGAGAACTCACCTTCTCCTTCACCAAACTCTTCCTCTAGATTCTTCCTCTTTTTTCTGTCTCAAATCTGCACACATCATGCTTAGAAAAGCCATAAATCGACAAATTGAAATCAGACTATCAAAGAACTAAGTTAAGAATTGGGGAAGGAAGATGGCGAGACGCAAATGGGCAGCCCAGATTGGGGACGATGACGGCAGCGGGCGAGAAGCATCCTCAAATCCACCGTGAGGTGAGTGCCTCCTGGAGCTCCACCCTCGCTGCTCCTTCCCCCCGCCGGCGTCCTCCTCTTCTCCTCCATAACGACCATGCCACCCCTACTCCCCCATGGCCGCAACCTCCACCCGGTTCAGCGGCAGCGGATGGCAGATGGGGAGGTGTCGTCCTGCAGGAGAGGAGAGGCGGCAGCGACCTCGCTCTGGCGAAATTGGGAGGGGCGTGGAGGTGGAGGAGGCTGAGCCCGGCCAGCTGATGGACACGTGCACGCAGATGGCCTCTCCTTCCTCTTCGACTCCTGCCTCCATCTCCTTCCTCTTCGACTCCTGCCCCCGTCTCCTTCCTCTTCTCCTCCTGCCCCCGTCTCCTATTTGTCCATCCCTCTCCCCCTCTCTCATGGAGAAGCTGCAGCGTGGCTGACGCGAGGAAGGCAGCCTGGGCGACGAGGGGCTTCCACCTGCACAGCAATTGCAAAGGGCAGGTAGATGCTAGACGAGCTGCAGTGGCGCATTGAGAGAGAGGCGTCGAGGAGCGGCGGCGGCGCGAGCTTGGCAGTGGAAGAGAAAGGAGCTTCGGCCTCGCTGCTCCTTCCCCCCACTACTGTCATCCTCACCCTCCCCTGCTCCTCCACACGACACACCACAGATGCCCGCCGCTGCTCACCCCGATGACCTGACCGCCCCTGTGTCCCTGCAGATGTGAGGTGGAGGGGCTAGCGTGGGGAGAAGGAGGAGAGGTGGCGGCGGCACGGCAGAGAGAGGAGGAAGAGGAGGAGAGGCGGCGGCGGCAGGGAGGGAGGTCGAGGAGGAGGCGGGGGTGGATGTGGAAGCTAGGTTTTTACCGAGGAGATATTTATCTCGCAGGCTCTCGCTCGCTGCCCGCTTTCTCTCGCAGCGGACGCGGTCCCTTTCCACTTGCTGCCCGCTTTCTCATAGCCGAAGTGGACGCTGCGGTTGTGCCTAGCACTTCTTCAGCCTTTATATGTTCAATTGTCACACAATGCATGCAGGGGAAATTCAAGTGCACGCTTGATGGCGTTCGGTGCTAGTTACCGCCGGTGCCGGCGGCCTCCGTGCACTTGCGACCTGGGAAGCCGTTGTACCAGTCGTTGCAGATGTGGCGGAACGGGTTCAAGATGGACACCCCGCAGCTCTTGCAGGTTGCAGCACACCGCTCGACCTCGTCCACGCAGCGGCACATCGGCGGGTATGACCTGGTGCACAGAGCCATGTCACAGCACTCCCACGGCCTCTCCTCCTCTGCCCCGTTCTTCTCCGCCACCGCCACCGCCGCCGCCGCTACGTTCACTTGGTGATCCCCTTCGGCTTTGGGGACGTCATCGTTGTGGTCGCCGACGACGGCGTAGGTGCACTTGGGCCCGGGGTCGCCGAAGTACTGGTCTCCGCACGACGGCCGGTATGCACGCACGCATCACCTCACCTTTGCCTTCGCTCGGCAGGAGAATGGTACCCACGTCGTTGGTGAAGGCAACAGCGGAGGGGCGGCCGGCGATGAGGACGGTGGCCTCGAGTGCGGGCATCAGCAGGATGCTACGAATGATGCATCTCTTCATCTTCATGGTTGCAGATTAGTCAGCTTTGCCTCTTCGGCCGGCTTTGCCAAATCTTGCATGGCCCGTCACCATTAATTGCTAGCCAATCGTAAGATTAGGACACGTCCGCGTGGCAGATCCCCACCATGGTAGGTAGATCGACTTAATGTCGAGTAAGGCCATGCAGGCACGAGAAGCACGCTTTCTGCTCCCGGGCTCAAATGAGCCTGGGTAAAATAAAAAAATCGTGAAAAATAAAAAAAAATTTAAAAATTCCTGATTTTTTTGGGAAGCAAGATGCTCATGTGCGTGATGTTCATGCAAAAATTGATAGAGTTCGGACATTTGAGGAGCGCGCAACAAAAAAGACAAAATCCGGCTCTGTGAGTAAGGTTACTGTTCACACACCATTTGGACCGATTCTCTCTTTTTTGTCACGAACTTCTCAGATGTCCAAATGGGATGAAATTTTGCACGGACATCACGCATGCGAATAAAAAAAACTTCAGATTTTTTTGAATTTTTCTAGCATTATTTTTGAATTTACTATAGCTCGGGAGCAGATGAGCCCGGGCACCGAGTTGGATTTTCGGCTTTCTTTCTTTCTTTCTATATCTATACTATCTATGTCTCTATAGTTCTTCTGTTTTACTTTTTTAGAAACATCTGTAATTTTATTCATACTCATCACTATTACAGGTACACTGATTTGGATACAAGATCCAAACAAAAATACAAAGTAATTCCTATGACTGAGAATTAAAATGCGATCTCTTGGAAACACCTTCTTTCTGGTACCAATCTGTATATACCAGAAGAAATACTCCCAAGACTTCGATAAAGAGGCTTCTATAGATTTGGTCAAACTTAAAAGGAACAAACCCAAAACTTCAACTATCTTGGAACGATGTAGTATCTACTAAGAACACAATATATAGATAAAAATAGATAGAGAAATGTACTAGTAAATCATAAAACACACACACACACACACACACACACATTTACACATAGCTACAGTAGGAGTGTCTAATGCATCAGAACGCACGCATCAAGGAGATCCAGGCATCAGGCAAATCAAGCGTCTCCTTTTCGCCTTGTGTCCAAATCAAGGCAGATGAACTAGGAAGATTGCTCAAGGAGAAGGCTCAGATTGCAAGAGACGCTACTGTGCGCCGCCCTGGCTCTGGCTCTGGCTCTGGCGCCGCTCCATCTGCATGTGAGTGTTACCGGTCAGTCAACTTCTGCCATATGTAACACTAGCCATTATGTTTCTGCAATTTTATAATATTCTTCAGTTCTAGGTCTCATAGAGATCAAGAACAAATAGTGATGTTCCAGTTGATGATCTCGGCGAGTGGTTTCCAGATGAACCGTGCAATGCCCACATAAATGGGGCAATTTACTCTTGACTTACTCATTTGCACAACTAAGTAGAGTAGCTTTGCACTATGGCAGTGGCAGTACTATTCAGTATTGTTTTCATTTTTGAAGATACCAAAGAATATTTCCATTTCATTCATATGGATTTGCTCATCTATCTTAACTTATCCGTTATTCAGTCCAATAACTACTTTGCATTAATTAAGTGTTCAGATTTCCGGGAATATGTGCTTAATTAAGTGTCCAGATTTGTCTGCCAAAGTAGGCTCCTCGACTACCAAATCTTTTTTTCCTTACTTTCATTTTGTTTTTGTGGCTTTTATTGACTGTACAACCTTATTTCTAAAGCTTTTGTAGAGGGCCTCCTCACCACAATGTATCGTCCGGCTGTGTACTTTGTTGTGTTGCTTTATATATAAAGCGGGGCGAAAGCCTGTTTCGAGAGCTTGTTCGTGTTATGAAGGTAGCTTCAGGAGACCATGCCATTGCAAAAGTAACTGACATGAAAGAAGTGTTTAGCGGATAGTGGATAGATTCAGTTAGACTGGAACTTAATCCACATATATAGTTTTTTGTGTGTGGGGTTAATCCACATATATAGTTGGCTGTAAGTGTCCATGTTGTTGCAGATAGCCCGATACAGCCCGTCATCCCTGTGTACGTCACAAATTTGTGATTCCATGAGAAGATTGGAGCACCAAACAATGTCTTATTACTGTTTCGGTATGGTACAAGCTTCGAAATTATGAAAAAATGTTGCATATAAGGTCTCACCTAGGTGTACTTACCTTTTCCATGAATATTGATCATGTACATGCATGCAATTTATCTGCATTCCTAAACTATTTATTTGGGTTTTAACCAGAGGTAAAAATAACTTTGCCGAGCTTTCTTAACTGTTGATTCATGTCGTCTAGGTTCTGGAACTACTTGTTCATGAGCTTCCATGTCTGTTTTACACAATTCCAAAATGAAACTGAAATCATATGCCGTATTATTTTTATGTCTATCCCCTTTTGTTTATTCCCCATGGTCCTTAAAAGTTTGTTCATTTCTATTTTTTCCATACAAACCAGAGGATCCTGTTCTTTGTTCGAAGAAATTAAGGAGATTGCAGCTCACTAATCTCCAGCAAGGAATTCAAGAAATATTAGACTGCACCATTCATGTCCAACAAAATTAAGGCCAGTTTTGAGTATGAGAAGTGTAAGAGAAGCCATATTATTTTCTTGATGTAATGGAGAATAATTTGGCTCATGCTTATCTAATCTGGTCCGTTAGTCCGCTCCTTTGGATCATTAGTTATCAGTACCTGAAATTTGTGGCATGACTATTTTCTCGATGTAACCAGTCTTCTTGTCCTAAAGAGGAGCTCAAGGAAGAGTGAACAACGAGGAGATAGAAGAGAGTAGTAATTAACCCCATTAATTAGCATCATGAATCAGATGTTTGCTTCAGTTGACTCATATTTGCTAACCAGCTGTGTTTCCATAGTTGCCACTGAAAGAACCAGTATAGCATGTTTCTGATGTTATTACAATCCTGGAATTGTATAGTGCTAACTATTAGATTGGACAGTTTACTATGAAATGGAGGTAATGCTATTTTCTTTAGCAGGTTTTCGGCTGTTAGCAAGGTTGTTCGAATCTTAACTAACATAGTCCTGTCCAAAAGGTGGTATATCTATGAAGAGTGGCGACAAATAGATTGCGCTTCTTTTTAGATAAAAGTGGTATAATTAGTAAGAATAGTATCACAGTTATAGTCATATGTGACTCGTGGTACGATTTGTATGTTTGTTTTTGCCATTTGCCTAAGAGAATGTCCACTTAGATGTTAGTATGTTAGGATATATCTCTGCACATATCTGTTGTCTGTTGAGTAATGACCAAGGAGTCTATAACATTGGCAATGATCCAGAGGAAACAAAGAACTTAGTGTGTATTACTGTTGCTTTAAGAAAAAATGGGTAGGCAAATGGGTTGGATGTGCTCTCCATCCTTCTAGAATTTCCAAGAAGGAAAGCCGAATCTAAATGGTGTCATGTGCCGTTATAGCCAAATAAAGATGGTTTGACGAATTTCAAATATATTCAAACAGCGTAGCAAAGCGCGCGTCTCCTTCTAGTACTATATTATATCTCATGTCCAAAAATCATGTTGTCAAGATTTAGAACAGACATTAGTACGTAACTAGAGGTTTTATTACAGACCATAAAATTGGATTAGTTGAAGAGAAGGTTTTCCTTCATTTTATCCTAAATTACATAATTTTGCTGTCATCCATGTTTTAATGGGAGGCGGAGGGTGTGTTGCTAGGACGATCCTGATGAGGCTACAGGATTGAGTGGTCCCAGTCCTTATCCTGATCTCTCTCGAATTTGCTAGACGTAGTCATTAATTTCTAGATAAACCCGCAGTCTGTCAGCTCCTTTTTAAATTGGCCTTGGCCCAGTTTGAGACTGGACCCCACAGTCCGGACCACGCATTCTTACAAGAAAAAACCTGTAACTTTATTTATACATAACAATCAGATATTGTCTTTGGAGGCCGAGCTTCATGGAGCTCGGTTTTGAAAATTTTGAATTTTATCGAATTTCATATTTTCTACATTTCAAAAAATTCTGAAAAAAACACACACATATACATGAAGGCATAACACACATGTGTGTAAATTTTCCAGGAAAAATAAGTTGAAACGAGGGCTGTGCAAAAAAGACAAATCTGGGCTTTTTAACACATGATACTATTCATCCTCCCAGGCAATGAATTTCCTTTTTTGTACAGGTCACATTTCAACGTTTTTCATTCTGAAATTTTACACATATAGACATAACATACTTATTTACTTGCACAATTTTTTTCAGATTTTTTTGAAACTGAAAAGTTTGAATTTTGATTTGTTTTAAAAAAAAGGCCTCCATGGCTCCCGGGAGCCAAACGTCCGCTCTCCATAACAAATATAAATATACTGATTTGGATACAAGATCCAAGAAAGTACAAAGTAACTCGTGTAACTCCTATGACTAAGAATTATAATGAAATCTCTTGAAAACATCTTTTTCACGGCGTCAATCTTTGCTCGAAGAAACATTCCAAAGACTTCGGTAAAGAGGCTGCAATTGTACTGGAGCAACGACGTTGTCACTCTTTTATCCGCACGAATATTACCAATAATAGTTTTGAAAGCGCCTTGAGTCGCCCATCCAAAGAGATGGGAAGCCTTGATCGATGAACGTAATTCGGCCGGGGATGATCCCCTAGTAGTGCAGGCTATCGAATCACTATATCTTCATCATGTTGTCGATAAAAGATTTCACCTCCACAAAGAATCAGACCAACAAAAAATGTTTGACGCAGCAACATAAACTCATCAGATCTGAGAGGACAGAAAACTCTCTAAACTCATGGCACCGGCAAAAGAACAAGAGGAAGGTTATTCTCACAAAACTCTGATGATCACTAGATGATGGCGAAGAACATAGAGGTCTTGAAGATCTGAGATCCCCCACCTGCCAGCGCCAAGATAGCAGCCGGAGGCGAGAGGACCTAAATTTGGCGGCGGCGATGCGAGAAACCCTACCTCCGCTCAAGAAACCCTTTCCTTCGTGATCCTTCGTCGGTTAAAAAAGTAAATAAATTCTACTCCTACTAGCTTTTATCTAGCTATAAGATCGAGTGTCATCCCGACCAGGCCATATGAATGACACTACCAGACCCGACCATGGTTTTGGGTACCGCCCGAGAAAACCGGTTACCGGGCGGTTACCGCGTTTCCCAGTACCCCACGAGAAATCAACTTCCCAAGCGAAAAATTCCGAAATTTTGAATTTGAATGGATTTTTGACGAATTTTGTTTGGATTCAAAAAAATTCGTCCGAAATTTGCTCGGAATTTCGCGGTAACCGTGGTAACCGAGTTTCTCGGTGACCCACGAGAAAAAAGTGCCCCTCGGTAGCCAATACCTTGGACCCGACACGACCTAGCATTATAAAGGCCTGGCAAAACACGGTCCGTGAAAGCCCTTTTATAAAAGGAAGTGTTGTGCCGGCCCGATGGCTTCGAGGCGTAGATTGGCTTGTCACGCTAGATAAAATGAAATCACTAATTGAGTAGTACTCCCTGCAAATATTATTTCCACCTCATCAGATTGTGACAAGTGACGCGTTGTATGTGCGTCACTTGTCGCAATCTGGGAGTTTCCCCTTTTTTTTGTAGCACTAGTGGAAAAAAGCCTAGCTATGACGTGGCAAAAAGTGCCTTGCTGGCGTAGAGACCCAACGCCGCCAATATGGCGCCAGTGAAAACAGTTTAGTGGTGGCGTTGGCAGACACGTCAACAATATTTTAGTACTGATGGCGTGCCACCTGGCTAACGCCAGCAATATATTATGTTATCTATGGCGTTTATTGTGAGGCAACGCCAGCAATTTATATTTTTCAGCAATAAAAAGATACCCAGCGATTGCAGCCATTTAAACTTCTAGTGGTAAGTCTCAAATCCACAAAATATACCCAGCTATTAGTACAGTTTTCAGTAACTAGCTTGCTACTACCTACAAGCAAAAGTTAATTATCCGGTAGCTAGCTCTATACAAGTAAAAGTATCGTCATCGACCTCACGCAACTTGTTATCCGCTAACTAGCTGTGATGAAGAATGATCCTCATCTCACGCAACTTGTTCCTGTTGCTCTGTCCATCCTTTCTGAAATAGGCTTTGCGGGTTTTCAGCTCCTCCTCTCGGTCTTCAGGAGCCGTATCTCCTTCTGCATAGACTCGATCTCGGTGACCAGTAGCTGCTTCTGGTCGATAAGATTCAATTTCTTATCGATGAGATCGGAGTTATCGTTGATGATCTCGTCCTTCTCTTTCTTCAGGGAGTCATTCAACTCCTGAAGTGCCTTCATTGTACTCTCCTTTGACGCGACAAGCTCACGGCTGAGCATGTCCACGTCACGTACCTATAGCTGCTGCTGGACCGGTTCTGGAGATGGGTCTCATACATATGCCTGGCAAGTCAAATATTTGAAATCATCAATAAATAATGGTTAGATGATATATGTATATATGCATGTGTTTTGCAATGCTCATGGATGTTTTTGTAATGTTACCTGGTTGGTGCTCGTTTCGCCTTTGTCAACCTCATAGGCCGTGAAGTTGCACGAGAACTGGTAGTGGCTGTTCCAGCTAGTCATGGCTAGAACTTCAAAATAGTAACAAGTATATAGGTTAATTATTATGACAAGAACCAAACACACATGTCAAAGTATACAATGCAAATCTGTCTGTAACATCATGGAGTATGCTACATTAGCAAAGACACTGTTATATTCATCAAGGGTAAAACAACAACAATATATCATATAGCATGTGGATGGAGTATGCTACTTGGCAAGTTTTAATTCTGCCAGTTTCAGACTTGGCAGATTTCATCAAGGGTAAAATAGCAACAATATATCATAGCATGTGTATAACTAGTTTTGGACAACAATAATATAGCACTATCAATATCTTCACACAATTATATGGATGAAGTGTAGTATATATATGCCAGTTTGTATCTATAACATGTGGGCAAGAACCAAACACACACATAACTTGGTCAAACTTGCCTAATTAAGTTGAGTTGTGACAAAGTGTGGCAAGTTGTGGCTTGGAACCAAACAACCCCTAAGGCCTTGTTTGGATTGTGACTATATTTGCCACACAATTTTGCCACACCTAACTTGGAGCATTACTTTCAAGTGGAAATTTTCTTTGGACACTTAACTATTTTGCCACACCTAACTAGGAGCATTAAGTGGAAATTTTCTTTGGACACTATGGGGCTGTTTGGCTCCCAGCCACAGTTTGCCAAGCCAAAATTTGGCAGCCATAGTTTAGTTGGTATGTGTTTGGTTTTTGCGACACTTTGTTGCCCCTATGGTCCACTTGTCATAGGGACAATTTTTTTGCCAACTTTTGCCAAAGTTTGGCATCCAATTTCTCAGCCACACTTGTGTGGCTTGCCATACTTGTGTGGCTGGCCACACTTTGGCTTGGCCACACTAGTCTCCAACCAAGCAGACCCTATATTTGCCTAGTGATATATGTGAGATGGTGCAAAAGTAGTACACAACAGCAACTTAAACACTTCCACTAGTAGAAAATAGGGCTTTGGTCCAGGCCTGCCCAGCCCATTAGTCCCGGTTCAGTCAGGAACCGGGACCCATGGGGGCATACGTCCCGGTTCGTGCGCCCAGGGGGCCGGCCGGGCCTCGTGGGGCATTGGTCCCGGTTCGTCTAGACCCTTTGGTCCCGGTTCCAGACACGAACCGGGACCAATGGGCCTCACTCCTGGCCCACATCCATTGGTCCCGGTTCGTGGCTGGAACCGGGACCAACGGGTGGCCTTTAGTCCCGGTTCCAACCACAAACCGGGACCAATGTTGTGCCTATATATACCCCTCGCCCGCGAGCAGAGCACTCCACTGCTCTGTTTTTTTCTGGCCGTCGAGGGGAGGACTTTGTGGTGCTCTAGCTCACCTCCTATGCACATGAGGTGTTCGATGAAATGCCCGAACCACACTACTTAAGCTTTCTCCTCTCCAAACTCGACCTCCAAGCTCCATTTTCCTCAAGATTTGTCTAGGTTTAGCGGTCCGTCACGTCCCGTCCCCGTCTTCACCGCCGTCGATCGCCCGCGCTGATCTCGTCGCCGGCACCATCGTGGTGAGCCTCTTGTTCTTATCTTCTTTCTAAAAGAAAAAAATTCTTACTTGTATGATTTAGATATAAACTTGTATAATTTTCTTACTTTTATTATTGTTTGTTATTATATAGTGCGATGGTTTTGGTATCCGCCCCCGTCGGCCCTCGTCCTGTCTATGATTCGGATGTGGTATATATTATATTTTATAACTATTTGGTTCATTTATTGTTTATGACAATTATGCCGACCAATGTGACATAGATTTTTTTATCTAGGAGGTATGTGAACCGGAAATTCCAACCGACCCTATTGTCGAGAGGTTAAATTTAGTTGAAGAAGAAAACAATTACTTGAAGGAAAAATTGAAAAAAATTGAGGAGGAGAAGATGATATTGGAGTTGCATGTTGCGGATGTCGTCGATGATCACAAGATCAAGATGGATGCTCTTCAAGATTAGAAAGTATAGAAAATATGCCATTCATACCGAGGCTTGGTATCATTATGCTGTTGGATCAATTGTTACCTTGGTTGCGATTATGATCGCATTTGTTGTTGCATTGAAATGTTTTACATAGTTTCAATAATGTATGATTTAATTAGATGCTCTGGAGAGCTATATGTTTTTCAATGAGAACTATGTATGTACTTTGGTTTTAATGTGATGATGAACTTCTATTAATTTGGTCAATTATCTATTCATGATGTTTTGTAATGGTTTTTGACACACTTAATTATATATAATGCACGCAGATGAACCGGCAATGGATGTACGGTGACAGACGCACCTCCGAGTACATTAAGGGCGTGCATAATTTTCTCGAAGTGGCTGAGGCAAACAAGCAGAATGGTTTTATGTGTTGTCCATGCTCTATATGTGGGAATACGAAGTCTTACTCTGATTCGAAAACCCTTCACACCCACCTGCTTTATAAGGGTTTCATGCCACACTATAATGTTTGGACCAAGCACGGAGAAAGAGGGGTTATGATGAAAGACAGCGAAGAAGAAGAGGATGATGACAACTATGTGCCCCCTGAATACGGTGATGTTGCAACGGGGGAAGCTGAAGATCAAGAGAAACCAGACGATGTGCCCGATGATGATCTTCGCCGGGTCATTGTTGATGCAAAGAGACAGTGCGAAAGTGAAAAGGAGAAGCTGAAGTTCGATCGCATGTTAGAGGATCACAAAAAAGGGTTGTACCCCAATTGCGAAGATGGCAACACAAAGCTCGGTACCACACTGGAATTGCTGCAGTGGAAGGCAGAGTATGGTGTACCTGACAAAGGATTTGAGAAGCTACCGAAAATATTGAAGAAGAAACTTCCAAAGGATAACGAATTGCCCGACAGTACGTACGCAGCAAAGAAGGTTGTATGCCCTCTAGGATTGGAGGTGCAGAAGATACATGCATGCCCTAATGACTGCATCCTCTACCGCGGTGCGTACGAGGATTTGAACGCATGCCCGGTATGCGGTGCATTGCGGTATAAGATCAGACGAGATGACCCTGGTGATGTTGACGGCGAGCGCCCCAGGAAGAGGGTTCCTGCCAAGGTGATGTGGTATGCTCCTATAATACCACGTTTGAAACGTCTGTTCAGAAACAAAGAGCATGCCAAGTTGATGCGATGGCACAGAGAGGACCGTAAGAAAGACGGGAAGTTGAGAGCACCCGCTGACGGGTCGTAGTGGAGAAAAATAGAGAGAAAGTACTAGGAGGACTTTGCAGGTGACCCAAGGAACGTATGGTTTGGTTTAAGCGCGGATGGCATTAATCCTTTCGGGGTGCAGAGCAGCAATCACAACACCTGGCCCGTGACTCTATGTATCTATAACCTTCCTCCTTGGCTGTGCATGAAGCGGAAGTTCATTATGATGCCAGTACTCATCCAAGGCCCTAAGCAACCCGGCAACGACATTGATGTGTACCTAAGGCCATTAGTTGAAGAACTTTTACAGCTGTGGAATGGAAACGGTGTACGTGTGTGGGATGAGCACAGACAGGAGGAATTTGACCTGCATGCGTTGCTGTTTGTAACCATCAATGATTGGCCTGCTCTCAGTAACCTTTCAGGACAGACAAACAAGGGATACCACGCATGCACGCACTATTTAGCTGACACCAAAAGTATGTACCTAGACAAATGCAGGAAGAATGTGTACCTGGGGCATCGTCGATTTCTTCCGACCAACCATCAATGTCGAAAGAAAGGCAAGCATTTCAAAGGCGAGGCAGATCACCGGAAGAAGCCCGCCATGCGTACCGGTGATCATGTACTTGCTATGGTCAATGATTTACACGTAATCTTTGGAAAGGGTCCCGGCGGACTATCTGTTCCGAATGACGCTGAGGGACGCGCTCCCATGTGGAAGAAGAAATCTATATTTTGGGACCTACCCTACTGGAAAGACCTAGAGGTCCGCTCTTCAATCGACGTGATGCACGTTTCAAAGAACCTTTGCGTGAACCTGCTAGGCTTCTTGGGCGTGTATGGGAAGACAAGAGATACACCAGAGGCACGGGAGGACCTGCAATGTTGGCACGGAAAAGACGGCATGCCTCCAAAGCAGTATGAAGGTCCTGCCAGCTACGCTCTTACCAAAGAAGAGAAGGAAATCTTCTTTGAATGCCTGCTCAGTATGAAGGTCCCGTCTGGCTTCTCGTCGAATATAAAGGGAATAATAAATATGCCAGAGAAAAGTTCCAGAACCTAAAGTCTCATGACTGCCACGTGATTATGATGCAACTGCTTCCGGTTGCATTGAGGGGGCTTCTACCGAAAAATGTTCGATTAGCCATTGTGAAGCTATGTGCATTCCTCAATGCAATCTCTCAGAAGGTGATCGATCCAGAAATCATACCAAGGCTAAGGAGTGATGTGGCGCAATGTCTTGTCAGTTTCGAGCTGGTGTTCCCACCATCCTTCTTCAATATCATGACGCACGTCCTAGTTCATCTAGTCGATGAGATTGTCGTTCTGGGCCCCGTATTTCTACACAATATGTTCCCCTTTGAGAGGTTCATGGGAGTCCTAAAGAAATATGTCCGTAACCGCGCTAGGCCAGAAGGAAGCATCTCCATGGGCCATCAAATAGAGGATGTCATTGGGTTTTGTGTTGACTTCATTCCTGACCTTAAGAAGATTGGTCTCCCTTAATCGCGGTATGAGGGGAGACTGACTGGAAAAGGCACGCTAGGAGGGGACTCAATAATATGCAGGGACGGGCATTCTTGGTCTCAAGCACACTACACAGTTCTACAGAACTCTACCTTGGTGACCCCGTATGTCGATGAACACAAGAACATTCAGCGCTCCAAACACCCGAAGCAGTGTGATGACTGGATTACATGTGAACACATCAGGACTTTCGGAAGTTGGTTGGAAACACGTCTCAGAGGTGACAACACTGTTTCTGATGAGCTGTACTCGTTGTCCAGGGGACCATCTTCGACTGTATTGACTTACAAAGGATACGAGATAAATGGGAATACATTTTACACGATCGCCCAAGATCAAAAGAGCACCAACCAAAACAGCGGTGTCTGCTTTGATGCAGCAACCAAGAGGGGAAAGGACACATATTATGGTTACATAGTGGACATATGGGAACTTGACTACGGACGTGATTTTAAGGTCCCTTTGTTTAAGTGCAAATGGGTCAATCTGTCAGGAGGTGGGGTACAGGTAGAGCCACATTACGGAATAACAACAGTGGATCTGAACAATCTTGGGTACACAGACGAACCATTCGTCCTAGCCAATGATGTGGCGTAGGTTTTCTATGTTAATGACATGTCTACCAAACCGAGAAAAAGAAAAGATAAGGAAGCGAATACATCATACGATGAGCCAAAGCGCCACATAGTTCTTTCAGGGAAAAGAGACATCGTGGGAGTGGAGGGTAAGATAGACATGTCTGAAGAGTATGAAAAGTTTCATGAAATTCCTCCCTTCAAAGTCAAGGCTGACCCAAGCACCCTGTTAAGCGATGAAGAATATCCATGGTTACGGCGCAATAAGCAAAGGACACAAGCGAAGAAAAAGTGAAGACAGATGAAGTCAGAAAGGGTTGAAAATTGATGATGTGGCTTTGAATGGTTCATTTTGAGCACACAAAAAGTCTGTAGTTCAAATAAGTTCAAAAAAAATGAAATCCCTTTGTAACAGATGAGTTTTTGTCCGAAACCCTGATACTTCGAAAGAGATTGTCCATTTTGTACACGAAGTGCATCCAGTTTTTGCCATAACCCTCTCAACTTTTATGAAACTCTAATAGCAAAAATAATAAACTAAAAGAATGAACTAGAAAACTTTAATGAAACTCTAATAGAAAAAAGAATTAACTAGAAAACTTTAATGAAACTCTAATAGCAAAAGGAATCAACTAAAATTTATGCAACTAAAATTAGCAAAGTATTTTCTGTTCAAAACATTAAAAGCAAAAAGAATTTTCAAAAAGAACTTTTTTTGTTAGAAACTTTAATAGCAAAAAGAATTATCAAAAAGATTTTTTTTGTTAGAAACTAAAATAACAAAAACTGTTTTTGAATATAATGAAAAAACACAGTAATATTAAATAGCAGGAAAAAGAATCACTCAAAAATCTATTTTTATAGTAAAGTTAATCACAAACTAGTGATTCACACAAATTTCAAAGAATTCAAATTTAAACTATTCGAATTGGAAAACTAATGGCACTAGCAGAAAGTTTATAATATTTATTACCTAAAAGCAAAAAGAATTAAAAAATAAAGCAAAAAACAAAAGAAAATAAATAAAGCAAAAAACAAAACAGAAAAACTGGAAAAAAATAGAAAAAAAAAATGCCACCTACTGGGCCACCACGGCCTGAATACGACTAGAAACCCAACCACGGGCCAGGATTCAGGCCCGCAGAAGGCCCAGTAGGCCCACAGGCAGCGGCATGTCAGGTTAGGCCCGTAAGCCTGCATTTGAGAGGAGCTCGAGAGGGCAGCCGCAGTGGGGCTTATAAACCACTCCGAGCCCCTCTCAACTAGCGAGGTGGGACTAAACTTTTCGCTGCGGGCAGCACAAGGCCTTTGGTCCCGGTTGGTGCCACCAAACCGGCACTAAAGCTGGGCTTTGGTCCCGGTTCGTGGCACCAACCGGGACCAATGCCCCCCTTTAGTCCCGGTTGGTGCCACCAACCGGGACCAAAGGTCTCTGTTTCAGGAGGCGTGAAACAGGGATGCACTTTGGTCCCGGTCGTCGGCACCCAACCGAGGACTAAAAGGGGGCGGGGGAATTGGATCCCGACGCCTTGAACAAGACCAATGGTCCCGGTTGGTGGCACCAACCGGGACTAAAGGGGGGCATTGGTCCCGGTTGGTGCCACGAACCGGGACCAATGCCTCGTCTATATAAGCCAGCACTTGTGAAAAATTCGTTTCAGTTCTTCTTCCACTGCCCAGACGACGCCGCCAGGCTGCCCCTCTGCCCCGACGCCGTCGCCGCGCCGCCCCGCGCCGTCACCGCCCCGGTCCGCGCCGCCCTCGTCGCCGAGCGCGCCCCTGCTCCGACGCCGTCGCCGCGCGCCACCCCTGCCCCGATGCCGTCGTCGCGCCGCCCCGCGCCGTCACTGCCCCGGTCCGCGCCGCCCCGACGCCGCCCCGCCCGCCCTGCCCGCCCCGACGCCGACACGTCGCCCCTGCCCGACGCCGACGCCGCCCCGACGTCGCCCGGCCCGCCCCGACTCCTCTGTGAGCACCGCCGCTGCCGCCGCGTTGCTATTTTTTTATATATGTTTTTTTGTTATATATATATATGCTTTCTTTTTATACGTATGTATGTATGTATGTATTTTTTGTATGTATGTATGTATTTTTTAAACTTTTTATATGTATGGAAAAGAGGAAGAAGGAAGAAGGGAAGAAAAAGGAGAGGAAAAAGAGGAGAAAAAAGAGAAGAAGAGGAGAAAAAAATAAGAAGAGAAAGAAGGAGAAGAAGAGGAGAGGAAGAAGAGGAGAAAAAAAAATAAGAAGAGGAAGAAGAAAAAAAAAGAGGAGAAGAAGAAGGAATAGAGGAGAAGAAGAAAAAATAGATTAATAAAAAATAGATTAAGAAGGATTAATCTATTTTTTCTTCTTCTCCTCTATTCCTTCTTCTTCTCCTTTTTTTTTTCTTCTTCTTCCTCTTTTGTTTTCTCTTCTTCTTCCTCTTCTTAATTTTTATCGGGAACGAGGGTGTCAAGGATCGCCGAGCGGTCGAGGGTCGGGAACTAGGGTAGAGGGTCGAGGAACGCCGAGGGGTCGGGGTCGAGGAACGCCGAGGGGTCGAGGGTCGGAAATTAGGGTAGAGGGTCGAGGAACACCGAGGGGTCGAGGGTCGGGAAACTAGGGTAGAGGGTCGTGGATCGCCCAGCGGTCGAGGGTCGTGAACTAGGGTAGAGGGTCGAGGGGTCACCGAAGGTTCGAGGGTCGAGGGTCGTCGAGGGGTCGAGGGTCGAGGAACGCCGAGGGGTCGAGATTCGTGAACTAGGGTAGATGGTCGAGGAAAGCCGAGGGGTCGAGGGTCGTGAACTAGGGTAGAGAGTCGAGGGGTCACAGAGGGGGTCGAGGTCACCGAGGTCGAGGCGAGGGGTCGAGGGTCGAGGGAGATCGCGTCGACGGGTCGAGTGTCGAGGTCGTGAACTAGGGTAGAGGGTGAGGAAAGCCGAGGGGCGAGGGTCGAGGACACACCGAGGGGTCAAGGGTCGAGGAACGCCGAGGGGTCGAGGGTCGAGGAACACCGAGTGGTCGAGGGTCGGGAACTAGGGTAGAGGGTCATAAATCGCCGAGCGACCGAGGGTCATGAACTAGGGTAGAGGGTCGAGGGTCGCCGAGGGGTCGAGGGTCGTCCAGGGGTCGAGGGTCCAGATTTATCAAGAATGCCCCCATTATGGATGTGCACAATTTGATCCAATTTGTTTCTGATCTCATCTATATATATATATTCTTCTATATGTCACGTTGTCTGTCAAAGTATTTAAGAAATCCATGGCTTCATCATTTGCCAGAAGTAACAGGCGTATGATGCTACGAAGCTCTTCAAAGTTGTTTTGGAACGGAGTTCCTGATAGAATAATTCGCCTTTTGGTACGAATTTCAGCAAAGGCCTTCCAAATAGCGATATTCGGAAGGCTCTTGCTGAACTTTGTACCAAAAAGTGAATTATTCTATCGGGAACTCCGTTCCAAAACAACTTTGAAGAGCTTCGTACCATTATACGCCTGCCATTTCCGGCTAATGATGAAGTCAAGGTTTTCTTGAATTCTTTGACACTAGACAACGTGACATATAGAAGGGTAGATGAGATCAGGAAAAATAAGGACCATTTTCTGCACATCCAGAATGGCGTCATTTTGTTAAATCCCTTGTCGGTCCGGACGTCGGACACTCATGAGAGAGGCGGTCCGACCCAAACCCTAGAAGCATTGTCGAGGCCACCCCAAACCCTAGAAGCGTTGCCTAGGCTACCCCAAACCCTAGAAGCGTTGTCGAGGCCACCCCAAACCGTAGAAGCGTCGAGCTAGCTAGGTCTATGTTTGCACTAATATATCCATCTGTCATGTTTGTATATTAATTGCCATGTTGTAATATTTGCAGAAACTATGGAGCACCGAGACATCGAAGCAGAACAGTTGTTGGGGGACATAATCCTCGGCGGAGGTGATGTCTTGTCGTATCTCAACGACACTGATGGTCTGGAAGGAGAGGGTGAAGCAGGCTCCGGTGATCGAACAATGGAGGTGGAAGGACATGATTATGATGGCTCCGGTGACGGAATGCCGGTGGAAGAAGGAGACCGTGATGACTGCTCCGGTGAGCGAACGGAGGAAGGAGCTGTTGCAAAGTCCGGCGAGGTATATATATTAATTAAGCCTGTGCTGACTAGCTAATTGATGCATTAATTGTTTTGGTATGTACACATATTAACTCTCTTCTTTCTTCTTTTCTAGCCCTCCGGATCGAGCCAAACTTCGGTAACGAGACGAGGCCCGAAGAAAAGGTTGCGCCAGGATGAAAGGTTCACGGTCACAGCAATCAAGGGCGATGGCCAACTGATTGAACCCAGCCGGACCAAGGAAGCATTTTCTGCTCAGTGCGGGGTTCTTGTTAGGGACATGATCCCGATTAGCATCCACCAATGGAATAAGCCTAAGAGCGAAGGACCTCAAGTGTCTTTTGTCAACGATAGACAGAAAGATGATCTTTGGACCGCGCTGAAGGCAAATTTCACCCTACCGCCAGAGGAGGATCCGGATAAGCCAGTTATAGAGCCATTGGTCAAGGCTCATGCTCTTAAGAAGATGGCAGATCTATTCAGGAGGTGGAAGAACGAGTTGAAATCAACGTTTGTCGATAAAGGGAAGACTCCAGAATTCACCGGCCGATTTGAGAAGATAAGAGATCACTGGCCCGCATTTGTGGCCCACAAGACATCGGAGAAGAGTAAGAAGATGTCAGCGACAAACAAGAAAAATGCTGCAAAGAAGGAGCATCACCATCGCACGGGGTCAGGTGGCTACCTCAAAGCCCGGCCGTTGTGGGACAAGGCTGAGAAGGACCTGCTTGATAAAGGGGTCGAACCAGAGACATTGAACTGGCCAGACCGTTCAAGGACTTGGTTCTTCGGGGTTGGGGGAACCTTGGACCCTGAAATAGGGAAGTGCCGTTGGACGAAGGAGCAACTTGAAATACCCGTCAAGAAGCTTCAGAAGTATATCACCGCAGCGCAGCAAGGGACGTTCGTTACCTACAGAGAGAACGACAAGCTCACACAGGCCCTCGGGAATCCTGAGCACCCAGGACGAACACGAGGCACGGCAGGCTCCGTTGCGTGGAAGGTTGCGTTTCCCGGTGCAGGCGGTTACAAAACCCGGGAGAGGAGAAGGAAAGTGGAGCAGACCGAACTACAGAAGCTGAATGCAAGGGTACGAGCGCTAGAGGAACAAGCACTACTAGTTCAGAGCCAGCGACCTGCCAGAGCTACCCCAGAAGCTACCCCACCATTTCAGTGGAGAAGCAGCGTGGCTTCCACTGAGCTCCTTCAGCAGCCTGACTTCACGGCTCCCAGCTACCCCGTGGATGCTATCACGGAGGCTCAAGATTGCCACCTTATGACGCAATGGCAGCACCTCAAAGTCAAGGCGGCTGTCGGCTCTGTTGCACCTCCTCAACCCGGCGCAACTTTTCACTGCCTTCCGATTCCACAAGGCTATGCTGTTGTGATGGTCGATGAAATAACGGAGGGATTTGAGGAGCTCGAGCTTGACCACCCTACCGGTGAAGGGGAGACTCAGCTGGGTCTTGCTCTGAAGACTCCATGTCTATGGCGGAAGGAGCTCATCAACCTTTCGAACCGGACGCCTCCTCCTCCTCCTCCGGCAAGTCAGGGCACTGCGCCTCCTCCTCCTCCGGCGAGTGATCAGGGCAGTCCGCCTCCTTCTCCGGCTACTCCGGCGCGTGGCGGCACTCCGCCTTCTTCTCCGCCTGCGCCGGCGCGTCCGAGCAGCCCGCCTCGTTCTCCGCCTTGTCAGCAACAGCGGAAGACAGCCGCCGCCGCTCCGGCTGCTCCGGCGCGTCGTAGCACTCCGCCTCCTTCTCCGCCTCGTAAGCAACGAAGGAAGACAGCCACAGCCGCTCTGGCTACTCCAGCGTCTAGCAGTACAGCTAGAGGCGGGAGGCAATACATATTCGGTCCATCTCTCAAGCCTCTAGAGAAGTTACCATACGAGATGACCGAGGAGGAAAACGAGGAGATCTGTCAAGCCCAAGTGAAGGACTTTTTTGCAAAGAAAAATCCACCTCCGGAGGAGAAGATAGATCCGGTGAAATTGAAGCGCACTTTCAAGAACCTGAAGCGACCACCACCGCCTCCGCCGGATGACAACCATGTCCGCGCTCTTAAAAAGGCAGTGGAAGGAGCGCGCCGGTCGGGAACTACTTCAAGTGACAAAAGGTTACAAGAATGAAGAAGTGGGAAGAAAATTCCCCAGCTCGGCGAACAGGCAAACCAATCGTACCCCCCGCTCAAGGTGTCTAGCGATATCGTCGCAAATCTGCCGGGGATGCTGCCCGGTACCAATCCTGGTGATTACCTGCCCGACGATGCACATTTTGATACAATGGAGGTGGACGAACACAAATACCGGTACGGGAAGCCTCTCGTCAGACCTGGTGGTCCTCCTCTAACAACGATGATGCGAAGATTCCATAAGTGGTACATGGACACCTGCAAGTCTGGGAAGGATATTTTGACGCTGAGAGTTAAAGAGGATCACGACCTCGTTGGAATTGATCTGTTGTCTGTTCCATTTGAGAAGTTCTTCCAGTTTTTCAATCAAAAGGACCTCGATAAAATAATCATCACTTGCTACTGTCTGGAAGTACTATACTTCTGTAATTAAGTCTCTATATATAGCTCAGCTCTTTCATTGCATGTATATATAATTAACCTCACTATATTATGCAGATTGAAGATCGTCGAATGCAGAAATGCACAAATCTATGATATTGGGTTCATTAACACAAATCTCATAGATGAATGGACGGTTAAATATAATGCGAAAGAAACCGAGGCCAACTTGCTACAATCGTTGCTTAAAAATCAAAACAAAGATAAAATACTCTTTCCTTATAACTTCAAGTGAGTGTTACTGTCTTCTGCATATTCGGTTTCCCTTATTACTCGAGGTTATAGTAATGTAATTAATGAGTTATGCATGCGTGCGCAGCTTCCACTTTATTCTCCTAGAGATTAAGCTTGAGCAGGGACTAGTAACCGTCTTAGACTCAAGACGAAAAGATCCCAAGGAGTATGCGGCCATGACTGAAATGCTCCAGAAGTAAGTTCAATCGATCATTATCGCACCATATCGGCAAATTTGTTCATTTCCTGATATCAAGTAATTATTTTCTTTGTCTCGCAGGGTTTGGAAAGTGTTCACCGCAGAAGCTCCGGGACTGCCGGGGGAGCTGCGATTTACACACCCGAAAGTAAGTACTACTAGCTAGTTCCGCTCATCTCCCATTGATTCTAGCTAGTTTCATCAATACCATTTATAATGCTTGATTATCAGTTTGATTGACCTCTATTTCTCGTAAAGTGGTTGTGGCAGGAAGGCGGGAATAATTTTTGTGGATACTACGTTTGCGACTACATCTACAACGCGACGACCTCTAAGCGGGGCTACTCTGAAAAACAATATGAAGTGCGTAAGCAATAATATTCACAATTTTTTTATTACCATCATTTGTGTTGATTTTCATTCATATATATGTATTGACCCCCTTCTTCAAATTAGATTTGGCAGATGCGGGATGAACTCCTACCACAAGATCGCATAAAAGCAATTCAAGAGGAATTGGCAGGATTCTTTCTTGACCACGTCATCAATCCAGCCGGAGAATACCATGTGGAACTTGACATCAGATGTTAGGGATTGTAAGAGATCTTATATTGTATATATGTAGCTAGTAGCGTCGGATAGATATACGAAAACTTATTGTTCGACGAATCTCTCGGAGAAGGAGGAGGTTGATCACTTCTCTCTGTATATGTTCATGACAATCTTGTGTCTTTAATGGTTTCCTTCATTTGCTTACTAGCTAGCGTGTCGAGTCCTCTCTATACGTATAGTACATAGCGTCGACCAAGCACGGAGATAAGAGAGGACACTTCTCTCTATTAGCTAGCTAGCACAATATATGAAACCCCTAAATTAACCCTACAAAACCCCCAACCCCCCCCCCCCCTTTCAAAAAATAAAAATAAAAACCCCAGCTCCTGAGCTGCTGACGCATGGATGCTCTTTGGTCCCGGTTGGTGTTACCAACCGGGACTAAAGGCCCTCCTGCCTGGGCTCGCCGCAGTGGTCACGTGGAGCCACATCTGTCCCGGTTCGTAAGCGAAACGGGACTAAAGGTGTTGGGCTTTAGTCCCGACCCTTTAGTCCCGGTTCCAGAACCGGGACAAATGGGCCTCTGGAACCGGGACAAATGGGCCTTTTTCTACTAGTGTTTGTTATGGATTACATCAGCAACTCAAACACTTTGTTTCAGAATTTAGATGCTTCCAATGATGATGACTTAAAAATTGACAGATTGCACTTCCAAATTCCAATTTCCAATTGACAACAGCAACATCAACTCAAACACCTTAATTTGATTGACAGATTGCACTTCCAATTTCTACAGCTAGCAACTCAAACACCTTAATTTGATTGACAGTGGCAGTGACCTACAGCAAAAGAGGGAGGGATGATATGCTCACCTGGGTTGGAGCCGAGGGTCGCCTACAATCTACTCCTTCGCCGTCGCCTGCTGCCGTCGCCGAAACCCTAGCATAGGGAATGCGAAACACACCTCTAATTAAAAAAAAATCCAAATGGACCAGATGAGAGTGGGAGGCTCAGATGTGTAGCTCAGGACCGGAGAACGACGACAATCGTCGGAATCGGCCGGAATCGAAGCAGCGACGACGTGCGGCGAGAGAGAGAGGGAGAGAAAGGGGAACATAAACAGAGCAGGGCAGAGAGAGGGAGTACGTGGGTCGAGGGGGCCGTTGCCCCCGTTGGTTTTGACCCCGACGGCATCCTAATCCTATTTGGGCTAGTCCAATAAGAAAAAAAGGTCATTATTTATGAAATGTCATTATTTATATTTAAAATAATAGAAATTTAATAAAAGTAAACTATAATATACTATAAAAAAGATCACCACATAAAAAACTACATATTTGAAGGCTCAAAACTATATATTTCAAGGCTTAAACTAAAATGGAAAAAAAGTAATTTAAAGTTTCAAAGTACATATATTTAAAAATGTCATTATTTATATTTAAAATAATAGAAATTTTATAAAAGTAAACTATAATATACTATAAAAAGATCACCACATAAAAAACAAAAAATAAAAAAAATTGGAAGTGTCAAACTACATATTTGAAGACTCAAAAAATATAAATTTCAAGTCTTAAATAAAAAGGAAAAAAGTAATTATAAGTCTCAAAGTACATATATTAAAAAATGTCATTATTTATATTTAAAAATAAAATTTTAATAAAAGTAAACTATAATATACTATAAAATATTACCACATAAAAAACTAAAAATAAAAAAGGTGGAAGTGTCAAACTACATATTTGAAGACTCAAAACTATATATTTCAAGTCGTAAACTAAAAAGGAAAAAATGTAATTTAAAGTCTCAAAGTAAATATTTTAAAAAATGTCATTATTTCTGTTTAAAATAAAAGAAATTTAATAAAAGTAAACTATAATATATTATAAAAAAGAATATATCCAAAAAAATAAAAATACTGGTGTTAGAACCAACAGCACGCCATAAATAAATATAATAGTACTGACGTTCCATGCTGCTCCACGACAGCACTATATTACGCATGATACAAATTGTTGATCTCATATACTTCTGACGCTACCCTGTTTAGCAGTGCCACCACTATGCCCCTACTAATGTCGTAACAAATAAACCAACGCCACCACTATTTAAAAAAAATAGTGGCGGCGTTGGTTGTAAATGGCGCGCCACCAACGTAAGTTGTGGCTAGCACTTTTTCCACTAGTGTAGATCTGTTTATTCTAAACGTTTTATCTCTTAAACCGTGCATTCAAATCTCGGACCGTTTTCATCATTGGATTCCATGCGTCGAGATCTTCAAAACTGGATCACATGTTGATAGGTTTTGACAAAAAAAAAATTGCACGAAAAAAACCGGTCGATAAAAACGGATGGAATAACCAAACAGGGAGCATGATTTTTTTTTCTTTTGGAAAGAGGCACGGCTGCGCCTCTCGCAAAATCACAACCGTGCTTTTAAGGAAGCAAAACCGTGTCTGTCGCGAAAGGAAAAAAACAAAAAATATTTTTTTTTTGTTCTGAGAGGCACGGCCGTGCCTCTCGCGAAAGCACAACTGTGCATCTGACGAAAGAAAAAAAAACAGAAAATGTGTTTTTTTTTTGTTTCCGACAGGCATGGTTCTGCCTCTCGCAAAAGCAAAACCTTGACTCTCGCGGAAGCAAAAAAAAAGACGTTTTTTCGCGCAAAAACAGTTTTTTGGGTTTATAAGCTAAGGAAGCCCGATGAAAAACCAGAAAGTTGAAAAAAAACTGAAAAAATATTTAAAAAGATGAAAACACGTGCGAAAAAATAAAAAAAAATCCGGAGGGATTGCCCAGAGCGCGACACGTGTCAGCGGCTGAGAGCGCGCCAAGTGGCGCTGATCGTTGTGAGTCTCCCAAAGGAGCGCTCGTCAACTAATTGCTCTCTGGATAAAAGGGCTGGCCCCGCACGCCATAGCTGCGGGCCGACTCACACTATTTTTTGTCTTTTGGGCCATTTTGTCCTTCTAGACAATTTGGGCTTTCCGGGCCTTTTGTTTTTGAGGTTAAAAGGGTGAAAACAGTGTTAAAAAGGCTAAAAAAGACATGTCTAAAAACGCCAAAAGGGCGCCAAACAGCGCTAAAAGGGCCGAATGGGTCGCATGCCGCAGTTGAAATAATGAAGGGCGTGCTTCTCGTGCCTGCATGGCTGAATGCATGCGTGATGCGTGGCACTACGTCCTCCAGCACCCATATGTGGCAGTACGTGTCTAATTCTGGAATTAATTTAATCATGACGCGCCACGCGTTGGTCGCCATGGGTGTCGCGAGGCTACATAAACGGGCTGAAAGCTACCCGGCTTCAAACGCATAGGAAAGCTTGGTAACCAGCCATGAAGATGAAGAAGAGATGCGTTGTTCCTAGCATCCTGCTGATGCTTTCACTCGAGGCCGCCCTCCTCATCGCCGCCGGCCGCCCCTCCACGGCCACCGGCGCCGACGATGTGGGCACCATTCTCCTGCCGAGCGAAGGCAAAGGTGACCATGACATGACATCAATGTTTTTTGTTTCCTACTTCACTTCAGCAAGCTAGCTGGTGAATGAGGACACTGATCCCAGCTTGGCTCGTTAACTGAGAACTTGCAGGCCAAGCAGGAATGGTGTCGACGAGGCCGTGGAAGTGCTGCGACCGGGCCTTTTGCACCAAGTCGATCCCGATGGTGTGCAAGTGTGGTGACGAGGTCGACCAGTGCGCGTCCACCTGCAAGGCCTGCGTGCCGTCCATGGTGAACCCGTCTCGCCACGTCTGCCAAGACCTGCACACCGGCGACCCCGGGCCCGAGTGCACCGACGACGGCGGCCTCCATGATGGAACCAAAGGTGATAGCCATGATCATCAGGTGACTGTGGCGGCAGCGAAGAAGAAGGGGGAAGAGGAAGAGAGGCCGTGGAAATGCTGCGACTTGGCTCTGTGCACCAGGTCGTTCCCGCCGATGTGCCGCTGCATGGACAAGGTCGAGCAGTGTGCTGCGAACTGCAAGAGCTGCGAGCCGGCCACGTCGGAATCGTCCCGCCGCGTCTGCAACGACTGGTACCATGGCTTCCCGGGGCCCAAGTGCACCGCCGCCGGTAACTAGCTAGCATGCGCGTTGATCACCTGATCAACGCCGTCCAGCCTGAGCTTGAGTCGCTAAGTGTAGCTGCAGCAGCCTGCAGTGTGTGTAAGCAATAAAATAAAAATGGAAAGTCAGGCAATCACGAATAAAAATGGAAAGTCAGGCAATGATTGCGTGTGTGCTCCGTGAAAATGGAGTTCGTGACCATTTTTTCACGGAATGGAATGCAGTTTTGTTGTTCTGGAAGTTGTGTCTTGCACTACGGTAAATTACGTTAATCTGCACGGACGCCGCCTCCTAACCCTAGCTGCCGCCGCTGCCTCGTCCCCCTCCTCCTCCTCCTCTTACGGAGTGGTAATCCGTCCGTCTCGTTTAGTTGTCTTAGGTTATCTTCTTCGGCGAAATCGATGAGGTGGTGGCGACAATAAGGTGTTGGAATAAGGCCTCTTCCTATCTTGACGACATCCGATCTGACACCGACGGAGAGCCGGTGAGAGAGTTTGTGTCCCTGGATTGCTTAGATTCTGGGAGTTCAAATCTTGGCAGTTCATGTGTCTTTAATCTGGCTGTTGGTGTGGCGACTTCGACATCTTCTTTTATGTTGTTTTGTGGCTTAGTCCAGTTTGTTCTACCCTCTAAACTAGTGGTGATACATTGCAACTTGTTCTGTGTGAGATGATGCTCCAGCCGATGCTTCTTCAGCGATTTCTAGATCTTGTCTCAAGGGGCAAGGGGCTACTGCGGTCTTTAAAAGCCTGGTATGGCGAGGGCATTTGCATATATCACTTTTCTTTGTTGTCGTTGATCAGTGCAATTTTTAATCTCCAGCGAACGACGTTTAATCGGAGAATTGGAGAACAAAGAAAATTAGTATGCTTTTTTAATATAGTTTTACTTTTTACTGATCGTTCTACGTCCAATTGTATATTCATTGTACTGGCTTTGTTTTTCTTGATAGTAGTCAAATCTAAGATACCCTTTGGGTGTCTTTATTCATAAAAAAAAGTTTATGTTGATCTGCTTCATCTACCAAGTTTAGCACCGTGGCCTGAGCGTGGCTGAAATGGTTATGTTTCTGGTGGTGAAGCGAACCTATCAGATTTTTGTCCTAGACTTTGCATTGATGCTCGCACTTATAAAAAAATTATTTCAGGATTTTAGATGAGGTTCACTATGTGGGGAGAAACTTTCCTATTGACTACAAAATCTGACCATTTACGTTTTTATTGTGTTAAAAAAATTAATAGCACAAAACTTGAGATAAACTGGTTAAGTATATCTAAAATTAGAGTAGTTTTTTTTTACAGCTGATAAAAATGTAAAAGTCTTGCTACATATACGGATATTTTTTTTTGGCGAAAAGGACCTCAGGATTATATTGAAAGATCTGAAGTAGTACAAAGCACCCCGAAAGTAAAAGAAATTACAACGAGGTCGTCGGACCACCTGACGAAGGCCATGCACACCGGAGCGGGATGAGGGCGCGCCGCCGTCGCTGCCGCTGCTCCCCGAGCCAGCACTCTTGTGTAGACAGCCATGACGGACGGGAAGTCTCCAACCTCGGCCACGGAAGACCAGCACACCGGAGACACAGCCATCGTCGACGAGCCTTCGCGCAAATCCAGAGATCCAACCCCATAAGCACACGACCCAGCCTCCACGCCGCCGATGAGGAAATTGACGGAGGGAGTGCTTGTTAAAAGTTTCCTGCTTATCTTTATTTTGCTTGCTTTTAGTTTATAACTATATAGGTTGCTACGTCTTCACTTCATCTGGCTAACATGTTGTAGACACACCCGATCTCATTGCATTGGATATTCAGATTTCCCCGATTAAGTTCGCTGAAGCCGTACATGGACACATGCATTAGATTCGGCCTGTCTCATTTCCCAGGATCATTGTTGAACAAATTCACGTGCTAAGATGCATGCCCACATGTACGGATATGCAGAGGGCAATTGACGGTAGTTTTGAGCCATCCACGCGCCCCATGAGTGCAATTAACAAACAGTAGGTAGTACCAAGCACGCAGTGTGATGTACGCGTCGGCCTCCACGCCAGGAGGCGTAAACTAATTGATATGGCAGCTCTGTGGAGGCAGCTGGTAGAGGCACTATGTTATTGAGTGTCAATCCAGATCTAGCAAGCTCGAACAGTCACTAGCTAAGTTCGTCTGCCGCAGTTGTAGAAGTTTTGTACTGCTTGTTTGATGTCTTTTGTTGCCTTGCATCAACTTTTAGCAAGTGACTGTATGCTCACAAAGTGATTGTATGATTTGAAATGATATGCACAGTTCGGATGTTTTAAACATAAAAAGAAAAACCAACTAAGAGCATCTACAGCCGGACTTGAAAAATCCGGCCCTCTAAACGTCCGTAGACACGTCCGAGGATGGCCTTGGACCCCATATATTGGCTGTCAAGCAGCCGCACTCATCAAATGCAAACCCTCAAATCCATGCACATCCATCATACCCATAAATATCACACGTAAATAAACATTTGTTGGTAGTAAAAATACATAGTTGGAACATATTTGAAGCCCACGATTCAAACATTAGCTCTTTAGTTTTCATTGTAGGTCCACATATGCTACACAAGATCACTAAGTAGATGCGCATGCACCTGATAGTCTTGAAGATTCTGATGCATCTGCAGAAAATTGATAAGTTGATGTGCATCTTGTTGTTCCGGATGCGGACTTGTTCTTTAGGTTTCTCGAAATCATTGGTTTTGGCAAAGGGAGTGCCTAGAACTCATCTAGATGAGACATAATTTGGTCTCATTCACTTGGAAAACAAAAATAGATACAAAGGAGTACCAACCCACGTCAGCACACTTGCATCTTATAGCATCACATCCAACGGCTGTAAAGGTGAATGAGACATAACTAAAACTCAGCTAGTTGAGTTCTAGCAAATCCTTTTGGCAAACCCATCACCCTCGTCATCGACAATCATATTTGTGTGAAATGACACAACATATCATCAGCTGCCACAAAGTCCTTGATTTCCACATCATTGCAGCTCCACGAATAATTTCCCAACGAATTTGGAGCACTTCGAATGCCCTCTTCACATCCTTCCTAGCCGCTTCTTGCATTGTTGCAAAATGGCTTTGTTTGCTACCTTGGGAATCATATAAATAAGAGGAATAAGAAGGAAAAGAAAAGATGAAGAACTGGACAACAATAACCCAAAAACACGCATTGTGATGGGACCTAAAAAGAAAGCCTGAAAACAAAATGTAAGACGCCTGCACACCCGGGCCGTTCCACACACAGACCAACAAGCAAAGGAAAAAGAAAAACAGCCCATCACATCCATCCATGGTGGGCTTCTCTTTGGCAAAGAGCACACAAACCTGGCCACGCGGTATGAATCTTGATGTGCCTAAATCCCTCAGAAAAAAAAAACTTACACGACTGATACATTGTTAAATCAATATATTGCAATTAATTTGCGTAGCAACACGTGAGGTATTATCTAGTAGTGACGTACCTTACCATGTGACATATGTGATAAGGTAATCCAAACAATTCAAAAAATAAATAAATTAGTAGTGACATACCTTAAAGTTGATGTATAATGCCGGCGATGCAGCCTTTGATCAAATCAAAGGATTGCCTTGTTTACCAACAGCGGAAGTAGCTGTGCCGTCACCACGATCTAGAGGGGGAAAAGAGAATTGTCCGTCGTCATCTCTTAGGGCATGTACAATGGGGGCTCACCCTGATTTTGCCTCAGCTATTAATTTAATCAACAAGCAACCAGACCACTGTTTCTGAAAATTTCTGGCCAACAAAGGCTACACTCTATAGCGGACCCACCTTTCTTCACATGTATAGTGTTTCCTTTCATTTCTCTCTACCTCTCTCCTTGCATACATCAGTGTAGCTTCACCTTTCTTCCTTCAACAGAGGTTGGTTCTTCTTCAGGCTACACTATCTCGTTTGAGGCTATAGCTTTTTGTCCGAACCTAACTCCGAGCCTACATGGATCCGCGGGGCAGCAGGCTGAGGCTACCCATTGGCCATGCCCTTACGTGCCAGTTGCACGTCGGACGAGCCGGACATCTCTGACGATGCATTAGCTTTAGTAGGTGCAGTAATTAATTGATCATGCACAGTTCATTGTCAGGTACCCATGTGGCCATCGTGCCCACATCAGCAATTGGCTCCTCGTGGAACACGACTGCTACACGTTAATGGTAACGTGCCACGCTTAGCTGATCCACTGGTGTCACGAGGCTACATATACGGGTCGAATGCACAGGCAAAGTCAGTGAGTGACCAGCGATGAGGATGAAGAGATGCAGCATTCCTAGCATCCTGCTGATGCTTTCACTGGGGGCAGCCCTCCTCGTCGCCGGCCACCCCTCCGTCGCCGACGACGCGGGCGCCATTCTCCTGCCAAGCCAAGACAAAGGTACGGTGATGCATGCCACGCGCGTGGACTCCTTTCTCTTCTCTCTGGTTCAGTTTAAACTTATCGCTGCTTGGCTCGTTGAGGACTTGCAGACCAAGTGGTCATGGCGGCGTCCAGGCCGTGGAAGTGCTGCGACGTGACCTTCTGCACCAGGTCGATCCCGCCGACGTGCAGCTGCCAGGACGTGGTCGACAACTGTGCTCCAACCTGCGAGGACTGCAATGGTTATGTACACCCACCCCGCCGTGTTTGCCTAGACCGCTACACCGGCGACCCCGGGCCTAGGTGCACGGACGCCGGCGCCGGCGGTAACTGAACTCTACCTACTAATGTACTCCCGTTGGATCTACCGGTAAGCGAATGTACGCCGTCGACGTGTGTTCATGTACATGAATGGCTACTTATGTGTGTGGTCCTGCGTGCCTAGCTGCTTGCGGTGCTTGCTGTCTGTGTGTAATAAAAACGGGTGGCGTCGGGCTACGATGGATAATAAGATAGTAATTGGAATTATTTGTGAGATGGGTGGTCCTCGTAATCTACATCATTTTCTTTTGCTGGATACGACAGTCAATAAAAGCCGGTATACAACAATACAGATAAATACATGCATATTACGGCCCCAAAAGAAAACAGCATCCAGAAACTTACCAAAAGGAAAATAAAACTACGGACTGGTATGTTAATCTCTGTCACTTCACTCTTTAGTCTCTCTCCGGGATGCCTCCACGGGGTCAAAACCACCCTCTCCTGAGCGGTCACCATGAACGGGCACTGCAAAGTCATTAGTAATACTAAGAGCAAGTATAATAAGGTGACATAAGTAGGCTGTAAGGATTTAAATATTATATTGTTGCTGAGTTGGAAGAGAGAGAGAAGAGAAGCGGGCCGTAGACTTGTAGCCGGCTGTAGCACAACTGCAAGAAGGTTTGTGAGAGTGAAAGATGGGCCATGTGTTGATAAAGTAGTACTTTGTTAAAGCCAACTATTATATATGTTGGCTATTACATTGGCTATAGATGACATGGCAACTAGTTATGGCCAGCAGCTCGCTATATTATTAACCATACTCTAAGAGCAAGGTAAATATTTTAGCCAACCGTCGACTATATAAAGTATACACGTCAACTGCAGTGATCCTAATAGCCCACTCATAGTTTGACCCACATGCTAATTCATTAATGTGTGATCCGCTTTTTCCGTTACAAAAGGTGTTTGAGCTCGTCGTAGAGCTGGCTTTAAATCTACAGCCTGCTTCTCTCCTCTCTCCTTTTTTTTTCAACTGGAAAAAAAAAACTGATGTGACATTTCTTATAACCCGACTGCGTCACACTATTATACTTTGTGTAATATCACTAACTCGCAGACAAGGACCCGCTGTCGGTGATGGGATTCATTTTTGGCATATCAATGGTAGACCCAATGGTAACTCCGCCTATGTCTTCTAGGCATAGCCGGTCCCAAGGCCGGGTAAAGGAGGATGATTGTGATAGGCTTGACGAGCCAACGTAAAAACTAGCCAGTCCCATGGGTATGAAACCTATTTGAGCGAGAGTAGTACTAGGATGGGTGACCTCCTGGGAAGTCCTCGTGAAAGGGTTTCATATCTAAGGGTTGTGATAAATTTGGCGAGCCAACGTAAAAACTAGCCAGTCCTTTGGGTATGAAACCCATTTGGGCGAGAGTAGTACTAGTATGGGTGACCTTCTGGAAAGTCCTCGTGAAAGGGTTTCATATCTAGCCTACCGCAACTTGTTTGGGACAAGAGGCTCAGTAAGTAAGTAAGTAAGTAAATAGTGGTAGACCCAATGGTGGCATTAAAGCCAAAAAGCTCACCTCATTCCTAAAACACAATATCTCAATTTTCACCTCCTGATCTCCCTCATGTAATTTCCCAAGAATCAAATCTACACAATTGCCCTTAGAACAACTTTAGCAGAGTCGCCATATTAGTAATCTCCAAAACACATATTAAACACGTTCCATTTTGTTTTGGAGGTTGTGCAGGATGTGCGTCAATACTGAATCGCCATAATGTGGCCTTCATATTTTCTTCCGTTTTCTTCTTTCACTATGCAATAATTTAGATCAAACAATTCAATAATTCAACACATATTACTAAAATCCATTAATCCGAATATATCAAATGTTCCAAATTAACAAATAATCTGATCAAATAAAATTTTTTCAAGTAAAACTAAATGAACTCAAGAGAAATATAAACACATTATCTCACAACTAGCTGCCAATGATGGTCAATGACATCTTCCTTCAGCTGATGATGGGAGGCCCGGTCTTCAATGTTCTGGCACGCCTAAAGAAATGATTCAGTGTTGTTCGTGTTTCTTGCAAAGCCTAATGATTGTGCGAATATTTTCGTATCAATAGGGCTCGACATAACACTCTCATCCTCGATGACCATGTTGTGTGGATCACACAACATGTCATGATATTTTTCAAGACATCCTTGTTTCAGAAATGGGCTTCCCTCGGACAATTGAAAAACATGCTGGCAACACTCCAAATTGCCTCTCAACGTTCTTCTTGATCTCGCAACATGTCATCATGCTTTTCAAGACATCCTTGTTTCAGAAATCAGCTTGCCCTCGGACAATTGAAAACTTGCTTGCAACACTCCAAACTGTGTTTCAATGTTCTTCCTTCGAGCTTCTTGCGCGTTGGTGAAATGCTTAAGTTTCTTGGTCTCACGAGTAGAAATTGTCTTCCCAAATGTTGACCAAGATGGGTAGATGCAAATCGGCTGAATTGTAGCATTGGTCATATAAAATGGTCATCATGAAGTTGCTAGGTGGAGAAGTACTACCGGGTAGCATTGCAAACCAATGAGATTTCTACAAAACATTAATGTCACTGCGAGATCCTGGCAACCCAAAGTAACAATGTCAAATTCATAAATCTTCGGAGGCAACAACTTCCAAAATTATTGTTGGATCATGGCAATGCCCGGTGAATTGGTCATGCCGAGTTGCAGGGCAATTCTTCCACCTCCAGTGCACACGGTCAAAACTCCCTTGCATTCCGGGCTAGACTTTTGCTTCATGCATCGCTAGCACCCGCAACAACATCAACATCTAGAAGCTTACTTACCCGCGGGCTGGTAAATTAGTTTCTCTCTCTTCATTCTCTCTCTCTAGGATAAATTGACAAAATTGTTATAGACACTCTGGTTTATAGGCACACCATACGGTTGAAATCACAATGTCAGAAATCCAAAATAAGTTCAGAAAAATGCGACAATCTGTGCCAAGCCAAATACCTCAATCAACGCAGGCAAGTTTCACAATAAGGAACCTAGCCATATCAACTATGCTAAGTTAGCTCCTAGGTTTTGCCCACCATAAGGAACCTCCAACTCACCTACGATCACTTGGCTTTTCTCCTCCATTTCATTCACATTATTGTCAACTCTCTCTCTCTCTCTCTCTCTCTCTCTCTCTCTCTCTCTCTACAGCCACGGAGGTCTTTTGTCACATCATGTGTTTTCAAATATGGACATCATCAATATTGAAGAAGATAAAATCCAAAGTAAATAAAACCGTGCATGATTTGCTTCTTACTTGGATCTTCTTGGGTTAATTAAACTAAATTTTTGACAATTGAATAAATGTTATAGAATGGAACGAAGATCATCTAATTGTCCACTGCAAGTGGGATTGGTCCCAAAAATATTTACAATAAATTTAATTTGAGCAAAACCCTAAATGTTTCCAAAACACAAAATTGTTAAAAACCACTTCTGTGTATAGTATTATACTATTATCTACCATCCCACTTCAAAATAAATTTCTGACAAGTATTTTTGTATTTTTAAACCATCTAACAAAAGCTAGAAACTGTGATATTAATATCACATTAATATTGCTTAGTCCAAAAATCATCATAATTTGACCACGATGTACTTTTGTATTCCAAAGCTTCCATGTGAAAACCTCACTTTGCAATGCTCGGAAATTTTAATACTACATTACAAAAACAGAGATGGCTCAAATCAGGTTTAGCAAAACTGCTTAACTAAAAATCATCTTAAAAATCCCGGGAAACATGCTTCAAGAAACCAACCTCTATTTGTGTTTTTCTGTGTATTTTCTCTCAGAAATGGGTTTCGATTTTCATCTGGAAAAGGCGTGTGAAAATCAATGATCATATGGCATTGATTAGCTCATAAATCTTGAGCCGCCTGCAAAGGCACGCCTAATGGTACTCCATACCTAGAAATGGGAAAGTGTGAGACAGTGAACCATCTCACTGGACACTCATCTAATGCTTTGTTCATTGAATCTAGCCTTTTCAAGCCTTTTGAAAACCAGATTTGTTTTATTGACGAGAGGTCCTCGAATGTCCAAACTCCAAACACCGCTTAATCTCTTAAAAGATCCTTGCACACCTGAGCATCATTGATTCCAAAAAAATCAGAATCGTTTTTTATTTTTTTAATACTAATTCTTTTTAACTTACTGTTCGTTAGATGCAGATGAGCCTGAGCTTAGACACCAATTACCGCTATATATGTAAGCTAATCTATGACATGCACGTGTATAGATAGATCTCTGAGATGGTTGTCGTCCATACCCGATAGTAAACAGGCCTATGTGGCACTGTTTCCCAACTTGACCCTCGAGAAGGGTCGGCTTTTCAAACGATCTAGAATTAGCAAATCCTGATGCAGATGAGCCTGAGCTTAGACGCCAATTACCGCTATATATGTAAGCTAATCTATGACATGCACGTGTATAGATAGATCTCTGAGATGGTTGTCATCCATACCCTATAGTAAACAGGCCTATGTGGCACTGTTTCCCAACATGACCCTCGAGAAGGGTCGGCTTTTTAAACGATCTAGAATTAGCAAATCCTGATTTGGGTGCGTCTACCTCTAGCAAATCCTAAACGGCGCCCGTTATAGGGTTAACGGTACAGGGCGCACACCCCCCCCCCCCCCCCCCCCCGTGACGACCCAGCCTACATTCGTTTTTTTTTTCTAAAAAGATGCAAAAAACACAGATTGAGGCGGATTCGAACACGCGCCGCAGCGGTTCAATGCACAACGCGATAACCACCCAAGCAACTTCACCTTCTGTGACAACCTACATTTTCTTCCCTTTTCTTTTTCCTTTTTCTTCCTTCTTTTCTTTTTCTTTTTTATTTTCTTTATTTTCCCTTTTTCTAATTTGATTAAGAAGGTTCACCAAATTTTATGAATTGTTTTCAGCTTTGACGAACTTTAAAAAAAAATTGATGAACTATTTTTCAATTTCGATGAACTCTTTTCATATTTCATGAACTTTTTTCCAAATTCGATGAACGTTTTTTCTAAATTCGATGATTTTTTTCCAAATTTGATAAAAATGTTTTCAAATTTGATGAACTTTTTGAAAATTTGATGAACTATTTTTTTAAATTCAATGAACTTTTTTAAGTTGATGATTTTTTCAAATCCGATAACCTTTTTTCATTTGATTATTTTTTTTCAAAATCATGAACTTTTTTTTTGGAATCGATGATTTTTTTTTCAAAATCAGTGAACTTTTACAAATTTGTGTACTTTTCTGAATTCAAAAATTGGAGGCCGGTTTTTTTCCTGAACCAACAGGACAATACAGCCGGAAAAAAACAAATTTGAGCGAGTTGATCGAAGCGAACGAAGCGAAGTGAGGGAGTGATGGCTTAATGGGCCGGCCCATCATGGGGGCATGCATGGGCGCCGGTTCGTAGGATTTTAGGCCCAGATTCGTAGGATTTTTTTTGCTTTTATTTTTTTTTGTTTGCTTAATCAACTAGTGTAGGAGTTAGATGAGACTTAGTTATTTCTCATCTATCAAATCCGGATCAAGTATTAGCCACGAGTGAAGAAGCGTGGCCTGCACGCAATGCATTTTATTCAGTCAATTCCATACGTACCGTCACTAATCCTGTTCCATTGTCAACGTATTACGTATCCATGCTACAATCAATGGAAAACGTACATATACGGTTTTAGTCGACACTTCCAGTCCTTGTCCACGCATATGTGATAGAGAGCTGGCATATGTGCGTATTCAAATCTGCTCGTTGCGTTGGTAGCGATTTCCACGCGTTAGGTGATCCATCGGTGTCACGAGGCTACATATACTGCTGGCCGCTAGCTAGGCAGCTTCAAACGCACAAGCAAGCTCAGTAAGCACGCCATGAAGATGAAGCGATGCATAGTTCCTAGCATCCTGCTGATGCTTTCACTGGAGGCAGCCTTCCTCGTCGCCGGCCGCCCCTATGTCGACGACGACGTGGGTCCCATTCTACTGCCGAGCCAAGGCCAAGGTACGGTTGCGCGCGCGTGAACTCCTTTCTCTAGTTCATGGCTTCATCATGCATCCATGATCCATGAAGAAACTGATCTCAGCTTCACCACGTTAACTGAGGTCTCGCAGTTGCAGACCAGCAAGCAGCCATGGCGGCGCCGAAGAGGCCGTGGAAGTGCTGCGACCGGGCGCGGTGCACCAGGTCCATCCCGCCGATCTGCACCTGCGTGGACGAGGCGTTCGAGTGCGCCTCCACCTGCAAGGCATGCGTGCCGTCGACGCGGAACCCGTCCCTCAAGGTCTGCCAAGACCAGTACGTCGGCGACCCTGGGCCCATCTGCCGGCCGTGGGAGTGCTGCGACTCGGCTGCGTGCACCAAGACCGACCCGCCGACGTGCCGCTGCGGTGACGAGGTCGCGCAGTGCGCTCCCACCTGCAAGAGCTGCGAGGCGTCCACGTCGGACCCATCCCTCAACGTCTGCAAGGACGCGTACACCGGGGCCATCCCGCCCACATGCACGCCGCCAGAGGCGATTGCCGCCGGCGGTAACTAGCACGCGCACGCGTTGGTGTGCACCATGATCGAGTCGCTACGTCCCTACTCCTTCCTTGCTGCTGCAGCAGCCTGCAGTTTGTGACTATACATAAAATAAAAAATGGATAAGCAATCATGTACGTATAAGATAGAGTGCTATTTAATCTTATCTTTTTAATAACTGAATGGTGCGGGTTTCTTCCGATTCATGATGAAACGGCATGAACCATGAAACTGCATGAAACTTTCATCCAGTTTGACCAAAGTTCTATTTCTAAAATCACTTTAGCTACTTGTAAGTTGCCTGAATTTTGAATTTGAGTCATTCAATTTCTTGGCCGTTGATTGCTGTTCTAAGATTCGTGATTCGTTTTTTTTTTCACGACTGTGATGTTTGTTCCGTTGGGCTTGTATTTTCAACTGACCCAGTAGATTTGCTACTGAGCCGAAGCCCAGTAAATATGCGATCCAGCCCTCCTCTCTATCTGTTTGTTTATTTTCTGTTTTTGTGTGTGTTTTGCTTTTGGTTTTGGTTTTTCTTTGTTATTTGATTTTTATTTTGTGGGTATTCTTGGAATGTTGGGTGAGTGGAAATGTACTCACATAAATACTCCCTCCATTTCTTTTTAGTTTGCAGATAGTATAAATTTGGTCAAACTTTGTGTAGTTTGACTTTGACCAAATCTTATATGCAGACTAAGAAGAAATGGAGGAAGTACTATGCAGTATATGTGAAAATTACACCATTTTATTATTATTGCATGCTAGAAAAAGTGCAAGTTTAAAACGAAGTTGTGTGCAAGTTTTTTGAAACTTTTTTGTTATCTATCTTCTTTAAACGGCAATAATATTGCTACTAAGAAGGTAAGTGTCCAAATCTTATTCAATCGCTGCCGTACAGCTAGCACACCAGCAGCTAGCGTAGTAGTGGAGTGCTACAACATCACACACAGTAGCTAGCACCGTCCATCTCGAACAAGAAAGAGATTTGAGAATCAGAGCATGCACTTGGGCCCGGGACTGCCGTGGTAGGCGTCCCGGCACATGTAGCCGGAAGGGGCCGACTCGTCCGCTGGCGCCACCAGCTTGCAGTTCTTGCAGGCGGCGAAGCACTGCTGGACCACGTCCTTGCAGCCGCACCAGCTCCTCTTGGTGCACACGGGGTGGTCGCAGCAGACCCACGGCCTCGTCTCCTCCGTCACTGCGTCTGCAACAAGATCCAAAGATCGATGAGCTCCCTGTCACGCACTATATATATACCAAGCTGACTAACTATAAACCAGAGGCTAATTTCAAAGCTCACCGGAGTGGAGGCGAATGATGGCGTCATGGGCGACGGCCGCGCCGACGAGGAGGAGGGCCGCGAGCAAGAGCATCAGCAGGACGGCGGCGCCGCTTCCCTTCTTCATGGCTGTTTGATTGATTGTTACTGCTTCGTTCGCTCTGTGTATGTTGTGTGCTTGTGGGTCGTTCATTTGCACTGGTATATGTAGCCTCCTCGGACCAATCGGGAGGCGACACGGAGACAAACCCAGCTACTGATTATGCGAGCTAGCTAGGTAGATCTGGATCTGGAGACGAGCTGCGTGCACAAAAGCTGCTGCTACGTTGATCAAGGCACGGACGCGTGGTCTACTGTTTGTTAATTGCACGCATGGGGCGCGTGCATGGCTCCATACCTTAAGTTGCGATTTGTTTTTACAATATCCATCCAGGATTCCAGGCTACAACAGATCGAATCAAATGCATGTGCCCACGTACGGCTGCAGCGAGCTTAATCGAGGCACTCTCAATCTCCATGCAATGAGATCAGATGTGATTAGAGTATGTCAACAAGATAAGATGAGGACGTGGCAACTAATCTCTATAAACTAAAAGGAAGCAAAAATAATACGTAACGAATTTATTATGTACTTCTGATCTACTCCCTTCGTTCCTAAATACTCCCTTCGTCCGAAAAGGTTTGTGCCACAAACTTGGGACAAGCTTTTTCGGATAGAGGGAGTATATATCTTTCTAGAGATTTCACTACATATATATGTATATAGACGTAGTTTACTCGTTTGTTTCACATGTAGTTTATATTACAATCTCTAAAAAAACTTATATTTAGGAACGGAGGGAGATGAAAATTGCTTATGTCTAATTAAGTTGCTTACTCTTCAAAAATTCGTGCAAGTGATTCGTTCAGATTTGTTTGTCCAATGTCACTGTTTTTTGTTGGGCTGTTTTTCACGTCAGACCGCGTCAGCGTATATATGAGCTTCCGCTTGTTACATGGGCTGCATTATCTTTTTATTTCTTCTTCTTCTCTTTAGGCCATGCGCAGAGCGAGCATGCTGTTGACCTCTTTTTTTCGATTTGCAATGAACTGTAATTGTGGCATTGTGAAGAACTGACGAGTCGACCTTTTATAGGAGGTGTACCCGTTACTCTGATGTCTCGGTTGTGAGCTAGAAGCTTTCGACCAGTTTTTTGTTCTCTTTACTTTTTTGTCAAATAATTTTCAGTTTATTTGTATTCCTTTTTGTTTTCATTTTTTTCTGTTTCTTTTTATTTGTTTTAAAATTCATGATTTTTTTTGTACTTTTATATTCCCTATTTTAATTGTTTTTCCTTTCGGATTAACTAATTCTTATCTAGATGATTTTTTAGCTATGTCACACCTAAGTTGTTCTCCACACGATCAAACCTGTAAGTTTCGTGCAAACCTGGTTTGTTCATGTGCACTGTGCCTCGTGTCGTGCTTGTCTCTGCGTGACTAGGTCGGTCTGTCACGTCGCGCTGGTGGCCATTTTCTTGTTGTGTCCTGTGTTTGCGCTGGTGTGAGTATATGGGCCTCTGTTTCACATGGGTTGTGACTTCATTAGTTTAATGGATTTGCTAAATCCCATCTAGATGAGATTTAGCAATGTCTCATCTTATTCTAAAAAAAGCAATGTTTCATCTAAGTTTTCAAATCATATCATTTTTGTTGCAGAACTTTTCGTGCAACACTGTGATCCGTGTCGCGTTGTCAGCCAATTTCGCGGCTTGCGGCTGTTGTTGGCCGACTATGAATCGTCACGCGATGGGGGCCGTTTAATAGCTCGCGTTCGTTGTTGTCGATTTTGACTTTGTGTGGGCTGCAGCCTTTTTCACTCCATGTGGTTGCATTTTAGTTTTGTATAGAGTAACTCGACTCGCTGCTCTCTCTCTCTCTCTCTCTCTCCTGCTGAGTTGCGGTTCTGTTTTTATTTACTTTTTCCCTTTTCGTGTTCTTTTCTTTTTATTTATTTTTTAAATACATGAACTTTTTCTGAATTCATGATATTTATTTAATTTATGTATATTTTCCATTTTTAGTTTTTCCTTTTTGTTTTTTCTCCTTTATATATTTGCTTTAAATTCATGAACTTTTTTTAAACGGATTTATTAATTCTCATCTAGATCAGATTTAAGAATGTCTTAGCTAATTAAGTTCCTGACAGCTCGATCCGTTCACTTTAATGGAGATGTATCTAAGGCCTCCCTTTGTGGATATGTATAATGTCTTCCTCTTGATGAGATGAATAACCCATGTTGTCCTTGCTTTCTTGTTCGTTGAATGTTAGAATCCATGAACCATGGGAAACAATTTCAAGTTGAGTCTTATTGAGCGAACTGAGCATTGGTCAACTAGTTAGGTTCCATGTCGTGGAATCAGTCGACGGGAGGGGCTTCTCCCTTGACTTCAGTTTATTTCTTATTTTCCCAGAGCTTAGATGAGTACTTGGATTTTGATCCCAGGCCGGAAAGTGGCAGAAAAGCAGGAGCATTTTAGTGACTCCATGAATATCTAACTTATAAACTTCTAAATGATATATAAGACCTGTACGTTGATTATCCAACTCCGTGACTAACTATATTAATCAACGTGGAGACAAAACTAAGTGATAGGTAACCATCATGTAGGAACAATGAAAGAAATTCACAAGCACATCCATGTCATATAAGCAGTACTTTATATTGGACAAATGAATGAATATCTACACAAATCAACAAATATAAACGACTATAGAACAAGTTAATGAATATCTACACAAATATATCTATACAAATAATTAATAGTGCTCGTCGGTCTCATCAAATTTGAATAGTAGGTAATGTCCCAAGTCTCTAGAATTCAACACCACCATTCTGCCGAATTCTGGCTTTGCGCTCCTCCGACAACATGCGTGCGAAATTGACCAACTCCTCCTCGTTTGTGCCCCTCTTCTGGTCAGGCTCATTCTTGCCCGTCTCGACGTTCACCTTGCACACCTGCCTCTTGAGCAGTGCTTGGCCAACGTCGACGAGCCGGTTGAGGTTCTCTGGCGTTGACACGTCAACAGAAGCTGTCTCGCCCTTGAGCTCATCGTCCTGGATCCGGAGGTAGCGCTTCTCGCAGTGCAACGCTTGGAAAAGCACAGACGCGTGGATGTCGAGGTCTGCGCTGGCCTGGCTGAAGCTGTCAATGATGGGTGTGGCGCCCCTGTTGGAGAGCCACCCAAGCAGGCCCCACTTGCTGCACGCGGCGGCATCGAATTTCTCTTCGATCTTGGCGGTGCCGGTGCCCAACGAAAGGATCATGAACTTGCCGTAGTCCGCCGGCTTGATGGGGAAGAAGTCTGGGTTCCCCATCAGAATCTGCTTGCTTACGTCCGTCATAGCCAGCAGGGTCTGTATACGTGCCAATTTGTCAAATAGAGAACGAATGATACATAAACATCACATCGAGATAGGTCAACTGTTATACTAGCTTGTAAGCCTAGTTTAGATTATCGAGTTTCATCGAGCTTGCTTGTCGTGTTAGAATCCAGAACAAAGGACTCACCGGATTGTTTGCGGCGACGCCACCGTCGATGAGGTTGAAGTCCCGGAGATTGCCTTCCTCGTCCTCTGTCTGGAAGTGGTGGCCGGGGAGGTAGGTCGGCGCAGCGGACGTGCTGATGCAGACGTCGGACAGTAGAGCATTCTTGGACTTATCCTTCATGGCCTGTACAAGTTTAAAATATTATTCAGTAGTAGTCGTGGTGCAAGCAACATGCATGTCTGCTTATTAGCTTGGTCTTCACGCATCACATACGTTATAGGTCGAGAAGATTGGGGGCTGCAGGAGCTTGATGTCGAAGGTGGGGATGACGACGTTGTTCAGTGTGTCGCCGACCCGTGTGTCGCCGAGGAGCTTCTTCACGATCGTGTGGAGGTACTCACCATCGTACTTGGGTCCCATCATGCTCCTCATCAACCCGAAAGGCCCTTTGCTGCACCACACAACATGCACGCCTACATCAAGATGGTCGATCATGCATGCAGGAGATAGATTTGTACGTGCATACGATCCGTGTACCTGGCTTGAGGGAAGATACTCGGGCAGTGGTGGAGGTAGAACTGGTTGATGTCCTTGGCGGCGAAGAGCGGGCGGCCTGCGTCATCGGGTGCGCTGAGCATGGCGGTCACCAGTCCGCCCGTGCTCGTCCCGGCGATCACATCAAAGTAGTCCGAGATCCTCGCGTCCGGCCCGTCGAGCTCCTGGAGCTTCTCTTCCAGGAAGGCGAGGATGGTGCCGGGAATGATCCCGCGCACGCCGCCACCGTCGATGCTGAGCACGGTGACGATGCTCCCGTAGGAGGGCGGCGGCGACCTGGGGCTCCCCAGCGACATCGAACGCGCGCCGCCGCTGAGCACCCGCTCAGTCGCTGGATTCATCTTGATCCGGGGCCCGTTGCTCCTCTGCTCCGCCCCCCTCCGCCTCGTGCAACCTCAAGCTATGATCTGAGAAGCTTTTTTTGCTTTACAAAATTGCTCGGCTGGTTCGCTTTTGTGAGGATCGATCGATGTAGGATGATGGTGCACGCTCGAAGCCATATTTATATACCAGCTAGGAAAGAAAAGTAGTCGTGCTCCCCAGAGCGAGTCCACGAGTGGAATTTTGAATGGGCCAAAGGCGCGGGGACGGGGCCGTACGTGGACTGTCGCCGGTCGGTCATGGCCGCGCGCGGAAGATATGCACCTTGTGCACGTCCGCACGCGATAACACTGGAAAAAAAATGATTCTAAATTCCTTTGAGTTTCCATGGAGCAGGCGGGCATGAACTCTTCAGCCAATCGGGCGGTGCCACTAGATTTCGTGTGGCTAGAGTGAGCCGGACACATGTTTTGTTGTTTACTCTCTAGACTAGATAGAATGTTTTGGATGGGTAAACGTTCCTACCATGACATGACAATAGTTTCCAACCCACGAAAATGTATGGAAGGCTCCTGCATGCTCCGTCGCCGAGCTAGTGTGATTCCTTCAAATGTTTTACCGAACCATGGTTCAGCCGAACCTACGCTCCACACCATTGATTTCTGGACACTGTTCATGAGGATCGATGCATGGTTGATTAAAAAATGCATGGTGGGAGCTGTTTGCATGTTAAAACAATGCATATGTAGCAGGATGTTAAATCATATGGCATGGACCATAGGTTCGGCTGAACCATGGTTTAAATGTTTTACGGAACCATGGTTCAGCCGAACCACTAGAGGCCAGTTCGGTCATTTTCTCTTGCCAGCAGAAATTCCTAGACTAGTTCAAAGCCGATTAGCTGGTCACACACAGGCCGGTACGTTCTGGCTGGTTGATGCATTTGTCTTGATTTGCAACCGATGGTTTTGAATTTGGAATGCTGATATTTTTTTCCCATGACAATAGTTTCTCCTCCATGAAAATGTACGGAAGGATCGTGCAGTCGTGCTTCCTCATAGAGCGCCAACTTACAAAGTTCAAAAGAAAAAAAGAGCGCCAAATTCCTTGTAGCTTCACTTTGTGAGGCAACGTGCGTAGACCAAGCCAAATATCAGATTCATACGTGTCAAATGTAGTAAAAAATGACAGTACTAGCTTCGATCCGTTCGCCCATACTTAGGATGGCAATTTTACCCATGGGTACGGGTACCCGCGGGTACCGTACCCGCATGGACAGGGTATGAGCACACTTTTATACCCATGGGTAGTACCCATACCCTACCCGTTAAGTTATGGGTAGTGTACGGGTATGGCCTTGTACCCACGGGTATATCCATATCCTGCCCACTTGTGAGCTAATGTTAAGTTGTCATCAATTAATCATTTAATTTCTCATGTGACTCGTCTACTCCTATTGATTTATGAGTATGTTGTGATTTCTAAATTTTGATAGTGGTCATCTATCTGTTGTTGAGCTGAGATAATTGATTTTTTTTGTCAAATGTGCTATCAATGAGTGTAAATTGTGAACAACTTGTGTACTATTTGTTCTACCCGTTGGGTACCCAATAGGTATGGGTACCCGTCGGATATGGGTATGGGTAAAGTTTCATACTCATGGGTACGAGTACAGGTAGAATTTTGTACCCATCGACTATACGGGTATGGGTATGGTATTGCTCTACCCTACCCATACCCTACCCATTGCCATCCTCCCCATACGGCGGGTTCTGTGTGGTACCTTCTTTTGATTTGCAACGGATGGCTTTGAATTTGGACTGCCGATTTTTATTGCAATAACTATAGCTGGTATTTTGACCTCCTTTTTTTTTCCTGATACCCTACCCTACCCGGCTTTGCCTGATTATGCTATAAAATTACCACCGATCGAGCACCAGAGAGCACCGGGGCTTGATGGGGAAGAAGTCCAGTCGTGCTCCCTCGCCGAGCACCAGAGATTAGCTTCCCTTCGTGAGAGAGCGTAGGTAGACCAAATGCTAGTGTGGTTCCTTCAAGGTGAAACTTCACTGCTGGTCATATCAAACACAAAATAAAAATAAGAAGTGACAGCAGTACTGGTTTGGGTCGTGCTCTAGCTGTTTCCAGCAGAAATTTCGTAGACTAGTTCAAAGCTTCAAGCTGACACACAAAATAGAGAGAAAGGTTCTATCTGATACCTTCTCCTGATTTGCATCTGACGGTATTGAATTACTCGCAAAATAGAGAAAAAAAACTGAAAATTTTGAATTTGGACTGCTGACTTTTTTCCATTCCACGTATCCAGGTAACCCGGGTAAACACAACGGGGGCCGCCTGGACTTGGCACTCCCTGCTACAGAGCACCCGGCCCATGTACTACAAAACATACGCTAAAGTTGTTATACTACTTCCACAATCTGGGCAATCCCTATTTCATGCTCACTGCGTCAAAACGTCAGGGGAACGCACATAGGACGACAATATGCCATAAATTACAGGGCCTGGTCTCCGGACATATTTCAGGGCCGATCTTGTTTCTAATTTTTGTTATGTTTCTTTCCTACCACTTTTCTGCTATCTGTTTAGAGCATTTTTTTTAAATGAATATTTTGTAAAATATCACTAAATATTTAAAATACAGAATTTTTTTAAATTATAGAATATTTTGAAGATACATGAAGATTTTTGTAAAACTTTGTATAGTTTTTGAAATCCAGTTTTTAATAAAAGTTGACGAACATCTCTAAAATTCAAGATCATTTTTAAATCAGAGAATTACTTTTTTCATTATTTATAAAACCGAGAATATGTTTTTTTGGGGAAAACTACTGGAACAAAAATAGATGAAGGAATTCGGGAGGAGCAGAATCCTCAAACTAGCCTGCCAACACAATTACTAGCTTTGTGCGTTTCCACGCCATTTGGTCGGAGGGTGTTATATAGGACCTCTCCAAAATCTCTCTACACAAAAGCTTACCAAACATTATGTCTGCATCAAGAACACAAGAAGGCCACACGGAAGGGAAGCCCACATTTTTCTAAAGGGGGTTTAAATCTCCTGCCTAGGTATAATTGCGATGTACCCAACCATATAAAAAACTAATGGCAAACCATAAATATTATGTAAGACTTAATATACTAGATGACTCGTTGTGTCATTGGCGCAAAGCTCAATTCCTGACAGGAAGCAAAGCAACTTATGAACAACATATATATTACGGATGATCTGCAAAGGAGTGAAAAACAAATGCAACAGAGAACTTAGGCGAACTATCTCAAGGATGTTATTCGTGAATTGCGTACTGGTGATTGTGTTCTTATTGTGTTTGTATTTGCCTTGTATTTATTAACAACAGAAAGCGATGATCATTACCCATGGCCTTCTTTGGCAATATGTAACCCGTTTGCTTGAGCAGGTGAATTGAGTGTAAGATTTATTTCATATTCCAACCGGCCAGGTTGATAAAAATCCGACGGCACCACAATTATGCTACTGATATGATTGTATTTTCTTTTCTGTTTTTGAGTGTTCACACAATTATGCTACTGTTATGATTGTGTTTTTATGTTTTAATTAGTGTTTGTGCCAATTAAAACCTTTGGGATGATTTGGCTGATAGTTGACTTGATTCTGTGAGAAAAAACAAAAACTTTTGTGCTTAGTTCAGGAATTCTTAAAAATCACTGCAACGTGATTTTGATCTGAATTTTTTGCACATAATTGATATACAAATTGCCCATGTTGTCCTAAGTTATCAGTTTTTTTTAGAGTTACAGAAGTATTGTGTTTGTTCAGATCATTACATACAGTTCTGTTTTTGACAGATTATGTTTTTATTGCATAGTTCTCTTATTTTGATGATGCTATGGATTATATCGGGGGGTATAAGTCGTGGAGAACTTGGAATACAATAGCTAATATGCAAGATTAAAATATGAATGGGTTCATAACAGTACGTAAAGTTTATGATTTGCTTTTTATACTAACGGATCTCGCGAGATTTCTGTTGAGTTTTGTGTGCTGAAGTTTTTAAGTTTTGAGTGAGATCGTGATGGATGATGGAATAAGAAGCGGCAAGAGCCTAAGATTTAGGATGCCCAAGGCAGCCCAATGTAATATTCAAAGAGACTCAACCGTTTAAGCTTGGGGATGTCCCGGAAGGCACCCCCTCTTTCGTCTATAATCCATCGATAAATTACTTGGAGCTATATTTTTATTCATCACATGATATGAGTTTTGCTTGTTGCGTCGTGTATTATAGTTGTCTTTGCTTTGTTTGCTTTTTAGTTTGCCACAATCATATTTACTAGACACACCTTTGGAGAGGGACACACATTTATTCATGATTTGTTAGAATACTCTTTGTGTGCTTCACTTATATCTGTTGGGCTAGGCTGTTGCTCTAGTGCTTCACTTATATCTTTTAGATCACAGTGGTGGTTATATTTTAAAGAAATAGTTGCACTCTCATGCTTCACTTATATCCTTTTGAGAGTCTAATAATTAGTAATGGTAATATGCACGGGTTATGAAATTTGCCTAACATGATAGGTATTCAAAGAGATATAATAAAAACTTTCATGTAGATCACCGAATATGATAAGTTTAATTCCTTGCAATAGTTTTGCGATATTAAGATGGTAATATGTGGGATATATTAGTGAGTAATTATGGTTTAGTAAGAATATTGGTGTTAACGTTTGTGATTCCCAAAGCATGCACATATAGTCTCTAGTTATGCTGAGAAGTTGAAGCATGATTTATTACTGATTGTCTTCCTTATGAGTGGCAGTCGGGGACAAGCGATGGTCTTTTCCTACCAATCTATTCCCCTAGGGGCATGCATAGTAGTACTTTGCTTCGAGGGCTAATGAACTTTCGCAATAAGTATATGATTTCTTTATGACTAATGCGAGTTCATGGATTATACGCACTCTGATCACCTTACCGCAATTTGCTAGCCTCTTCGGTACCATGCATTGCCCTTTCTCACCTCGAGAGTTGATGCAAACTTCGCCGGTGCATCCAAACCCCGTGATATGATACGCTCTATCACACATAAGCCTCCTTATATCTTCCACAAAACAGCCACCATACCTTCCTATTATGGCATTTCCATAGCCATTCCGAGATATATTGCTATCCTACTTCCATCATTTCGTTTTTATGACACACATCATCATTGTCTTATTGCTTTGCATGGTCATATAGTTGACATAGTATTTGATGCTCAATCACCGTTCATCATTATCATACATGTTACGCCTGCATCATTGCATATCCTGGTACACTGCCGGAGACATTCATATAGAGTCATTTTTTTTTAATATCGAACAGTAATTTTGAGTTGTAAGTAAATAGAAGTATGACGATCATCAGTATTAAAACATTGTCCCAGTGAGGAAAAAAAAGAGAGGCCAAAAAGAGCCCACAAAAAAAACGAGAAAAAGAGAGAAGGGGCAATGTTACTATCTTTTTCCATACTTGTGCTTCAAAGTAGCATCATGTTTTTTTTCATATAGAGACTCTCCTATGTTATCACTTTCATATACTAGTGGGAATTTTTCAATATAAAACTTAGCTTGTATATTCCGATGATGGGATTACTCAAATGCCAGAGGTCTTCATGAGCAAGCAAGTTAGATGCACACCCGCTTACTTTTCAGTTTGAGCTTTCATATATTTATAGTTCTTAGTGCATCCGTTGCATGGCAATCCCTACTTCTCACATTGACATCAATTGATGGGCATCTCCATTGCCCACTGATTAGCCTCGTCGATGTGAGACTACTTCCTTTTTTGTCTTCCCCTTATTTATCTCTATCACCGCATTCTATTCCACCCATAGTGCTATATTCATGGCTTGGGCTCATGTATTGCGTGGAGGTTGAAAAAGCTGAATCGCGTTAAAAAGTATAAACCAATTGTTCGGCTTGTCATCGTGGTTGTATATGATAAATACTTTGTGTTAAGAAGATGGAGCATGACAAGGCTATATAATTTTATAGGGATAGCGTTCTTTAGCATTTTTATTCTGAAAGGCGTGATTGTTTGTTGGTAAGCCCGAGTATTGATGTCTTTATGTCAAATTATAGACTATTGCTTTGAATCATTCAGATCTTAATATTCATAACCTAATAGAAAGATTACATGATGAACATGTTAGGTAGTATTCCACATCAAAATTTCTGTTTTTATCATTTACCTACTCGAAGACGAGTAGAAATTAAGCTTGGTGATGCTTGATACGTCTCCAACGTATCTATTATTTTTTATTGTTCCATGCTATTATATTATCAATGTTGGATGTTTTTATATGCATTTGTATGCTATTTTATGTCATTTTTTTGGGACTAATCTAGTAACCTAGTGCCAAGTGGCAGTTGCCATTTTTTTGCCTGTTTTTGGTTTTCCAGAAATATAGTACCAAACGGAGTCCAAACGCTACGAAACTTTTTGACAATTATTTTTAGACAAGGGAGACCCTAGAAGATTCAGGAGGAGACCAGAAGGCAAACAAGGAGACGACAAGGCAACAGGGCGTGCCTAGGGGGGTAGGCGCGCTATGATGCCTTGTGGGCCCCTCGTGGCTTTGTCTGACCTAATTCCACTTCTATAAATTCTCAAATATTGGGAAACCAAAAGAGAGCCACCCGAAACACTTTTTCCACCGCCGCAATCTTCTATTTTTTTTTGTGATCCCATCTGAAGACCTTTTCCGGTACTTTGCCGGAGGGGGAATCGATCGTGGAGGGCTTCTACATCATCCTTGCTGCCTTTCGATGATGCGTGAGTAGTTTACCACAGACCTACTAGTCCATAGCTAGTACCTAGATGTCTTCTTCTCTCTCTCTTCGATCTTCAATACAATGTTCTCCTCGATGTTCTTGAAGTTATATCCGATGTAATCTTTTTTTGCGGTGTGTTTGTTGGGATCCGATATGATCTGAATATTTATGAATATTAATGGATTTTTTTTGAACTTTATTATGCATGATTATTATAGATTTGTATTTCTCTTCGATCTATCCATTTAGTTTGGCCAACTAGATTGATTTATCTTGCAATGGGAGATGTGCTTTGTAATGGGTTCAATCTTGCGGTGCTCTATATCCCAGTGACAAAGTAGGGGACAAGACACGTATTTATATTGTTGCCATTAAGGATAAAACGATGAGGTTTTTTCATATTGCTTGGATTTACTTTGTCTACATCATGTCATCTTGATTAAGGCGTTACTCTGATTTATACTTAATACTCTAGATGCATGCTGGATAGCGGTCGATGAGTGGAGTAATAGTAGTAGATGTAGGCATGAGTCGGTCTACTTGTCTCGGACGTGATGCCTATATACATGATCACTGCATTGAATATCGTCATAACTATGCGTTTTTTTATCAATTGCCCAACAATAATTTTTTCACCTGTGCTCGAGAGAGAAGTCTCTGGTGAAAACTATGGCCCCCGGGTCTACTTTTATCATATAAAAATCCAAAAATACCTTGTTGCAATTTTATTTCCTTTTTTTTATTTTGTAATTTACTTTATCTATCTACTACAAGATTTAATCCTTACAAGTAACAGTCAAGGGGATAGACAATCCTCTTGTTTACATTGGTTGCAAGTATTTGCTTTTGTGTGTGCAGGTACTGCTAACGAGGTTCTGTGTGGTTCTCCTACTGGATTGATAACCTTGGTTATTAACAGAGAGAAAAATTTATCTCTACTCTACTGCATCTGCTCTCCTCTTCGGGGAAATCGCAACGCAGCTCACAAGTAGCACCTCTCGCAAAAGGGAAAGAAAACACATTTTCTTTTTTTTCCTGCCACGAAAGGCACGAATTTACTTCTCGTAGAGGCATGAATTTTCTTCCGCAAGAGGCACGAAGGAAAAAACGTGTTTTTTTTTCTTCCGTGAAAGGCACGAATTTACTTCTCGTGGAGACACGCATTTACTTACGCTAGAGGCACGGCCGTGTGTTCCTCACAAGGAAACTTTTCCTACCACGAGAGGCATAGATTTAGTTCTCGTGGAGGCACAAATTTGCTTTCGTGAGGGGTACGGCTGTGCCTCTCAGAAAGAAAAAACATGCTCCAGATCGGATTTTTTCGTCCGGTTTTTTCGTGAAAAAAAGTTCGTCAAAACCTTTCAACATGATATCTAGTTTTGAAGATCTCGACGCGAGGAATTCAACGGTGAAAACGGTCTGAGATTTGGACGCACGGTTTGAGAGATAAAAATGTTTGAATAAACGAATATATGAAAGACGGGAAATCCCCAGGTTGCGACAAGTGGCGTACATGAAGTGCGACACTGTCACAACCCAAGGAGGTGGAAGTGACCTTTGCAAAGAGTTCTCCTTAACTAGTGATTTTATCCTTCCTTGATTAAAGTAGTAAATAAATTCTAGCTTTTTCTAGCAATAGGATGGAGTGTCATCTAGGCCAGGCCATATGAACTGCACGACCAGACCCGAGACAGCTCAACATTATACAGGCCTGGGAAAACACGGTCTGTGAAGGCCTCTTTTATAAAAGGAAGTGCTGTGCCGGCCTGATGGCTTCGAGCCGCAGATCGACATGTCACGCCAGATAAAAGCCCCGGCAAGCCACAGCTGCGAGCCGGCTCACGCTAATTTTTTGCCATTTGGGCCATTTCGGCCTTCCGGCCTTTTGTTTTTCAGGTTAAAAAGGTAAAGAAAAACCAAAGGGCGAAAACAGTGTTAAAAATGCTAAAAATAACAACTCTAAAAAGGCCAAAACGGTGCCAAACAGTGCTAAAAGGGCCCCTTTTTTGGGGTGCACCACGGCAGAGACAACACACATCCGAGATCCACCAACAAAAGCTCCTTCGTTAGTTGGGTTGGAAGCCTGGAGAGGGTTGTGTGCCTGAAAGTATGCTACTGCCTCTCTTTACCTTCTCATCGTCTCCTCATTCATTCCATTTGTACGCTTCAGCTTCTGCTTTCATGCCATTTTCTAAAATGGTATTCTACCAGTGCCGCTACTTACCGGTAGCTCGCTAGCCAATCCCCTAGCGCCACAGTGTAAATGTATGACATACCTCATCAAGGAGGGGTTATGTCGCCCTTATAACGAGGCGAAAGAAACACTCACCTCAAGCGCCGCCCTTAAATGGGTTAGCCCATCACCGGAGGGGAGGGGGGAGGCTCCTAGTGCACATTTTTTTCCATTTTTTAATTTATATTTCTAAAATGGATATGTATGTCATTTATATTTTATCAAATTATTGCTCATTTGAAGAATGTTCTTGCAGTGTAAAAACAATTCTCATGCAAATTAAAAATGTTGTTTGCATTTAAAAAAACATGCTTGTGATATTCAAAACATATTTCACATATGGAAAAAATGTTAGCGAAATTTAAACAAATTTTACACTATGTAAAAAACGTTTTCATAATTAAAAAAATCGTAATTCAACAAAAATACGCGACATATCATAAAATGTTCACCCGTTTCAAAAATAATGTAGACGATGTTTTTAGAAAATGATTACACAGTGTAAAAATATGTTTGCTTTATATAAAAATGTTAACTGCCATTAAAAATGTACATCAATAATTTTTTTAAAATTAATAAAATATTTCATAAAACATTGTTCGTGAAATATAAAAAAATATTTATACAATGTAAAAATTTGTTTGACTAGTTTAAAAAATGTTTCTTGCCATAGAAAAAAGTTCAATGTTTATCTGGAAAATGTTTTACACGTATTTGAAAAAAAGTTCAAAATAAGTATTTGCAAAGCAATTTCACATGCTCAACATTTATCTGAAAAATTGTTTCATGTATTTGAAAAAATATTCAAAACAAATATTTGAAAATTACTCATAACTAGCATTTGAAAACCATTTTGAAAATGTTCAACATGTATCAAAAACATGTTCCGCCTGTTGTACATTGTGTATTCGAAAAAGTAGGCATGTGTTGAAAAATAGAAAAAAAAAGGAAAACAAAACTAAAGAAATCTGCGAAGAACACAGAAAAACCAAAAAGCCATTTAAAACCAATGAAGAGACGAAGAAACAAATAAAACCGATAACTAAGAGCGACTCCAACCGGGTGACCGATTTTATCCGTTTGGCTCATCCGGACACAAAACATGGCACAATGGGGCGACCCAAACGGACACAGTGTCTGTCCGCTGCCCGTTTTGTGTCCGCTCGGACCCATTTCCGTTCCAAATTTGAGACACATTTGGGTCGGAGACGGACACAAAGCAGACGTTTTTTGTGTTCTCTTTATCCACCTCTGTCCGCTGCATGTGCAGCTTGGCCCATTTGCTATCCACCCACCCATCCCATCCCATCTCTCTCCTCCTTTTCCTTTCTTCTCTCACCCACCCGCCCACCCCGCTCGAGAGCCAGAGCAGAGGCAGCGCCGGACAAGCGCCGGAGCTGGACCAGCGCCGACGTCGAGCTTTCTCCTGATGGCGAGCAGGCGCACCACGAGCTCGTTCTACGCCTTGGTGCCAGCGCCGGGCCGGCTAACGCCGCGGCCTCGACGATAGCACGCGCGTGCTCTGGGATTCCGGCTACAACTTGCTTGCTGCTTGCTGCGTTTGACTGCTACTTGCTGCTTTGTTCACCGGCCTGCACGCATGCACATCAGCAGAAGAAACACGGGAGCACACACGCATGCATGGCAACTCGTGGGAGCTCATGTCCGGCCAAATCGAAGTCCCCGCACGCCGCCCTGCAGTCCAATGACGTCGCCTTCCGTCCCCGCTCGCGTGTCTCCGCATAGGAGGTCGCTGCGCCCGGCCTGCCGTCCCCGCTCGCGCGTCTTCGCATTGGAGCTCGCCGCATGTGGCCCTGCCATGCTTGCGCGAGGGTGCCGATTCCAATATTTTGATCAACCAGCTAATGCTAAGATCGGAAGCACGCCTTGGCGCGCGTTGCCTGGCTCAACACAGTGACCCAGCGTCTAAAACTTCAATATAACAAGGCGTTTAGAACATCAAAATGAAATTAGCATAACCGCTCAAAATAAATGTGTTCGGTATGTATCACAAACACTTTGCTGCCCAGGATAACTCTGTTTAATATAGGGCATACATATTCAATATGTACCAAAAGCAAAATGTAGTTGTCGCCCAGGATAACCACGATTTCACTACAGATCATAAAGGCAAAATTTGTACCAAAAGCAAGCCACAGTGTTTGCCGAGGACAACTGAGTTGTATCGAGTAAAAACATAAAGACATAAATTCTATAAATATTGCCAAGTGGTTCATATCAGCAAGTGTAAGAACAAGTGTTACAGGAGATGCTGTATTTTCTCATAAGCACAATGAGATAACAGACAATTGGAAATGATTCTCTGGAAACATCGATATCTACAGTACCTTATAGCTGATCATTATTGATAACTCTATTTCCTCTTTCCACGTTTTGAGGTGAAGCTAACGCAACTAGTAGTGGACATTACTTGACAGGCTTCATCATCCTAAAGATATATGAAAGCTCTATAAATAATACTAGAATTAGCCCATGATATTAGGCACTATGCAAGCTATACAAAATTCGGATAGATGGCATAATGAGATTGAAAACAAATCAGTAACATTGTGCCTGCAGAGTATAAGTAGAAAACTTGGCACATCACAGCTGAGAGATCCAAATAAGTATTGTAGCTCAAAGAAGAAGGTGGCTGCAAGAAAAGAAGATGTAGGTGAGATCAACATATCATCCACTTGATACTTTTGTACAACTGGAGTAACTTATCTCAGACGATGATGCAATGACAGTTATAAGAGAGAACTGTGTAATTTGCCTTTAGATTAACAGCGTAAACGGGTTATTTGGCTGACTAATTACAACCGCATGTCACTGAAATTACACTTTCTAAATCACAATGATAAATATGCAATTTTAGATTCCCATGATTTAGCTACCTTTGGATTCAACAATGCAGTTCTTTAGTGCAAAGGGATAAACAACATGCGAAAAGAAATATTCCGATATGAAGCAACAAGTTAGATTTGCTGCAAGTGGATCATGGTCACCTGGCTCATATTTTTGTGAGTTTATTTTCCCCCTGACTGGACATAACTCAGTAATTATCTAAAAGTTAAATTGCACAAGATGAGCATATATTCGCAACATCAAATTAAATAATGGAACTAATTATGAATTACTATAACAACATACAATTTCAGACCACACACATAAACAAGACATTTATTCCCTGAGTAGGCAACGGCCATTTATTTTCGACCGATGTTTCTCCAGAAACACAGACTAAAATCACTTAGATCTATACATGGGCAATATGCACTAGTGGAAAACAGGGCATTACTCCTGGTTCCAGAGGGCCTTTAGTCCCGGTTCTGGAACCGGGACAAAACAAACGGGACTAATGCCCAAAACCTTTAGTCTCGGTTGGCTTACGAACCGGGACCAAAGGAGGTCCACGTGGCTGCTGTGGGGCGCCCAGGGAGGAGGACCTTTAGTCTCGGTTGGTAACACCAACCAGGACTAAAGGGCAGCCACGCGTCAGCAGCTCCCAGCCGCTGGGGTTTTTGTTTTTTTAAAGAGGGGGGGGGGGGGGTTTGGGGGGGGGCGTATTAGGGGCTTTGGATGGTTTAATTAGGGGTTTCATATTGTGTTAGCTATAGCTACTACATATAGAGAGAAGTGACCTCTCTTTCTCCGTGCTTGGTCGACGCTAGCTACTACATATAGAGAGAACTCGATGCTAGTAAGCAAATGAAGGAACCATTAATTACACAAGATCGTCATGAACATATACAGAGAGAAGTGACCTCTCTTTCTCCGAGATTGGTCGAACAACAAGTTTTCGTATATCTATCCGACGATACTACATATATACAATATAACATCTCTTACGATCCCTGACATCATCTACCGAAAATCAGCTTGAATTTCCACATGGCATTCTCCGTCTTTATGTATGACATGGTCAAGAAAGAATCCCACCAATTCCTCTTGAATTGCTCGTATGCGATCATGTGGTAGGAGTTCATCCCGCATCTGCCATATCTAATTTAAAGAAGGGGTCAATACATATATATGAATGAAACTCAACACAATTGATGGTAATAAAATAAAATTGTGAATATTGTTTACGTACTTCAAATTATTTGTCAGAGTAGCCCCGCTCAAAGGTCGAGTGGCGGATGAACTCGCAAACATAGTATCCACATAAATCATTCCCGGGTGCCTGCCACAAGCACTTTACGAGAAATAGAGTTCAATCAAACTGATAATCAAGCATGATAAATGGTATTGATGAAACTAGAATCAATGAGAGATGCGCGGTACTAGCTAGTACTACTTACTTTGGGGTGTGTAAATCGCAGCTCCTTCTGCAGACTCGGAACCATTCCGGTGAACTTTTTTCAAACCCTGCCTGACAAAGAAAATGATTACTTGATATCAGGAAATTAATGAACGAAAGTTCCCGATATGGTGCGATAATGATTGAACTTACTTCTGGAGCATTGCAGTCATGTTCGCATACTCCTGGGGATCTTTGCGTCTCGAGTCTAAGACAGTTACTACTCCCCCGTCAAGCTTAATGGATAGCAGAATAAAGTGGAACCTGCGCACGCATAACTCATCAATTACATTACTTAACCTCGAGTAAGCGAAACCGAATATGCACAAGACAGTAACACTCACTTGAAGTTGTAAAGAAAGAGTATTGTCCCTTTGTTTTGATGTCGAAGGAACGATTTTAGCAAGTTTTCCTCAGTAAGTTCGGCTCTCTCTTTTACCGACCATTCATTTACGGTATTTGGGCTAATGAACCCAATGTCATAGACTTGTCCTTTTTTGCATTCGATGATCTTCAATCTGCACAATATAGTGAGGATAATTATATATACATGCAATGAACGAGCTGAGCTAGAGACTTAATTACAAAAGTAATACTTATAGACAGTAGCAAGTCATGAGTTGTTTGTCGAGGGCCTCTTTATTGAATAACTGAAATAACTCCACAAATTCAACAGGCATCAGGTCGACTCCAATGAGGTCGTGCTCTCCTTTAATTCTCAGCAACAAACTATCGGTCCCAGACTTCTTGCAGGTATCCATGTACCATTCATGCAATCTTGGCATCATCGTTGTTTGAGGAGGATGATCAGGTTTGACGAGAGGCTTCCCGTGCTCGTATCTGAAGATCTCTACTATGTCTAACGTTTCAAACTGTACATCATCGCCCAGGTAATCACCAGGATTGGTACCGGCTAGTAGCCCCGGATGATTAGCGACGATATCGCTAGACACCTTGAGCGGGGGGCATGATTGCTTCCCCTGTTCACCGAGCTGGGGAATTGTTTTCCCACTTCTTCGTTCTGCTTCTCCTGCAGCACTGGCAGTGCTTCCCAACCGTTGTGCTTCCTTATATGTCCTTTCAATACAGCGGTCATAGTTGGATTGCGGCGGAGACGGTGGTGGTCGCTTAAGGGCATCCAGAGTGCGCTTCGCTTTCACCGGATCTACTGTTTCCTTCGGAGGTGGACGTTTCCTCCGTGCAAAATGGGCCTGCCCTTCGGCAGCACTGATGTCCGCGTTTTCCTCGTCGGTCCTCTCATATGGTAACTTTTCCGGAGCCTTGAGGCTTGGACCGTATTTGAATTTCTTCCCGCCTCTGCTTGTACTGCTAGCCGCCGGAGCGGCGGCGTCTCTCTTCCGCTGTTGCTGACGTGGCGGAGTCCACTGACACGCCGGAGGAGGCGGCGGAGTCCGCTGACACGCCGGAGGAGGCGGAGGAGGAGGCGGAGTGCTCTAACGCGCCGGAGGAGGCGGAGGAGGAGGCGGAGTGCCCTGACTCGCCGGAGGAGGTGGAGGAGGAGGCGGAGTGCCCTGACTCACCGGAGGAGGAGGAGGAGGAGGCGGCGGAGTGCCCTGACGCGTCGGAGGAGGCTAAGTCTGCTGAGGCATCCAGTTTGGAAGCTTGATGTACTCCTTTCTCCATAGACAGGTACTCTTTAAAGCATTTTCCAGATGAATCTCCCCTTCACCTGTAGGGTAGTCAAGCTCAAGTTCCTCAAATCCATCCATTATTTCATACCTGCACAAACAATCAAACACTTGCACCCAACACGATAAAGGGGTTGTCAATCCCTTCACGGTCACTTGCAAAAGTGAGATCTGATAGAGATAGATGAAACTAAACAAAAGATAAAGTAAATATTTTTGGTATTTTTGGTTTATAGATCGGAAAGTAAAAGATTGCAAAATAGTAGATCGGAAACTTATATGATGGAAAATAGACCCGGGGGCCATAGGTTTTACTAGATGCTTCTCTCAAGATAGCAAATAATATGGTGGGTGAACAAATTACTGTCGAGCAATTGATAGAAAAGCGCAAAGTTATGACGATATCTAAGGCAATGATTATGAAATATAGGCATCACGTCCGTGTCAAGTAGACCGAAACGATTCTGCATCTACTACTCCTACTCCACACATCGACCGACTCCTGCCTGCATCTAGAGTATTAAGTTCATGAAGAACAGAGTAACGCATTAATTAAGATGACATGATGTAGAGGAATAAACTCAAGCAATATGATGTAAACCCCATATTTTTATCCTCGATGGCAACAATACAATACGTGCCTTGCTGCCCCTACTGTCACTGGGAAAGGACACCGCAAGATGGAACCCAAAGCTAAGCACTTTTCCCATTGCAAGAAAAACCAATCTAGTTGGCCAAACCAAACCGATAGTTCGAAGAGAATTACAAAGATATCAGATCATGTATATAAGAATTCAGAGAAGATTCAAATAATATTCATAGATAAGCTGATCATAAATCCACAATTCATCGGATCTTGACAAACACACCGCAAAAGAATATTACATCGGATAGATCTCCAAGAACATCGAGGAGAACATGGTATTGAGAATCAAAGAGAGAGAAGAAGCCATCTAGCTACTAGCTATGGACCCGTAGGTCTGAGGTAAACTACTCACGTTTCATCGAAAGGGCAATAGAGTTGATGTAGAAGCCCTCCGTGATCGAATCCCCCTCCGGCAGGGTGCCGAAAAAGGTCCCAAGATGGGATCTCACGGGTACAGAAGGTTGCGGCGGTGGAAAAGTGTTTTCGTGGATGCTTCTGAGGGTTTTGGAATATATGTGAATATATAGGGCGAAGAAGTAGGTCGGTGGAGTCACGGGGGGGCCACAAGACAGGGGGGCGCGCCCTCCATCCTTGTGGCCGCCTCGTGGCTCTTCTGACTTGCACTCCAAGTCCCCTGGGTGTCTTCTGGTCCAAGAAAAATCATCACGAAGGTTTTATTCCGTTTGGACTCCGTTTGGTATTCCTTTTCTGCGATGCTCAAAAACAAGGAAAAAACAGAAACCGGCACTAGGCTCTAGGTTAATAGGTTAGTCCCAAAAATAATATAAATAGCATATTAATGCATATAAAACATCCAAAACAGATAATATAATAGCATGGAACAATCAAAAATTATAGATACATTGGAGACGTATCAAGCATCCCCAATCTTAATTCCTTCTCGTCCTCGAGTAGGTAAATGATAAAAACAGAATTTTTGATGTGGAATTCTACCTAACATATTTATCCATGTAATTTTCTTTATTGTGGCATGAATGTTCAGATCAATAAGATTCAAAACAAAAGTTTAATATTAACATAAAAACAATAATACTTCAAGCATACTAACAAGGCAATTATGTCTTCTCAAAATAACATGGCCAAAGAAAGCTTATCCCTACAAAATCATATAGTCTGGCTATGCTCCATCTTCATCACACAAAATATTCAAATCATGCACAACCCCGATGACAAGCCAAGCAATTGTTTCATACTTTTAATGTTCTCAAACTTTTTCAACTTTCACGCAATACATAAGCGTGAGCCATGGACATAGCACTACAGGTGGAATAGAATATGGTGGTTGTGGAGAAGACAAAAAGAAGGAGATAGTCTCACATCAACTAGGCGTATTAACGGGCTATGGAGATGCCCATCAATAGATATCAATGTGAGTGAGTAGGGATTACCATGCAACGGATGCACTAGAGCTATAAGTGTATGAAAGCTCAAAAGAAAACTAAGTGGGTGTGCATCCAACTTGCTTGCTCATGAAGACCTAGGGCAATTTGAGGAAGCCCATCGTTGGAATATACAAGCCAAGTTCTATAATGAAAAATTCCCACTAGTATATGAAAGTGACAACATAGGAAACTCTCTATCATGAAGATCATGGTGCTACTTTGAAGCACAAGTGTGGAAAAAGGATAGTAACATTGACCCTTCTCTCTTTTTCTCTCTTTTTTTTCTTTCTTTTTCTTTTTTTTCTCTTTTTTCTTTCTTTTTTTTCTCTTTTTTTTCTTTGTCTTCTTTGGCCTCTCTTTTTTTATTTTTTTTATTTCCTCATATGGGACAATGCTCTAATATTGAAGACCATCACACTTCTATTTACTTACAACTAAAAAAAAATTACAACTCGATACTTAGAACAAAATATGACTCTATATGAATGCCTCTGGCGGTGTACCGGGATGTGCAATGACTCAAGAGTGACATGTATGAAAAAATTATGAAAGGTGGCTTTGCCACAAATACGATGCCAACTACATGATCATGCAAAGCATTATGACAATGATGGAACATGTCATAATAAAACAGATTGGTGGAAAGTTGCATGGCAATATATCTCAGAATGGCTATGGAAATGCCATAATAGGTAGGTATGGTGGCTGTTTTGAGGAAGGTATATGGTGGGTGTATGGTATCGGCGAAAGTTGCGCGGCACAAGAGAGGCTAGTAATGGTGGAAGGGTGAGAGTGCGTATAATCCATGGACTCAACATTAGTCATAAAGAACTCACATACTTATTGCAAAAATCTATTAGTAATCGAAACAAAGTACTACGCGCATGCTCCTAGGGGGATAGATTGGTAGGAAAAGACCATCGCTCGTCCCCGACCGCCACTCATAAGGAAGACAATCAAAAAATACCTCATGCTCCAACTTCGTTACATAACGGTTCACCATACGTGCATGCTACGGGACTCACAAACCTTAACACAAGTATTTCTCAAATTCACAATTACTCACTAGCATGACTCTAATATCACCATCTCTATATCTCAAAACAGTCATAAGGAATCAAACTTCTCACAGTATTCAATGCACTTTATATGAAAGTTATTATTATATCCCTCTTGGATGTCTATCATATTAGGACTAAATTCATAACCAAAGCAAATTACCATGCTGTTTAGAGAGACTCTCAAAATAATATAAGTGAAGCATGAGAGTTCAATAATTTCTATAAAATAAAGCCACCGCCGTGCTCTAAAAAGATATAAGTGAAGCACTAGAGCAAAATTGCCTAGCTCAAAAGATATAAGTGAAGCACATAGAGTATTCTAATAAATCATGATTCATGCATGTCTCTCGCAAAAGGTGTGTACAGCAAGGATGATTGTGGCTAACTAAAAAGCAAAAACTCAAATCATACAAGACGCTCCAAGCAAAACACATATCATGTGGTGAATAAAAATATAGCCACAAGTAAAGTTACCGATAGACGAAGACGAAAGAGGGGATGCCTTCCGGGGCATCCCCAAGCTTAGGCTCTTGGTTGTCCTTGAATATTACCTTGGGGTGCCTTAGGTGTTGGGGAACGTAGCATGCAATTTCAAAAACATTCTACGCTCACACAAGATCTATCTAGGAGATGCATAGCAACGAGAGGGGAGAGTGTGTCCACGTACCCTCATAGACCGAAAGCAGAAGCGTTTAGTAACGCGGTTGAGGTAGTCGAACGTCTTCACGATCCGACCGATCCAAGCACCGAACGTACGGCACCTCCGTGTTGAGCACACGTTCAGCTCGATGACGTCCCACGAACTCTTGATCCAGTTGAGGTCGAGGGAGAGTTCCGTCAGCACGACAGCGTGGCGACGGTGATGATGAAGTTACCGGCGCAGGGCTTCGCCGAAGCACTACGATGATATGACCGAGGTGTGTAACTGTGGAGGGGGCACCGCACACGGCTAAAAGATCAACTTGTGTGTTCTAGGGTGCCCCCTCTCCCCACGTATATAAAGGAGGGAGGAGGGGAGGGCCGGCCGGCCCCTAGGGCGCGCCCAAGAGGGGAGTCCTACTAGGACTCCAAGTCCTAGTAGGATTCCACCAAAAGGAAGAGAGGGGGAAGGAAGGAGAGGGAGAGGGAGTAGGAAAGGGGGGCGCCGCCCCCCTTCCCTTCTCCAATTCAGACTGCAGGGGGGGCGGCCTGCCCTGGCTGCCCTCCTCTCTCTCCAACAAGGACCATGGTGGCCCATTAGTTCCCCCGGGGGGTTCCGGTAACCCCTCCGGCACTCCGGTTTTACCCGAAACTATCCGGAACACTTCCGGTGTCCGAATAACATGGTCCAATATATCAATATTTATGTCTTGACCATTTCGAGACTCCTCATCATGTCCGTGATCTCATCCGGGACTCCGAACAAACTTCGGTCATCAAATCACATAACTCATAATACAGATCGTCAACGAACGTTAAGCGTGCGGACCCTACGGGTTCGAGAACTATGTTGACATGACTGAGACACATCTCCGGTCAATAACCAATAGCGGAACCTGGATGCTCATATTGGCTCCCACATATTCTATGAAGATCTTTATAGGTCAAACCGCATAACAACATACGTCATTCCCTTTGTCATCGGTATGTTACTTGCCCGAGATTTGATCGTCGGTATCATCATATCTAGTTCAATCTCGTTACCGGCAAAACTCTTTACTCGTTCCGTAATGCATCATCCCGCAACTAACTCATTAGTCACATTGCTTGCAAGGCTTCATATGATGTGCATTACCGAGAGGGCCCAGAGATACCTCTCCGATACACGGAGTGACAAATCCTAATCTTGATCTATGCCAACCCAACAAACACCTTCGGAGACACCTGTAGAGCATCTTTATAATCACCCAGTTACGTTGTGACGTTTGATAACACACAAGGTGTTCCTCTGGTCTTCGGGAGTTGCATAATCTCATAGTCAGAGGAATATGTATAAGTCATGAAGAAAGCTTTCGCAATAAAACTTAACGATCATTATGCTAAGCTAACGGATGAGTCTTGTCCATCACATCATTCTCCTAATGATGTGATCCCATTCATCAAATGACAACACATGTCAATGGTTAGGAAACTTAACCATCTTTGATTAACGAGCTAGTCTAGTAGAGGCATAATAGGGACACTTTGTTTGTCTATGTATTCACACATGTATCAAGTTTCCGGTTAATACAATTCTAGCATGAATAATAAACATTTAACATGATATAAGGAAATATAAATAACAACTTTATTATTGCCTCTAGGGCATATTTCCTTCAGTCTCCCACTTGCACTAGAGTTAATAATCTAGATTACATTGTAATGATTCTAACACCCATGGAGTCTTGGTGCTGATCATGTTTTGCTCGTGGAATAGGCTTAGTCAACGGGTCTGCAACATTCAGATCCGTATGTATTTTGCAAATCTCTATGTCTCCCTCCTTGACTTGATCACGGATGGAGTTGAAGCGTCTCTTCATGTGTTTGGTTGTTTTGTGAAATCTGGATTCCTTCGCTAAGGCAATTGCTCCTGTATTGTCACAAAAGATTTTCATTGGACCCGATGCACTAGGTAATACACCTAGATCGGATATGAACTCCTTCATCCAGACTCCTTCATTTGCTGCTTCCGAAGCAGCTATGTACTCCGCTTCACACGTAGATCCCGCCACGACGCTTTGCTTGGAACTGCTCCACCGTTCAATATAAATACGTATCTGGTTTGTGACTTAGAGTCATCCGGATCTGTGTCAAAGCTAGCATCAACGTAACCATTTACGATGAGCTCTTTGTCATCTCCATAAACGAGAAACATATCCTTAGTCCTTTTTAGGTATTTCAGGATGTTCTTGACCGCCGTCCAGTGATCCACTCCTGGATTACTTTGGTACCTCCCTGCAAAACTTATAGCAGGGCACACATCAGGTCTGGTACACAGCATTGCATACATGATAGAACCTATGGCTGAGGCACAGGGAATGACTTTCATTTTCTCTCTATCTTCTGCAGTGGTCGGGCATTGAGTCTGACTCAACTTCATACCTTGTAACACAGGCAAGAACCCTTTCTTTGACTGGTCCATTTTGAACTTCTTCAAAACTTTGTCAAGGTATGTGCTTTGTGAAAGTCCAATTAAGCATCTTGATCTATCTCTATAGATCTTGATGCCCAATATATAAGCAGATTCACCGAGGTCTTTCATTGAAAAATTCTTATTCAAGTATCCTTTTATGCTATCCAGAAATTCTATATCATTCCCAATCAATAATATGTCATCCACATATAATATTAGAAATGCTACAGAGCTCCCACTCACTTTCTTGTAAATACAGGCTTCTCCAAAAGTCTGTATAAAACTATATGCTTTGATCACACTATCAAAACGTATATTCCAACTCCGAGATGCTTGCACCAGTCCATAAATGGATCGCTGGAGCTTGCACACTTTGTTAGCACCTTTAGGATCGACAAAACCTTCTGGTTGCATCATATACAACTCTTCTTTGAGAAACCCATTAAGGAACGCAATTTTGACATCCATTTGCCAGATTTCATAATCATAAAACATGGCAATTGCTAACATGATTCGGACAGACTTAAGCATCGCTACGGGTGAGAAGGTCTCATCGTAGTCAACTCCTTGAACTTGTCGAAAACCTTCCGCAACGAGTCGAGCTTTGTAGACAGTAACATTACCGTCAGCGTCAGTCTTCTTCTTGAAGATCCATTTATTCTCTTTGGCTTGCCAATCATCGGGCAAGTCAACCAAAGTCCACACTTTGTTCTCATACATGGATCCCATCTCAGATTTCATGGCCTCAAGCCATTTCGCGGAATCTGGGCTCATCACCGCTTCCTCATAGTTCGTAGGTTCGTCATGGTCTAGTAACATGACTTCCAGAACAGGATTACCGTACCACTCTGGTGCGGAACGTACTCTGGTTGACCTACGAGGTTCTGTAGTAACTTGATCTGAAGTTTCATGATCATCATCATTAGCTTCCTCACTAATTGGTGTAGGCATCACTGGAACTGATTTCCTTGATGAACTACTTTCCAATTCAAGAGAAGGTACCACTACCTCATCAATTTCTACTTTCCTCCCACTCACTTCTTTCGAGAGAAACTCCTTCTCTAGAAAGGATCCATTCTTAGCAACAAATATCTTGCCTTCGAATCTGTGGTAGAAGGTGTACCCAACAGTTTCTTTTGGGTATCCTATGAAGACGCACTTCTCCGATTTGGGTTCGAGCTTATCAGGCTGAAGCTTTTTCACATAAGCATCGCAACCCCAAAATTTAAGAAATGACAGCTTAGGTTTCTTGCCAAACCACAGTTCATACGGTGTCGTCTCAACGGATTTAGACGGTGCCCTATTTAACGTGAATGCAGCTGTCTCTAATGCATAACCCCAAAACGATAGTGGTAAATCGGTAAGAGACATCATAGATCGCACCATATCTAATAAAGTACGGTTACGACGTTCGGACACACCATTACGCTGTGGTGTTCCAGGTGGCGTGAGTTGCGAAACTATTCCACATTGTTTTAAATGAAGACCAAACTCGTAACTCAAATATTCGCCTCCGCGATCAGATCGTAGAAACTTTATTTTCTTGTTACGATGATTTTCCACTTCACTTTGAAATTCTTTGAACTTTTCAAACGTTTCATACTTGTGTTTCATTAAGTAGATATACCCATATCTGCTCAAATCATCTGTGAAGGTCAGAAAATAACGATACCCGCCGCGAGCCTCAGTAGTCATCGGACCGCATACATCGGTATGTATTATTTCGAATAAGTCCGTAGCTCGCTCCATTGTTTCGGAGAACGGAGTTTTAGTCATCTTGCCCATGAGGCATGGTTCGCAAGCATCAAATGGTTCATAATCAAGTGATTCCAAAAGTCCATTAGCATGGAGTTTCTTCATGCGCTTTACACCAATATGACCTAAACGGCAGTGCCACAAATATGTTGCACTATCATTATCAACTTTGCATCTTTTGGTATCAATATTATGAATATGTGTATCATCATGATCGAGATTCAACAAAAATAGACCACTCTTCAAGGGCGCATGACCATACAAGATATTACTCATATAAATAGAGCAACCATTATTCTCTGATTTAAATGAATAACCATCTCGCATCAAACAAGATCCAGATATAATGTTCATGCTCAACGCTGGCACCAAATAACAATTATTCAGGTCTAAAACTAATCCCGAAGGTAGATGTAGAGGTAGCGTGCCGACGGCGATCACATCGACCTTGGAACCATTCCCGACGCGCATCGTCACCTCGTCCTTAGCCAATCTTCGCTTGATCCGTAGCCCCTGTTTTGAGTTACAAATATGAGCAACCGAACCGGTATCAAATACCCAGGCACTACTACGAGCATTAGTAAGGTACACATCAATAACATGTATATCAAATATACCTTTGTTCACTTTGCCATCCTTCTTATCCGCCAAATACTTGGGGCAGTTCTGTTTCCAGTGACCAGTCCCTTTGCAGTAGAAGCACTCAGTTTCGGGCTTGGGTCCAGACTTGGAATTCTTCCCGGGAGTTGCAACTTGCTTGCCGTTCTTCTTGAAGTTCCCCTTCTTTCCCTTGCCCTTTTTCTTGAAACTAGTGGTCTTGTTAACCATCAACACTTGATGCTCTTTCTTGATTTCTACCTCCGTAGCTTTGAGCATAGCGAAGAGCTCGAGAATTGTCTTATTCATCCCTTGCATATTATAGTTCATCACGAAGCCTTTGTAGCTTGGTGGCAGTGATTGAAGAACTCTGTCAATAACACTATCATCCGGAAGATTAACTCCCAGCTGAGTTAAGTGGTTATGGTACCCAGACATTCTGAGTATGTGTTCACTGACAGAACTATTCTCCTCCATCTTACAGCTATAGAACTTGTTGGAGACTTCATATCTCTCAACTCGGGCATTTGCTTGAAATATTAACTTCAACTCCTGGAACATCTCATATGCTCCATGACGTTCAAAACGTCTTTGAAGTCCCGATTCTAAGCCGTAGAGCATGGCACACTGAACTATAGAGTAGTCATCAGACCGCATTTACCAGACGTTCATAGTGTCTACATTAGCGGGAGCGGGCTTGTCACCTAGCGGTGCATCAAGGGCATAATTCTTCTGTGCAGCAATAAGGATAATCCTCAAGTTACGGACCCAGTCCGTGTAGTTGCTACCATCATCTTTCAACTTAGCTTTCTCTAGGAACGTATTAAAATTCAAGAGAACGGTAGCACGGGCCATTGATCTACAACATAGATATGCAAAAACTATCAGGACTAAGTTCATGATAAATTAAGTTCAATTAATCATATTATTTAAGAACTCCCACTTAGATAGACATCCCTCTAGTCATCTAAATGATCACGTGATCCATATCAACTAAACCATGTCCGATCATCACGTGAGATGGAGTAGTTTTCAATGGTGAACATCTTATGTTGATCATATCTACTATATGATTCACGTTCGACCTTTCGGTCTCCAGTGTTCCGAGGCCATATCTGCATATGCTAGGCTCGTCAAGTTTAACCCGAGTATTCCGCACGTGCAAAACTGTCTTGCACCCGTTGTATGTGAACGTAGAGCTTATCACACCCGATCATCACGTGGTGTCTCGGCACGACGAACTGTCGCAATGGTGCATACTCAGGGAGAACACTTATACCTTGAAATTTAGTGAGGGATCATCTTATAATGCTACCGTCGTACTAAGCAAAATAAGATGCATAATCGATAAACATCACATGCAATCAAAAAATGTGACATGATATGGCCATCATCATCTTGTGCCTTTGATCTCCATCTCCAAAGCACCGTCATGATCTCCATCGTCACCGGCTTGACACCTTGATCTCCATCGTAGCGTCTTTGTCGTCTCGCCAACTATTGCTTCTACAACTATTGCTAACGCATAGTAATAAAGTAAAGCAATTACATGGCGATTGCATTTCATACAATAAAGCGACAACCATAAGGCTCCTGCCAGTTGCCGATAACTTTTACAAAACATGACATCATGTCTTGACCATATCACATCACAACATGCCCTGCAAAAACAAGTTAGACGTCCTCTACTTTGTTGTTGCAAGTTTTACGTGGCTGCTACGGGCTTCTAGTAAGAACCGTTCTTACCTACGCATCAAAACCACAATGATTTTTTGTCAAGTGTGCTGTTTTAACCTTCAACAAGGACCGGCCGTAGTCAAACTCGATTCAACTAAAGTTGGAGAAACAGACACCCGCCAGCCACCTGTGTGCAAAGCACGTCGGTACAACCAGTCTCATGAACGCGGTCATGTAATGTCGGTCCGGGCCGCTTCATCCAACAATACCGCCGAATCAAAGTAAGACGTTGGTGGTAAGCAGTATGACTATTATTGCCCACAACTCTTTGTGTTCTACTCGTGCATATCATCTACGCATAGACCTGGCTCGGATGCCACTGTTGGGGAACATAGCATGCAATTTCAAAAAAAATCTATGCTCACGCAAGATTTATCTAGGAGATGCATAGCAACGAGAGGGGAGAGTGTGTCCACGTACCCTCGTAGACTGAAAGCGGAAGCGTTTAGTCACGCGGTTGATGTAGTCGAACGTCTTCACGATCCGACCGATCCAAGCACCGAATGTACGGCACCTCCGTGTTCAGCACACGTTCAGCTCGATGACGTCCCACGAACTCTTGATCCAGTTGAGGTTGAGGGAGAGTTCCGTTAGCACGACGGCGTGGCGACGGTGATGATGAAGTTACCGGTGCAGGGCTTCACCTAAGCACTACGACGATATGACCGAGGTGTGTAACTGTGGAGGGGGGCACCGCACACGGCTAAAAGATCAACTTGTGTGTTCTAGGGTGCCCCCTCTCCCCACGTATATAAAGGAGGGAGGAGGGGAGGGCCGGCCGGCCCCTAGGGCGCGCCCAAGTGGGGAGTCCTACTAGGACTCCAAGTCCTAGTAGGATTCCACCAAAAGGGAGAGAGGGGGAAGGAAGGAGAGGGAGAGGGAGTAGGAAAGGGGGGCGCCGCCCCCCCTTCCCTTGTCCAATTCGGACTGCAGGGGGGGCGCGGCCTGCCTTGGCTGCCCTCCTCTCTCTCCAACAAGGCCCATGGTGGCCCATTAGTTCCCTCGGGGGGTTTCGGTAACCCCTCCGGCACTCCGGTTTTACCCGAAACTATCCGGAACACTTCCGGTGTCCGAATAACATGGTCCAATATATCAATCTTTATGTCTCGACCATTTCGAGACTCCTCGTCATGTTCGTGATCTCATCCGGGACTCCGAACAAACTTCGGTCATCAAATCACATAACTCATAATACAAATCGTCATCGAACGTTAAGCGTGCGGACCCTATGGGTTCGAGAACTATGTAGACATAGCGGAACCTGGATGCTCATATTGGCTCCCACATATTCTATGAAGATCTTTATCGGTCAAACCGCATAACAACATACGTCATTCCCTTTGTCATCAGTATGTTACTTGCCCGAGATTCGATCGTCGGTATCATCATACCTAGTTCAATATCGTTACTGGCAAGACTCTTTACTCATTCCGTAATGCATCATCCCGCAACTAACTCATTAGTCACATTGCTTGCAAGGCTTCATATGATGTGCATTACCGAGAGGGCCCAGAGATACCTCTCCGATACACGGAGTGACAAATCCTAATCTTGATCTATGCCAACCCAACAAACACCTTCGGAGACACCTGTAGAGCATCTTTATAATCACCCAGTTACGTTGTGACGTTTGATAACACACAAGGTGTTCCTTTGGTATTCGGGAGTTGCATAATCTCATAGTCAGAGGAATATGTATAAGTCATGAAGAAAGCTTTAGCAATAAATCTTAACGATCATTATGCTAAGCTAACGGATGGGTCTTGTCCATCACATCATTCTCCTAATGATGTGATCCCGTTCATCAAATGACAACACATGTCTATGGTTAGGAAACTTAACCATCTTTGATTAACGAGCTAGTCTAGTAGAGGCATACTAGGGACACTTTGTTTGTCTATGTATTCACACATGTATCAAGTTTCCGGTTAATACAATTCTAGCATGAATAATTAACATTTATCATGATATAAGGAAATATAAATAACAACTTTATTATTGCCTCTAGGGCATATTTCCTTCATTAGGCATCCCCAAGCTTAGGCTCTTGCCACTCCTTATTCCATAGTCCATCAAATCTTTACCCAAATTTTGAAAACTTAACAACACAAAACTCAACAGAAAACGCATGAGATCCGTCAGTATAAGAAAATAAAATCACCACTTTTGGTACTGTTGTGAACTCATTCTTTATTTATATTGGTGTAATATCTACTGTATTCCAACTTCTCCATGGTTCATACCCCCCGATACTACCCATAGATTCATCAAAATAAGCAAACAACACAAAGAAAACAGAATATGTCAAAAACAGAGCAGTCTGCGAAGATCTGAATTGTTCTAATACTTATTTAACTCCAAAATTCTGAAACATTAGGAAAGCAGAGGAAATTTGTATGTAAATCGTGTGTAAAAAATTCAGGGTTTTTCCACGCTCCAATGAATTTAAACAATTCTGTGACTGGACGCAAAAGTTTCTGTTTTTCATCAAGATCAAATCAACTATCACCGTAAGCCATCCCAAAGGTCTTACTTGGCACAAACACTAATTAAAACACCAAAACACAATTACTACAGAGGTAATAATGTTTATTCTCACAAAAACAGAAAATAAAATATTGGGTTGTCTCCCAACAAGCGCTTTTCTTTAAAGCCTTTTAGCTAGGCGTTGATAATTTTAATGATGCTCACATGAAAGACAAGAATTGAAGCACAAAGAGAGCATCATAAAGTACATGAAAAACACATCTAAGTCTAACATACTTCCTATGCATAGGCATCTTATAGGCAAAAAAATTATCAATGCAAGCAAATCCTAGCATATGCAAAAAAGAAGTAAGAAACAATAGCAAACTCAACATAACGAGAGGTAATTTAGTAACATGAAAATTTCTACAACCATATTTTCCTCTCTCATAATAATTACATGTGGGATCATAATCAAATTCAACAATATAACTATCACATAAAATATTCTCAACATGATCCACATGCATGCAAAGTTGACACTCTTCCAACATAGTGGGATTAACATTAACTAAAGTCATGACCTCTCCAAACCCACTTTTATCAAAAAAATCATGAGATTGACCATACTCCAAAGTAGTGGGATCATTATTACCTAGAGTTGACACTCTTCCAAACCCACTTTCAATATTATTGCAAACATATTCATTATGAGGCTTAAATAAATTTTCAAGATCATAAGAAAAATCACCCCAATCATGATCGTTGCAACAAGTAGTGGACCTAGCAAAACTAGCATCCCCAAGCTTAGGGTTTTGCATATCATTAGCACAACTGACATTAATAGAATTTATAGTAGAACCATTGCAATCATGCTTTTCATCCAAGGAGCTATCGTGAATCACTTCATAGATTTCTTCTTTTAACACTTCATCACAATTTTTAGATTCACGAATTTCAAGCAAAACTTCATAAAGATAATCTAGTGCGCTCAAATCACTAGAAATTGGTTCATCATAATTGGATCTCTTAAAAAGATTAGCAAGTGGATGAGGATCCATAAACTCTTTGCTTCCTGATTTTGAATAAGATACACAATTATGCCAAGCAAACAAGCAACCAAACCAAGTAAGACATAAGGGCAAACGAAAAGGCAAATGAAAGAAGGGCGAATAAAAAGGCAAATCTTTTCAAAAATCATTTTAGAAGTGGGGGAGAGGAAAACGAGAGGCAAATGGCGAATAATGTAATGCAAGAGATGAGAGTTATGATGGGTACTTGGTATGTCTTGACTTGGCGTAGATCTCCGCGGCAACGGCGCCAGAAATTCTTCCTACTACTTCTTGAGCTTGCATTGGTTTTTCCCTTGATGAGGAAAGGGTGATGCAGCAAAGTAGAGATAGGTATTTCCCTCAGTTAGAGAACCAAGGTATCAATCCAGTAGGAGACAACGCACAAATCACCTAATACCTGCACAAACAATCAAACACTTGCACCCAACGCGATAAAGGGGTTGTCAATCCCTTCACGGTCACTTGCAAAAGTGAGATTTGATAGAGATAGATGAAACTAAACAAAAGATAAAGTAAATATTTTTGGTATTTTTGGTTTATAGATCGGAAAGTAAAAGATTGCAAAATAGTGGATTGGAAACTTATATGATGGAAAATAGACCCGGGGGCCATAGGTTTCACTAGAGGCTTCTCTCAAAATAGCAAATAATACGGTGGGTGAACAAATTACTGTCGAGCAATTGATAGAAAAGCGCAAAGTTATGACGATATCTAAGGCAATGATTATGAAATATAGGCATCATGTCCGTGTCAAGTAGACCGAAACGATTCTGCATCTACTACTATTACTCCACACATCGACCGACTCCTGCCTGCATCTAGAGTATTAAGTTCATGAAGAACAGAGTAACGCATTAAGTAAGATGACATGATGTAGAGGAATAAACTCAAGCAATATGATGTAAACCCCATCTTTTTATCCTCGATGGCAACAATACAATACGTGCCTTGCTGCCCCTACTGTCACTAGGAAAGGACACCGCAAGATTGAACCCAAAGCTAAGCACTTCTCCCATTGCAAGAAAAACCAATCTAGTTGGCTAAACCAAACTGATAGTTCGAAGAGAATTACAAAGATATCAAATCATGCATATAAGAATTCAGAGAAGATTCAAATAATATTCATACATAAGCTGATCATAAATCCACAATTCATCGGATCTCAACAAACACACCGCAAAAGAATATTACATCGGATAGATCTCCAAGAACATCGAGGAGAACATGGTATTAAGAATCAAAGAGAGAGAAGAAGCCATCTAGCTACTAGCTATGGACCCGTAGGTCTGAGGTAAACTACTCACGCTTCATCGGAAGGGCAATAGAGTTGATGTAGAAGCCCTCCGTGATCGAATCCCCCTCCGGCAGGGTGCCGGAAAAGGTCCCAAGATGGGATCTCACGTGTACAGAAGGTTGCGGCGGTGGAAAAGTGTTTTCGTGGATGCTTCTGAGGGTTTTGGAATATATGTGAATATATAGGGCGAAGAAGTAGGTCGGTCGAGTCATGGGGGGGCCCACAAGACAGGGGGCGCGCCCTACCCCCCTGGGCGTGCCCTCCACCCTTGTGGCCACCTCGTGGCTCTTCTGACTTGCACTCCAAGTCCCCTGGGTGTCTTCTGGTCCAAGAAAAATCATCGCGAAGGTTTTATTCCGTTTGGACTCCGTTTGGTATTCCTTTTCTGCGAAGCTCAAAAACATGGAAAAACAGAAACTGACACTGGGCTCTAGGTTAATAGGTTAGTCACAAAAATAATATAAAATAGCATATTAATGCATATAAAACATCCAAAACAGATAATATAATAGCATGGAACAATAAAAAAATTATAGATACGTTGGAGACGTATCACTTCTCCGCTGAGATGGTGGGGTAGCTTCTGGGGCAGCGTCGAAGCAAGGATCTTCTTGCCGCTGAGATGGTTGGCCGGTAGCTCGCTGGCGCTTAAGTTCCTCTAGCTTAGCTAATCTTGCACTAAGCCTCTGCATTTTGGTTGCTTCCTCTTTCCTCTTTCTATCTCGGCTTCTATAACCACCGCTGTCGGGAAACCCATGCACCCACGGAACGGAGCCTGGTGTGCCTCGTGTTCGTCTAGGGTGTTCAGGATTCCCGAGGGCCTCTGTCAGCTCATCCTTCTCTCTGTCGGGAATGAACGTCCCTTCCTGCGCTGCCTGAAGCTTCATGATGGGTATTGCAAGTTGCTCGTCCGTCCAAACACACTCCCCTGTTTCTGGGTCCAAAGTTCCACCAACCCCGAAGAACCAAGTCCTTGAACGATCTGGCCAGTGCAATGTCGCTGGTTGGACCCCTTTAGCAAGCAGGTCTTGCTCAGCTTTGTCCCACAATGGCCGGGCTTTGTAGTAGCCACCTGACCCCGTGTGATGGTGATACTTCTTCTTTGCAGCATTTTACTCGTTTGTCAATGACCTTTTCTTACCCTTCTCCGATTTCTTGTAGGCCACAAATGCGGGCCAGTGATCTCTTATCTTCTCATATCGACCGATGAATTCTGGAGTCTTCTCTTTGTCGACAAACTTTGTGTTCAACTCTTTCTTCCAGTTCCTGAATAGTTCTGCCATCTTCTTAAGAGCATACACCTTGACCTTTCACTCTATAACTGGGTTATTCGGCTCCTGCTCTGGCAGGAGGCTAAAATTTGTCATCAGCAAGGTCCAGAGATAATCTTTCTGTCTATCCTGGACATAAGATACTTCAGGGTCGTCCTTACTCTTATTACATTGCACGATGCTGATCGGGACGCTGTCCCTAACAACAACTCCGCACTAATGTACAAATGCGTCCTTGGTCCGCTTTGGAGCAATCGGTTGGCCATCTTTCGCCACTTCTGCGATCGTGAACCTTTCATCCTGGCGCAACCTTTTCTTCGGGCCTCGTCTCCTTACGGAAGTTTGGCTCGATCCGGAGGGCTAAAAGAAGAAAGAAGCCTTAATATATATATATATATATATATATGTACAATTAATGCATCAAGTCAGCACAGGCTTAATATATATATATATATTTATTTATTTATTTATATATATATATTTATATACCTCACCGGACTTTGCAAAAGCTCCCTCCTCCATTCGGTCACCGGAGCCGTCATCATGATCTCCTTCCTCCGCCATTCTGTCACCGGAGCCATCATGATCTCCTTGCTCCTCCATTGTTGAATTACCGGAGCCGTCATCCTCTCCTTCCTGACCATCGGTGTTGTTGAGAAACGACAAGGGATCACCTCCGCCAAGGATTATATTCCCCAACAACTGTTCTTGTTCTAAGTCTCTTTCCATAGTTTCTGCAAATATTACAACATGGCAATATACAAACATGAGAGATGGATTAGTGGCAAACATAGCCCTAGCTAATCACAACAAGGAATCATATGCATATATGAGCAATGGATTAGTTGCGGACTGCCTCTCTCATGCATGTCCGACGTCCCCCCTCATGTCGAACTTATCGGGCCGGGGTTATACTTTCAGGAGAGGACACTTTGCAAAAAATAATCGCTATGCAGGGAGGGGGTAGATCGACAACGCTCTTTCTTCTAGGGTTTGGGTGGCCTCGAGAGTTGGTCGGGCGAGCGGACCGGGAGTAAATTAGTAACTTTTAACTTGGTAAATTTGGGTGGCCTCGACAATGCTCTTTTAACTCATTTAACTCATTTAACTTGGTAAATTTGGGTGGCCTCGACAACGCTTCTAGGGTTTGGGGTGGCCTCGAGAACGCTCTTTTAACTTGGTAAATTTGGGTGGCCTCGACAACTCTTCTAGGGTTTGGGGTGGCCTCGACAACGCTCTTTCAGTCCCTGTTTGGGTGGACTCGAGAGTTGGTCGGGCGAGAAGGGGTTGATCAACGTCCCCCCTCATATCACCATAATGAAAATCATCTATATATCATCAATCCATCCATCCATCCATCCATATATACATACATCAATCCATCCATCTATATATATGAAAAAAAATTCTATGAGCATAAAAATTTCTATGAACATAAAAAAATAATATACACATCAATCCATCCATCCATCCATATATATACATACATCAATCCATCCATCCATATATATGAAAAAAATTAAAGAAAAAAAATTCTATGAACCTAAAATTTTCTATGAACATAAAAAAAATTCAATATACATCAATCCATCCATCCATCCATATATACATACATCAATCCATCCATCTATATATATGAAAAAAATTTAAGAAAAAAAAATTCATCCATTCATCTATATGCAGGGCAGGGGCAGTGGCTAAGCAGCAGGGGCAGGGGCGGCGGTGGCGGCAGCGCGCAGGGCAGGGGCGGCGGCGGCAGCAGCGCAGGGCAAGGGCGGCGGCGGCGGCAGCGTAGGGGAAGGGGGGAGGGGGGCGGAGCTCACTGGGGGGCGGCGATGAGGAGCGTACGGGCTCGGGGCAGGGCGTCGGCGTCAGGAGGGCAGCGTAGCAGCCTGGCGGCGTCGGCGTCGGGGCAGGGCGGCGTAGCAGCAGCCTGGCGGTGTCGGCGTCGGGGCAGGGCATCGGCGTCGAGAGGAGAATGGGAGATGGGGGAAATTTTCCTAAGTGTTGGCTTATATAGCCGCCCCTTTAGTCCCGGTTTGTGGCACAAACCAGGACGAAAGGCCCCCTTTAGTCCCGGTTGGTGCCACAAACCGGGACTAAAGGTCAATTTCCAGCAGCCCAAAGGGCGGGAAGTAGAGCCCTTTGGTCCCGGTTGGTGGCACCAACTGGGACGAAAGGGGTGCATTGGTCCCGGTTGGTGCCACCAACCGGGACAAAGGTGGGCATTGGTCCCGGTTGGTGCCACCAACCGGGACGAAAGGTTGGTGCTGCCGCGGCCAAAAGTTTAGTCCCACCTCGCTATTTGAGAGGGGCTCAGAGTGGTTTATAAGCGCCGCTGCCGCTGCCCTCTCGAGCTCCTCTCTAATGCAGGCAGTACTTGCCTATCAGACGCCCTGTTAGGCCTGCTGGGCACGCGGGCCTGCATCCAGGCCCATGAAAGATGGGTTTCTAGTCGTATGCAGGCCGTGTTACCCTAGTAGGCGGGCAATTTTTTTCTGTTATTTTAGTTGATTCTTCTTAATATTTTAGTTCATTCTTTTTAGTTGATTCTTTTTAGTTCTTTTTTTAACAAATAAATAATTTGATAATTTTAGTTAATATTTTAGTTGATTCTTTTTAGTTAATGTTTTAGTTGATTCTTTTTAGTTGATTCTTTTCAGTTGATTCTTTTTAGTTAATTTTTTTGTATTCTTTTTAGTTCATTTTTTTAGTATTATTTAGTTGATTCGAGTGTCACTAACAAGAATACGGGATAAAGGTAAGTATGTGGATTCTTCAGCATAGAAGTGGTTATCTGGAGCAGCTTTAGGTAATATTTAGTTGATTCTTTTTAGTTCATTCTTTTTAACAAATAAATACTTAATTTTGTTTAATTTTTTTTGATTCTTTTAGTTCATTCTTTTCAGTTCATTCTTTTTAGTTAATGTTTAGTTGATTCTTTTTAGTTCATTCTTTTTAGTTAATATTTTGTTGATTCTTTTTAGTTCATTCTTTTTAACAAATAAATACTTTGATAATTTTATTTAATATTTTTTTGTGTATTCTTTTTAGTTCATTCTTTTAAACAAATAAATACTTTGATAACTTTTGTTAATATTATTTTGATTCTTTTGTTGCATTCTTTTTTGCTATTAGTTCATTATTTGAGCTAAATGACCCTGAAATTGAAAAGCACTACAAATGAACTCTGAAAAGGTTGAAATTTGGCATGGTATCATCATTTCACCCACAATAGCATGTGCTAAAAGTTGAGAGGGTTACGCGCAAAAGCTGGATGCACTTCGTGTACAAAATGGACAATCTCTTTCGAAGTATCAGGGTTTCGGACGAAAATTCATCTGTACAAAGGGATTTCATTTTTTTGAACTTATTTTAACTCCAGACTTTTTGTGTGTTCAAAATGCACCATTCAAAGCCACATCATCAATTATCAACCCTTTTTTACTTCATTTGGTATTTTTCATGCATTTACTGATTTTTTTAGCTAAATGACCCTGAAATTGAAAAGCACTACAAATGAACTCTGAAAAGGTTGAAAGTTGGCATGGTATTATCATTTCACCCACATAGCGTGTGCTAAAATTTTGAGAGGGTTACGACAAAAGCTGGATGCACTTCGTGTACAAAATGGACAATCTCTTTCGAAGTATCAGGGTTTCGGACGAAAACTCATCTGTTACAAAGGTATTTCATTTTTTTTGAACTTATTTTAACTCCACACTTTTTGTGTGTTCAAAATGCACCATTCAAAGCCACATCATCAATTTTCAACCCTTTCTGACTTCATTTGGTATTTTTCATGCATTTAATGATTTTTTTAGCTAAATGACCCTGAAATTAAAAATCACTACAAATGAACTCTGAAAAGGTTGAAAGTTGGCATGGTATCATCATTTCACCCACATAGCATGTGCTAAAAAGTTGAGAGGGTTACGGCAAAAACTGGATGCACTTCGTGTACAAAATGGACAATCTCTTTCGAAGTATCAGGGTTTCTGACGAAAACTCATCTGTTACAAAAGGCATTTCATTTCTTGACATGTAACTGTAGTGATATTCTAGATCAAAGCCATCATCAGAATAGTTGTGGAGAGAAACTCTTCACTTTTTCTTTGCGTGTGTCCTTTCCTTATTGTGCCGTAACCATGGATAATCATCATCGTTTAACAGGGTGCTTGGGTCAGCCTTGACTTTGAAGGGAGGAATTTCATGAAACTTTTCATAATCTTTAGACATGTCTGTCTTTCCCTCCACTCCCACGATGTCTCTTTTCCCTGAAAGAACTATGTGGCGCTTTGGCTCATCGTATGATGTACTCGCTTCCTTATCTTTTCTTTTTCTCGGTTTGGTAGACATGTCCTTCACATAGAAAAGCTGCGCCACATCATTGGCTAGGACGAATGGTTCGTCTGTGTACCCAAGATTGTTGAGATCCACTGTTCTCATTCCATACTGCGGGTCTACCTGTACCCCGCCTCCTGACAGATTGACCCATTTGCCCCGAAACAAAGGGACCTTAAAATCATGTCCATAGTCAAGTTCCCATATGTCCACTATGTAACCATAATATGTGTCCTTTCCCCTGTTGGTTGCTGCATCAAAGTGGACACCACTGTTTTGGTTGGTGCTCTTTTGATCTTGGGCGATCGTGTAAAATGTATTCCCATTTATCTCGTACCCTTTCTAAGTCAATACAGTCGAAGATGGTCCCTAAGCCAACGAGTACAGCTCATCTGCAACAGTGTTGTCACCCATGAGATGTGTTTGCAACCAACTGCCGAAAGTCCTGATGTGTTCACATGTAATCCAGTCGTCACACTACTCCGGGTGTTTGGAGCGCAGAATATTCTTGTGTTTATTGGCATACGGGGTCACCAAGGTAGAATTCTATAGAACTATGTAGTGTGCTTGAGGCCAAGAATGCCCGTCCCTACATATTATTGAGTCCGCTCCTAGCGTGCCTTTTCCAGTCAGTCTCCCCTCATACCGCGATTGAGGGAGACCCATCTTCTTAAGGTCAGGAATGAAGTCAACACAAAACCCAATGACCTCCTCTGTTTGATGGCCCGTGGAGATGCTTCCTTCTAGCCTAGCACGGTTATGAACATATTTCTTTAAGACTCCCATGAACCTCTCAAAGGGGAACATATTGTGTAGAAATACAGGGCCTAGAATGGCAATCTCGTTGACTAGATGAACTAGGACGTGCGTCATGATATTGAAGAAGGATGGTGGGAACACCAGCTCGAAACTGACAAGACATTGCACCAAATCACCCCTTAACCTTGGTATGATTTCTGGATCGATTACCTTCTGAGAGATTGCATTGAGGAATGCACATAGCTTCACAATGGCTAATCGAACGTTTTCCGGTAGAAGCCCCCTCAATGCAACCGGAAGCAGTTGCGTCATAATCATGTGGCAGTCATGAGACTTTAGGTTCTGGAACTTTTTCTCTGCCATATTTATTATTCCCTTTATATTCGACGAGAAGCCAGACGGGACCTTCATACTGAGCAGGCATTCAAAGAAGATTTCCTTCTCTTCTTTGGTAGGAGCGTAGTTGGCAGGACCTTCATACTGCTTTGGATGCATGCCGGCTTTTTCGTGCACATGTTGCTAGTCCTCCCGTGCCTCCGGTGTATCTTTTGTCTTCCCATACACGTCCAAGAAGCCTAGCAGGTTCACGCAAAGATTCTTTGTCACGTGCATCACGTCGATTGCAGAGCGGACCTCTAGGTCTTTCCAATAGGGTAGGTCCCAAAATATAGATTTCTTCTTCCACATGGGTGCGCGTCCTTGAGCGTCATTCGAAACAAATAGTTCGCCGGGAACCTTTCCAAAGATTACTTGTAAATCATTGACCATAGCAAGTATGTGATCACCGGTACAGATGGCGGGCTTCTTCCGGTGATCTGCCTCGCCTTTGAAATGCTTGCCTTTCTTTCGACATTGATGGTTGGTCGGAAGAAATCGACGATGCCCCAGGTACACATTCTTCCTGCATTTGTCCAGGTATATACTTTCGGTGTCATCTAAACAGTGCGTGCATGCCTGGTATCCCTTGTTTGTCTGTCCTGAAAGGTTACTGAGAGCAGGCCAATCATTGATGGTTACAAACAGCAACGCATGCAGGTCAAATTCCTGCTGTTTGTGCTCATCCCACACACATACACCGTTTCCATTCCACAGCTGTAAAAGTTCTTCAACTAATGGCCTTAGGTACACATCAATGTCGTTGTCGGGTTGCTTAGGGCCTTGGATGAGAACTGGCATCCTAATGAACTTCCGCTTCATGCACAGCCAAGGAGGAAGGTTATAGATACATAGAGTCACGGGCCAGGTGCTGTGATTGCTGCTCTGCTCCCCAAAAGGATTAATGCCATCCGCTCTTAAACCAAACCATACGTTCCTTGCGTCACCTGCAAAGTCCTCCCAGTACTTTCTCTCGATTTTTCTCCACTGCGACCCATCAGCGGGTGCTCTCAACTTTCCGTCTTTCTTACGGTCCTCTCTGTGCCATCGCATCAACTTGGCATGCTCTTTGTTTCTGAACAGACGTTTCAACCGTGGTATTATATGAGCATACCACATCACCTTGGCAGGAACCCTCTTCCTGGGGCGCTCGCCGTCAACATCACCAGGGTCATCTCGTATGATCTTATACCGCAATGCACCGCATACCGGGCATGCGTTCAAATCCTTGTACACACCGCGGTAGAGGATGCAGTCATTAGGGCATGCATGTATCTTCTGCACCTCCAATCCTAGAGGGCATACAACCTTCTTTGCTGCATACGTACTGTCTGGCAATTCGTTATCCTTTGGAAGCTTCTTCTTCAATATTTTCAGTAGCTTCTCAAATCCTTTGTCTGGTACACCATACTCTGCCTTCCACTGCAGCAATTCCAGTGTGGTACCGAGCTTTGTGTTGCCATCTTCGCAATTGGGGTACAACCCTTTTTTGTGATCCTCTAACATGCGATCGAACTTCAGCTTCTTCTTTTCACTTTCGCACTGTCTCTTTGCATCAACAATGACCCGGCGAAGATCATCATCGGGCACATCGTCTGGTTCCTCTTGATCTTCAGCTTCCCCCGTTGCAGCATCATCGTATTCAGGGGGCACATAGTTGTCATCATCCTCTTCTTCTTCGCTGTCTTCCATCATAACCCCTCTTTCTCCGTGCTTGGTCCAAACATTATAGTGTGGCATGAAACCCTTATAAAGCAGGTGGGTGTGAAGGGTTTTCGAATCAGAGTAAGACTTCGTATTCCCACATATAGGGCATGGACAACACATAAAACCGTTCTGCTTGTTTGCCTCAACCACTTGGAGAAAATTATGCACGCCCTTAATGTACTCGGAGTTGCATCTGTCACCGTACATCCATTGTCGGTTCATCTGTGTGCATTATATATAATTAAGTGTGTCAAAAACCATTACAGAACATCATGAATACATAAGTGACCAAATTAATTAATAGAAGTTCATCATCACATTAAAACCAATGCCACACTATAGTTCTCATTGAACAACATATAGCTCTCTAGAGCATCTAATTAAAACATACATTGAAACTATGTAAAACATTTAAACTTTTAGAAAGAAGATAAGAACAAGAGGCTCACCACGGTGGCGCCGGCGACGAGATCGGCGCGGGTGATCGATGGCGGTGAGGACGGGGACGGGACAGGACAGACTGGCAAACCTAGACAAATCTTGAGGAAAATGGATCTTGGACAAGGAGCTTGGAGAGGAGAAAGCTTAAGTGTGGCTCGGGCATTTCATCGAACACCTCATGTGCATAGGAGGTGAGCTAGAGCAACACACACCCTCTCCCACGGCCGGCCAAAAAAACAGAGCAGTGAGCGAACAGAGCAGTGAGCGGGCAGGGGTATATATAGGATTCTCTTTAGTCCCGGTTTGTGGCTAAAACCGGGACTAAAGCACTACCTTTGGTCCCGGTTCCAGCCACCAACCGGGACTAAAGGTGCTGGGCCAGGAGCGAGGCCCATTGGTCCCGGTTCGTGTCTGGAACCGGGACCAAATGTGTCAGACGAACCGGGCCCAATGGCCCCCGAGGCCCGGTCGGTGCCCTATCCTCACGAACCGGGACTGATGCACCCTTCGGTCCCGGTTTGTGAGTGAACCGGGATTAATGCCCTTAAGCTGGCCTCAACCAAAGCCCTGTTTTCTACTAGTGATGTTCTTTTCTTTACTGTTGCATGCTTCTTTTTAATTAACCTAGTCATGCAAGCACACTTAGAAAGGATTATTTATGAATATCCTCAAAGCATTCTGCATAAGCAGGTTCATCTGATAACATGTTTTTTGATTTTCTTGCAAGCGGCTATCTAAAAAGTTCACCATCCTTGGTCCAAAAGATATAAAAATGTATTTGCATTCTTAAGCACAATTTTGTCTCTGGTTGGTTTATTTCTCGTATGTAGGGCCATCCTCTCATTAACTATGAGGACTTTCAGGAATCTGCCTGTCGATGAAAGCATAGGGGTGGAATGGCTCTGTTAAATGCTGATCATCCGAGATCCTATGAAGATGTACGTTTTATGTGAGCCTTTTTATCTCATTCTTTCATTTGGCCATGACTTAAAAAAAGTGTATGTGGTGTCATGCAATCTTTTTTAACTTTAAAAGTTTTCTTCCAAATATTTGTCCTTCCTATTCTCAAGTACATGTATGGTGGTAGATCTGTTCAAAAGGAGTTCCTACAAACTTTGAAAATCCCAAGCCTTTTACAAAGCAAGTTGATCACTTCAAGCTAACCTTGATAGGTGGACACGTCTTCTTGTTATTGGCGGACGCAGCCCCAGGTAAACCTTGGTCGAGAATCTAATCGGTGTCCATGGCGGCCACGACTTTTGCTTGTCCAGAGAAGGGGCTGTACGGCAACAGAGGGATCAAACTTGATGGCGAGAGAAAAGAAAGAATCACAAGCGATAAGTGTGGCTTGAGGTGCCAACCTTTGGTTTTCAACGGAGAACAGTCTTGTGCGGCGATGTCTCCTCAGAAAATTAAATAAATGTATCTAACATTCGCCATTATTCACGCATATTCAGGCATCCTCTTTCAGCACCACCAAACACAGCCAGCACAAGGGTCATTTAACAAAAAAGGCTCTGTGTGTAGCCACGAAAACAAAGCACATCATCTTAAAACCCAAAAATGCCAAATAAGATGTTCAGTTCCAAATTGACAATCAGCGTGATTTTGTTCCTATATCCGGGGCTTCTACCATAGCCAAGAATCATGAAAAGAAAATAGAAAATTCTGTGGAAGGGATTGACCATCTATAGGGCACTTACTAAGTCGAGAATCATAATATATAGATGCATATGAATACATGAAAAGTACAGATGGTGCAGCTTTACATTACTGATTCATCAGTTCACACATTAAGTTAAAACACATGAAACATGATTCAAGGAAGCTTATTTGTTGTATAAATGTACACACATTTTTTCAATAATTTCTTCCATGCTTGGAATTTTGTAACTAAGCATTGTATGTGTGGTCGATATAAAATTGTAGAGCATTTACAGCCAAGAATATTATGTAAACATGATCCAGACAATATACACAGTGAAAGACACATGACATGATATTTTAAACTGAACCGAGCGTCCGACAGTTTGTCAACTAATAATTCTTGAGCCAACCAAAATTATGTCATTCCTGAAACAACACATGCACCCCAAAATCCAACCATCCATGAAAATTAGAGATAAGTACCAAACTTTTATTATTATTATTATTATTGTTGTATTTCTCATACAACAAAGTTCGCCATGCTGATTGTGTTTTTGTAATCAATACCCCATCATTGCCTTATGATGCTTATACTACTTAACGGTAAGACCTATTTCAATTGTGCATTAGATATTGCCCTATTGCATCGCGTGAGGCAGAGTGACATTTTATCCAAGAAAGATCAAGCATGCCAACATTACTGGTAAACAAAAAAGTTCATAAAGAGATGGTATTCCTTCAAGGGAGAGTTGTATGATAGTTTTTTCAAAATATGCAAGTAATAGACACGCAAAAACCGATCACTCAGCAGCAAAACTTTATAGGAAATGAGATTTATGGCTGACTTATTCTACCATATAATCTGGTAAAAATCTAATTCTTCTCATTCATGCACATTTAAATAACAGAAGGAAAGAGAAAAAAAGAAGTCCTTAAGCATACTATATAAAGAAAATGGTAGCTATGCATACCTGCTCTATGACAGGGAAATGAATGCTAGCCTTGCATAACATAGAACAAATGCCATAAGTCAAATTTGCTGCAAGCTGATCATGGTCATCTAGCTCATATTTTTGTGAGTTTATCTGCCCCCTAACCCTTGACTGGAAGATAATTAGAACGTCTTCCATCATAGGAGAACCCTGAAAAAGGAAACAATTCGGTAATTAGCTAGAAGTTCAATTCCACAAGATGAGAATATACCAAACATCTTGAGGGAAAGCACCATGAAGCAATCATATAATTATACTCTGATTACAATCAATGATGTAATACAGGTCAATGAAAATTACTAATGCAATAGAAGAGTGGAAGTCTCATGAATATGGGAAAAAATGTGTACAAATGTTTTGCATCCTTTTGACATTACCAATCCGAAATGATTATTTCTATGGGAAAAATATTTTCACAAGCTTTAGTTAAATTAAGTGCTTGATGGATAACAATGGCTCTGAACTGGACATGAACATAAGAAGTGCATACACAGATTATCTTCCCTTGATAATATGATATACAAAAATCCTTGACAAATAATATGTATTCATATCAGTAGTATAACAAACTAACTGGATGGATTGGGCCTCGACAGAGCCTCCTAGAGGATTGATCCATACATGGCGTAGGTGCACCGCTACTGACCAACTCGAACACCGTGCTGACAGCTCACCTTGCTGATGCCCACCCGCCAACACCTGGTCCTCTTGCCCGAGACACTGCATAGCAAGCAACACATAAACTTGATCACACAAGTTTGTTCTTGCAAAACAAAAGAGCATATTCCTAACACACACAATCGACACTACAAAAGAGCATATCAGGCTGAGCATAGGACGATAGGGTCTTCCACACAATACTTGGATGCTCGATGTGGTGTACGACTAAAAATAACATATATAAGCCTATGATGGAGTAATAAGAACGATATAATGCCAATGATCTTCGAGCAGCATAGTAATATGGTAAAAAATGAGCATCTCAAGGCACCTTTATAGAATATGAAACCAACATTAAATATTATCTCAACCAGTCCAAAGCACCATAACAAAATCTCAACCAGCCTATTACTAAACGTCATCAACATGGATCATGCCAAAAGCTAAAGTTAAGACAAAGCAATAAACATCTTCAAAACATAACAGGTTATCTTCTTACCCAAAAAGAAGAAGCAAAGTTGGTTTTCGGGATTTATACTGTAATGGTACCAAAAATCCTAATAATAATATTATTATTTATTTCTTAAATGTGAACCTTGCTGCCGTAGATTGGCGTTGCTTGGAGGTGTCGTAATAGCGGGCTTGGAGGACACCGGCGTGCTCAGGGTGTCTCCTCTTCCTCCTTCCTTTACCTTTATTCTTGCCACTCCATCTCCCTCTTTGCCTCCTCTTTCTCCTAGATCTCGCTAGTAGTGGCAACGGCACACACATTCGCCCGACAGCTACAAGAGGTGTGCCACAGTGGTGGCATGAGCTCAACTAGAGAAAGGAATGGAGGATAAGCAGGCACGGGAATGTGGAGCTTGCAATTGTTGCAACAGACCAAGAGGATAATAACCAGATTAGCTCACCCACTCACCAAAAAGAAGAACTAAAGAAATAATGATACAAGAACACAAACCTGCACTGCAATGGGCGAGTGCATAAGAGACAGAGAACTATAGTAGCACAATAAGCCTCTGAAGCAAGAAGGCGGCTTAGCGGTGACATCGACAACCTTGTCATACAACGACAAAAAGGGCTTGAGCTGTTCAAAAAATTGATGAAATCAAGATGGGGGAGTAATTTATTTAGGCAAACACTAAACTAGTCTAGACTTTTTAAGCAGTTCATAGAGACATGTCACACAAGGATAATAAATGGATCTAAAGCAGTAGACAAAAGTATAGCATGCCCCAATATGTACGCATGTGTAGCACTACAAACTTATTGGCATCCTAAACTGCAGTTGACGCATACACCAAGTCATTACATACAGAACTATAAGTGTCTTTTCTTTGCATAGATAAACAAACTTAACTATCTCAGCCAGTACCAAAACAAAAATGATCTCACTATCTTTCTCTAGTCATAATAAATAAAAATCAATACCACAACTAAATCGCAGTCAATAGATCTGGACTATTCTCTCTGAAAAGGGTGTTCTACTAGACCATGAGACTTTCACAACAATAAAACTATAGCAACTACTGACAACCGAGCAGTATTTCTATATAGAACCCAAATAACAGTAAGATTAACTCACATAAACCCTAGATCAACACTGCAGAAATATGGAATCTATAAGCGGCCGACAACTCGTGTTTACCTTGTTCATTGGTGGCACCATGGACTGGATTTTCCTTGTTCCTATCGCCGGCGCGGCGGAGAAGAACTCCCTCCATGCGCTCTTGGTCCACTGCTTCAAATACAAAGGGATAAACAACATGTAAAAATTATTTCCAATAAGAAGCAAATAAGGGAGATATGCTGCTAGCAGATCATGGTCAACTGGCTCATATTTTTGGAAGTTTACTTTCCTCCTGACAGGAAAATAATTAGAACCCCTTCCATCACTGGAGAACACTGAGCAAGCAAACAATTCGGTAATTAGTAGATGAACATATACCAAAACATTGTTCAGCACAGAGAATAGATACATCAGAGAGAATATATAAATACATAAGAGAGAAATAGACAATCCATACTCCCAAGAACCCGGCAATGCAGTGCCATGCTAAGAACAAAATTAAACATGTTTTTTCAGTGAAATTTGAACACCCCAAAATAATCCTGAAAACCCTTCCCTTGCTAGGAGCAGCAACAGAATGAATTAACTAACAAATTGGAGGAAAGGGCAGGGGCTACCTCTTCTCAACACCTGCAGCATTGAAATGGAGGCAGTTTTTTTCACTTGCAAAAAGTACTCACCAATAAAGACATACAGTGCGGAGGGCTCTTTCTGCCACCTCTTGGTACGTTACATACACATATGTTGTGAAGCAAATTTCCCCCAACAAAATGTCATGTTTTGTCCATTCCCAGGTAGATTTTACAGCAATATTTTAAGCCAAAATGTCATGCTCTGAAACATTCATGTTTTAGTAATGAATGTTCGGTTAACTCCATGTTGCTGCATACACCATGTTAACTCGAGCAATATTCAGTTTACTCAAGCAATATTCAGTTAACTCCAAATTGCACATATCATGTTCAGGTATGCTGATTTGCAATTCAGTGGAACTTCTCGGAGAAGCAATTCAGAGCTGAAATGAGTACTCATGCATTTGGAGTATCAAGTTAGTTAAACTAATTGGCTTCTGTACCGAGGCCCGAGGGTGAGGCTGATTGTCTAACTGGACCTAACTGAACGCCATGCAAAATCTAGCAGTACTACTGAACCTAACTGAAACACATGCAAAATCGTTGTCTTGATGCCCATTTACTCCTAGGAGTACTACTGAACCTATTGAATTTAGGAGTATTTACAAAACCTAGGAGTACTACTGAACCTAACTGAATCTAAGAGTTGCATTTTTGTACTCCATGGATGCAAATCAAAGGAGCTGGAGCTGCGTGTTTGTACTCCATAGATGTTTTATGAACTTCGTAGTCCATGGAAAATGAACATAGCTGCAAATTAAAAAAAACAAAGCATCCGAGGAGAGGACGAGCTCACCTACGAGGTTGTAGCTGAGGCAGTAGCACAACTCGTCACTGCAGCTGAGCTCCGTGCGCTGCCTCCATGTGTCCGGCCTCTTCGTGCGCTGCCCCCTTGCATATGATCTGTAATCTGGACATAAATATTGAATGCCACATGGCATCATCTTTTTAACCGAACTAAGCCTCCAATTAAATCTGGCATTAACCAAACAATATCAGTACCGAAAACACAGCCAACTACCTATACACAGTCAGATAGAAGCCAGAAGGACAACCTGAGATCTGACAAGGCACAAAATTATATATTGTTCTCACCCGAAATGAGTTGCTTCCTGAGCGAGAGGATGAACAGATCAATGAACAAGTAAACCCGCAAAAGAGAGAGGGGGAATGGGAAAATGGAGAGGGCGCTAACCAATGCAGAGCCCAACCGGTCGCCGCACACGATGCAGTGGACGGGACGGAGGTGGCATGGGTTCTCCTTCCCTTCTCCTGTTCCTCAGCAGCCCATGTAGCGACCCAACCTCAGACGGTCAAGCCTCTGTGTATCTGTGCCATCCCTGGATCAGTATGCTGGCACACACAGTACATCAATGTATATATCAAAGTGCAATCACATGTATAAATAACGTAAAACTAATATATACCTCATAAGTCTCAGTGGAAACAGTTAATCGGGTGTGGGGTCCCATCAACGGCATCGGCATGTTGAGTGTAGACCGTAACCCTGTATCGTAACTCTTACTCGTCGAAGAAAATATCTGCAACATGAGACGTTGCAGCCGTGTAGGTCAGTACACTGAATGTACCGGCAAGATCACTGTAAGAAAAACATATGATAAAACTATACTATATGCAATATGGCTTTGTGGCTCTGTGTCTGTGTTTTTGCGTAAAAGCTGGTTTATTTTTCCCTACATCAAAGGAAATAACTGGAGTCTGTACTACGGAGTTATCTATCATGACATGGTTCCGCCAACCAATGTCTCATAGCCCGAATCATCATAAGTTGCCCACAATTAAGTTATCAGTCTGGTGTTGAGAGTTCCGAGATAGATCCAAGTCCAGAGGCTCAAGATGTCCGTAACCGGGGACACGGCTAATCGATTAGGTTTTAACCCTCTGCAGAGGTTTGTACACTTTACCCGCAAGATTCGATCCCTCCCTTTTCGTCCTCGCACTTCAGATCGTTTGAGAATAGGACGATCGAAACATGGTCTTCCGAAGAGTTCCTCTGACCACTGTCCGGTGCTCATCCAATCCTACCGTAGTTCTACATCTGCTAGCACCATCCCAGCCAAAGACACCACTAGGGTCAACCAAGCCAGAACCTATAGTGACTTGCGGTTGCACAGGTAAGCTTCCGGGCATGAAGTATTCTTCCGTCTCTTTGAGTCTGGGTGAAGCTTTCCGCAAGATGTCATGGCGCTTCTCCATGCATCCCGGGTCATCCACTGGTTACTCCAGGGTGCCCATCTAAACCATCCTTCACCCAGTAGTGTGTATTGAATTCTTGTCTCGAGTCTTGAAGTCTTGAGGTCCTGAAGATGCAGTCCTTACAGATGCCATCATGAAGTTGTCGTCATTGACGTAGAGTCCTTCATTCTCACACCACTCCCGAGCACTCATACCAACCCCGTCTACTATAGCGTAGCATTAAAATAAATAACGTCCCGGGCTTGGTAACAGGGGTGATGGGTTCCTACCTCATGCATTCTACTCAACTACAAGGATTCAATATCACTACTAGAGGGATTGTTGCAAAGATGACACTAAATGCAATAAAAACTTAGGTATGGAAAGCATGGTCAAAGTGAACTTGCCTGGTAAGTTGATGAAGATTATAACGCTCCCAGAATAATGATTTGGTAGAACTATTCGTCACTCCATTGAAAATCTATAGTAAACAGACATAGCATTCATATAAGCAAACATCCTAGCAAACAATTCTAGCACTCAAAATAACAAATAAAACAACAAAGAAAACTCAATAATAAAAACTCAAATGAATCACAAAGAACTTCCAATAAAACTACAAAGAAAAACTACTAAGGGAGATCTACGACTTTACTAAAAACATCCAATATAGTTTTGCCCTAAGTAAAAGCTTACAACAGTTAAAACACTAAAATAATAAATTAAGAGAAAACAAATAGAGTTTTCATTAAAATATAGAAAGATATTTTCATAAACTTTTAGTAGCAAAAGAAACAAAAAAAGCTTTTATAAAACTCTAACTATGACCTATACAAGTTTTCTTACAAAAGTAAAGAGAATAAATATTTAAAAATAAGAATAAAATTGTCTACTATTAAATAACAGAAACAAAACTGAATTTGTCAAAAGTGACAAAAATAAATAAATTAAAAACAATTAAAACTATAAAGAAAAGAGTAAAACAAAACTAGAACTAAAACAGTACTGTTTTGCCTAAAACCCTAATTTAAAATTTTTATAAATTTTCCCAAACCAAACCTAATGCTAGACAAAACCATAAGTGACCAGGAGCAAAAAAAATCACTCAAAAATCTATTCCAGAATTCAAACTAGAGCCAAAACAGTGTTTGAAGCATATTTGAAATAATTCAAATTTAAACTAATCAAATTTGAAAACTAAGTACACAAACAGAAACTTCAAGAAATTTTGAATATAATGCAAAAATAATCACTCAATTTGGATTAAAACCTAAAAGATATAAGCAATCTAAAACAGAAATTATTTCTGTAAATAAAACAAAAACAGAAAAGAAAAAAAACAAAACGGGCGCTAGCTACGTGGCCTACTGCTATTGGGCCAGGGAGATGGGCGATGCGAAGCTAAACGGCACTCGGCCGCGACTTAACAGAAACGTGCACGTGCGTTTAAAAATAAAACCGGCAACCCGGTTCGACCTCAACCACAATAAACCGTTTAAAAAAACCGATCTAATAATAAAAACCTAACTGTTCAGATTAGATCTAATCTGGGCCGTTGCTACGAGATCTAATGGACAGGGAGGGGGTGGCCGGCTTACAGTGGGCGGCGGTGAAGTCCGGCGATGTCGGCGACGTCGACGGCGTGCGGGTGGGGATGCGGGTGGCTTCTCCAGGGGGTCTCCGGCGTCAGGAAGAGCTCCGTTCGATGCGGAAGACAACGGCGAGCTCGTGGATGACCTCGGCATGGCTCGGGGATGACGGACACGAGCGGGGCGAGCTCGGTGGCGGTGGTGGTGTTCGGTGGTGAAAGGGGGCGATGATTCCGGCCGTCGTAGGCAGCGATGGTGGTGTCCAGATGATGCGGTGAAGCGAGGGGAGTGGATAGGTGGTCTCGTGAGGCGGCGAGGGGGTCGGAGTAGCTCGGTGGGGCGGCAATGGCGCGGCGGCGGCTTCGGGCTCCGGCGAGCGATTGCGGGGCGAGAGCGTGTCGAGGAAGGGGGTTTAGGGGCGGAATCGGTCGATGGGGACGAGTATTTATAGGTAGGGGGTCAACTTGGAGGAGGGGGCGGATCGATGATGCGATCCCGAGAAGATCGGGATCCTGGCGGCGTTCGGGCGAGGCTCTGGCGTGGGAGGAAGAAGATCGCGGGCGAGGGCGATCGGGCAGTGGGGCCCAGCGGTCAGCGGCACAAGGGCGAGCGAGAGGGGAGCGGGTGGCCGAGCCATAGCGCTTCGGCGCTCGCGTGGCTGTGGGCCGAAAGGCCAGTGGGCCGGTGCGGGAGGGAAGAGAGAGAGAGGAGCAGTGCTGGGCTTCGGCCTGGCACTGTTCGAAGGATTTTTTTTTCTTTTAAACAGACAACAAAATAAAATAAACAACAAATAATAAAAATGATATATAGGCATATTATATATCAAAATTTTCAGAAAAAGAAATCCTAAAACATGAACATCATTTAAGATACAAATAAAATCTACAAAAATTAACATAAAGCAAACTGTGTTACTGTTGCATTTAAAAATCAAATAAAATATTTTTAAAATACCAAAATTATCTCAAATTTTCTTTTCTCCAATTTTATGTCGTAGGGAATCATTTTACCCTATTTTCCATATATTTTATTTTTGGAGAAAAATAATTTGAATAAAAACCAAATTACTCCTAAATTGAAAGTGGGTTTAAAAATACCTTCAAAGGGGCTTTCAATTTGATCCTTCTAAACTTCGAACTCATATTTCATATAATTTGAAGAGGTCATTTTATCTTCTCTCATGAAAATCATTGAGTTGCATAAAGTTTCTGAATTTGAAATATTTCCAAATGGACTTCAAATCTTTTCAAAACCCTTTTCATTTATTTAAATGGAAGAAGTCATCTCATCTTCACTCTAGGGTTTTGTGATGAAATGAATTTGAATTCATGGAGATCAAAATGCAAAGATGAAAGTTTTGGGAAAGTCCTTTTATTCCCTCTCATTCAACTTTCAAAAAGTTTCAAATTCCACTCAATTTCAGTCAATCATTGACACATCAATCAAACAAACAATCATACTTATATTTATTTAATATAACATTCCAAAATTTAGAATTTTGGGATGTTACAAACCTACCACACTTAAAATGAATCTCGTCCTCGAGATTCGAAGAGGCTAGCAAGAAAAGGTTAGGGTTTGGGGGTCTTCCAACAAATCCATCGACCGGAGAGGTCTGTGTGCTACCACACTTAAAAGCAGGGTTTTGGTTCCAACAAAACTTATGTATTCCTTACTTTGGATTAGCAATGTTGGTCTTCTCAGATCTTCGGGATAACTCCTACACTGGGGCTCTTCTGGCAGGGGCATAACCTTTTCCTCTAATCTTTGAGTCCTTTCATTCATGGTGAATTTTCTTCCGAGACTGGGTCTTTTCAGCTGACAGGTCTGTCGCCAATACTAAACAACTATCAAAATATCTCATGGTGGTCAACAATTTCTGGTTTCTCCTGCAGGAAATGGGTCTGGGTTGAATCTCACCGTATATCCTACGGTTGGCAACTGTTGCCTGTACATGGATCAATCGTCCTACCATTCTAAGGTTTAAACATGGTTTTGATATCGCCGTCTCTCTACTATGGGCAAGTCACTCTAGATTTACCATTCCGAATAGCAAGAGCGAATGACGAGTGTAAGTCGGTATGGTGATCAATCCATTCCGCACCCAAATCATTACCCTGTATAAGGTTTAGCGAATCTCGCAGTTCTAACACTCGGGCATTCTCACAAGCATTGCAGAATTTCTCTTGTCCTCGAACTGGATTCGGGTAAATCCATGGGTTATGCAAGCTGAACCAAACATCTATCATTTCTTCCCAACACTCGGGTTTTCGTATTCTCCTAAGAAACGTCTGCTGATCAAATCATAGCTTCTTCCAATATTTCTTCTTCCCGGGAGTTCTTGATCCTTATTAATTTCCTGGTCCTGTGGGTTATGGACCCACTTCGACACTTGTATAGCTTTAACTCAGCCTGGGAGTTACAATTTTTCCACATTCCAACATTACACCTCCATTTAAATCCAATAATACTTCATTCCTTCATATCCATCATACCGAAAACAAAACTCCTCTGCGGAATACATTTTTTATTTCCATAGATCTGGTGTTCTCACAGGGTACTACCACCCTTAAAGTGAAATGCACAATCCCATCCATGGACCATATTTCTCATATCCTCGAAAATGATCAAAATCTTTGTTCATAGAGTAACAACTCAAAAAAAATCCACATATGAAATCATGACATATTAACATTATTGATTTCATGAATTCATTACAATATCTGAGCACCCATTACAGAACTCAACTCATCGAACTTATGAAAATAAAATTGCTTTCTACCACTCTTATTATCCATATCAAAATCTCAACTACTCAGCTCCAGCCTTCATCTGATCTGAACATTCCCTAGCAAAATGTCCTGCTTCCTTGCAGCGAAAACAAATGACTTACGACATGTCTCGAGGTTTCTGTGTGATTATGTAGGCTCCTTGGATTTTTAGCTTCTTTTCTGGACATTTGTCAGCGCAATGACCCAAATCCTTGCACCTGTAACAAGTGATATGACTCAGATCCTTCTCTGCAGAAATTGGGTTGCTCTGGGGATGCCTTCATTTTCTCTTCCTGGGTTTCTCCATAATGATCAGAGCTTCTATTTCCAGAGGGTCAAACTTCACTTCTGCTATCGGGAAATCTCCCAGATTCATTTGGCTTTCCTTCGTGCAATACTGTGAAAAATGTTCTTCTTCTCCGCATGAATAGCAGGCATGAGCGTAAAATCTGTTTAGGCCTTCTCCATCAGGGTCTTCAATAACTTCCTCCATCACGAGTTCTTCTAAACTTTCCCTGAGGGCTTCTTTCTGTTGCTTGGCTATTTCTTGTACTTTGGGGGTAAAAGTGACACTGAGCAGGGTAGTGCGTAGTTCCTTCACATAGGAAACAAGTCACCTGCCTAGTTGGGCATTCTTCCTCGGTGTGATTTTACTCACAATAAGGGCATCCATCCTTGTGTTCTTCATGGGTGTGTCCTATTTCTCCGCAATCTTGTAGGCATAGGGTTTCTTCTTTGGGTTATCATAGTGCTTCCGAATAAGACGGGATCTCAACAGAGTCTTCTTGAATTCCTCCCAAGTTTTGCTCCATTGCATCCTTGTATGGCTTGATGCATTTTCCACCAGGTTGCAGCACTCCCGGTAAAATACTGAAGAGCATATTGAACCTCAAACTTCCATGCAATCAAATATTTCCCAAAGTGATCCTCCATGTTTTGAATCCATAGCTCTGCCTCCAACTGAGTCATCGGTCCAGAGAATACCAGTCCAACTTCATTCATCATCTATGGGGTCCAAAGGTTTTGGGATGAGATATGAGAGAAGAAAGGAGGGATATACACGCAATACAAACAAAAGTTTTGAAGAAACGGGTTTTATTTTGTGGCTGTCGGAAAAACATCAAACAAATGACAGCTCACAAATCATCGCATCTAACGTAAGTATATAACAGGGGTTTGGTCATCTAAAGGTCAAATAAATCTTCAGATTCTTCAAATTCTTCAAGTCTTCGATTGTCTTCAACTGTTGTAGCTTCAACTCTTCTAACGCATAATGAAATCCTCTTTTCTCTGAAGAGGCCATCAGCTATCCGATATCTTGTCCTTCTTGGAGCAGCTTCAGTTGGTCCTCCGTGTGGTCAAAAGGGAATGGGGTATATTCCAACTATTTGAGGTAAGAGGGACTATTAGATAAAATCCGAAAAGATGAGAGGTAAAGAATGTTTTTGAGAATAAAGTTTTAGAGATTTCCTGTCCTGGGGCTTTCCGATTTCTAGGGTCACGTCCTACAGTCAACATGTGCTCTGATACCATCTCTGTAGCGACCCGACCTCAGACGGTCAAGCCTCTGTGTATCTGTGCCATCCCTGGATCAGTATGCTGGCACACACAGTACATCAATGTATATATCAAAAAGCAATCACATGTATAAATAACGTAAAACTGATATATACCTCATAAGTCTCAGCGGAAACAGTTAATCGGGTGTGGAGTCCCATCAACACCATCGACAGGTTGAGTGTATACCGTAACCCTGTATCGTAACTCTTACTTATCGAAGAAAATATCTGCAACAGGAGACGTTGCAGCCGTGTAGGACAGTACATTGAATGTACCGGCCAGATCACTATAAGAAAAACAGATGATAAAACTATACTATATGCAATATGGCATTGTGGCTCTGTGTCTGTGTTTTTTGCGTAAAAGCTGGTTTTATTTTTCCCTACATCAAAGGAAATAACCGGAGTCTGTACTACGGAGTTATCTATCATGACATGGTTCCGCCAACCAATGTCTCATAGCCCGAATCATCATAAATTGCCCACAATTAAGTTATCAGTCCGGTGTTGAGAGTTCTGAGATAGATCCAAGTCCAGAGGCTCAAGATGTCCGTAACCGGGGACACGGCTAATCGATTAGGTTTTAACCCTCTGCAGAGGTTTGTACACTTTACCCGCAAGATTTGATCCCTCCCTTTTCGTCCTCGCACTTCAGATCGTTTGAGAACAGGACGATCGAAACATGGTCTTTCGAAGAGTTCCTCTAACCACTGTCCGGTGCTCATCCAATCCTACCGTAGTTCTACATCTGCTAGCACCGTCCCAGCCATAGTCACCACTAGGGTCAACCAAGCCAGAGCCCATAGTGACTTGCGGTTGCACAGGTAAGCTTCCGGGCATGAAGTATTCTTCCGTCTCTTTGAGTCTGGGTGAAGCTTTCCGCAAGATGTCATGGCGCTTCTCCATGCATCCCGGGTCATCCACTGGTTGCTCCAGGGTGCCCATCTAAACCATCCTTCACCAAGTAGTGTGTATTGAATTCTTGTCTCTAGTCTTGAAGTCTTGAGGTCCTGAAGATGCAGTCCTTACAGATGCCATCATGAAGTTGTCGTCATTGACGTAGAGTCCTTCATTCTCACACCACTCCCGAGCACTCATACCAACCCCATCTACTATAGCGTAGCATTAAAATAAATAACGTCCCGGGCTTGGTAATAGGGGTGATGTGTTCCTACCTCATGCATTCTACTCAACTACAAGGATTCAATATCACTACTAGAGGGATTGTTGCAAAGATGACACTAAATGCAATAAAAACTTAGGTATGAAAAGCATGGTCAAAGTGAACTTTCCTGGTAAGTTGATGAAGATTATAACGCTCCTAGAATAACGACTTGGTAGAACTATTTGTCACTCCGTTGAAAATCTATAGTAAATAGACATAGCATTCATATAAGCAAACATCCTAGCAAACAATTCTAGCACTCAAAATAACAAAAAAAACAACAAAAAAAAACTCAATAATAAAAACTCAAATGAATCGCAAAGAACTTCCAATAAAACTACAAAGAAAAACTACTAAGGGAGATCTACGACTTTACTAAAAACATCCAATATAGTTTTGCCCTAAGTAAAAGCTTAACAACAGTTAAAACACTAAAATAATAAATTAAGAGAAAAGAAATAGAGTTTCATTAAAATAATAGAAAGATATTTTCATAAACTTTTAGTAGCAAAAAGAAACAAATAAAAAGCTTTTATAAAACTCTAACTATGACCTATACAAGTTTTCTTACAAAAGTAAAGAGAATAAATATTTCAAAATAGAATAAAATTGTGTACTGTTAAATAACAGAAACAAAACTAAATTTGTCAAAAGTGACAAAAATAAATAAATTAAAAACAACTAAAACTATATAGAAAAGAGTAAAACAAAACTAGAACTAAAACAGTACTATTTTGCCTGAAACAGTAATTTAAATTTTTTATAAATTTTCCCAAACCAAACCTATTGCTAGACAAAACCATAAGTGACCAGGAGAAAAAAGAATCACTCAAAAATCTATTCTAAAATTCAAACTAGAGCCAAAACAGTGTTTGAAGCATATTTGAAATAATTCAAATTTAAACTAAGTACACAAACAGAAACTTCAACAAATTTTGAATATAATGCAAAAATAATCACTCAATTTGGATTAAAAACCTAAAAGATATAAGCAATCTAAAACAGAAACTATTTCTGTAAATAAAACAAAAACATAAAAGAAAAAAAAAAACAAAACGGGCGCTAGCTACGTGGCCTACTGCTATTGGGCCAGGGAGATGGACGATGCGAAGCTAAACGGCGCTCGGCCGCGACTTAACAGAAACGTGCACGTGCGTTTAAAAATAAAACCGGCAACCCGGTTCGACCTCAACCACAATAAACCGTTTAAAAAAACTGATCTAGTAATAAAAACCTAACTGTTCAGATTAGATCTAATCTGGGCCGTTGCTACGAGATCTAACGGACAGGGAGGGGTTGGCCGGCTTACAGTGGGCGGCGGTGAAGTCCGGCGATGTCGGCGACGTCGACGGCGTGCGGGTGGGGATGCGGGTGGCTTCTCCAGGGGGTCTCCGGCGTCAGGAAGAGCTCCGTTCGATGCGGAAGACAACGGCGAGCTCGTGGACGACCTCGGCGTGGCTCGGGGATGACGGACACGAGCGGGGCGAGCTCGGTGGCGGTGGTGGTGTTCGGTGGTGAAAGGGGGCGATGATTCCGGCGGTCGTAGGCGGCGATGGTGGTGTCCAGATGATGCGGGGAAGCGAGGGGAGTGCATAGGTGGTCTCGGGAGGCGGCGAGGGGGTCGGAGTAGCTCGGTGGGGCGGCAATGGCGCGGCGGCGGCTTCGGGATCCGGCGAGCAATTGCGGGGCGAGAGCGTGTCGAGGAAGGGGGTTTAGGGTCGGAATCAGTCGAGGGGGACGAGTATTTATAGGTAGGGGGGTCAACTTGGAGGAGGGAGCGGATCGATGATGCGATCCCGAGAAGATCGGGATCCCGGCGGCGTTCAGGCGAGGCTCTGGCGTGGGGAGGAAGAAGATCGCGGGCGAGGGCGATCGGGCAGTGGGGCCCAGCGGTCAGCGGCACAAGGGCGAGCGAGAGGGGAGCGGGCGGCCGAGCCATAGCGCTTCGGCGCTCGCGTGGCTGTGGGCCGAAAGGCCAGTGGGCCGGTGCGGTGAGGGAAGAGAGAGAGGAGCAGTGCTGGGCTTCGGCCTGGCACTGTTCGAAGGATTTTTTTTCTTTTAAACAGTCAACAAAATAAAATAAACAACAAATAATAAAAATAATATATAGGCATATTATATATCAAATTTTTCAGAAAAATAAATCCTAAAATATGAACATAATTTAAGATACAAATAAAATCCACAAAAATTTACATAAAGCAAACTGTGTTACTGTTGCATTTAAAAATCAAATAAAATATTTTTTAAATACCAAAGTTATCTCAAAAAAAATTTCTCCAATTTTCTATTGTAGGGAATCATTTTACCCTATTTTCCATATATTTTGTTTTTGGAGAAAAATAATTTGAATAAAAACCAAATTACTCCTAAATTGAAAGTGGGTTTAAAAATACCTTCAAAGGGGCTTTCAATTTGATCCTTCTAAACTTCCAACTCATATTTCATATAATTTGAAGAGGTCATTTTATCTTCTCTCATGAAAATCATTGAGTTGCATAAAGTTTCTGAATTTGAAATATTTCCATATGAACTTCAAATCTTTTCAAAACCCTTTCCATTTATTTAAATGGAAGAAGTCATATCATCTTCACTCTAGGGTTTTGTGATGAAATGAATTTGAATTCATGGAGATCAAAATGCAAAGATGAAAGTTTTGGGAAAGTCCTTTTATTCCCTCTCATTCAACTTTCAAAAAGTTACAAATTCCACTCAATTTCACTCAATCATTCACACAGCAATAAAAAAACAATCATACTTATATTTATTTAATATAATATTCCAAAATTTAGAATTTTGGGATGTTACAGCCTAATGGCCCTAGCCTCCTCCTGTGCATCCACAAAAACGATAGCCAAATCCTGTTCAGACTCCGCAGCAGAGGCTAGTCGAACACTGCTGCATACAAGGTGACGATCCACCCCCGCGAAACAAACCAAACCAAAGCAAAGCAAGGGGCACGAACAACGAACTGGCGTGCGTCAGGCCAGGTGGAGCAGTCGAAACTCTTGATGGTGACGGTGGCGCCAGAGCTGAAGAGGGTGCCGCGGTAGACGACGTTGGGCGCCTTCTTGCCGTGCTCGGAAACGATGCGGTCTGTGGCGAAGCCGTCGGTGGCAGCGCGGAGCTCGTCAAGGCTGTACCCCGCGAAAACGGGCACGCCACTGCCTTCCTCCCCGGCAGCGCCGTTCTCAGCAGGGGCACGAAGACAAACATGTGAGCCCTGTGCGCGTCGAGATCAGCAGCGGATCGAGCCCCCCACCCATTGAACAGGAGCAAACAAGGTGCTGCTTCTCGAAAGCGATGAGGCTGGATAGGTGAAGGAGTCAGCGGGCCAGCGGCCGGCGGCGCTAGGGGAGGCGGGGAAGAGAGGATAGAGTGTGAGCTTTGGAAGGGGAGGGGGCGGCAGCGGCTCTCCCTCGCGTGAACAGGAAGAGGGGAGGAATCCGATTAGGAAGAAACCCTATGGGCGTGGGGCTTTTATACATCGTAGCAAAATTACAAATATGCCCTCGGCGGGGCACAGGAATTACACGCGGTGGCACGAGAACGTTACGCAGAGGGTGAAAGTGTTCATTGCGACAGTGCCTTCGGGTTGATCCGACGGCCTACATCCTCCCGTGGCTCGATCAACGGATGGAAACACATCAAGGAAACGAAATGGACAGCCGGATTTTGCTAATCGCTGTGAGAGCTCGGTTTCCCCCTAGGTTCTTGTTTCTGGATGGACGGCCGAATTTCGCTAATCGCTGTGAGAGCTCGGTTTTCCCCTAGGTTCTTGTTTCTGGATGTAGCCAACGGTGTCAGATTGCTTTCTCATGTTTGCTTCACATTGGTATTTCAATCCAACTGTTCGACCACGTCTTCTCCTTAGCTGGCCCATCACATCTTAGCCTTACAAACAAACTCCATTTATTGCCCCCCCCCCCCCCCCCCCTCTCTCTCCAATTATTATGTGTCTTCGCATCTCCGTGTATGTTCAAAATACTGGATAAGTAATTTTTCCTTGGTGTTTCTAATATAACCATACTTTAGGTTAAGAAAAAAGCCATGCTTTTGATTCAAACTAGTAAGCTTGCACGTGCAAATGCATGTCTCGACTAATATTACAAAGATATGTCAGAACTAACATGCATACAAAGGTATTTTGATCGCATTAAAAAGTATTACAAATCAAGAAAACACTTTTACATGGCAAGCTATACACAGAGCCAAAAAATCATAAATATCTCATTATTTCTTAATACGTGTAATTAATTCTCGTACAAAAACAGAAATGTTATGTGCAACTTCATTGTCGATGAAGCTGAGTATGGTGAACTGGCAATTGCTTCCTTAGCTTGCAAACATCGTGAATGAGAATAAAAGTCATTATCTTGGGAATTTTTGCTTAGTAGAATGTAAAATCGTGAAACAATGAATATTTACCCTGCAAATTGGTTGATTTAGTTCTTCCCGTACCATGAGTGCATAAAACTAAAAGCAAAAGAATCAAGATTTTGGCAATGTGCAGATACACAATTATTCACTTCTTTAGCATATCTAACAATATGAAGACACCATTTTAAGATTCTCTAGCAATGTGCTAATAAACAATCTATTGACATACATATGTATGATGTCTCTTATAAGAACAACTGATAAACAAAGTTAGGTAGAGTTCCTTCGATTCAAAAGAGTTTCATTCGATTTTTTGAGGATATGAATCTTAAGGATCTTTTCCCTATGGAGATGGTTTGATATTTTTCCGAAGGATTCTTTGTACTCTATTTTGGGATGTCTCTCAAAAGAATAATATATGAATTACTACATAGTTAGATATATACAGGGATCCTTCGGTTCTCAAGAGTTCCATAGGATTTTCTATTGATATGAAGCCCAAGGATGTTTTCCTGAAGTATTCTTTGTACTCTATATTGGAGAGAGAAATAATCCATCCTCTAAGACCTCTAGTTATGATTTCATCTGTTAAAACTGTTACATATGCCTAAAAAGATGGGGAAAGAGAACTAAAGAGAGACTATCCAATTTTTTAGGCTTAACACGGGATAAGTAAAATGCAATTATATGGTACCTAGGTTTTTCTTAATCCTGTATTTTGATAATCAGATAATCATGTGAATCAAACAGACCCTAAGAAGCTTTAGGGACTTAAATTAAAAACATATGGCAGCATTCAGTCTCATCATGTGTACCACACAACTCTTTGCCTTAGAAACCCACACAAAGACACCACATAAAATGAATGGAATTGAAGGATATAATCTGTTTGTTTCCTTATAAAAGCATCATCAAAAGCATCGTATGGTTTTCCTAAAAGAGCAAAAAAAAAATGCATAGAAGTTACAAGAAAATGCACACATGCAGAATTAGCCAGCACATGCAACTTTGTTTTTTCAAAACCACTATAAATTACAATGGCATGAAACAACTTCACTGCTAAACCATAGTGTCCAGATTTTGTTTATGCCTACAAAAGTTACAAACCGGAACAACTTCATCAAGAAAATATTTCTCTTGAGTGCACTTATCAAGCTTTGTGTGTAACGTTCGGAGCGTATCATGCAGTAGCAGAAACTTATATTTAATTCTCTTTGATTTCTATCAGAAGTGACTTATATCGGTACTACATTAGCACAAAACCAGAGTCACAATGAACTTATAAGTTGATAATAAACGTCGACCAGATCATTGTACTATCCAACAATCTAAAAGAAGAGAAGTAGCAGATTTGTAAAAGAAAATACACAGAAACATACCATAGATTACATCTTAACTTTCCTGTTCAATAGAGCTTCATCCATTACTGCACCACCATTACATATCAACACATGCCATCTGCTTTGGATACAATACATGATGGACATAGTCGTCACGAGGATAATCCCAAACTTTTGGTGTTTCTAATTCAAGTGAAAAGTGGTGCTCGGCTTCTCTCCAATGTTCAATAACATGGCTGTGGGGCTGGCATGGAGTGGAGCGGGGTGAGGTGCTACAATTATCCAAAATTCCACATGCTATCGAGTTATAACAGTAAAGCTTGCCGGAATAAAGATATGCAAATGACTTCTGTGTATCAACCCACATGTAAAACATACAGTATTTATTCTGCCCCACAGAGATAAAATCAAACGTGATATGTGGAACACAAAAGACAGTACACTTATTTTTATGAAGAAAGAGGCAACTTAAATGAAAGTACGAAACGCAAGCATTAAGCAGGGAATCAGCTGAATCAGAATTCTTAAACGTGGAGTAGGGAAAGATCAAGTCTGCTTATTTTATCCTTTCTCAAAGTGCAACTTATGTGACTTAGAAATTATACTACTCCCTCCGTCCGGAAATTCTTCTCACTCGAACGGATGTATCTAGAATTGAAATATGTTTAGATACATCCATTTGAGCGATAAGTATTTCCGCACGAAGGTAGTACTAATTTTTTTATAAAATATGAGCTCAACGATATAACTTTCATTAGGTATAACCCACATTTGGTTTGTTAAATTGATGGTCAAAGTTAGATTTTGAAATGTGTGTGCGCCTTATTCATTTAAGTGGAGGGTGTAGTAAACTTATGTCAGATGTCTCGAATTCCTCCATGTACATGCGTGAGCGTGAGCCACCAGCTGAATGCTCTATCAATGACAGCTTCCCATCGGCCAGCAGCTAGCAATTCAGTATCAGTATAAATTTCTGACACACTTTCAGAATATTAGACTTTCCATTCCACCATTTTGCACACTATCCGTGTCTATAACAACTTAGACAACTGAGAACACAATCCACAAACTTACATGAATCGGAGGGTTGCAATTATGCGCCGTATCAACAGGCCATGAGGCTCTCGCCTCCACGCGCTTCACAACTCACGCTAGTGGCCATCGCCGCAGCCGGTGAGCCTCCACCTGATCCATTCTGAGAGAGGCACCCATTGTCGGCACCCCATGCTTTTTTGTCCCAATCGTGTGTATGTTCTCCCTGAATCATGTAGTGTCATAAAATAATTTCTCTATATAAACTAAAAGTTGCTACCTAGGAACCACAATAATTTACCAAATGTACACAATTCTGAAAGATAGTTATTCACCTTCAAATAGCATGGACAATATAAATAAGATGGGAATAGTTTGATAAGTAACCTCTTGCCAAGTCAGTAGACATTACTGTAAGTCAACATATTCTACCTACAGCTCCATGATCCTCATTATAATCTGGAAGCTGGAATTGCACAATAACACTCATGGGTCCCCAGCTACGAAGCAGGCTAATTGATTTCTTAAAACATTTGTAAGTGGAAAAGAATGAACCAATACATGACTACGTATTACACACACATCCTTCTTTCTTGGAGCCTCTATACACTGAGACCACGTATGAACAGAAATTAGCACGAACTGTTCGCCTAATTGGTTCAAATTGAATATTGACATAAGAACATGACACAATACATGCTTCTCATGCACTGAATATTGATCTGCAAACAGAAATCCGACAACACCAAATTTGACAATTGAATGCCTTGATGACATATGATATTCATTGACAGTAAAAATTAACAAATCAGTCCACATTCTTCAGATTGTAATCACTGAAGCAAATGTCTAAATATCTGCATCTAATACAATGAACTAACCCCTCGATAAACCATAGAAATAAGAACAAAGCCTCGCTACTATCTCACATCTGAGAAATACAGATGAAGAAGCCAACTTCAGTTTGATGACTCATAGATACCTGATTATCGTTGTATTGGCCAGGAAGATGGGAGTGTTAACTGAAGCCTCACCAGCAGTGGCTGTGATTTTATTACGACAGGGGACGGGGGCCCAAGAGAGGCTGGCACGCCGCTGCTGCCCCATCTTTCCATTCCCCGTGTGGTGCCTGATGCCGGCGCTAGGACCTCGCGACGTTCTGCAGGTCGATGAAATGCGGTCGCCATTGGATCGGACCAGGAGAGGGGTAGAGAGGGACGGATCCGGTGTAAGCAAGGGTGGGGGTGGCCGGATCGGAACCATGACGCTTGCCGCCGCTCGATCTCCTCGTCTAGTTTGACAGCTGGGCAGCCACGACACGGGAGAGGCGGCAGGGCAAGGGGCTGCTTGACTGGGAGAGAGATGGGCCAAGTGGTGTAGGGCGTGGCGTTGTGCGCAGCGGTTTTTGATCGAGGGATTAGTGGCTTGTTTGCGTGGCTTCTTACGTTAAACACAAGAGGATTAGGGGCCTTTAGATCTTGTAGATGGATGGGCCTAATTGCTTGGATCTGCCCCCTCTCGTGCTTTTATATGGGTAATAGATATTAATATTATATTAGTTGGCTTACATTAATTTAAAAACAATTTCAATATTTTCAAAAATTGTAATAATTATTTTTTTGGATATTTCAAAATATTTTTTGATGACTGTTTTTATAAACTATTTAATATTTAAAAAATGTGATTCCCCATATTGGGAAAAAGTTTCAAATATTGAAATAACCAAGTTCACACATTGAAATAAAAAATTAGTTTCAAATATTGAACTAAAAAGTTCCACACAAATATTTCAATAATATATGCAACTATTTCAATCATTTCACTTCTTAAAAAGTTATATTTCAATTATTTCATCAATTTCACATATAACAAATATCAATTTTGCAAATCATTCATAGTAAATAAAATTGCAAATCGTTATTTCAATAATATGCAACCATTTCGAACGAAATTACAAAAACAGAATGGTTCAAATCAGTTTTAGCAAAAAAATGCTTAACTAAAAATCAATCCCAAGAAAAATGCTTCAAGAAACCAAGGCCCTATTTGGTGTTTTCCTCTGTACTTTCGTACTAGTATTTTTTGAGAGATTTGCACTACTTTGCTGTTATTGTTGTTGTGGTGCAACCCCAACAATCAACCCCAGCTTGACCCTCGAGATGGGTCGGCCTTTCGAACGATCGGTTAGCCACAAGTATTGTTAGGAGGACGGTATTATCCCCAACACACCAGGGTTCAAGTTCTAGACTTACACCGGTGCTCGTATTTTTCTGGATAGATTTCAGGCCTTCCACGGATGTGCTTTCAGTGGGAGGAGGCGTTCCCGTTGACTATGAAGGTGTCTGTGACGTCTTCGCGAATCTCAAGATGATGTGCCAACTCAGTCTCTTGGAGGTGCTCGTAGGCGTAGTGTGTGCGGTCGAACATATCATGGCTTCTTATCATTTCCTCTGCTAACCCTACATGGCTAGGGCAAACTTTCCCCTACAGATTTCACCGGCGAGCCTGTGCATTCACCTCCCCTCTGCCTGCCGCTCCGCCGGTGCCTCCGCTACGGTTAGTAATTTAGGTTAGGGTTTTTAGTCCTTGCAAATGCGGTGCTTCGGCGGATGGTGGCGCTTCTTTTTCGGGTTTGTCTACCAGGCTTTGATCCCTCTGAGTTCGTTCGTCCGGACGTAGTCGACGGAGCTTCGACATAGATTGCCGTCTCTTTGTGATGGTGAAGTTAGGGTTTCTCGTCATGTGGCGAGATTTGGTATCAGGTGCTTTAGATCTATGCAACGGTTCAAAAGCGACGATTGTGAGTTCAAGGCACTGGTCCTTAGGGGCACGTGCACGAAGACTTTCCAGCTGTCATTGACAAGGTCAAGCCGGCTTTCATGTGGCAATCATTTTCACTTGTGAAAAAGTTATATTTCAATTATTTCGCAAATTTCATATATCACAAATATCAATTTGGCAAATCATTATTTTAGTAATATGCAACCATTTCAAACTAAATTAGAAAAAAATAAATGGTTTAAATCAAGTTTGGCAAAAAATACTTAACCAAAAAATCATCAGAAAATCTATAACAGAAAAAATGCTTCAAGAAACCCAGGCTCTTTTTGGTGTTTTCCCGTGTACTCTGCTACACATATTTTTTGATCCTGGCCGGGGTCAGATCTTTTCCTGTTGCGCCAAACAAAAATAGGGTCGGAATTAACCGGGATCAATAAGATCAGGGTGCTGATTTCAGGGATTAAGAGTACAAGGTTTGATTCAGACTTGGCATACAAATTCAAAGTTTATTTTAGACTTTTCCCTTATTGTTGTGTTGTGGTGCAGCCCCTGCAGTAAACTGGCCTGCGTGGCACTGTTTATTTTACCCAGCCTGACCCTCGATCGAGAAGGGCCGGCCTTTCGAACGATCGGTTAGCCACAAGTAGCGTGGTGACACAGTTCTAAAAAAAAAAAAAAGTTGTGTGGAGACACGCAATTAACGCATTTGATTCAGTCAACTTCGTCGTCATGTGAAGTTTATTGTCAGCAATAGTACGTGAGAACGTGAGCCTAGTCATGATCCACACACTTGTGTCCTTGTGCTGATCTGCTCGCTGGTAGCGATAGGTGATCCATCTGTGTCACGAGGCTACATATACTACTGCCTGCTAGCTAGACAGCTTCAAGCCCACAAGCAAGCTCGGTAAGCACGCCATGGGGATGAACCGATGCATTGTTCCTAGCATCCTGCTGATGCTTGCACTGCAGGCAGCCCTCCTGGTCGCCGGCGACGTGGGCGCCATTCTCCTGCCCAGCCAAGGCAAAGGTACGCGTGCGTCAACTCCTTTCTTCTCTCGTTCATGGCTTCATCATGCGTCCATGAAGAAACTGATTAACCGAGGGCTTGGGCTTGCAGACGAAGCAGCCATGGCTGCGGCCAAGAAGAGGCCGTGGAAGTGCTGCGACCAGGCGTTGTGCACCAGGTCCATCCCGCCGATCTGCACCTGCATGGACCAGGTTTTCAAGTGCCCCTCCACCTGCAAGTCCTGCGGGCCGTCCATGGGTGACCCGTCCCGCCGCGTCTGCCAAGACCAGTACGTCGGCGACCCCGGGCCCATCTGCCGGCCGTGGGAGTGCTGCGACCAGCCCCTGTGCACCAGGTCAAACCCGCCGACGTGTCAATGCCTGGATGAGGTCAAGAAGTGTGCTCCGACCTGCAAGAGCTGCCTGCCGTCCAGGTCGCGCCCTTCCCGCCGCGTCTGCATCGACCGCTACTTTGGACCCTTCCCGCCCGCATGCACGCCGCGAGAGGCTGTTGCCGCCGCCGGTAACTAGCTACCACGCGCGCGTTCGTCACCCGATCGATCAACGCCATTCAGCGTGCGCTTGATCCAATCGTTACGTTTGTACTCCTGCCTTGCTTGCTGCAGTGGTGACAATAAAATAAAAAATGGTTAAGCAACCATGAATAAGACAGCGTGGTGTTTTTTAATCTTTATGATTGGCGTGGCTTTTTTCGTTTTCTCCTTGACGCTATTAAAAAAAATATAAAAATTGGTTTGTTAACACAGAGATATTATTATTCTTCAACACATACAGACGCTGGTAGTCATAAATACGTACATACACTCACCCCTATCAAAGCACGCACACACACCCACCCCTGTGACCATCACCGAGAGACTGAGCCAGCACATCATTTTCAGATTGGTGAAGTCACCACAGACGTCTTAGTAGTTGACGGAAATGTCTCCTCCCATTGAATGCACATCGCCGGAAGGACTAGAATAAATCCAAAAAAAATGCAAGCACCCGTGTAAAATCTAGGACTTGAACTTTAGAGGATTGAGGATACCACTGTCCTACTAACCAACCAACCACATGTTGGTTCGCCCGAAGATATTTTGTTGTTGTCGCAGGGATAGTTATTTTGGTCCATATGCTTCTAAATGGTTTAGTATCTAGCAGAATGCCTTTATAAAATATAGGAATATTATGGATGGCATCTCATCCTTGCAAGAGATTATGCATTATACTCATGTTAAAAAATATTTGGAGCCGTGCTAAAAGTTTATTTCGAAAAAGCTAGGACAAAGTTAATTGGGATTTTGACTTGTCATAAAATCTGAGATTTTAATGATAAGTGTTGCGGGTGGGTCTATTAGATTTTGCATAAAATCTGAGTGCCAATATTAATGATGAGATGGGACCTTATATCCAAAATGTTAAAAGGGTTCGACAAGGTGACCCGTTGTCCCCTTTTGTATTTAAGAGTAAAATACACTGGAGGTCCTAAAAGTATTTCAAGTGTGTCAAGTAGGTCCTGAAAGTTTGAAATCATTCACCATAGGTTCTATATGTGTATTTTACACGCAACTTTTAGGACCTACTTGATACACTTGGAATACTTTTAGGGCCCGCAGTGAATGACTTACACACATTGAGGACCCACGGTGAACCATTTTAAACTTTTAGGACCTGCCTGGCACACTTAGATTATTTTTATTAGAGGTAATATCACCACAGGTCATAGAAGTTGCGTTGAATGTTCAGTTTGGTGATAGAACTTTGAAAATACGGATTTGTGGTCATTCAACTTGCATTCTCGTGCAAATACGGTCACTTTATTCGTATCTGGACGTATCCTGCACTTACTTGGCAAGCCAACATGGCTATGGCCCACTGTCATTGACCGGAACCATTTGTGCAGAAACACCCCAGCTTTGTATTTAATTGCACAGAAGCCCCCTTATCAGCACATGTGGGTCCCGCTTGACAGAGAAATGAGAAATAAAAAAGGTGGCACGCACGTCACGCTTGACAGAGAATTGAGAAACAAAATGGCCGCGTGGGGCTAGAACTCACGATGCCATTCAAGCACATGACCTGTGCCAACCACTACACCAAGCACGTCTTTAATAAGAGTTAACTTATTTTTCTATATAGTGAAATCAGAGTTTAGATGGTCACCTACTGGATGCACAGTACTAACGACTGGAACGTGCCCAAGCTTTGTTCTTTTCTAGATTCAATTTATATATTTTAATGCAAAAAATAATAATTTTAAATCCATTTGAATAAATTCTGTTGAAAAATATACGCTCATCCTCGAGTAGTAGCCGTTGCCAGCATATAAAATTCTATGTTTCTCCTTAGACACATGACAAGTATGAATTTCAAAATGGCAAAAAAAAAATCGCTCACCCTCGAAATGGTCAAAAGTTCTTTCAGGCAGATAAACTATTTTTTTGTTTGAATTGAAATAATTTAAAATTGAAAAGTCTAGATAAAATAAAACATAGTGCATAATGAATATATCATTTTTATCCTGATGTTAATCCATTAAATAGCTAGCAACTGGCCCAGGTTTGAATCTTGCGTAGGTTATATTTTTGGCAAAAAAACATATTCGGTACAAAAATAATCAAAATGTTTGTGCCTCATGATTTGAATTCTAGACCTAGAGGTGTGAAGGAAACTTAACCTACCGCAGCAGTACAAAATTGGATATTAACTTTTTTGATCCAAGTCCATTTTGACACAGGAGTTCAAACCAACCATAAAATATTTGAACGGAATGAAAAAAAATTGTGCACCCTCTAAATTCGTTTAGATAACTTGATATTAGAGCAAGCTTATTGTTAAAATCATCATTGTCTTTGTATATGCTTGAATTTATTGTTGTCCAGGCTGAAAAAATGAATTTATTTGTCGGGTTAAACAATATAACAACATATGCATCTCATTACTAGACAGCAAAGGACCAGCGGTGTGATGGTTAGCACGTGAGACCGTAGTGAAGCGGTTGATTAATTTTTAAAACTTCAAATCGCTCTCATATCCACTAGCAGGTGGGTTACACATAGACATACTTAATTACCTATATTTGTTAGTACGTGCGAATGAATTACATAAACATAATTATCAAAAAGAGGGTGTTTCTGTAAAAAGGGCATCACGCATGTCATACCTAACGCATGCGCCCCCAGCAGTCGCTGACAGTGGGCCCATGCATGTGTGGCGCCGCACGCAAGCAGTGGATACGCCCGTGTACACGCTTTGTGACCGTATTTGCACCAGAATGCAAGTTGGGTAACCATAAATCCGTATTTTCAAAGTTCTAGCACCAAACTAAACATAAAGAGCAAGTTATATGACTCCCGACGATATTACCTCTTTTTATTACCTCCAGTGTATTTTACTCTATATTTAATAAGGCTGTTGAATGCCTTACTAAAATGGTGCTTGTAGCCCAGAAAAATAACTTGATTCGGAGCCTGGCCCCTGACCTGATAAATGGTGGGGGTGGCCACTTTACAATACGCCGATGACGTTGTTTTGTGCTTTACCCATGATGCTTCCAAGGATGTGAATACCAATCTGTTGCTATATTTGTTTGAGCTCATGTCTGGGTTGAAGATCAATTATCTTAAAAGTGAAGCTTTCACCATTTGTGAGGATAATGAAATGGATAGCTTTTATGCTAACATGTTTGACTGCCAAGTTGGCACTCTGCCCATGAAATATTTGGGGTCCGTGCTACTTACTCGATGCTTAAGACTGTCGATTGGGACTTCCTTGATGCTAAGTTGATCAAGAGATGAGATGCCTGGCTTGGAAACTCTGTTTCCTCTGGATCTAGAGTCACCATACTCAATTCCAGTTTGGATGGGATTCCATCATACATTCATACTTCATGTCTATGTTCTTACTGGATAAAACCTTTATTAAGAAGATGAATACCCATCGCAGACATTTATTTAGGAGGAAAGGTAAAAAGAAACGTGTGTAGTATGACCTGGTGAAATGGTCAAGAGTGTGTCTCTCCAAAAAGATTGGAGGGCTAGGTGTGAAAGGTTTACGTAAGCATAAAAATAGTCTCTTTTGGTAAAATGGTGGTGGTGATTAGAGACTGGTAATGGCCTTTGGCAACAAATAGTCCATGCTAGATATTTTAAGCGTAAGACAGTTGCTACCATACAGTCTCGTTTTATTGACTCTCCTTGTTGGAAAGCTTTTACTCCCTCCGTTCCAAAATTTAAGACCTTATAGCTAGAGATTTCACTGTGTACTACATACAGATGTATATAGACATATTTTAGAGTGTAGATTTACTTATTTTGCTTTGTATGTAGTCTATAGTGAAATCTTTATATTTAGGAACGGAGGGAGTGTGAAAGTTAAAAGAGGTTTATTTGAATGGTAGGAAAATCATTATCAACAAACGCCTGCAGTAAATTGGTCTGCGTGGCCGCGTGGGACTGTTTATTTTACTCAGCTTGGCCTTTCGAACGATGGATTAGCCCACAGGTGAGGTACGCCGTGGACCCGCAATTAGTGCATTGGATCCAGTGGATTTCGTTGTCATGTGCAATTCATTATCAGTGTACGTACCCATGCTGCAATCAAGGGAGAACGTGGGTCACGTAACCGCATGTACGGCTTCTGTCGACACTTTTGTCAATCTGTCTAAGTCATCATCCACGCATATGTGCACGTGTCCTTATCTGCTCGCCTGCAGCGGCTGCCACGCGTTAGGTGATCCATCCATCGGTGTCACGAGGCTACATATACTGCTGGCTGCTGACGGTTTCAAACCCACAAGCAAGCTCGGTAAGCACGCCATGAAGATGAAGAGATGCATCGTTCCTAGCATCCTGCTCATGCTTTCACTGGAGGCAGCGCTTCTCGTCGCCGGCCGCACCTCCGTCGCCGACGAAGTGGGCGCCATTCTCCTGCCGAGCCAAGGCCAAGGTACGTTAACGGCGATGCATGCCGCGCCTGAACTCCTTTCCTAGTTCAGAGTATTACTAGCTCCTAGTGCATGAAGAAACTGATAAACAGCTAATTGAGGCCTTGGGCGTGCCGCGTGCGTCAACTCCTTTCTCTACCTAGTTCATGGCGGCTTCATGGGTCCATGAAGAAACTGATTAACTGAGGGCTTGCAGTTGCAGAGGAAGCAGCCATGGCTGCGGCCAAGAAGAGGCCGTGGAAGTGCTGCGACCAGGCGTTGTGCACCAGGTCCATCCCGCCGATCTGCACCTGCATGGACCAGGTTTTCAAGTGCCCCTCCACCTGCAAGTCCTGCGGGCCGTCCATGGGTGACCCGTCCCGCCAAGTCTGCCAAGACCAGTACGTCGGCGACCCCGGGCCCATCTGCAGGCCGTGGGAGTGCTGCGACTCGCCTACCTGCACCAAGTCCAACCCGCCGACGTGCCGCTGCGGGGACGAGGTCGACAAGTGTGCGCCGACCTGCAAGAGCTGCCTGCCGTCCAGGTCGTCTTCCCGCTGGGTCTGCATCGACAGCTACTTTGGACCCTTCCCTCCCGCATGCACGCCCAAGGATGTCGCCGCCGGCGGTAACTAGCATGCCGTTGATCACGCGATCAACGCCGTGGAGTGTCCTCTCCTGCCCTGCTGCAGACAGCAGTAGCAGTGTGTAAGAATAAAATAAAAATGGATGGCCGGCCTCCTGCCACCACGTGATATTGCTAGTAGCCTGTATGTGTGGTGGACACAAAATTATGAATAAGACAACATGGCAATGTTTAATCGTATAAATGAACGGCGCAGTTTTCTTCGGTTTCACACAATCTCATTTCCCAAGAGGCACATGAACATATATTATGAGTTATTCGCAAAATAAAATAAAATATTATGAGTTCTTTTACGCCCCAAATCACTACCACCATCTGGCGATTGAGGACCCTCTGGGCCTATGCGAGATCAGGAGAAAGATGGAAAAGGCGCTCCATTCATGGATGAAGAAGGATAAGGCGGAAGAGGCGGGAGAGGCAATCCCGGATCCACGGAAGGAGAGGAGAAGGAAATTAGAGGCGGAGATACGGATCCGCGACAAGATCAGCCAGATGAGGAAATCCCTGGGGGAGCACCAGGTAATAAATTAATAATATCGGATCCCAGATCCACCCATCCATTATCCTCAGAGACCGCGGAGGCACGCGTACCGGATGCAGACCTGATCGAGTCTGTCAGCTTTGATTCGGAACCGACTAAGGAAGGAGATAGTGTGATGGATTGCAGAGAGGAAAGTAATCAGTATGGGGAAATTCCAAACCAACAGCGTTTGCTTAATCAGGGGAACACAGGAACGCGTGATTTTATACAGTGTGTATTGCTGAAAGAAGGGGCAAATTCATCCAACAGAAACATATCTTCTTGGGGAATCAGCACGGATCTCATCCGCCGGATAGGGGGAAGGAGGTACAGAAGGAAAGGGATTCGGCAATTGTAGAAATGTATCAGCGCCTTCCAATCTATCAGCATTGCGATATATCAGAGGAGGAGGGAGGGATATCTATAAAATGGACAAGTTCAGGGCCTGGCTAGAATCACATTGCTCACGCAGGAAAAACCTTGCTTAACTTTCCCAATGGCAGACCAGAAGAACAAGGCACCCGCGGTGAGTGTTGAGGATGGGTCGCTGGGATTGAGGGGTGAGGGGAGAACCATGGAGAGGGGAAACACTTCTAGAGAAAACAATCTCCGTGAGAAAGTGGGTCTGGGCACGGGGCTAGTGTATGAGGGACCAAAGTTCACCACTTGGACCAAAACTGGAGAGGACGGCGTGGAGAGGGTCATTCCTTTCCCGTTGGCCGACGATGTCATGGTCCTGGATCTCACCCAGGCAAAGCTGGCGATGAAGACGCGTTGGACGGCAGTGGGGCGCTTTGCGTCGGTCCTGCCGTACAACAATGAAGGCCTTTTCAACGAGCTGAAGAACAAATGGAGGTTCCGGGGGACCGTCAACTACAAGCAGCTCCGCCACAACCGCTTCCTCCTCGAGTTTGAAAGAGAAGGTGATCTTCGCTTTGTCCTGAACAATGGTCCTTGGACTCATGGGGGGATGCCTTTTTGGTTGCGGCTTATGATGGTGTAGCTAGACCTATTGATGTAAAACTAGATACCATTCCTCTCTGGGCTAGAATTCATGATATTCCCAGCACGATGATGACCGAGGAAACAGGGTGGAAGCTAGGGAAAAAGTTGGGTAAAGTAGTGGAAGTTTACACTGATAGGAATGGGAGGATTTGGGGAGAGTTCATCAGAGTTAGAGTTGAACACCCAATTAATGAGCCACTGAAAAGAGAGATCTACTCAAGAGAGTTGGGTGACAAGGATCTGTATGTTCTAGAGGTGAAGTATGAGAGGGCCCCTAGGTTCTGCTCTCTGTGTGGGTGTGTAGGTCATAGTGACAGAAACTGCAGGTTGCCCGAGGATCTAAAGCGGATCCGCTACACAGCGGCGATGAGGGCATCGCCATACAAGACGCAAAACCATCGTAGTGGACACTTGGCGCCGGATGCGGGGAGTGCCAGGCGCTTCCTGCACTTCGGCTCGGAGCTGTACGGTGAGGCGAAATTGGCACCTGCAGAACACGCCAAGTCCAAGTTGCAGGCTGAGGCGGACGCCCTCCTCATTGAGGCGGTGAAAGCCGTCGATGCTCTCCAGATGGGGGAGGGCGGCCACCTACGAACTAGCGTCACCCCCCGCGCCTCTACATCAATCTGGGCGAAGGGAGTGACTAACCCGGGCATCTCTGCTTCAAATGACGGCTCTACTTCGACACACAGCAACCAGGCAGGGGTGCTATCCCTTGCCCAAAGCGCTCCGGCGGTGCTAACTGGCTTTGGTGACGCGGGCTCCGGGGAGGGGCTCTGCAACAATACTAGCCCACCTCCAGGCCTGCTGACAGAAGGCCAGGAACACCAGGAGCCTGTCCTTGGGATGGGCGACGCAGTGGAAGAAGCATACCCAAAGGGTAAACTGGACAAGGAGATGTCTGGCATTGGTACAGAAACTAGCCAGGGGAACCCAGGCGCGGGACAGAAGGTAATGAGGGATAGAAATAATGTAATAGGAAGGGCGGCAGGGTTCACCATACTAGGCAAACATGATTCTTGTAACGTAGAGAGAGAAGGAGATTCAGGAAAAGAGGAAGATGTACGGGAGAGGGCAAAGATAAAGAAGAAAAGAGGGGAGGACAATATAGAGGAGGTAGGAACAAAGGAGATAGAAGGAAAGCTGGAAGCAACCGGCCCAGGGGCTGCCGGTCCACCGGTGGGTGCTAAGGAGGGCACCCACCAGGAGCCATGACGATACTATGCTGGAACTGCCGAGGAATTGGGCATCCCCGGACAGTTCAAGAGCTTGTGCGCCTAGTACACACTTACAAGCCGAAGTTGGTGTTCCTCTCTGAAACACGGCAAAAGGATGAGTATCTGAATAAGTTGAGATGGAGGCTAGGCCTCAAGCATTGTATTTTGCAAGCTAGTACCGGCAAGAGTGCTGGTATTGCCTTGTTCTATGATGAAAGTGTAGAAATAAAAGAACTTGCCGTTGGCCCGAGGTACATTGATGTGTTGGTTCGCTTGAGCTCTTATGGTCCTCGCTGGAGGGGTACATTTGTCTATGGTGAACCGAAACCCCATGAGAGACATAACATGTGGAGTCTGTTAAAAAGAATTAGGGATAATGCTACTGAACCTTGGGTTATGATGGGCGATTTCAACGAAACGATGTGGCAAAGTGAACACATCTCAAGGGCTAAAAGATCAGAGCAATACATGGCAAACTTCAGAAGCGTGCTTGTGGATTGCAACTTATTTGACTTGGGTTACAAGGTGTGGCGCCCCCGACTCAATCGTACACTAATCATACACGCAAACGTGTACGATCAAGCACAGGGACTCACGGTAAGATATCACAACACAACTCTGACACAATTTAAACGGAGGTCCACAATATTACAAACCAGGGATCCGAAGATCCGAATACATAAGTCAGTCATACAAATATTATCTGAGTACAGACATAGTTAGACAAGTTTTGCCTTAAGAAGGCTAGCACAAACAGCGACACTAGATCGAAAGGCGTTGGCCTCCTGCCTGGGAGCCTCCGATCCTACTCCTGGTCATCTGGCTCGATCCAGTAGTAAGTACCCTCTGGACCCTCCTGGTAGTAAGCTCCGGTGGTGGCATCTGACTCCTGGACTCCATCGTCTGTTTGTATCATCGATGTGGGGTATATGGGGAAAAGAGAAAGTAAAGCAACCGTGAGTACTCATCCGAAGTACTCAGCAAGCAAGGATCTATACTACATATGCAACATTATCAATGGAGAAAGGCTGTATATGTGGACTGGGCTGCAGAAATGCCAGAATAGGGAGAAGGCCTAGTCCTATCGAAGACTAGCATCTTCAAACATCTTCACAAGGCCATCATCTTGCAGCAGTAGAAGAGAGTAGAATAGCATTTTATTTAGCAAACATGTTGAAGTACAGCTTAAAGATTCTTCCTCGACTCCCAAGCGAGAAAGCGATCCCTAAGCTTCAATTAAGTAACAAGTATCCAGTTTAAGTAGTAGATCGGGATACACAAACTGAGCGTCCTTTACCGTAGGACCGGCTATCGATAGAAGATTCATCCCTGCAGGGGTGCACTACTGTTACCCAACACGCTCGATCAACTCTGGCCGGACACACTTGCTGGGTAATGCCCGTCCTCGGAAGATCAACACAAAGCAGCGCCCTACCTAGGCTCGGCAGAGAGGTCAGCACGCCGGACTAACCTATGCACCCAGAGGTCTCGGGCCATCGCCCTGGGCACCCTGCGCGTTGCGAGACTGGCCGGGGTGCAGGCGCGACACTGAACTCGTCAGTGAAGTATCCAGCCCAATCCCGACAATCAGCCCGCACGGTGAATCGTGACGTCAGACGAGCTTTCGGAGAAACGTACTTTGCAGAGGGTCCCATAACCATTATCCCGCGTGGTGGTAGTGCGTATAGGGCACGTCGACCCACTCAGATCACACACCCAAATCCAATAGGCTCAATTAGTATCAAGCGGAGACAATCAGAGTCTCTGATGCTCCGCCACAATGTCACACTCGAGTGCCCTTCCGGCACACCCGAAATCATAGATCCCCAGCGGGTACCCACCAGGGTGGACCCGCCTGTAACAAAGGTCAAGTAATCGTGTGGTCATAACATCAAGGGAGAAACCCGAGGAATCACCCTCGGCGGATTCCACTCGACGAAATCATCAGGGCGAACGTATGAGGTATCACCCTCGAGGTTCACACTGAGGGTTGCACGACAGAGTCGTATCGGAAGTGGAGAAGGAGGAATCACCCTCGATGACCACGACCGAACAGCTACACTGCAGAGTATTCATCAGGAGTGCGTTACGAGGTATCACCCTCGGCACTCGATAGTTACTACGCAGAGTCGTACAACTAAGGGGGGGTGTGAAGTGAGGTGTCGGTCTCTGGTCGACGATCACATTGATCGAGTCGTCGATGATCAAGCAGGGGCATCAAGGATAAGGTGGTGGGGTCACTGATGGTTCATCACCAACCTATACTAAACAGTTTATCATAGGCAGGTAAGGTAGCAATGAACAGGTTACAACAGCAGGCTATGCATAAGAATAGGAGCATACATTAACAGTAGCAAAATCTAATGCAAGCAGGAGAATAGAATGGGCGATATCTGGAATGCTCATGGGGGGGGGGCTTGCCTGGTTGCTCTGGCAAGAGGGGAAGGTCGTCAACGGGCTGCTCGTCGGTAGAGTAGTCGTATCCTGGTGCAGCGCTGTCGGTCTCAGCGTCTATCGAGAGAGAGAAGGAGGGGGAGAGAAACAATAAATTCACGGCGATAATGCAAACAACATGTATGACATGCCTAAATGATATGCCGGGGTGTTCTACTGCCTAACTAAATGATTTAGTTAATTTAGGAATTTATTTGGATTTATTTAATTAAAGTTGGGCACTATTCATTTACTGAAATCGGTCTAAAAGTTCAATGTTCTTATAGCTGCGGGCGTCTGACGGGAATACGGAGGACGTATTCAGATTCGTATCGTCGTTCTGAGCAAGTTTCATGTATAAAATATTTTTATCGGAGTTACGGTTTATTTAATATGATTTTCTAAAGTTTTTATTAATTTCTGGAATTTAATTAATTATTTAATTCAACATTATCCGAAACAGTGCTGATGATGACATCAGCATGACATCATGCTGATGTCAGCGGTTAATTAAGTTAATTACGAATTACTGTTTAATTAACACTAATTAGTTAATTAGATTAACCTAATCAGGATTAATTAACTAATTAATTAATTATTTTTATTTTATTTTTATTTCTTATTTTTAAAACATTTTTGGGGGTGGGCCCCTCTGGTCAGTGGACCAGGGGCGGACATGTCTGGGGCGTGCCCATTTGGGACCGGACAGGTCCGGTGCCCAAATGGCACGCGCGGGCACGGGCGCGAACAGGGGCGCGGGCGGGCGAGGCAGCGCGCGCGGGGCCGGAGCGGCAGGGGGGGTTGGCGGCGCGCGGCGCAGGCGGCGGGGCCGGAGGCGAGCGGGGCGGCGCGGTGGCCGGAGCGGCAGCGGGCGGCGGCGCGCGGTGTGGGGCAGCAGGCAGCGGCCAGCGCAGGCAGCAGCAGCCGCAGCGCGCGGCGACAGCAGTGGTGGCGGCCGCAGCGGACGGCGCAGTGAGCGCGAGCCGACGCGGGGCGCGGGCAGCGTGCGCGTGCGCGCATCGGCGCGAGCAGGCGCGAGGCGCGGCGAGTAGCGGAGGGAGAGGCGAGGCGAGGGGCGCGGGCAGGTGCGGTCGCGCGCGCGAGGGAGGGAGGCAGAGGCCGAGGCCGGGCCTCACCGTGGGGGGGGCAGGGTCAGGGCAGTGGGCGCGGAGAGGAGCCGGGGATGACGGCGGCGACGGTGGTGGAGAGGCGATAGCGTCGAGCGGCGACGGGGTCGCGGTCGGGGCGAGGCGGCGTGTCCGGCGATGGGGCGACAACGAGCGGCGGGGCGCGGTCGGCGCGAGCAGCGCCCGATCCAGTTCTGGATCGGGGGAGGGGGGGAACGAGGGGAGTGAGCGAGGATGTGGCTCATCTTCGGGCTCAGCATCGAAGCGTCGAGTTTGGATCCCCAACAATGCATTCCGTTCCAATACCTCTGCGCCAAAGAACAACTATGCTGCACCACGTCTGCCTCCTCCACCGCCGAGGCAGCCAAAAACTCAAGCTATTCAAAACAATGCTCCTCTTCGTCCTGAGAGGTCTATGCTTCAAGTGCCGCAAACCAGGACACCAGGCTAAAGACTGCCGCCAGAATCAGAATCAGTTAGCCTTTCCCCGACTGGCCGTGGCAAGGTCGTGGCAACAACAGACCCGCAACTATAATACTGGGTCTGCTGCACATGGTCGTGGACATGCCTAACATTGACATTGAAGAAGTCCAGGATCAACCTCACTGTGATGGGTACCCTCTTGTTAACTCAGTACCTGCTTCTGTTTTTATTGATTCAGGAGCATCACATTCATCATCTCTGGAAAATTTGCATTTATGCATGGCATTCGATATGAGAAAGCATACTCTGTTAGTCATTAAAACTCCTGGAGGTCACTGTCATGCTGACGTAATAGCACCTGACGTTACCGTCGAAATTAAAGGATTGGAATCTTGCCTCGCCCATCGTCCTGAAGTCTTCCACCATAGACCTCATACTTGGAATGGATGGTTGAAAGCTCACATGCTTCGATCAATTGTGCCAGTAAAGTCATCCAACTTCTTCACCCCAACGATGAGATAGTGAATTATACCACCCGCATTCGGGACGCTGAAGCCAGATATATGCTCTGAATGCTTTGAACGCCTCACCTCTGAAGGGATCGAGAACGTTCCGTCGTTCGAGATTTTCCAGACGTCTTTCCAGAAGAACTTCCAGGAATACCCCCGGCTAGAGCTGTCGAGTTCGTCATGACTTGAAGCCTGGCACCGTCCTATTGCCAGCGACCTTATAAGATGCCTCCGCATCACCTACTCGAGCTTAAGGAAGAAATCGACAAGTCACTTAAAAGTGGTTTCATCCGCCCCAGTTCCTCTGCTTGGGGAGCACCTTACTCTTCGTAAGAAGAAGGATGGAACTAACCGTTTGGTTCAGGATTATCGGCCCATTAACCAAGCCACAATCCCGAATAAATACCCACTGCCCGGATCAATGATCTTTATGATCAACTCGCAGGTCATCGGTGTTCTTAAACTCGACCTGAGGTTGGGTTATCACCAGATCCGTGTCCGTGAAGAGGATATTCCCAAGATTGCATTCGTCACTCGTTATGGCTCCTATGAATACACCGTCATGTCATTTGGCCTAACGAATGCTCCAGCAACTTTCTCCGTCTGATGAATATATATTCGGATTACCTCGACAAATTCATCGTGGTTTATTGGATGATATCCTGATTTATTCTAAGAATAAAGAAGAAACATGCGAACACCTCGTTGGTACTAGAAAGGCTCCGAGAACACCAGTTGTATGCCAAGTATTCCAAATGTGAATTTTGGCTTTCTGAAGTAACTTACCTTGGACATGTGATTTCCAAGGATGGAATTGCTGTTAACCCCGAACGAGTTCAGGCTATCTTGACTGGATCCCCCGAAGATGTTAAGCAAGTCAGAAGTTTTCTCGGACTTGCTAGTTATTGCGTCGATTCGTTGGAACTTTCCAAGATTGCAAAACCATTGACATAATTGCTTCACAAAGGTGTTAAATTGAGTGGACAGAAAAATGTCAAGAAAGCTTTCAGAGAATAAAAGATAAATTGACATCTGCCCCAGTATTAGCACCCGGATCCAAAAGGATTTCGTGATATACTGCGATGCCTCCCGTCAAGGATTAGGCTGTGGTCCTAATGCAAGAACGCAAGGTGATTGCTTATGCTCCGACAATTGCGTCCTCACGAAGAAAATTACCCAGTGCACGATCTCGAACTTTCTGCGGTTATATGCCTGAAGCTATGGCGACATTACCTTCTCGGTAACCGTTGTGGAGATATATACGGATCATAAGTTTGAAGTATTTATATACTCAACCGGATCTGAACCTTCGTCAACAAAGATGGCTCGAGACAAATGCCGATTATGATATGAATATATCGTACACCCCTGGCAAGGAAATGTAATGGCCGATGCTTTGAGCCGCAAGGCTTATTGCAGCAACCATATGGTTCAGGAATCACAACCTCTTCTTTATGAAGAGTTTCGTAAATGAACCTCCATTTGTTCCACAGGGTTATCTCAATACCCTCGTTGTCGAACCAGATTTAGAACACATCATCAAAACTATGCAACGGTATGACTCTGAAGTTGAAAGGATCAAGCGATACCTTGAAAAAGGAAAACCGTCGGAGTTCCATCTTGATAATGATGGGATCCTATTTTCCAACACCGTCTCTTCGTACCTAAGTTCAAAGATGAGAGAGACACGTTATGATGGAAGCTCATGACACTCCTCGAATTCATCCTGGTAGCACAAAGATGTACCGTGAAATTTGCAGAGATACTGGTGGCCCAATATGAAGCGAGAATTGCTCGGATGTTTCTGAGGGTGACGTTTGCCGCCGCGTTAAAGCTCAACATCAAAGGCCCGCAGGAACTCTGCAACCCCTTACAATTCCTGAATGGAATGGGACAAGGTCCAAATGGATTTCATTACTGGTTTTCCCAAATCCCAGAAGGGTAATGATGCTATATTTGTCGTCATTGACCGATTCTCTAAGGTTGCCCACTTTTGCCAGTTAAAGAGACCAATCACTGCTAGCCAGTTAGCAGACTTGTATGTTTCCCGAATTGTGTCACTCCATGGTGTTCGTTGGAGATCAGTTCTGATCGTGGCAGCCTCTTCACCTCCAGATTCTGGAATAGTTTCCAAGAAGGTATGGGAACACACCTGTTCTTTTAGCACCGCTTTTCCCCAGTCACAGGGTCAAGGTGAACGAGTTAATCAAGTGCTCGAAGATATGCTTCGAGCGCGTCATCTCCTTCGGTAAGAAATGGGAGGAATCTCTCCCGTATGCGAATTCTCTTACAACAATAGCTATCAAGCTAGTCTGAAGATGGCACCGTTTGAAGGTCTATACGGTCGTAAGTGTCGAAACCCTCTGAATTGGTAGAAACTGGGGAACATCCATCGTCGGACCGGACAATTCAGCAAGCAGAAGACCAAGTCCATTGTCCGTGAACATTTGAAGCTGTTCAGTCTCGTCAGAAGAGCAACTATGACCGAAAGCACCAGGAAAAGTCTATCAAACCTGGCGAGCAAGCTACTCCCCGCGTCACTCCGTTGAAAGGCACTCATCAGTTCGGAATCAAAGGCAGTTAGCTCCTGCGTACATTGGCCCGTTCCGTATTCTTGCCCGTCGAGGAGAAGTGGCATATCAATTGCAGTTGCCGCCAATCTTTCCAAGTACATGTGTTTTTCATGTATCCCAACTCCGTCGCTGCTTCAAGGATCCTATTCGAGCTGTGGATCACGAAGTGCTTGAATTCGGAAAGATTGTCTTATCCAGAACATCCATCCGTATTCTTGATGAAGCTGAACGTCGGACTCGTCAAAAGCAATCAAATTCCTCAAGGTTCAGTGGTCAAATCATTCTGAAGATGAGGCCACTGGAACGCGAGGATCGTCTTCGTGAAGAATACCCCTCTTTCTTTCAGTTTTCCTCTTAATTCTGGGACGAGATTCTTAATAGAGAGGAGAATTGTAACACCCCCGGTGATTAGCAACAGTAATCACTTTTGATAATGAAATGTCAACGAGGTTAACACTGCATAATCATCATTAGCATCATATTGCATTTCAATCCTAAGTCAAATTCAAATTTAAATGAAAGTGAAATATGAAAGTTGTCCAACATAAAAACTAAAATGTTCGATAAATAACAAATATTGCAGAGGCTAGTCTGAAATTGAAACCAACAAATAAAAATAATTAGGTGGCTCTAACATAATTAAAACAGCTAGGATTAATGCATATTATTATTTATAAAAATCGTGTGAAACTCCAATTGTCTCCAAACTAATTTTTGGTAGTGCTGGATAATACCTAGTATTTGTGGAGCAGTTGTTATGTTTTACAAAAACCATTAGGAGGCTGACTATTTACTAAGCTGAGAAAAGAGAATAAAGAAAAAGATAAAAGCAAAAAGAAAAGAAGAAAAAGGACCCCCTCCCCCCCCGGCCCCCCGGCCCAACTAGGCCCCAGCCCAGCCGGCCGGGCCCAGCTCCCGGCCCACCCCGCGCCTACTTGGCCTCCCCCTGGAGGCAACCCGAAACCCTAACCCCCACTCACCCCCTCGCTCACTCCCCTCGTTCCCCCCTCCCCGATCCAGAACTGGATCGGGCGCTGCTCGCGCCGAACGCGCCCCGCCGCTCGTTGTCGCCCCATCGCCGGTACACGCCGCCTCGCCCCGACCGCGACCCCGTCGCCGCTCGACGCTATCGCCTCTCCACCACCGTCGCCGCCGTCATCCCCGGCTCCTCTCGCACGCACCACTGCCTGACCCTGCCCCACCAGGTGAGCCGGCTCGGCCCTCTGCCTCCCTCCCTCGCGCCGCGACCGCACCTGCCCGCGCCCCTCGCCTGCCTCTCCCTCGCTACTCGCGCCCGCGCCTGCTGCGCCGATGCGGACGCGCACGCTTGCCCGCGTCCCGCGTCGGCTCGCGTCACTGCGCCGTCCGCTGCGGCCCGCCACCACTGCTGTCGCAGCTGTCCGCGCGGCTGTGCTGCCTGCCGCCGCTGCTGCTGCCCCACACCGCGCGCCGCGCCCGCTTGCCGCTCGGCCACCGCGCCGCCCCGCTCGCCTCGGCCCCGCCGCCTGCGCCGCGCCCCCAACCCCCTGTCCGCTCGGCCCCGCTCGCGCGCTGCTTCGCCCGCCCGCGCCCCTGTTCGCGCCCGTTGCCCGCGCGTGCCATTGGCACCGGACCTGTCCGGTCCCAAATGGGCACGCCCCGACATGTCCGAGCCCTGGTCCAACTGACCAGAGGGGCCCACCCCCAAAAATGTTTAAAAATAAGAATAAAAATAAAATAAAAATAATTAATTAATTAGTTAATTATCCTGATTAGGTTAATCTAATTAACTAATTAGTGTTAATTAAACAGTAATTCGTAATTACTTAATTAACCGCTGACATCAGCATGATGTCATGCTGATGTCTCATCAGCACTGTTTGGATAATGTTGAATTAAATAATTAATTAAATTCCAGAAATTAAAAAAACTTTAGAAAATCATATTAAATAAACCGAACCCGATAAAAATATTTATACATGAAACTTGATCAGAACGCCGATACGAATTGAATACGTCCTCAGTATTCCCGAGACGCCCGCAGCTATAAGAACATTGAACTTTTAGACCGATTTCAGTAAATGAATAGTGCCCAACTTTAATTAAATAAATCCAAAAAATTCCTAAATTAACTAAATATTTTAGTTAGGCAGTAGAACACCCCGGCATATCATTTAGGCATGTCATACATGTTTGTTGCATTATCGCCGTGAATTTATTGTTTCTCTCCCCCTCCTTCTCTCTCTCGATGACGCTGAGACCGACCGCGCTGCACCAGGATAACTACTCTACCGACGAGCAGCCCGTTGACGACCTTCTCCCTCTTTGCCAGAGCAACCAGGCAAGCCCCCCCCCCATGAGCATTCCAGATATCGCCCATCTTATCCTGCTTGCATTAGATTTGCTACTGTTAATGTATGCTCCTATTCTTATGCATAGCCTGCTGGTGTGAACTGTCATTGCTACCTTACCTGCCTATGATAAACTGTTAGTATTAGTAGGTTGGTGATGAACATCAGTGACCCCACCACCTATCTGATGCCCTGCTTGATCATCGAAGACTCGATCAATGTGATCGTCGACGAGACCGACACCTCACTTCACACCCCCCCTTAGTTACGACTTGCGTAGAACTATCGAGTGCCGAGGGTGATACCTCGTAACGCACTCCTGATGAATACTCTGCAGTGTAGCTGTTCGGTGTGGTCATCGAGGGTGATTCCTCCTTCTCCACTTCCGATACGACTCTGTCGTGCAACACTCAGTGTGAACCTCGAGGGTGATACCTCATACGTTCGCCCTGATGATTTCGTCGAGTGGAATCCGCCGAGGTGATTCCTCGGGTTTTTCCCTTGATGTTATGACCACACGATTACTTGACCTTTGTACAGGCGGGTCCACCCTGGTGGGTACCCGCTGGGGATCTATGATTCGGGTGGTGCCGGAAGGGCATCGAGTGTGACATTGTGGCGGAGCATCAGAGACTTGATTGTCTCCGCTTGATACTAATTGAGCCTATGGATTTGGGGTGTGTGATCTGAGTGGGTCGACGTGCCCTATACGCACTACCACCACGCGGGATAATGGTTATGGGACCCTCTGCAAAGTACGTTTCTCGAAAGCTCGTCGACGTCACGATTCACCGTGCGGGCTGATTGTCGGGATTGGGCTGGTATATTCACTGACGAGTTCAGTGTCGGCCTGCACCCCGGCCTAGTCTGCAACGCGCAGGGTGCCCAGGGCGATGGCCCGAGACCTCTGGGTGCATAGGTTAGTCCGGCGTGCTGACCTCTCTGCCGAGCCTAGGTAGGGCGCTGCTTGTGTTGATCTTCCGAGGACGGGCATTACCCAGCAAGTGTGTCCGGCCAGAGTTGATCGAGCGTGGTGGGTAAAAGTAGTGCACCCCTGCAGGGATGAATATCTTATCGATAGCCGGTCCTACGGTAAAGGAGCCTCAGTTTGTGATCCGATCTACTACTTAAACTGGATACTTGTTACTTAATTGAAGCTTAGGGATCGCTTTCTCGCTTGGGAGTCGAGGAAGAATCTTTAAGCTGTACTCAACATGTTTGCTAAATAAAATGCTATTCTACTCTTCTTCTACTGCTGCAGATGATGGCCTTGTGAGAGTGTTTGAAGATGCTGTCTTCGATAGGACTAGGCCTTCTCCTATTCTGGCATTTCTGCAGCCCAGTCCACATATACAGCCTTTCTCCATGATAATGTTGCATATGTAGTATAGATCCTTGTTGCTGAGTACTTCGGATGAGTACTCACGGTGCTTTACTTTCTCTTTTCCCATATCCCCACATCGATGATAACAAACAGACGATGGAGTCCAGGAGTCAGATGCCACCACAGGAGCTTACTACCAGGAGGGTCAGAGGGTACTTACTACTGATCGAGCCAGATGACGGAGTAGGATCGGAGGCTCCAGGCAGGAGGCCAACGCCTTTCGATCTAGTTGTCGCTGTGTTGTGCTAGCCTCTAAGGCAAAATTGTCTAACTATGTCTGTACTCAGATTAATATTTGTATGACTGACTTATGTTATTCGGATCTTCGGATCCATGGTTTGTTATTGTGGACCTCCGTTTAAAATTGTGTCAGAGTGTGTGTGATATCTTACCGTGAGTCCCTGTGCTTGACGTACACGTTTGCGTGTATGATAGGTACGATTGAGTCGCGGGGCGCCACACCTTGTAACCCAAGTCAAATAAGTTGCAATCCACAAGCACGCTTCTGAAGTTTGCCATGTATTGCTTGATCTTTTAGCCCTTGAGATGTGTTCACTTTGCCACATGTTTCGTTGAAATCGCCCATCATAACCCAGGTTCAGTAGCATTATCCCTAATTCTTTTTAACAGACTCCACATGTTATGTCTCTCATGGGGGTTCGGTTCACCATAGACAAATGTACCCTAGCGAGGACCATAAGAGCTCAAGCGAACCAACACATCAATGTACCTCGGGCCAACGGCAAGTTCTTTTATTTTACACTTTCATCATAGAACAAGGCCAATACCAGCACTTTGCCGGGGGTACTAGCTTGCAAAATAATGCTTGAGGCTAGCCTCCATCCAACTTATTCAGATATCATCCTTTGCGTGTTTCAGAGAGGAACACAACTTCGGCTTGTTTGTAAGTGTGTACTAGGCGCACAAGCTCTTGAACTGTCCGGGGATGCCCATTCCTCGGCAGTTCCAGATAGTATCGTCATGGCTCCTGGTGGGTGCCCTCCTTAGCACCCACCGGTGGACCGGCAGCCCCTGGGCCGGTTGCTTCCAGCTTCCTTCATCTCCTGTTCCTACCTCCTCTATATTGTCCTCCCCTCTTTTTTCTTATCTTTGGCCCTCTCCCGTACATTCCTCTTTTCCTGAATCTCCTTCTCCTCTACGTTACAAGAATCATGTTTGCCTAGTATGGTGAACCCTGCCGCCCTTCCTATTACATTATTTCTATCCCTCATTACCTTTGTCCCGCGCCTGGGTTCCCCTGGCTAGTTTCTGTACCAATGCCAGACATCTCCTTGTCCGTTTTACCCTTTGGGTATGCTTCTTCCACTGCGTCGCCCATCCCAAGGACAGGCTCTGGTGGTCCTGGCCTTCTGTCAGCAGGCCTGGAGGTGGGCTAGTATTGTTGCAGAGCCCTCCCCGGAGCCCGCGTCACCAAGCCAGTTAGCACCGCCGGAGCGCTTTGGGCAAGGGATAGCACCCCTGCCTGGTTGCTGTGTGTCGAAGTAAGTGAGCCGTCATTTGAAGCAGAGATGCCGGGTTAGTCACTCCCTTCGCCCAGATTGATGTAGAGGCGCGGGCGCGGGGGTGACGCTAGTTCGTAGGTGGCCGCCTCCCCCATCTGGAGAGCATCGACGGCTTTCACACGCCTCAATGAGCGGAGGGCGTCCGCCTAGCCTGCAACTTGGACTTGGCGTGTTCTGCAGGTGCCCATTTCGCCTCACCGTACAGCTCCGAGCCGAAGTGCGGAGGAAGCGCCGGCACTCCCGCATCCGGCGCCAAGTGTCCACTACGATGGTTTTGCGTCTTGTATGGCGATGCCCTCATCGCCGTTTGTAGCGGATCGCTTTAGATCCTCGGGCAACCTGCAGTTTCTGTCACTATGACCTACACACCCACACAGAGAGCAGAACCGGGGCCCTCTCATACTTCACCTCTAGAACATACAGATCCTTGTCACCCAACTCTCTTGAGTAGATCTCTCTTTTCAGTGGCTCATTAATTGGGTGTGTTCAACTTAACTCTGATGTGAATCTCCCCCAAATCCTCCCAATCCTATCAGTGTAAACTTCCACTACTTTACCCAACTTTTCCCTAGCTCCACCCTGTTTCTCGGTCATCATCGTGCTGGGAATTCATGAATTCTAGCCAGAGAGGAATGGTATCTAGTTTTACATCAAAGGTCTAGCTACACCATCATAAGCCGCAACCAAAAAGGCATCCCCCATGAGTCCAAGGACCATTGTTCAGGACAAAGCGAAGATCACTTCTCTTTCAAACTCGGAGGAGAAGCTGGTTGTGGCGGAGCTGCTTGTAGTTGACGGTCCCGGAACCTCCATTTGTTCTTCAGCTCGTTGAAAAGGCCTTCATTGTTGTAAGCAGGACCGACGCAAAGCGCCACCACTGCCGTCACAACGGTCTCATCGCGCAGCTTGCCTGGGTGAGATCCAGGACCATGACATCGTCGGCCAACGGGAAAAGGAAGACCCTCTCCACGCCCGTCCTCTCCAGTTTTGGTCCAAGTGGGTGAACTTTGGTCCCTCATACACTAGCCCCGTGCCCAGACCCACTTTCTCACGGAGATGTTTTCTCTAGAAGTGTTTCCCCTCTCCATGTGGTTCTCCCCTCACCCCTCAATCCCAGCGACCCATCTCAACACTCACCGCGGGTGCTTGTCTTCTGGTCTGCCATTGGGAAAGTTAAGCAAGGTTTTTGCGTGAGCAATGTTATTCTAGCCAGGCCCTGAACTTGTCCATTTATAGATATCCCTCCC